>OZ007593.1:129758031-130959281 GCA_963931845.1 Maratus michaelseni
ATTGTTCGTTTCAAATCCATATCTTCTAAAACGAATCCATTGTTTTAAGCTGATCAATTTTTATGTAAAAATGAAGAATTTTTGTTAAAAATAATAAATTAATATGTAGATGAGGGAGAATTTTAATGTTTTCAATTGTAATTTATTTGTATGGTTTCTTCTATCCCTTTACATAATCAGGATGATTATTCCTTTTTATCACAGTCGGTCTCTTATACAGTTAAATATCCAATGGATCTTAAAAAAAATAATAAATAACAGTTCCTAGCATATTCTGATTCAACATATCAATTTTATGTTAATCATAAACTAAAAATGTTTTTTTTTCTTTTGACAGATTTTATATTAGCGCCAAAATACTCTATCTTATGGATAATCTGATCTTATGATTTATCAGGTTTTTATTTTATTTTTTCACTTTTCATGAAGGTTAGGGATACCTATTTTCAATTGTTGCAACTTTCCAAGGTGCTATTTTACATTATTAAAACAAACGGATGGTCATTGTTGAGATAGAATTGAAAAATATTTCATGCTTGAAAATTATTTAAAAAGTCGTTAAATTAAGCGGCAGTTTTCAAATAAATTTCAATCGAAAGCTATTTTTTTTTTCTAATTGAAGATGTAAGAATTGAAATTGTAAAATGTAGTAAAAGATTAAATTTTTAATATTTAGAAGTGATGTAAGCGCGATGAAAGCTAAAGCGATAGTGCCGTTTGTTGTCACAACCGTTATACATTTCTAAATATTGCCACTGTGTTTTGGTTGGCGTCCAAAAGTAGACTACCATTTTTTGACATCGAAAGAAAAATTCACAGTGAAAGAAATAAGACTTTGCCGCTAATAAGGAACTGTTAAATGAACTTATAACAAACCTACCAAAATAATTCCTATAAAATATTAGCCTTACATTGTTTATTCTAGCTAAAAATACAATCATTATTTCAAGTTTTTTTTTTCCTGAAATTCTTTACTTTTGTGAATTTTTTTATTAAGAAAGGAAATCTTAATAATTTAAATCCTATAATTCCTATAACTTAATCCTATAATTTAAAAAAAGTAATTGGTAACATGTAATCAAGGTATGCAATCAAGATGAAGCAACCAATAAAGGCTCCAGTTCTAATCTTTAAAATTAAAAATTGAAATATCAGTTAATATTACGCCATGTTGACACAATCATATAAATTTTTCATTGTAGTTTTATCAATGTTAAAATGCATTTCAAGCTAAGCATAAAGTCATTTTCACCGGTACAAACTTTTCACACGTACATTTATGCTTAAGCACCATGCATACAAATAAAAATATATTTTGCATTTAATTGTATTGAAAAAAATGTCATCAACAAAGTTATAATGCTTAATGATAAAATGAACCCAATGGACAGTATTTCCGTGACGTCACAGTAAATATGAATTTTTATTTGCTTATAAAACACACGGATAAATATTTTTACCGAAATACTTAAACATTTTAAATATATTTTAACTTACAAATTAAAAAATTCGGCCTAAAAGTCACGTGCTTTTAATATATAATATTTATTTTTTATGCTTGCAATCATTGAGTTCAGAAAATAAACTCTGTACGTCGCAACAGTGGGCGTTAATCCGATTGCCGACTTTATGACGTCATAAGCAGAAGTAAAATTTTAATTTAAGATTACGGCTAATTAATTAAATTTTCGAACAAACGAATGTACGATAACAAATATGTGACCAAATATCTTTCATTTAAAAAAAGAATGATGTAATTTGATGTAGTAGTTTGTTCTCACGGATTGTCGAAACAAAACGCTTAGCGTTTTAAATATATAGATTACAGTCATTTGGCAAGTTGTTTTGATTTAAGTTTTTAATATATTTTACGATTACTACAATTATTTCTTATATATTATCTTCTTTCTATAATTATTAGTATAATTAGCTAATTTTTCATGTGAACAGATGTTTTGGTTTTAGATTTAAATATTATACATTATTTAATTGAATGTGTATCAATTGATATTACTTGCAGGTATTTTATCCATATTTATCTTAATCTAATAACAATAAAAGTAATTTTATTCATTATTTTTAATTTTTTTTTTTGGTGGGGGTTGGGGGGGGGAGGGGTTGTTGGCACGCCATGGTCCCTTGAAACTATTTTTTGAAACAAATTGGCACGCGGATGTGAAAAGGTTCGCCGACCCTGCTGTAGAATATGGTGTGCATACCATTTATCACACATTTACAGGGACACAGAAAAGAATTCGATTACAGGAATGATAATTGCTATACAAGCGCGTTTTCAGTTGTTTCATGCGCTTTTTAAATTTAACTAATGTTTTGCATATTACTTGGAGTGTATAAATTCTATACATCATATACAGGGCTTCACAAAAGAACATTTCCTTTTATTGTCGGAAATTGTTATAGAGGAATTTTCAATTGTGTTATACAGTTTCCTAACTGAACTAAATTTTAGCATTATGTATTGTATGTACAAATCTTTAGATCGTATACAGTGTTTTTCGAAAGAATTATAATACTCTTCCAACTACGGATAGTAATTGCTGAAAATGAGCTTTGAGATGTGTTATACTCTTTCCAAATTGTTTACTTAGGCGTCATCTTTCATCTTATTAAACGGTGAGTTTTTGTTACCGTTAGTCTGAATGTGCTGGAAAATGTTTTATAATCTATGGAGATATAGAAAAATGTTGCTTAAATTACATTTAGTTCGCAACATTTACGAGTTTTATTTTGTCTGTGCTTTTATTGAACTTCCAATTTAAAGCAAGAAAGAAAAATCATGCATCAACCATAGATTAGGAAACACTTTCCAACACTAACAACATACTTCAACAAACCTTCGCTGTTTAATAAGGTAAATAAAATACCTAAGTAAACATTTTAGAAAACGCAAAACCCCTTTCGAAACCAGATTTCAGCAATTACCGGCCATAGCCAGAAGTGTACTCCCATTATTTTGTGCAGTCTTGTATATAATCTATAGATTTGTATATACTCTATATAATATGCTGCAATTTAGTTTAGTATAAGAAAACACATAACACAGCTGAAAATTCACCTTCAGCAGTTTCTACCAATAGACGGAAACATATCTGAATTCTTTTGTACAGCGTATACTACTGTAATATTTTTATGCACGCAACATATTAAGCTAAAGTTTACTTCAGGCAAAAACAAGCTGAAAACTAGTGAAATTACACATACCAGAAATTATGATACAGGGACAGCCATTTATACAGTTCTTTGCGGTGCCCTGTATATGATTTTATATATATTCAACAAACATCTCTTAGTATACTAACTATATTTCACGTTAAACATGCATAACTCGATTTAAAAAAAATCTTTAAGCAATTTACACTGATACACAGTAATGCTTAAGAATTCTTTTATGTAGCCCTGTATATGATGTATAGCATTTATACATACCACATAGTATGCAAAAATTTAGTTATACTCATACCTAACTGAAACCGCACTTCCAGCAATTATCGCTTGTAGATAATACTTCGGATACAATAACTGTATCCGAAATCTTTTGTGTGTCCCTGTAAATGAACGATGAATGCTGTGCACATCATATTATACAACAAGTATCTTGTAGTAAACCAGTAATGTATATCAATTTCAATATATTTCAAATAGTGTAACATAATTAAAATACGCTGCAAACAGTAAATTCCTCTTTTTTTAATTTTCGAGATAATTTGCAATTAAAAAATCAAATTAAAGATGAACTACAATATATGTTAATATCATAGCCATTTGACGCTATTTCTTCCTTGGCACAATGAAAATTTACTCTTGTGTGATCATTCTAGCTATCACGAATCTTTTGAAAGTCATATTTCAAGACTGAAGCAAATGATAAGTACCATGACAGGTTTAATGTTCTAAAAGAAGACGGGAAAAAAATTAGAAGATGTAAAAAAAATACCCAACCAGAGTGAAAGGGACATTGCTCATGATGATATGCAAAGTGTTTTGCAAGGTTACGAGATTGTTGAAGCTGGTAATGCTATGACAGAAGTAAAAGCTACTATGATCAATAATTTAATTCCTTCCTCAGCGAATTTAGTAAGTCAAGTTTCACAATTGCATGCTGATCAAAAAAAAAAAATTTTGATGCAGTTCAAAAACATTTTTGTTCTGAATCAGAATATATTAAACCACTGACAATGTGTGTTAGTGGATGTGGAGAAACGGGGAAAAGTTTTTTTACTCATGTAATTAAAAGTATGGTTTCAAACCACTTGAATAATGACTTCACAAATTCTGTTGAAGCTCCGACAGGCCTAGTGCTCTTAATATCAGTCGAGATCCTTTGCATAGATTATTAATGCTGCCTGTGAAGCATGGTAAAACAACCCAGTACCATAAACTTGAAGTAAATAGTTTAGCCGGTATGCAGAAGATATTGTCAAATCTGCAACTCCTGATAGTTGACGAAATTTCATTGGTATCATCTTTACTGTTGGCTTACATTCATTTAAGATTAGTTGAAATAGAGGACAAGGACGAATTGTTCGATGTAATTTCAGTTTTATTTTTTGGAGATCTTCTTCAACTTCAACCAGTGAAAGGGAATAAACCGTATTCTAAATTGACTCACACTGAAGCACGTCAATTAATTGGATCAGTTGCTGCCATTAATATTTAGAAAGAATATTTTATTTATGATGAGCTTATATTAAATAAAAGACAAAAAAAATGACTTAATGTATACAGAGCTTCTCAACAGAGTTAGAGTTGGTGAAGACACTCCTGATGATATAAAGTTACTTGAAGTCAGAGTCATTCCAAATGCTGATAACATTTAAATTTAACAAACCATCCACTGCTCTATCGAGACTTCACCAAACCCGAAACGTTAAAATAGATTTTAATAATGCTAAAGTAATATGTCTTATGAGAAATTACTATGATTTAATAATTCGAGAATCTGTAGAAATTATAAATAAGCATGGAAAAGTGTGCAATGATGTACTGTCATACAATATTCCAAGAATATGGCTTAATTTAATCAAGGAACAGTAAAATGTGATTTTTCCCTCCTTTTTCCTTCCTTCCTCACCTGTTTTGCTATGCCGTTGGACAATGTGAATGATTTGAACTCTCCCGCATTCTCGCAGTACAAATATATGGGATAAATGTGATCTAGACGTTTGTCTTTTAACACCTGTTTTTATAAATCCTGATGAAGGCTGGGTTCACAGCCGAAAGTGCTCGATTTTAATGTTTTAAAATTTAAAATCTAATTAAAGTTTTAATCATCTTTTAGGAAATGGAATAACATGTTTTTGTGTGCACTTTTTATTTTACAAAGAGCTCTGTTTCTCTGGTCGATCCCTCCATTTAGTTTGCGAAAATGAAAGGAAATAATTACCAATTTTTACTAACGAACAAAAATTAAGATAACTAATTAAGATATAGTTTTGAATTTGAGGATGGGAAGTTGTGACATCTGGCGGTCATTTTAGCGTAGCGTCTTCGTTATGTTTATTTATTTATTGTTTATTTATTGAGAACATACATCTGACTTGTGTGCTTGACATCAAATGCCCGCTTATAAGTCATCGTCAATATATACAGGGACGAGATAGCCACAAGGAAATTTACAACACCAGAGAATTCCTTCCGGGAGCTCCAAAAAGTGTGTGCAATGGAGCTGGCGGGAGTCGAACACCGCCGACCTGACTCCTACGCTCACAAGCGATTAGCGGAATGGTGTCTTAACCACTCGGCCACGGAGTTCGTTATGTTCTAATTATAAGGAAAATTTAATTCTTTTTTTTAATGATCGCGTTAATGTAGGGGAAGGTGGAGAACAAATTATTCGTTATATTTGCGAATATGAGGAGGGAGGGGGTTAACGCCTTGCTCCGATTTACACAAAACGACTTCTATTGAAGAAATTTAACATTTTTAGCTTATCCCGTAGCGTTTTATATCCCGTAGAGTTTATATATAGAGAATAATGGAAATTCAAATGACGACCTTCGTAAAAACTAAATTTATGTTCCTAATAAAAATACACGACCCGTATTTACTTGATATATACCAACAATAACAGTAAATGATTTGTTGTTGAGCACTTGCATTCTTGTATCGGGTTTTATGGGCCCAATCACAACTGGGTTTAGATGATTCGACTTGGTTTTCGATCGCGTTCCAGATTTTAGTTCCACCTTCACAGTGAGGGGGCGCATCATTTTCTCGAGTTCTATGGCCCCGATTTCGACGGGAATTGGTTCATTCAACTCCCTTGTTACAATGGGTACTCATGTTAAATATTCGTATAGAACAAATTGCGCTCCCTCGCGGTGGAAAGTGGAACTAAAGGATTTTGTAGCGCGTGCGCTGCACGCCTGCTATACGGTGCGGGAGGCAGCGTGGACAAGTGTCGGAGATTCGTTTGGAAGGTGGTTTGTTTGGAACAGAGTGTGCCCCTTGACGGCGGATGGTAAAACGAATAGATTTTGCAGAGTGTGCGTTGCACGCATACTATACGGTGCCGCAGGCGGCGGGAACACGTGTCGTAGATTCTTTTATATCAGAATTCACCCCTATCGGCTGAAAGTAGAAATAGGGAATTTTCCTCGCGTGCGCAGCACTTTTGAATAAATCATATCCGACTAAATCGGGTTAAAGATGTAAAATCATACAAAATTTAGGTTTATTTAATTTTATCACGGGCGCGGGCAACGCCGGGTGGGTCAGCTAGTGTTATTATAAAACACACAATTTTTTATAAAAACACATTTATTTTATTTTAAAACACACACAATTTTATTGTAAAACACACATTTATTTTATTACAAAATTTTTACTATAAACACACACGAATTATTTTATTATAAACACAAACAATGTTTAATTTATTATAAAACACACACATTGTCCACTCAGCTATTAGGACCAGAGGGCTTTGGTTAATATTAATATTAATACACACTATCTGGTATACAGACAAATTGCCAGGTTGCCACGCCAGGCTAAAAATCGACATTTTGGCCCCAAAAAGAAACCTCGGAGCGTCTACGACATCTGTACCAAACATTTTTTAAATTTACTTTGTCTATTTAACTCCAACAAACAAAAAATTAAACTAAGTTTCAACTTTTTTGTGATACAAATCAGTTTGCTTTTATGTATAACCGATCAAATTTACTGTTATATTTACTGACACAGTAACATAAAATCTTACATGATAAAAAGTGTACATGGAAAATTCAAAAATATATGATACAGTTATTTATAGTTTTATGTGTGCATTGTCGTGAGTTGCATAGAAATTCTTACAAAAGATTTTTTATTGATGCTGAATAGTCGTATATTTTAAAGTAAATATTTCGTAAGTTAAATACTGGAACTGAGTTTAATGCAGATCAAACGAAGATTTATGTGTATATAAAATACAATTTTATAGTGATATAAGCTTATTTATATGCGTTGGTGCTTATACAAGGTGTCACATAAAGGTTGAAAGCGCTTTATTTTATTTATTTATTTATTTTATGATGGAGATAAATAATCAATGTAAGTTGCAAAAGTGCTCAAAATAACGTGGGAAATAAGATTATATTGATGAAATAGTACTATCACTGATTTTGGAAAAGCTGCACTTTTAACACTCCTTTATTTAATTTAACTTGATTTTTGAATGTAAAGATGGAATTTCGTAATCGATTTTTCCCTCACTTCCAGATGGGCTTGAATTATGAAAATTACCCATACAGGTGTGTTCCTGGTGACATTACAGACAGACAGACAGCGCCCACCCTAGGGACCAGCTTTTGGCTAATGGCCAGGACGAACCCCTAAGCCTAGGGAGGGAAAAATATTACTATCCGGCGCTAGCTACAATAATTACAAGTTAAACTACAATTTTTACAAAGTATAAACGTTACCCAATTTTACCACAAGGCTGGGCGAACGTTAAAATTATTACAATAATTGATATTTTACATAAACTTTAATTTTAGTTATTTATATAGCATTTTGAGATTAACATTATGATGACAATTATTTGTAGTCGTACATTTTGAATGCATTAGTACGTATACAATAACCTTTAGAGGTATAATATATTTTTAAATATGATTACAATATATAATTACAATATAAAATTCAAACAATTATATTTACACACAATAACATTTTGAAATGCACTATATACAGTGGCCCCTCACCCACACGCGACACACGGCAAACAAACCTCATCACCAGAAACCCCCCCAAAAAAGTAACGCCCGTACTCAAATGTAAAAATAAAAACTTTTCCTCCCCCCCCCCCCCTAAAATCCTCTATACTGTTTAAAACAGTGGTACGAAAAAGCAACCACCGAACATCGCGCATAAGTGAGAGGCCACTGTATTTACAATTTGGTACTGATACAATACATAAAACAAACTTTTATTTATTTATTTATTTATTTACTTTTTTTTTTTTTTTTTTTTTTTATAACTATAAGAGGAATTTGTATTTAATAAATGAATATTTTTGATTTAAGATATTATAATTTTCGTAAAGTTGAAATAGTTGCTTTTTATCAGATAGTATATCTAGAATATTGTCAAGAGTTGTTTTAGTTTCATTATATGTGAATTTATACTTCATAAATTTACATTTGTCAAATGAATAATGTAGTGGGTCACCTCTCTGACCACACTGACACAAGTCATCATCTATTTTGCCAATTCTATGTAAGAATGTAGGAAAACTTCCACATCCACTGAGGAAGTAGAGTGAGACTTTATCTTTACATATAAGTGAGCATTGAACCTTTGGAATAATACTATGTGTAAACCTGCCGCACCCTGAGGAGTCCCAGTTGTGCTGCCACCTGTCCAGCAATTGCAATTTAATAAGCTTATTAAGTAAAGAGCATGGAAGTTTAACTTCCTTGCTTACTGGCAAGTTGCAGTACTGTGCGGCCTGGTACGCCAGCTTGTCCGCCAGTTCGTTGCCCACAATACCCACGTGTCCTTTCACCCACGTGATATAGAAAATTTTATTTTTATTTTCTTTTAGTAATTTATGAAGGTCAAATATTTGTTTATATTTAGGGAACATATTGTTTAATGCTAATACTGTTGATTTGCTGTCTGAAAAAATTTGGGTTATTTTTTGATTTGTTGAGATAGCCCATTTTATCGAATTAATAACTGCAGTAAGTTCAGCTTGAAAGACTGTGTTGTTATTTTGAATTTTGCAAGATTGTTCTTTAATTTTAATTTGATCTTTAAAGGCCACATAAGCATATGCTGTGTTGTTATCTGTTTTAGAACCATCAGTATAGATCTGTGTTACGTTAGGTTTGTTTATGTTTACATTCGTCAAAATTAAATTGTTAATATATATTTCAGGATTTGTTTGAAATTTATAGACTTGTTCTTCAATTTTGTTACATTCTAATATTTGATTATTAAATATTAAGATGTCTTTATTATTTTTAATTTTGTATTTAAGATTTTTTGCTTCTAATGTAAATAATAACGGTGGAATGCCCAGGAGCACCTGAAGTGTGTGCGTCGATACATTCTTATAACATTTTGTTATTGATGTTAAGCAAATTCTTTGTATTGATTGTAAGTTTCTTTTATCAATTATTCTCAGATTATTGTACCAAACCTCCGAGCCGTAATCGATAATTTTCTCGAGGACAGTAAGGTACCATTCTCGAAGAAAATCTCGTCTTACCCCCCATGTCGTTGAAAAAACTCTTTTAATGGATGATGTTAATGATAAAATTTTACTTTTGATATTTAATATATGTGTATGCCAAGTTAGATTACTTTCATAGTGGATACCTAATAATTTAAGTGTTTCAACACGTTTAATTTTAATGTTATTCAGTTTAATTTGAGGTTCTCTGTTCCTTAAAATGTTTTTACCCAGCATTATATATACCGTTTTGTCTGTCGATATTTTAAGTTTTAGTTTTGTACAGATATTACTAAACAGCGATATCATTTTATTTGATTTATCTTCAAGTTCTCGTCGGCTATTTGCCGCTATGATCATATTAAAATCATCACAAAAAGCTTTTAAGTTATGGAATTTTTCAGAATATGTGATTAATATTATATTCGCTATAAGCAGCCAGAGCAGGGGACCAAGACATGAACCCTGCAGGCAACCTTGGTATGTTTCTCTTTGTGTGTTAATACTCTGATAGTCTATTATAATTTTTCTATTAGTTAAAAATGTTAGTAATATATTTTTCAGGTATTGTGGAATGGGTAGTTTTTGTATTGTTTTGCCGAGGATAGTCCAATTTATATTGTCAAATGCACCCTGTATATCAAAAGATACCAAGATGCAATATTTGTTATACTGTAATTTTTTATGAATTTCATCGTTTACGGCTTGTAATAATTGAATAGTGTTTCGTCCCTCTCTGAAGCCAAATTGCTGTTCATGGAAGTGATTGTTAATTTCAATGTAATGTATTATTCTGTGTTTAATTAATCTCTCCATTATCTTTCCCAGCATCGGGAGAAGGCAAATTGGACGATAGGATGAATGGAGCTTTGGGTCTTTATTGTTTTTTGCAAAGAAGATAACCTGGGCAATTTTCCAATTTGCTGGGAAATAATTTAAAGATAGACATTTATTAAAAAGATCGCGAATAAGACTTTTGTAGTTTTTGAATAAGTTTTTGATTAAAAATGCATCAATTTTGTCATAGCCCGGAGCTTTCAGATTATTCTGTTCTGATAGTGCATAATTTATTTCTTTAGTTGAGAAAAGTGGTGGGGTGGGAGAATTTTGTGTTTCCCTTACAAAGTTAGATAAAGGAGGATCAGGATTTTCTTGTGTGGGAAAATGGTGATTTAGCAAGTTTGTTAATGTATCTGAGATTGTGGAATATATATTAGAGCCAGTAAGTGTCGTATGTAAAAAATGTTGGTTTGTTGTATTTTTTGCTGTTGCAATTTGGAATGTTTTTCCAAATTTATCAATAGTCTGTGTACAAAATTTTTGCCAAGATTTGGCCTTTTCTGATTTGATATGTTTTTTATATAGTGCTCTTTCTTTCTTTAGTAGTATTTTCCATTTAGTATCACCTGTTCGTTTAAATCTCCTATTTAATGCGGCTATTTTGTTTCTGTGGGACTTCAGAGAGGCGTTCCACCATGTAAATGTTGGATATAGTTTTAATTGTTTCTTTTTGAGAGTGGAATTACATGTTTCTAAAATATTATTGTTAAAGGTATCTAGCCAGTTGTCTAATTCTTGCGTTGTTGTTATAATGTCAAGTTCATTTTGTAAGTCAGATACATATTTCTTAAAATTTTTGTTAAATTTTTTAAAAGTTGTATATTTGGTTTTAAATCTACCTAATTTTATGTAGTTAATTGAAAGTGCTATAGAAAATCGAATGTACCTGTGGTCTGACTTACTCATATTTTCTACGTCCACATACCACGTCTGGATTCTTTCAGAAATGTCCTGAGAGCACAATGTCACATCCGGATTAGTGGCACAGGGATTGTCAATTTGTCCAATGAATGATGCTGGTGCTTCAGAATCATTTATAAGAATCAGTTCTCTTGCCAATAGCAGGTATGTCAATATTGATCCCCTCTCATCCTCTTTTTGATAACCCAGGAGTGCCAAGTGGGCGTTAAGGTCTGCACCCAGTATCAGGTTTGTCATTGGGTTAAACTGATCTAACCATTTCATATCCTCAAGCAGGTTACTTTTTGGTTTAGAGTACAATGATCCCACTGTGAGTCTTCCTGTTGTTGTAGTAATATTGACGAACACTGCATTTTCATCTGAGTAAGTGTGGATGGCTGGAACATCCGGTCTAGTTATCACAACTGCAGCTGTTTGATTTTTGGATGTAAAGACTTTCCATGCTGTTGATGGAATACCCCAAACTTTGTTTTTGCTGTGGAAATAGTCTTGGATGAGTAATATTGTAATTTTATTTTCATTGGCAAAGCCCCAGAGATGGTCTGTAGCTGCTCGACTGTTTTGTAGATTAATTTGTAGACATTCTAAATTTTCACTAAAAGGTGCTATTGTTGGTGCATGTTGAGATTGTATATCTTCTTTATTTAAAATATTGAATTGGAAATGCTATTTTTAACGAAGTTATTTCTATTGTAGAGATGATATTGATATATGGGACATTGACTTGTGTTTGCTGTATGATGAAAGTCATTTTCTGTATCTTTACAGTTTACACATATGTGTTCTGTTGGATTGTGTTTTACTTTACACTTGTCAGAATTGTGAGACTTCGTGCAGTACGTACATGCTCTTGGATATTGACATCTATTTGATACGTTGCCGTATCTCTGACAGTATCCACAACGTATTACTGGGCGATATTGTTCAATCCTACACGAGTTGAAACCAATAAGGAGTTTTCCTTTATTCAGTAGGTAATTGGCTATGTTGGCTTCCACACTTAGAACAAGTTGATATGTTTTAGATGTTTTTCTTTGAATGACTTTAAAAATAGTTATTGGTGTATCCATGTTTAGATCTTCTATTATTGCTTGTGTTATTTCTTCTTGTTCTGTAATGTTAGGAATGCCAAGTATTATAATTTTCTTCGTGTTATATGGAGTATATTGAGTTTCTATAACATCTTTCAATGCTTCAACTTTGTCAATGAAGGTCCAAAGAGCTTTTGTTTCTTCTGGGCTGTCAGATTGTATTATCAGAAGATTTTTATCACGTGCTGGACTGCATACAATATGTGGTAGATCTTTATTTTCTTTAACTTTTCTATTCAAAATATCTTTTATTGTTGCCATTGACATTGTCGTGTTTGGCTTCTTGTGTAATAATACTGCAGCTTTAGAGATGCCTATTTTATTCTTTTTTGGGATATTTTCCTTCATTGACTGCTGCAATACTTCTGAGTAACTAGTTTGGGATATATCTATTTTTGCTTGTTCTATAAGTGAGTACTCTCCCGTCTGGTCCATTTTTTTCAATATTTTGTTCGTCTTTGTTTCTATGTTTTCCAGAGTTTTTTGAAGTTCTTCTATTGATGCAATGCCCGTACTTATTGTTAACCTCTGTGGTTTTGGTTTTTCTGATTTTAATTCCTGAATTTCGCAGAGTAGTTGCTGTATCGTTTGATCTCTTTCTTTTACTAACTTTTGAAGATCTTTCCCTACCTGCTCAAGGAGTTTTACATCTGTTAAGAGATTGTTTATTTTCGTATTTTCTTGGATGAGTTTAGCTATTTGTTCATCTTTTGAGATCAATGATTCTTTTAATTTTTTATTTTCTTCTTGTGCCTTTCTGATTCCTTCTAATTGTTGATTTATTAGTTGAGCCTCGTTTTCGGTTTTATCCTGTTGATTCTGTCTTTGTGTTGTAGTGTCCTGTTTTAATTTTTCCAGTTTTTCTTCTAGTTCTTTCTTCTCTTTTTCTAAGCTTAAGATCTTTTCTTTCTGGAATGTCCTTTCCTTTGCTGTTTTTTCTGTGAAGTTGAATCTTTCTTCATATTTTTCCAGTCTTTTGTTAATTTCTTCTTTGTATTTACTCGCCTCGTCTGCGTCACCTTTTTTCATTCTTCGTAGGAAGTCGTTGTATTGGTTCATCAATGCTGTTAAGTCCATTCTTATTGCGTTTTTCTGTGTGAATTTTTGATACTTTATACTTGGGTTTTGGGTGTTATAGCGTCTGGATCTTCGTTTTAATACTGTTCGTGAAGTATTAAAAGCCGTAGTTGCTTCTGGACTTGAATGTGCAATTTTGTATTCAGACTCCGTTGTTTTCGAGTCATCTGAGTCATGTGAGTCCTGAGGTTGAATTGGCGAACTTTTTAGTTCGTCTTCCATGATGTTTTTTTTTTTTTTGTCCAGTACTATGATTTGTTATCAAATGCGTATTTATAAGTATTTAACGTAACTAAATGATATAGATTACAACTTATTTCTTTAACTTTTCCAACTATAAGTTGAGGAATTTGATTAATTTGAGGTAATGTTTTTTGCCATTTAACAATATATCTTTATGTATCTGAATAATTACTATATTTTGTTACTTTTACACTTATATTAAACTTTTCATTTATTAAACTAGGCATCACTGGAGTCTAATCATGTTTAATGAAGGAAAGGGTAAATAGGAAAGGTCATAGCAAAAATCAGTGACCTAAATCACTGGAAATGACTAAGATAAAAACTTAATGTTATATGTGGGGCAAATTTGGAGATTATAATAATAATAAAAAATAAAAATAAAATAAAATAAAATAAAAGTGATAGAAATGAAAAAAAAGGGGGGGTGAGAGGGGAAATTTTTTGAAGAATCCTGATCAGAAAAACATTAGTGACCAATGCTTATGAGCGTCGCTGCACCCAGAGTAAAAAAAAAAAAAAAAAAAAAAAAAAAAAAAAAAAAGAGATTTTATAAATCATACAAAACTTAATATTATAGTTTAAATTTAAGATTAGGCCATTTGGATTACTATTGCTATGCAAAGACATTCACCAGATAAGACATATTATGGAGAGTCTATATTCTAAAAACCTTTTATTTACAATATCTATATTATTTCTCCGCCATGTGGAAAGAGAGAGAGAAAAAAAACTGAAATTGATGAATTTAACGAATTTGTTAAAATTCTGACTCTGTAACAGGTAAATAGACAACAACTCGAGAAGTTTAGTATTAAAAGTGTGCCAGAGAAGGGGGAATTTTTTTTTTTATTTATTTATTTATTTTTTTTTTTACACTCACCTGTAAGAAGAAACGAGATCGACGCTGCACTTGAAAATGTATAAATCCTTGAACATTTGTAAATGTGGAGGGAGGAGGGGGGGGGAGGGGAGATGGTGGTAAAAAAAAAAAAAAATAAGCGATTGAAAATAAGTTAATATATTGAGAAGCATAAGAGATGTAATAGAGACAGGAATTATAAAACGCCCTCTAGCGACACTAAATAAGTGTAGATGAAAATGCTTATTCAAAAATAATATGTCACATCAAAACCTTCAAAATGATATGCAACACGGAATGAAAAGAATAAAATTGAAAGATAATGAAAATATTTAAAAAGACGCCCTCTAGTGGCACCCGGAATAAAACTAATTTAACACAATATACAACTAATAGCACAATATTTAATAAAAAAAAGACCCTAAAAATAATAAAGAAGCAAAATGCTACAACTTAGCTTAAAAAAAAGCTAAGTTGTAGCATTTTGCTTCTTTATTATTTTTAGGGTCTTTTTTTTATTAAATATTGTGCTATTAGTTGTATATTGTGTTAAATTAGTTTTATTCCGGGTGCCACTAGAGGGTGTCTTTTTAAATATTTTCATTATCTTTCAATTTTATTCTTTTCATTCCGTGTTGCATATCATTGTAATATTTTTATAACTTAATAATAAACTAATAAATTAATCTTAGGGAATTTTGCTTTAGCTGGGGCAGATAATAAATCGCCAATTATTCTTTATGGTTATATTTGTACACGAGTTACAGCAACAATACAGTTAATGATGCGCCATACCACGCTCGCCAAAATATGCAAATCGCGGTGAAACTGCAGCGACGAAAAATTTTAAATATTAAAATACAGAAAATATAAATAAAAATAAAGAGGGTAATATTATTTTTTTTAAATACTTTTTTTATTATTTAATAGTTTAATATTAATTAAATTGTGTTCATACGTTGAGAAAACAATTTAGAAATCACGAATGGGTAGCTTAAATAATGATTCATTTTTCCTCTTGCCACGTCTTACATCTGATCCACATCACACCGAACAACGAAAAAATATGGCACAACCAGTTAGCGAACAACAAACAAGTACAAACAAAAGGAAGATCAGTGATGAGATGGTTAGTAAAAAACATCAATCTCATATCACAATAAATACACCTTCCCAGCAGCGAGATTGCTCAAAAGCATTTCCCACCCTCAAAAGCCATCCCTTTGGTAAGTATATTTTCTAATATATCTTTTAAAAAAAATTAAAAAAAAAAAAAAAGTAGCAATGGAACCTCTTTGGTAAGCCAAAAAAAATCGATTTTTTTCAGCACTAGTGAGAAGTGGAAGTCATCTGTGACGGACTGAATTTCACCAACTGATGAAGGCAAATAGCCAACAAAAAGTGAACAAAACACAACAAAATAATTAATTGGTGAATGCACAAAGCTCACTTGCCAAAGAAAGTTAATAGGGGAAAAAAACAGCGTCAATCAAGTGAATACAGCCTCATAGATATATGACGAACTAACGGCCACGGAACAAGCCCCACTCCATTAGTGCGACAAGTTTCTCAAACAACAAATCAACAAGTTGCACAAAATTCAAAAGCAGTGATAACAGCCATTAGGATTCAATGGACTGATCGCAAAAAGCGTATTCACGAAGGAAAAAAAAATAAAATCAAAATCCCCAATGCTTGGGTGAGATAAAGTGACAAAGACAACAAAAATGAGTGTGCAATATCCAGAAATGTGACAACCACCAGTAACAAAAGTTACAATGTGACAACCACCAGTAACAAAAGTTACAATGTGACAACCACCAGTAACAAAAGTTACAATGTGACAACCACCAGTAACAAAAGTTACAATGTGACAACCACCAGTAACAAAAGTTACAACGTGACAAAACCCACGATAGTGACATAATAACCAGTGAAACTCTCGAAAGAAGACCAAGATTTAAAATGTGAAAAACAGCTCTAGCACAAGCTAGAGGTAACAATATATCAAGAAAGAGACAAAAACCCAATGAATGATAGACAAAAAACAACCCACAACAGGGGTGAGCCTATAAAAACGCCAAAAAACCTTGACAGAGACAAATACAACAAGAAGTGAAATCAGCCCATAAAAGAAGCGATAAACACTACAGCGACAACCCACCATGAACGTGACAAGCCAACAGATATGGTAAATATGTAAATCTATGTACGCTAATGGCACCTGGTGCATGTAAAATCCGTCGTGGGTGCAAAGCCCTCCAAACCTGTGAATTATACCTCTGGGGATGCCTAGTCAGGTGAGGGTCTCGTCACCTGATCAAGGTTCTAAATTACGAGACCTATTAAATCTGTCAATTCAACAAAGTTAAACAGAAACCTTGAAATGGCAAACAAAGATAACTGTAGCAAATCACAAGAGAGCAAACACAGCAGCGATGTTAACAAATCTATAAGTCAGGTGGATCACAGCCATGCTGTGATCAGGCGATTTCCGCCCCGCACCCAGGTACTAACTCGTCAAGCTAGGCATTCATGCCGGGCAGGTAGGGGCCTAGTTAGCGGTATAAAAAAACGAAACACAGCAAAAAATCTATATTTTTAAAAAATTCTCTAGTTTGCGCTTTTTACCAAGCGTAAATCAAAGAGTAGAATTGTCAATAATCGGGGCTACGCCAAATTAATGTATTGTAACAGAATCTTTTGGAACAACATGAATTACAATCATGAAGTTTGATGTGATTTTTATGATAAACATTCACATAAACATATGATAAACATAAATGCTAAGGGGACTGGGCACCCTACCAATATCGAAATTTCGTAAAAATTTCGATTCTCAGACTTTTATCTTATTACATACCACATACTTTCGACTACATCCTGAAAAATTTTCAAGCTGATACTGCCTGTAGAACAACAGTTGCGGCTGATTTAACAAACATCTGTTATCATTTTGTTCCTTTAAATGCCATGCCCACCTCTTTGTGTACACAAGATTCAGAGTCAATTTTCTGGTGCATTTCCCCCTTGACTGACTCATTGGTTTTAAAATTACTGAAAGAAGAAAAGGAATTATGACTACGTTTATTACAAATTAAAAACAACATAAATGTCCCAAAAAAAAAAAAAAAAAAAAAACATATACGTATCATTTTATAAAATATTTTACTAAAGATGTTTGACTTCACATACAAAACTGTATTTTACATAGACAACCGAGCGCTTTCGAGCAAACTTTTGCTCATAGTTTGCCTGTTTATAACTGATACTGTTGTTTATTTGCATATGAATGTAGCGTTTTACTTGTCGCTTTGTGTATCAAATTTTTACTTTTTGCGATCAAAACTGTTTTTTTTTTGTTTTGTTTTGTTTTTTGTTGTTGTTTGTTAATTCCAAGACAAAATTACTTTTAATTTTGTATCTAAATATGACAATTATTATTTTTCTTATTATTATAATTGATAAATATGCCTCGGAATTCTAAAAAATCTGCAGATCTTTACATATGAACAAAACACGTTAGTCTGATAAGAAACATTTTGAAACAAATACTTCTGTCTTAGTTCAAGTAATACCGTTACCAGACAACAAAATATTTCTTTTTCGAATAAATATGAAGCAGATTCCATTGATAAATCTATTATTGGCCAGTTTGCTTCTAAGATTTCTGTGTTCTGGAAAATAATTTGATAGTTTGAGAATCTGCATTGCGTATGTACGTATATACAATGTTATTTTTATTGTTTTGTTTTCAATCAAAAGTAAGTGATGTTATTGACATAAATTACATATCCAATAATAATAAGTGTAATAGTTGTCATTTAGAGCAATACTGTTGAATGCAGTAACATTATTTATCTACTTAAATCCAATCTTTAAATAAAGCACAAATTTCTCAAATTTCAACTTTTTGTTTGTTTTCAGTTGAAAACCTATAAATAATAGTGAAATAAGAATATATCTCTTCCTTAACAATTTTTTACAGTTGTTTATCGCTAATGAATTATGCATAAAACAAATCACCAAAAAAATGATAATTTAGTGAAATTATGGGCAAATGAAATCTTTAAACTCATTTATCTCAATACTTTTTTTTTTCAGATTTTTTTGTTTTTAAAATGCAAAGGCTTTTCCAGATATGAATGAAAGTGCTTGGATTTTTTTCTGGGAACATCATACTATATGTACGAGATTTAAGGATCCGAATTTTAATAGAGGGTTATTAAAAATGATGTACGATATTTTAAAAATTTATATTTTCAAAACTATTACACATATTATAAAAAGTGATATATAAGAATAAAGAAAAACATTCAAAGTTTTTTTTTTCTTTTGTTACAAATCTTTGATGTGTGAACCTTTCGTAACCCGACAAACATAATCAAGCTCTAGTCCGGGCACTAGATGCTCAAAAAGGACAAATAAAAGAAAGTTTTGGTGTGGCTTTTATATTTAGTGCCTTTATGTTTTTTGGGTCACTGAGCACGAATCTGGGGGTTGCCAACTAAATGTTTCCTGGGAAACACTTTTTTTTTTTTTTTTTTTTTTTTTTGCAAAAAGCGTATAAAAAACGGATTTTTCTCTGTTTTTTTTTTTTTTTTTTTTTTTTTTTTTTTAAGTAACTCTGAAACTAATGCATTTTACGTAAAAGTCGGGAATACATAAATTAAAGAGAATAAAATTTCCTACATTTTATTGCCGAAACGTCAGTGAAGTCTCACTGTGTAGACGCAAAAAGTTTTTGGTTTCCGTCTGTCTATCTGTTTGTCAATTCCGCGATAACTTTCGTAAAAAGCGCCCGATTAGGTTGATATTTGGTGGGTATGTTGGTGAGGTACCCGGAATTAGCTGTATAGTTTTTAATTACATTTGGTTCATTCGTTAGAACATTTCTTTTTATGTCATAATGCTTTCCTATGGTAATGCAGACGATTTTCAAATTTCATTTTAATTTGAAATGAAAATCACATATTTGAATAATGAATTTAAACGTAAAATTGTTGATACTAAATTTTCGATATGGAGGTTTTAAATATTATTAATATTATATCCAATAGCTTAGAAAATTTGCTGATACATTTATTAGAATTTAGAAATTAATTGCTTAATTATCGGAACATTTTTTGCATCTGTTCGAGAAATACAAAACAATTTATTTCATCTTTTTTACAAATTTTAAAATGAATTTCTTTTTACTTTACTCTTTAATTTATTAGTTGCTTAGCAACCATATTTGAAAGAATAACAAAATAATAAAATTCAAAGAAAATTCACGAAATGTATTTTTTTATTTACAAATTACAAGAATAAGAAGTTTATAAGAATGGTATAATTGCATAAAGCGTGTTTAATTTAACGTTTCTAATTTCTGAAACCTTCGAATTATTTTATATGCCTATAAATATATATGTAGATTTAAAAATGTAATTTGCGGATTGTAAGATGTATATTATGAAAATTAAAAAACAATGACTTTCAGATCTGACGTTGAGGCTCCTGATCTGCAGATTTACTAGTGTATTAAGAGCTTTTCTCTGATCAATGGTTTAACCGCGATAGTGCTGCTTGGTGGCAATGTGAATAACGGTAAATCATCGTTACACGCATGTCCAATCCACCGTTGAGCGACCTCTAAAAAAAACCTGAAATGTTTTTCTTTATTTTCATAAGAGCAGCCTCCGGTCGTGCGTGTTATATGTCCCTCAGGACATGGGTACGGTGGTTGAGACGCTGACAGGCGCCCCTTAGGGGTCTGGCGGCGCAGCTCAGTTTATATCACTTATTACAACATGTGTAATAGTTTTTTAAATCTACCCTATATATATAAAATCCTAATGAAACGAATTTGTGAAACGATTTTATGAAACGAATTTATGAAACGATTTTATGAAACGACTGATTAAACGACTGATTATGTTTCAGGGCTATTTTTAATAAAATATTAAACGCTTGATGGTGAAATTAATACCAATTGTCCATAAAAATCCGCGGATGTCAAAACTGGTAATAGAATTTTGAAATTGGTATTAGTTTTCGAGATATTAATTTTTTTTCTAATTTTAATGATATTTCTGTAATGATGGCAACTTTAATTACTCAGTTTTTTTGTGACAAAAAAGGGAAAAAATTTGAAAAGGATCCCGATAGGGATTTTTCATTTCTTTTTATTCGTCATTTTCAAATTGAAATTGAATTTATCTTTTATTTCAATCGATAATGAAGACAAGATTGTGATTAAATTATGTTTTTTAGCAAAATTTGAAAAAAAAAATCACATTTCTATCGTCAGGATTCAATGTGATTCAATCGTCTGTCAGCATTTAATTTAATTTATAAACTGAAAATATTTTGAATAAATTCTTCCAAATGACGTCATTTATGTAAACGCAAAAGAAAGGGGGGAAAGGAATTAATAGTAATTATTATTTATTGATATCATTTTGTTATTTTTTTGTAAAATTTAATTAAACAAATTTATAAAATCACTAATTCGGATATTTGAAACGAATATATAAAATAATAATTGCCCAACTGAACGGAAGGAGAATAAAATGTCCTGCTTGGTTTTCTATCCTGCTTGGTTTTTTCCGCCAAGCTTTTTAAAAAAGCGTCAAAGACCCCTATAATAGAAAAGCACCAAAAGTTCATTGGGTTTGTTTTCATAACTTTTGGCAACAAATCTATGTATATTAACGAATCTATCCCTTTTTGAAGCTCGAATTACGCCAAACCTAAAAGCAAAGGATCCTATACTGGAAAAGTACCCGATTTTCTTATGGACAATATTCAAGTGACATAACATGGTATAAAATTATCGCGGATAGCAAATTTGTTTAAATATCTCATCAATTGATGCCGAATAAATGCAGGCATGCATGCACAAAATATTTAATTAATTTTGTACGATACATAATTATTAGAAAATTCGTATATACATATTAATTAAAATAAATAATTTACGTATTTAAAATAACATGAAAATGTGCATGATGGTGCACTAAAATAGAGAGAAAATTAAAACCTGTTAATGAAAATGTGTATAACATAGTACTTTTCAATACCGTGGTTCTTAATATTATTCACAAGCAGATGGAATTTTTCTCATCCTTAAACGCAAATGAAGAATAGAATACAGATCGTTGTTATAAAAGTCCGAGAGGTAGCCACTATTTAAACCTAACCATTTTATACAAGCTGGTTTACAAGTTGTAATTGATTTTACTTATCAATCTCGAAAACAGTCGTCAGTTGTCGCAACAGCTGTGTATGAGACCATGGTAATCAAAAAATGCCCCATTAAAACGTTAAAAGCATGGCAACCCAATTACAGATTTACCAATATTTTTAAAATAAAACACGCTGTCATGTTTTTAGAGGCCTCAAAGTCTGAGCGGGGGTTGGCGAGCGTAGCTCGCAGGGGGTAGGCCCCCTAGTATATATATATATATATATTTAAATACCATACATCATTTTTAATAACCCTGTATTTTGAAAGCTTTAAAAAAAATCATTTGTACAAAAACTAGTCATTTTTTCTGCTTTTTTCCACTTGTATTTAGTTTTTTTTCTCTCTAACTAAAACTATTGCTATTAAAAGAAATCCGATCCTTAATCTATTCAAAATATGCTTGATGACCTACATAAAAAATGAACTGAAAATTTCAAAAAATAAAATACTAGTAGTGTTTTGAAATAAGTGGTTAATATTTAATTATTTTCAATTTTGTCGGAAAAAAAAAGAATTTTTTTTATTAAATATTTAATTTACATAATAATATACAAAAATATACTTTTTTAAAGTTGATAATATTGTGTTTGTTTGTTTTGGGTGCCGAGCCCCCTATTTAAAAGAGTATATATAAAAAAAAAACATTTTTTTTAATTTTATACTTGTTTACTAGATAAAATTGGTCAATTATATTATTTGTTCTCTCCTACGAGAAAATATTTTTTTGAAATCTCCATAACTGTACCTTTATTAAATGAATTAATAATGAAGGGACAGAGCTGAATTACATCCCTTTTTCTATAAATCTTTTACTATTTAAAGTGTTATTTCATCAGTGAAAATAGAGACTGTATACAAATAGACGATAGCGTTCTTTAGACTGAAAATATGTTAGCATATATAAGGTAAAGCTAGGAGAGTCTGCGCACAATTCAAAAGAATAACAATAAAAAATCTAAATATTAATTAAACTACCCATGAATAATTTTGACTTCATTTGTTTTTCATGCATTTCCATTGCTATTTTGTTGTTATGTTGTAATTTAATAGAACAGTTGTAATAAAACCAAAAAATTTATTTTGCGGAATCTCTTCTTACAGGGTTGGTGTGATTGCGCACATGGGTAGGAGAGATTGTCACTAATAATAACTACAATTAAATTGTTAACAATAATAGTTACACTTAAATGACATTGTTGTAAGGTTGTTGTGTACAAATATTATTGTATTAGGAGTGAATATTTCAACCTAATGATTAAAGAATCAGAAAAAGGAAATAATTTTAAAAACAATTTTAAAAATTTTAATTAAAGGGGGAAAAATTAAATAATCAGAAAAAGCAACTCCAGATAAGATTACAAAATAACATTAAGTTACTTGATAACACGTTTAACTTGAAACTAGTCCATTTTAATTTTTCATTTTTTTAGGCAAATTTACCAATAGGCTGCGTAATCTCTCCTAGCATGGAAACTAATGGAAACACTGCGCTATCTCTTCTAAGTAGCAGATACGCTACCTGTGAGCCTAAAAATTTCTGTGATTTCCTCATTCAACCAAATATTATTTTAAGACAGCAATTTGGTCTACTTTCAATATACAAAATCTGGTCTATCATTTATTCTCACGGGCTTTCAAAACCCCAGATACAACGATTTTTAGAGTATACACGTATATGGAGTTTCAGTTAGTGTGGTATTTTTTTAGACGCTCCCTCGATTAATGCTAGGGAAATTTTGATTAGAGCGTAAAGCATGGACTGGATAAATCCAATTTTTACCCAGAGAAAAGGCACCAAATTTTTATGAAAATAAAACAAAAATCCGACAAGAAATGTGACCAATGGTACGACAATCGGATAAAGGTGTGTGTTAAATTAATTAAATTTAAAATCGACTTTTTAATCTTTCTTTGTTGTTACATATTAAATAAACTCAAAATTTAATGTTAATAGAAGTTCTTGTAAATTAGATAAATTGTATTTAAAATGTTTTAAAATCAAGCTGTAATATGTAATTTCTACTTAAATTTTATTTTAAATTTGAACTGTTTGAATGTAATTTCTAATAATAACACATCAAAAACAATATCGTAGTAATTTATATTGTTTTATTATGTATATATTGAGATTTTTTTTTAAACGTTGGCTATGGATCTATTGTAACTTTTTACAAATACATGTTTTGGTTAATGAAGTAATAGTGAGGAATTAATTATCGATAGTTACTGAATCGGAAAATATAATAGTTTCCTTTGTTACGTTTTTGAATGCTGTTCAATGATATGTGATGATTTTCTTTTTTAAATAATTTATGGATCGTGCATAAATTACAAGACATTTCATAAACCTAGCTGCAGAGAAATATGGCCACCACAAACCAAGCAAGATCCTTTTTATATGCCAAGATTGCAAAATCATTATCATGGATAAATCCAATTTTTGCCAGAGAAAAGGCACCAAATTTTTATGAAAATAAAACAAAAATCCGACAAAAAAATTTGACCAATGGTACGACAATCGGATAAAGGTGTGTCATGCAGAATTAAATTTAAAATCGACTTTTTAATCTTCCTTTGTTGTCACATATTAAATAAACTCACACTTTAATGCTAATAGAAGTTCATGTAAATTAGATAAATTGTATTTAAAATGTTTTAAAATCAAGCTGTAATATGTAATTTCTACTTAAATCTTATTTTAAGTTTGAACTGTTTGAATGTAATTTCTAATAATAACACATCAAAAACAATATCGTAGTAATTTATATTGTTTTATTATGTATATATTGAATTTTTTTTTTAAGTTGGCTATGGATCTATTGTAACTTTTTCCAAATGAATGTATGTTTTGGTTAATGAAGTAATAGTGAGGAATTAATTACCGATAGTTACTGAATCGGAAAATATAATAGTTGCCTTTGTTACGTTTTTGAATGTTGTTCAATGATATGTGATGATTTTCTTTTTTAAATTATTTATGGATCGTGCATAAATTACAAGACATTTCAGAAACCTAGCTGCAGAGAAATAGGGCCACCACAAACCAAGCAAGACCTTTTTCATATGCCAAGATTGCAAAATTTGAATAACAACGACGTTTTTATGCCACTTTTATTGGTGATTTAGGTGCTGATTTCAAACTTATGACCGTTTGAGTTGTTGTCATCATTTCGGAACATTTAATTCGAATTATTTTCATTCTGTCCATTACAATTAGAAATAAAGTTCTGCTCATAACAATAATGAAGTTGTGTCTTCTTTTCATTGCCCTTTTTTGATTAAACGAAGTAAAACAATAGAAATGCATTTATTGAGAAAAATACGAAAGTGGCCGAATTACCTTTGCTGACCATACTACCCTCCAAGAAAAGTGTTGTTTTATGAATTTTTTAATTTTAAAATTTAAAAAAATAAGTTATTTTCAAATCTAAAAGAAGAAAAACAGCACTAAAGCACTAATATCCATGTTTTTTTTTTTTTTTTTTTTTTACTACAACTATTCCAATTTTAGTTTGAAATAGGTGTGGCCATATTACTCTCAGGTACCTTATTTGACATTCAAGATCCAAAAACAGCAATCGCATTTTTTTTTCATTACTTTCTAAGCTGTAACTCATACATACATTTTGCCTATATATATATATGTAATAATAAAAAATTTTCGCCATTTTTCCTTAGTTAATTTATTCCAAATTCTTACAATTCTAAATTTTTCCCTGTTTTATTCTAATTTACAACTCTATATTCATTAAATCCTTATTCTTAAATTAGCTCTATCGTTAACTCTGTTAAATTCCCTTTTATTTAATTCTAATTTGTCCAAATTTACTTAAATATAAAGCTTTTAGTTATTCTTAATTTCTATCATGATCCCCGATCATTTCTGGGTTTTAGAATGTTTTTTGAGAGCCATTTTCATGTTTATTCCGAATTTTATTTCCCGCTCTAAACCACTTTACTACAAAATTCATCCACTACCTCTCTGTCCGAACTCTTTACTAATTATCTTTCATTGGTCGTGACGTAGCCTGACGCGTCTTCTTTAATTCCTCATTGGTTCAGTACGCGTTCTACGTCATAATTTGAGTTATTGCGCTAGGTAACAAAAAGCAGCTACCTGCGGTGCTCCCTCAGAAATCAGTCGAATTTTCACTTGTCAACAACTCCCTGGCTGCTGGTTTGACTAAAAAATGTTCTAATACTTACCCTCCATACCTTGATGATGCAGCGATGTACGGCTATTATTGTTAGGTGGAAACTGGCCAAGAGAAATACTTAATAAAGGATTGAATTTGAAAGACCTTGTTCGTTTGATTCATGGAGAAACGCCTCTGGTTATTTCATTCTACTGCCGCTGCGGCCGCGTCGAGACTGCAACTGAAATATTAGGCAATTTACGACTGCTTCTAATTATTTACATCATCAATAACAACCACCGTTCTTAATTTTATTGTGCGACCATGTGTGCTCCTGCTTCTATTATCAACTTTACTCCCAATATAACATATAACGATATATATTCGTAATATAATATAAGCCGGCGAGGATTCAAAGGACTTATGCCACGGCTATCCTTCCAAAGGATGTGGAAAGAATATCCGAGAATCAAATTGCTACTTACCTTTACTGAGGTGTCGTTGGGCAGGGCTGGTGGAGCTAAAGCCAAATGGTAGGCCACCCTGCCCGGCATGAACCTGAGGTGTCGTAACAAACAAGAACGGAAGCAAGGCATCTACGAAATATGCTTATTATAAAGTCTTCAACCCCCCCTATCGATGTCAGCCAGAAGAAGTATTAGAACATACATCAATGTAAAACAACAAAAAAAATGTTGTATATCTTTTTCATAACAAGACTTAATTGCGTAAGTTAAATTTTATATTAAGTAATATGTATTATTTATTGTTTGCAAAATTTTATAACAACCTTTTATTATTTTGTTTAAAATATTTATTCTTACGTAACAGGAAACCAAGTGACAGAGTATTTTAACAGTCTGAGATTTTTATTTATGTTCTTGTATTATTAATTATTTTGAAAAATATTATGAAATTTATTTACTGTTTATATTATTTTTCTGTTAAAATTAATATATTAAGGAAGAATTAAAATTATATTATTATTCTTAAAGATTAAAATTGAGTTGATATACTAAGTTGATATTTTGGATTGATCCAATGAGATGCACTTATGAGAATTGCTACTACAATATGAATTGAAATAATTTATGTTATCAGTTATTACTTGGCACATGACTTGGAGTATGATAATGAATTTACATGATGATATTTTACAATAACTAAAAAGAAATATTAGAATGCTAGTAACCAAGTGCACCCATTAATAAATTGAATATGGTAAACCACTAAATCATACTTATTAAATGATTTATTGATCTGTATTATTAAATGTATCTTCTTGTATTGAGAGTTTATTAAAGTAAAGAGTAAAAAAAAAAAATTTTTTTTTTTTTTTTAAATCTTAAAGGAAGTTGCGCTGAAAACTTGCGTAAAAGGAAAGGTAAAAACTGTGTGCAGTTTATTTATTTATTTTTTTTTTTTTTTCATTACTTACTACTATGTTCCGAGAGTTCAAAGCAAGAGACAAAAAATTTGTTCTTACGAAAGAATGCTACTTGTTTTAAAAAGTGTTTTATTTATTTATTTCATTCTATTTTTCTTTTGTGATATTTTTATTCATATACAGCAAATCTATTTATAGAAAAATAGAGTAGCAGTTTACATTTACATTTAAGTGGAATGAATTTAATATGAATTGACATTTTTACTGTTGAATATTATTGTTTTTGTTATTTAAATTATTTAGAGTTGGATATTTATAGTTGTTGTTAAATTATTGATAAAAAGATATATGATTTATATATTGTTATTATATTATTACTTAAATTTACTTATTGCAACTTCATACTGCTATTGCAACATTAAGGACTCTTATAATATTCAATAATTGGACTCTACAATTCAGTAGGACTTAAAAATCACTTAAGGACTATAAATAAGTGAATAATGCTGATTATTGTTAAATTATTGGTACAAAAAAGATGATTTAAATGTTGTTGTTATATTTTCTTGTTGCAAAGTATACTATACTGTTATAATTGTTATTATTGAGAAGATAAATGTATGCTAATGCTGATTATTAGCAACACATTAATTATTATTGAAAAATATAATTATTTACAGCAGTTTCCACTTAACCGTGTTTCTTTAAATTATTTAAATTTTACTTAACAGAATTCAGAAATTTGAACATCGCGATAGGGCGACCAGGTAACTGTATTGCATCGAGGGAATTGTTTTGTAACCCAAAAGTATCTGCTTTTTCCCAATGAACATGTAAGTCAATTGGACTTACCGGTTCATGCATTTTTTTTAGGGAGGGGGGATATGTAATAATAAAAAATTTTCGCCATTTTTCCTTAGTTAATTTATTCCAAATTCTTACAATTCTAAATTTTCCCCTGTTTTATTCTAATTTACTACTCTATATTCATTAAATCCTTATTCTTAAATTAGCTCTATCGTTAACTCTGTTAAATTCCCTTTTATTTAATTCTAATTTGTCCAAATTTACTTAAATATAAAGCTTTTAGTTATTCTTAATTTCTATCATGATCCCCGATCATTTCTGGGTTTTAGAATGTTTTTTGAGAGCCATTTTCATTTTTATTCCGAATTTTATTTCCCGCTCTAAGCCACTTTACTACAAAATTCATCCACTACCTCTCTGTCCGAACTCTTTACTAATTATCTTTCATTGGTCGTAACGTAGCATGACGCGTCTTCTTTAATTCCTCATTGGTTCAGTACGCGTTCTACGTCATAATTTGTGTTATTGCGCTAGGTAACAAAAAGCAGCTACCTGCGGTGCTCCCTCAGAAATCAGTCGAATTTTCACTTGTCAACAACTCCCTGGCTGCTCGTTTGACTAAAAAATGTTCTAATACTTACCCTCCATACCTTGATGATATAGTGATGTACGGCTATTATTGTTAGGTGGAAACTGGCCAAGAGAAATACTTAATAAAGGATTGAATTTGAAAGACCTTGTTCGTTTGATTCATGGAGAAACGCCTCTGGTTATTTCATTCTACTGCCGCTGCGGCCGCGTCGAGACTGCAACTGAAATATTAGGCAATTTACGACTGCTTCTAATTATTTACATCATCAATAACAACCACCGTTCTTAATTTTATTGTGCGACCATGTGTGCTCCTGCTTCTATTATCAACTTTACTCCCAATATAACATATAACGATATATATTCGTAATATAATATAAGCCGGCGAGGATTCAAAGGACTTATGCCACGGCTATCCTTCCAAAGGATGTGGAAAGAATATCCGAGAATCAAATTGCTACTTACCTTTACTGAGGTGTCGTTGGGCAGGGCTGGTGGAGCTAAAGCCAAATGGTAGGCCACCCTGCCCGGCATGAACCTGAGGTGTCGTAACAAACAAGAACGGAAGCAAGGCATCTACGAAATATGCTTATTATAAAGTCTTCAACCCCCCCTATCGATGTCAGCCAGAAGAAGTATTAGAACATACATCAATGTAAAACAACAAAAAAAATGTTGTATATCTTTTTCATAACAAGACTTAATTGCGTAAGTTAAATTTTATATTAAGTAATATGTATTATTTATTGTTTGCAAAATTTTATAACAACCTTTTATTATTTTGTTTAAAATATTTATTCTTACGTAACAGGAAACCAAGTGACAGAGTATTTTAACAGTCTGAGATTTTTATTTATGTTCTTGTATTATTAATTATTTTGAAAAATATTATGAAATTTATTTACTGTTTATATTATTTTTCTGTTAAAATTAATATATTAAGGAAGAATTAAAATTATATTATTATTCTTAAAGATTAAAATTGAGTTGATATACTAAGTTGATATTTTGGATTGATCCAATGAGATGCACTTATGAGAATTGCTACTACAATATGAATTGAAATAATTTATGTTATCAGTTATTACTTGGCACATGACTTGGAGTATGATAATGAATTTACATGATGATATTTTACAATAACTAAAAAGAAATATTAGAATGCTAGTAACCAAGTGCACCCATTAATAAATTGAATATGGTAAACCACTAAATCATACTTATTAAATGATTTATTGATCTGTATTATTAAATGTATCTTCTTGTATTGAGAGTTTATTAAAGTAAAGAGTAAAAAAAAAAAATTTTTTTTTTTTTTTTAAATCTTAAAGGAAGTTGCGCTGAAAACTTGCGTAAAAGGAAAGGTAAAAACTGTGTGCAGTTTATTTATTTATTTTTTTTTTTTTTTCATTACTTACTACTATGTTCCGAGAGTTCAAAGCAAGAGACAAAAAATTTGTTCTTACGAAAGAATGCTACTTGTTTTAAAAAGTGTTTTATTTATTTATTTCATTCTATTTTTCTTTTGTGATATTTTTATTCATATACAGCAAATCTATTTATAGAAAAATAGAGTAGCAGTTTACATTTACATTTAAGTGGAATGAATTTAATATGAATTGACATTTTTACTGTTGAATATTATTGTTTTTGTTATTTAAATTATTTAGAGTTGGATATTTATAGTTGTTGTTAAATTATTGATAAAAAGATATATGATTTATATATTGTTATTATATTATTACTTAAATTTACTTATTGCAACTTCATACTGCTATTGCAACATTAAGGACTCTTATAATATTCAATAATTGGACTCTACAATTCAGTAGGACTTAAAAATCACTTAAGGACTATAAATAAGTGAATAATGCTGATTATTGTTAAATTATTGGTACAAAAAAGATGATTTAAATGTTGTTGTTATATTTTCTTGTTGCAAAGTATACTATACTGTTATAATTGTTATTATTGAGAAGATAAATGTATGCTAATGCTGATTATTAGCAACACATTAATTATTATTGAAAAATATAATTATTTACAGCAGTTTCCACTTAACCGTGTTTCTTTAAATTATTTAAATTTTACTTAACAGAATTCAGAAATTTGAACATCGCGATAGGGCGACCAGGTAACTGTATTGCATCGAGGGAATTGTTTTGTAACCCAAAAGTATCTGCTTTTTCCCAATGAACATGTAAGTCAATTGGACTTACCGGTTCATGCATTTTTTTTAGGGAGGGGGGATATGTAATAATAAAAAATTTTCGCCATTTTTCCTTAGTTAATTTATTCCAAATTCTTACAATTCTAAATTTTCCCCTGTTTTATTCTAATTTACTACTCTATATTCATTAAATCCTTATTCTTAAATTAGCTCTATCGTTAACTCTGTTAAATTCCCTTTTATTTAATTCTAATTTGTCCAAATTTACTTAAATATAAAGCTTTTAGTTATTCTTAATTTCTATCATGATCCCCGATCATTTCTGGGTTTTAGAATGTTTTTTGAGAGCCATTTTCATTTTTATTCCGAATTTTATTTCCCGCTCTAAGCCACTTTACTACAAAATTCATCCACTACCTCTCTGTCCGAACTCTTTACTAATTATCTTTCATTGGTCGTAACGTAGCATGACGCGTCTTCTTTAATTCCTCATTGGTTCAGTACGCGTTCTACGTCATAATTTGTGTTATTGCGCTAGGTAACAAAAAGCAGCTACCTGCGGTGCTCCCTCAGAAATCAGTCGAATTTTCACTTGTCAACAACTCCCTGGCTGCTCGTTTGACTAAAAAATGTTCTAATACTTACCCTCCATACCTTGATGATATAGTGATGTACGGCTATTATTGTTAGGTGGAAACTGGCCAAGAGAAATACTTAATAAAGGATTGAATTTGAAAGACCTTGTTCGTTTGATTCATGGAGAAACGCCTCTGGTTATTTCATTCTACTGCCGCTGCGGCCGCGTCGAGACTGCAACTGAAATATTAGGCAATTTACGACTGCTTCTAATTATTTACATCATCAATAACAACCACCGTTCTTAATTTCATTGTGCGACCATGTGTGCTCCTGCTTCTATTATGAACTTTACTCCCAATATAACATATAACGATATATATTCGTAATATATATATATATATATATATTACCCTAATATTAAAATTCAAATTCAAAATAATTTTGATTCATTATTGTTTTATTTTTTTCGGGAGGGGGGGTGGGGCGGACGTTGGCACGCCATGGTCACGTAAAATATTTTTTAGAAAATTTGTTATGCAACCTTAAAAACATTCGACAGCCTATACATTTATTGCTAGTTTAGTTTTTTTTTTTTTTTTTTTTTTTTTTTTTTTAAGTTACGAAAAAAAAATAACAATCATATGTTCAGTTATATTTCATTTTATTATTTAAATATCTGTTCAAATGTACCTAGATTATAAGAATTTTTCATGATTGTATCGATTTTACACTTGTTTTTCTATTTCCCACTTTCATGTCTCTATGTTACTTTAACTCAACAAACAGTCATAGATTTTTTTATTTCCTTCGGAACATTATCGTGAAACTTCCTGCATATGTATTTATTTAGTTATCACGCTACAAACTGTACTATAATGTGTTAAAAGAGAATAAAATAAACACTAGTAACAACAGCTGTTGTTTTAACTCTAGAAAATTACTTGCTTACGTATTCATGTCAAGTTGCAAGAGGTGGAATATTTTTAATGTACTCAGCCACTTGTTAGACTCATTAGTTCGTGCTGCAAATAGAATTCGTTAATTTTGAATACGTGTGGTGGTCATGGAGCAAAATTTTGACAAAGCATGTATTCACAAACCATTCCTTTACATTTCCCTAAGTAATTAAAATTGCTGCACAGAAAAAATATTCATTTCATTCTGAACTTGATGAAGTATTAATGTGGTCATTTAATTCTGAAATCATATATAAGGCACTCCGCTACGTTTCACCCTTTTTTTTACTAACTCAAAAATTAGTAAAATACTGATTGTTTTGAAAAATTTAGTATACAAAAAGTGTATTTTAAAAATATGTACAGTACTTGTCAAAAGTCTGAGCACACTAGTATATTTTTAAAAAATTTCCTTTTCACTGTACAATAACAAAATAAAACCTGTTTTATTGGCTTTGTTTACAATATGAATATCTTTTTCCAAAATAAACAAATAAAAATCCCTGACGGCTCGGCCTACAGGCACAGGTAGATTTCGAAGACGCAGATCGTGGGGCGCCTGTTTGTCGGGAATTGCGGAAGAAATGACCTTTTTGCGATGATGCTGCAGTTGGAACCGCCTACTTCGAAACCAAACTTGTTTGCAGGCGGAGCCAGCAAGGATTTTTTTTTTTTTTTTTTTTTTTTTTGCTATAAGAGTTGGTCCTATAAAAAACATGTCACTATAAAAGTTTTAGATAATATTAAGAGGATTTATAATAAATTTAAGCGGATTTGAATTCTTTTCTCCTAAAACCCCCCTCCCCCCCCCTTAAGGCAATTTTTAATTATATCAAAAATCTGTCATACATAAATTTTCGGCCCTTCTCCTAGAAGTAATAATAACTTCAAACGGATTCGATGCGTATCATAATTAAGAAATTATGGGGGTTTTTCTGTTTTCACAAAAAGTCCCCCCCCCCCTAAGTTCGATTTTGCCCATTAACGAACTTGACCGAGATTTTATGCCCCTTGATTTTATGTATCAGTTTCGAAAAGAAGCGGGAGTTGGAACCGCCTACTTCGAAAAATAATTTGTTTGCAGGCGGAGCCGGCAAGGTTTTTTTTTTTTTTTTTTTTAATTTTTTTTTTTTTTTTTTTTTTTTTTTTTTGCTATAACGGTTGGTCCTATAAAAAACTTGTCAATATAAAAGTTTTAGATAATATTAAGAGGATTTATAATAAATTTAAGCGGATTTGAAATCTTGGGAATTGACGAAGTTCTGAATTTTTTTCTTCTAAAACCCCCTTTCCCTCCCCCCTTAAGGCAATTTTTAATTATATCAAAAATCTGTCATACATAAGTTTTTGGCCCTGTTCCTAGAAGTAATAATAACTTTAAACGGATTCGATACGTATCATAATTAAGAAATTATGGGGTTTTTTTCTGTTTTCACAAAAAGCCCCCCCATCCCCCCCCTTGGTTCGATTTTGCCCATTAACAAACTTGACCGAGATTTTATGTATCAGTATCGAAAAGATGCGGGAGTTGGAACCGCCTACTTCGAAAAATAACTTGTTTGCAGGCGGAGCCGGCAGGGATTTTTTTTGTTTTTAATTATTTTTTGCTATAACGGTTGGTCCTATAAAAAACTTGTCAATATAAAAGTTTTAGATAATACTAAGAGGATTAATAATAAATTTACGCGGATTTGATATCTTGTGAATTGACGAAGCTATGATTTTTTTTCTTCTAAAACCCCCCTTTCCCCCCCCCTTGGGGCCATTTTTAATTATATCAAAAATCTGTTATACATAAATTTTCGGCCCTTTTCCTAGAAGTAATAATAACTTTAAACGGATTCGATACGTATAAAAATAAAGAAATTATGAGGGTTTTTCTGTTTTCACAAAAAGCCCCCCCTATTCCCCCCCCCCTTGGTTCGATTTTGCCCATTAACGAACTTGGCCGAGATTTTATAACCCTTGATTTTATGTATCAGTTTGGAAGAGATTTATGCAGAATTTTTCCAGTTATCGTGGTCAGAAAAAAGTGACATAGATAGATAGATAGATAGATAGATAGATAGATAGATAAAGTTTTGAACTGGAGGTGGTTTTGGGTTCTGGGAGTCATGATCGGCGTAGATCTGCAAAAATTTTTCAAAATTTCCAACTTAGGTGAGAATGTAATAGGTAGTATTTCTTACGAAATCTACCTAAAAAAGCATAAATTTGTTTTGACTTTTAGACAAATTTACTTAGATAATTTTAGGCAGTCTGCTTTCATAGAAGGGACGATCTACACGACACGTGACTACAGATTTAAACTTCTGTTCTTGATAGTAAACAAACAACTAATGCAAAATTTTAGACGAAATTCCCTCTATATGGCAATATAATTATGTAACTCCATGGAAAGCGGGCGAAGTAGAATGCTGATATTATATCTCCAAGTATAAAGTTTTTTTTTTTTTTTTTTTTTTTTTTTTTTTACACATTTCTATCACTTTTCCAGGTTGAATCAGTACGGAAACAATATATGAAGGATGTAGATGCAAAATTCACAATCTCCACTTTTAGAAACTGCAAAACACTGATTATTATGAACAAACATGATATATTGGCACACTTTTTTGTAATATTTTTGTTGCCATAAGTTATGGCAACTTCTCTTTCATTGTTGTAACCATTTTTCCTATTCTTATATGCTTAACACTATATATTTATATTCGCCAACGTCAAATTCTCGCCAAGCTTGGCGACAAAAATAGGTTGCCATAAATGAAGCCAACTTGACTGTAGAGGACTAATTTGGCGGTATTCTCATTCAAATTCAATGTTGACGAGAACTGGGAATGAATCTTCTTTAATTGGGTTCCACGTATTTTAGCTTCTGCTCTGCATTTGATGGGGTCAGCTGGATGTTAGTTTATTATGAGCTGCTCAAACCGACCGAAACCATCGCGGGAGATCACCATCGACTACAATTGGCGCGCTTGAGCCGAGCATTGGCGTAAAAACGGATGACAACATGACGACGCTCGGCCACATGTTGCAAAACCTGTGAAAACCTACTTGGAAACGTTTAAGTGTAATGTCCTACTCCACCTCCCTTATTCATCACCAGACATTGCTCCTTCCGATTATCGCTTGTTCGGATCGATGGCACATGACTTGGCTGAGCAACAGTTCGATTCTTATGAAGATGCCATAAAATGGGTCAACTCTTGGCTAACCTCAAAAGATGTGTTGTTTTCCAACGTGGAATTCAAATGCTGCCAGAAAATGGGAAAAAGTAGTGACTAGCGATGGACAATACTTTCAGTGAAATGTTTTCTACTATAAAGCATTAATTTTCTCCAAGAAACAGCAAGAGTTTATTCAACCTCCCAATATATTAAATATAGATACAGATTAGATATAGATATATATTAAATACAGATATAGATTAGATATAGATAAATATTAAATATACATATAGATTAGATACAGATATATATCAGATATAGATATAGATTAGATATAAATCTATATATTAAATGTAAAAAAATCCATTAGAATTTTCAATTAAAAATTATTTTCACCTATGCTCTGTATACACCAGGCAATATGTTCTGTAGTACTGGATGGATCCCCTGGTGTATTCTAAAACAATTTATTATGCTTATAAAAGAACACTAATTACTCGAACAAAAACTATTATTTTAACCACACAAAATTTATATTTAATGTTTTCATAACTTTTAAATTACTGCATTAACTTTAATGAGTTCAGCCACTTGTCAGACTCATTCGTCCGTGCCGCAAATAAAATTTGTTCATCTTCGAATTGTGTGGTCATGCGGCAAAATTTTGACGAAGTGTGTATTCCCAAAACACTTCTTCAGACTTCCCTAAGTAATTAAAATTTTCCGACCGAAAAGTATTTAATTGACTCAAATTACTAAAGTATCCACGCGCTCATTTTAATTTTGGAGTCCTGTCAAATTTTATAGTCAATTTAAGTTATCTTATCAAGTGTGTATCTTCGTGGGAAACTTTTACTACAATTAAATACATATTAAAAGAGCAACTAAGTTTGACACTAGTAACTTATGTTTTTTTTTAATAATAATGAATTTATACTTTCTTCTATGTACATAAGAATAAATTATTAGATTTGTGAAAATTTTCAACTTCTTTATTTTATATATATATATGTTATATAAAAAATTTATTTCCTTCACATTTATTTCGCATTAGTCCTTTAAATTAATCTAACTTCTGACATAGTCAGTATTTCCTTAACTCTCAATAATATTTATTCTTATTTAATGTCCTTTTAAAAAGTATTAACCCGTATATTAATAATTATCTTATTCCAAATCTTAATCTAAAGTTTTAAGTTCATTCGTAACTTTTATCAGCTCCCCAATCTATAAAATTCCGAGAGACGCTTTCTCATTTCGAATGTTTTTAAAAGCCATTTTTTTTTTATTATTATTCCATGCTCAGTTTCACGCGCTAGGTATTTTTCACTTCAAAATTAATGCGCGGCTACGAGAGGAACTCTTTCGTGTTACAGCTTCTCCCTCGGGCCTCATTCGCTGGGCCTGAGCTCGCCTCTCACTCATTGGTTTATGGGCTCGTGACGTCGTATTCTGTATCTCTACGCTCCGTGAACAAAACTCGCTAGCACACTTTGGAGTGCGGATTTTTTACGTGTTTGGAAGTGTAACCAAATGGGTATATGGTGTTGTAGTCTCGTAGAATTTTCATACAGTTCTTTAACATCTTTTAAAACGATGTAATGAGCCATCGTGAAGCCTGAGGGCTATAAGTTTATACCTGTGGGAACTGTTACTGCATCGCTCTTATTCATAAATAAACTATTTGTCTGGAAATTGGCTGGTCTTTACTGGAGAAACTGTTCTGGTGTCTTTTCATTGCCTCACCTCTTCGCCAGGATTATTGATATCGACTGCAACCTTCTATATCTTTAACAAACTGCCATTTTCTCGTGGAATATTACTTCTCGTGGTATCTCATCTTCGTAAAAACGCCACATATATATATACAGGGTGATTATATAAAACTATCCCAATACGTGAGCCCCTAGCTATTATATTCTTCAGAGAAACTGAATGAAATTTTGGTTTGAAATATTTAGAAATGTTTGAGCTCAAGAATCATATGAAAAACAACAGTTAAACTCTCAGAGTTACGGTTACAGGGACAAATTTTCGAAAATTTCAAATGGCAACACCTACTTTTTTTATTGGAATGTGATCTTTATAGTGAAAAACCATAAAAAGCTTTGGAACGGTACCTGTAGCACGAAAATTTCCGGCCGTAGGCAGACTAAGAAGAAAAGTGAAAACAACCAATAAAGAAGAGAGAAGCAACAGAAAGTAAAACCTTTTATTGTTCAGTGCTATCCACCATTTGCCGCAGGGCAAAGTGTCATCGTGTGTGAAATGGAAAAATTGTGAAACACAATAAAATGTCTTGTTTTCTGTTGCTTCTATGTCGTTATTGGTTGTTTTCACTTTTCTTCTTAGTCTGCCTAGCGCCGGAAATTTTCATGCTACAGGTACCGTTCCAACGCTTTTTATACTTTTTCACTATGAAAATCACATCCCAATAAAAACAAAGTAGGAGTTGCCATCCGAAATTTTGTCACTGTAAACGTAATTGTTACAATTTAATTGTTGTTTTTCATGTGATTATTCTTAAGCGCATACCTCAAAATACTTTAAATCAAAATTTCTTTCAATTTCTGTGAACGGTATGATAGTTAGGGGCTCGTATATCGGGATAGCTTTTTTATAATCACCCTGTATATAAATTTGCATGTTTTGGTATTTCCTGAGTACGATTTTACTATTTTTCGAAAATGTCCGTTTGGCGCCTGTCTATTTGTTGCAAAAATATTGTGGGCGCTTTAACACAAGAATGCACAGAATACCCCGAAACATATTTATTAAGACTTTTACTTAAATTGGGGATGATTAAATTTTCGTGCATATCGCCCAACAGGCATAATTTCCATGATACCTCAACTTCTATAAAATGGAACTGCCACCTAATTTAATATATATGATGCTTAATATGAAAAACTATGCTCATTCAAATGTGACTTTGATCAATCAATAAGAGATAAGGCTATGCAATGCTTTTTGTAACAAACATTACAGTTATAGCCCAGTTTCTATGAAGTAGAAATGCATAGTATTTTACATTTGAGGTTATTAATTAAAAGTATCCGTGTTTGTTTATCTAAATTTGAATTTGAATAAGCAGCAGGAGATGCTGTTGTGCTGTTTCTTTATTTACTGATTGCTGTCATTTCATGTTGAAATTCAAAGAAAGGTTGTATATTTCCTATTTATAATTATTGGTGTGCCATTTTTTTAATATAAATTAATATATTAAAATGATACAAAAGATATTTTTGAGATGGCAACAGAATATTTGTTACATTATTGAAATAGTATCTTTATAATAGAGCTTTAATGATCTCGAAGCCCACGCGGTTGTCTGACGTATTAAATCCCCTAGCCCTCCAGTTTGTATCCGCCGGTTAATGTCTTAAATTTATTGATTTTAACTTAATTTTTCCGATAGTGATCTTCCGTGATCCGGTGTACTGTACGTGATCCAGTCAGTGATGAGAGAAAGGGGAACGACTGTGCGCCCCCAGTTTCTATGAAGTAGAAATGCACAGTATTTTACATTTGAGGTTATTAATTAAAAGTATCCGTGTTTGTTTATCTAAATTTGAATTTGAATAAGCAGCAGGAGATGCTGTTGTGCTTTCTTTATTTACTGATTGCTGTAATTTCATATTAAAATTCAAAGAAATGCTGTATATTTCCTATTTATAATTATTGGTGTGCCATGGCGCTATATATATTAATATATTAAAATGATACAAAAGATACTTTTGTGATGGCAACAACATACTTCTTACGTTAATGAAATAGTATTTTTTATAATAGAGCTATAATGATCTCGAAGCCGCCGCGGCCATCGGACGTATTAAATGCTTTAGCCCTCCAGTTTATATCCGCCGGTTAATGTCTTAAACTTATTGATTTTAACTTAATTTTTCCGGTGGCGATCTTCCGTTATCCGGTCAGTAATGAGAGAAAGGGGAACAACCGTGCACCGCCGGTTCCGTGAAGTAGCGGCGGTCGTTGTCGTTGGAGTTCACTGAAATAGATATTTATAATCTGTTAGCTCAAATTATTTTCAGGGAAAATAACTGAAGACTGTTTTGATATCAAATAATTCCTAGTGCAACTCAGCAAAATACAGTAATTTCTTTATGATTTGATTATTTTTTACGAAAATTAAAACGCGGTTAAATAAAGAGAAACACTTGAGAGAACCAGCGTGCAAAAATCATCGTAGAAAGACGCACAAGGTAATTAGACATTTTACCATGCATCATCGTAAATCCATAAAAGTAGAGGCTTCTCCTGTACTAAAATCAGTATTTTTGCATTAAATAATTGATTCTGGTGCTTCTTATTCTCTCTACTTTCATTTTGTACTGATTTAGCTTTGAAACAAAAGCGCATGTTAAAATTTCTGGTTATTCTGCTTTATCTGCAGTGTTTTATATGACCAAGCATTTAACAAAGGTAAAAGATAGGTTTGTTGTTGTTTGTTAAAAAAAAATATTTTGTCGAAACAAAATTTGAAAAATTACTTGCTAATTCATACATGACAAATTCCAAAGGGCAACAGTAACTTAAACGCGCTCAGTCACTTGTCACATTCATTAGTTCGCACCGCAATTAGAATTCGTTTAATTTGGAATTCGTGTGGTCATGCGACAAAATTTTAACAAACTATGTATTCCCAGAACAGTCCTTTAGCTTCCCCTAAGTCATTAAAATTGCCGGAGAGAGAGGAAATATTCATTTGACTCTGAACATAATGCAGCCTCGGCGTGATGATTTTAATTTTGGAGTTATGTTTAAAATTATAACTTCAATTTCATGCAAAAGTTTTACTATTGGTAAACATATTAAAAGATCTACTGAATTTGATACTAGTTAACTAGTACTGCTTTTAAATTTACGCATAAGTATTTTTTTACAGTTTCGTAAAGAGTTGAAATATGTCTATGTCTTCAGTTTTTAACACTTTCCAACATAGTTGAAAAGTGTTTATGAATTCGGTTTGTCTGTCTGGTCGTGCTCTAACTCGAATATAATTCTCGGCATATAATTTTTATATGTTAATGAGGTTCACTATAGAATGTTCATGATTGAAAATGAAGCGTTCAACATTTATTGTTCGTTTACATGGACGCACAAAAGACTTCTGTTAAATTAAGGTCTACGGAGAAAAATCGTTTGCGGTACATTTATTTCAATTGCTTATTTAGATATCTTATTTCATTCTAATCCACTGCGAGAGGGATCAGTGACTAAATTTGTAGACTTTCACGTTCCTCGAGCTTTGGTAAAGCAAGTGCGGGTTTACATGGACGCACAAAAGAATTCTGTTAAATTGAGGTCTAAGGAGAAAAATCGTTTGCGGTGCATTTATTTCAATTGCTTATTTAGATATCTTATTTCATTCTAATCCACTGCGAGAGGGATCAGTGACTAAATTTGTAGACTTTCACGTCCCTCGAGCTTTGGTAAAGGAAGTGCGGGTCGGGAAAACCTGACTTAAGGCCTAGGGTCCGGCTCCCTTTTGGGTGTCTGGCCCCAAAGCTGATGGGGCACTTCGGCTCATCCCCAAGTGTAAATGTGGAGGGTGGTGAGCCATGAGGGTGGGAACCAGCGCAAATCGCAGCGATCTATGTCGTCATTCACTTGGGAAAATGGGGATGGTCAGTAGGTGGTGGCGCTCCCACCGACCGTAGAGCAAACAGGAACTCCCCTGGTCGTGCTCGTTAAAAGTTCTCTAGAACTTGAGTTGTTGAGAGAACTTGAGTAACGGTTGACGTGCCTGACGGGCGCCTTCAGGCGTCTGGTGGCGCAGCTCAGTTTTATCTCATTTCATTGTATGAAAAAATAAAATTTCTTAATATTATTCTGTTAGTGTTTGATTTTTTTTTCTTTTTTTTTTCTATCTATCCTCGCTCTAACTTTAATTAATATGATTGGAAAACGAAATATATGTGTCATTGAGGTTATTACAGCATGTTTCATATTCTATGTGCTGTGCGTGGCCTATACGTTTCCTAAATAGGAACACACAAGAAATTACACCAAATAACACCAAAATATTTGGCTATTTATCACCTGTTGCAGGATAACGGAAAAATGCCTTATAATTAATGTATTAATTTATAATTAAATTCTGAAAATGTTATAATGTTGTATTGTCATCAGAAACAAACCTATGAACATATTTTGTTTATAATTCTAGCTTATCAAGAAGTCGGTTAAAAATCGATTACAAAATTCCATTTCTACACACAAAAACCAGACTGAGTTAAATACCAGAGGGTAAAAAGAGGAACAACTTTTATTTAAAAAAACAAAGGAACCCAATCTTTTCGAACTGTCTGGAACCAAGGTACCCAGGATTCCAAAAGCTTAGCGACATCATTGTACATCTTGTAACTCAGAATATTAGTCAAACAAATTTATTTTTTCTTCTTTTTTTTAAATTTAATTATTACAGACACTAGCCAAATAGCTGGCAAGTATCTCCAGACTCTTTTTTACAATATTTGAGTAAGTAAATAAAACTCCACTGAATAGTTTTAAATCAATTAGAACCATAGTTTCACTTAACCCTTCAATATTGCATGTGGGGCAAGTCTAACCACTCTAGTTACACTTGTCCAACACTAACAGTAGCTGCAATTTTTATTCATATCAATTCAGGGTAATATCAATAAAATTTGTTATACTTCACATATTGAAATTTTTTGTAACAAAGCCATCATTAGGCAGGAGAAGAGAATTGTTGTTCCCCTTTTCTTTCTCTTCATATAAATAAATGATGATTCTTGTTAATATTTTCTTAAGTGAGAAGTAAACCAAGTCAATATTTGTTTAAAACATACTATTTTTTTTAACCAAGTTAATAAAATAACAATTCAAAAGTTTTTTTTTTTCTAATGCAACATTATTTTCAATGATAAAATGGAAGAGTGCTTATAATATAAGGCTTATTATATTTTTTAAGACTATTATATTTTTTAAGCAAAAAAATGCATAAAACATATAAGATGAAGACGCGTAAGTGCAATCACAGCACCTACCAGCTACGCATGCCAAACCGCGCTCCGACCACTCAAGTTCTGAAAACATGCTAACTTACTCTGTTTTAAAAGATTATTCGATTACGGAAGATTGAATGATATTATCATGAACAGTGGCAATTTTCTTATATTGGATTGACATTCATTTACTTTAGACTGGGTGTTTTTTGGTGCCCTAGGCCGCATCCACTGGCGTCACAACTGCTGATGGTTGTTTTCTTAATTAATAAAGAAGATTAATTACACATTTGAAAATCAGCTATTATAAAATACGTAAGTAAGAAATGTCACTTCCTCTCAGACTTTTATAATGTCGAAAAGAAAAGGCTATCAGAAAAACATTTTTAATTTGACATAATTTTCGCCAATAACCAATTTACTAATATCATTTTATTGTCCAGTGTAGAAATGGATGAAATGACAGCGTACAAATATATAGCAAGCTCTTATAGCTAAAAAAAAAAGAAAAGAAAAATCATGCCTCAAGCATAGATTCTGAAATACTTTCCAACACTTCCAGAATAGTTTAACAAACCTGCACTATTTAATAAGGTAAATAAGATATCTAAATAAATGTTTTAGAAAATGCATAACATATTTGAAACCAGATTTCAGCAATTACCATCCATAGTCGGAAAAGTACTCCAATTCTTTTGTGCAGCCCTGTATATAACCTATAGATTTGTATATATTCTACATAGTATTCTAAAATTTATTTTAATAAGAAAACACACAACACAGTTGAAATTTCAACCTCAGCAATGGAACTTTTCCTCAAGCCGAATTGCGTAGACAATTAAAGAAGCTGATCTTGTCAATTCCTAATATTATAAATGTGAAAGCGCATTGTATATAATAGACATTTTTTCATATATATGTAGAAAATAACCAAGAATAGGAAGGTTAGGCTCTGTAATCCGGTCCATACTGAAACTTTGCTTTTTTTAGCGGCAAAATTTGGCATAAAAGTAAATACAGTCAAACCTCGTTATATGGTCACTTTTGAAAAGTCCCGGCTGACTTAATAGGAATTCTGTGTATTTTGTTTCCGCATATATGGTCATTTCAGAATACCTGTACCCGCTTATATGGTCACTTTACTTGTGAAAATATCTTTCTTCCAGGAAACGATTAGCGATACTTCCGATCAATGAAAAAGTTCGCTTTCATTTCCATTTTAGTATAGCTGAGTGGATGCTGTCAATATGATTTATTGAGGAGGAAAGCGTTTAAAAGGGACAGGGACTCCCTTACAAAAGGACTTTTCTCCTTTCCCTCCCCCACACACTTCACTTTGCTACTGAAAGAATTTCACATGCCATTCTCATTTCTTAGAAAACGGGATTGCAACCAACTTTGTTCACTAATCTTTAGGGAAAAGAACATGTGTGGAATAAGTGCCCCCTTCACGCCAATAAAATTCTAAAATTGTTTCACCTGTTTTTGGTCACTGCTTTTTTGTTCAGGATTCACTTTCAACTGCTTATGCTTGCGAGTAAACATGGCTGCAAAACGAAAAATTTGTCATTTAAAGAAAAAAAAGAACTGATAAAATCTTTTCAAACATCAAATTTATCTAAAGCTGCTTTTGCGAAAACGCATGGAATTCCAAGGACAACTGTAAACAATATTTTATCAAAATCATGTACTGTAGATTTCAAAAATGGAAAGATAAAACGGGAACGTGCTTCACCATTCGACAAGGTTGAGCAAGCGCTTGTGATTTGGATAAAAAATGCCAGATCTCAAAATATGCCAATATCTTCCTTCATCTTAAAAGAAAAGGCTTTACAAATTGCAGCTGAATTAGGAGAATCCGATTTCAATGCTAGCAACGGATGGCTTCAAAGATTTATGTTCCGGCAAGATTTATCTTTCAAGAAAGTATGCGGTGAATGGAGAGAATCTGTTTTGAGTGATGTCCTCAAGCGTTATAATCCTTCGGATAGTTACAATGCTGATGATTGTGGACTATTCTATCGTGCTCTACCAGATAAAACTCTTTCTTTTAAGAGCGATAAATGTATAGGCGGCAAGAGAAGCAAAGACAGATTAACCATTTTATTAGCAGCAAATAATGGATGGCTCAGAAAAACTAACTCCATTGGTTATAGGAAAATTTCTGAGACCCCGTTGCATGAAAAACATAAAATCTTTGCTAGTGTTCTACGATGCGAACCAGAAATCTTGGATGACAACAAGCATCTGGGAGAAAACAATCTGACGTATGAATAGATATTTCTCAAAGAAGAAAAGAAAAATCGTTTTCGTTATCGACAACTGCTCTGACCATTACGACATTCCTCTATTAGATTCCATTGAACTTGTTTTCTTACCTCCAAACAGCACTAGTGTTTCCCAACCCCTAGATCAGGGGATTATTCAAAATTTTAAGGTAAACTACCGGAAGTTACTCTTTAATGGCATGATTTCTGCAATTGATCAGAATGAGAAGTTTTATATGTCCGTGTTGGATGCGCTGTTTTATATAGACAAAGCTTGGAATAAGGTATCAAAGAAAACATTTCAAATTGTTTTAGACATGCTGGTTTTCGCCCCTCTGAAAATGATGAATTATCAGACAACGAAGATGAGGATGTGTCTTCAAAATTATGGATGCACCGTACCTGATGAAATGGATTACGTAACTACTGATAATGATTTAGCTACATCTTCTGAAGTGTCCATTACTGGAATTGTCTCCGAAGTGTTAAATTCAAATGCTTCCGGAAGCAACGATGAAGAGAGTGATGGTGAATTGGAAATTCAGCCTGTAAATCAGGCAGAAAGGCACTGAACGTTGTTAGGTGTTTTTTTGCGCATTCAGAAGCTTCAGAAGAACGTTTTAAAACTGTTAATAATCTTGAAAAGGTAGTGCTAACGACAGCGAAACCGAAGCAAAGACAATCCTGCATAAATGAGTATTTCAAACACTGTACTGTACATTCCTAACTATTCTGTAAATAATGCATTAATTTCTATTATAGTAGTATGTATTATCCCATTCAGTTTCATACTTAAATTAAAACAAAATAATTAATTAATATTATGTACACTTCTGTTTTTAAAAACTTCATGTTTTTAGTTTTTTTTATGTTGACAAACATGTTTAAGATTAAAAATAGCCTTTAATTTTCTTTTATCGCATATATGGTCACCCCGCATACATGGTCACTTTTCAACGGTCCCCACGGGTGACCATATAACGAGGTCTGACTGTACATTTTTCTAACAAGGTTTGTTTTTTTGCATGGTAAATACTTTTCGGTTTTCGAGATAATCATTTCCTTGCTCACCCTTGACTCCTTTTTTTTTATTGGTTGTAGTTTTATTTTTACAATTGTTTTTACATTATTTAGCACAAAATTTAACTTTTTTAAGATCGAGTTATGTCAAGGCGCCTCTATAACAAGTAAATTCTGTATTATCTCCTATAAAATGTGATAAAGAGTTGGTTAATTACAATGTTTTTAATTAGCAGGGGTGAAATGCTTTCCTGAATTAATGCATTCATTTTTATTTTAATGTTATATGAATGATGCCACGGGTAACAGCTAGTAGATAATAAGTTTCCAGATAAATCTAATCAGCTACATTATGGAGTTAGTCAACTTTGTTCAATTCATTATACACATAAATCTCTGTATTCTAAAAAAAAAAAAAATAGCACTGCTGTGTTTGAATATAGCATATTATTTTCACCTTCTTAGCTTATACTGTAAAAACTATTGCATATAAAATTATTTTACATAGGAATTTCTCTTTAACAAAAGATTCTTTTGTACCAGTTTTGATGTGACTGGAATTAGAAAATTAAACTAAGTTTCTATCATACATAGATTTTTCTGAAAGTTCCTATCATTCAGCATATCTTTAGCGAGGGAAATAGCAGAAGAGTCTGAACTATCAAAAGTATTAACAACATTTCTTATAGAATATAAATTCTGTGTATGTAATAGTGTTGCATTTAACCACATACCACATGTTATTAAAACCAGCAGTAATTTGAAAAAAAAAAAACTGGAAAGCAAGATAACCAAATGATATACAGGGCGTTTGAAAAGTATTTTCCGGATTACAAAATTTATTCATATATATTCGCTATATATAAGATAGACATGTGAAAATGGTGCCAAAACATTGGAAAACTAACCGAGTTTTTTTTCGTTGCAGGTTTCCGTAACATGGCTGTAGCGTAGCAGTGTCAGTGTAAGGGAAACTAGACCATGTACCAAGAACTGGCCAATCATCAACATCAATCTCAGATAAAAGAGTAAAAGAAGTGAGACGGTCTTTTGTGCTTATGACCTCATGTGAATTACAGATGCCAAAAGGTTCTCATGATACCAGAGGACACACTGAACTTTTTCCTTATTTGAGATTGTGAACATTTCTGGTTTCTTGAACACTGACACTGCTACACTACAGCCCCATTACAGAAACATGCAACATAAAAACTTGATAATTTTCAAACATTTTCGCACCAGTTTCACATCTCTATCTTATATATAGCAGATATATAGAAGTAAATTTTGTAATCAGGGAAAGACTTTTCAGATACGCTGTACTTGACCTATATAAGCTTGTTTAGTTGTACATAGTGCTGTGCTCATTAAAAAACCAGAGGGCATGGCATATACAGTAGACTCCCTTAAATCTGCATAACTTAAAACCAGAGGTTGTGCAGATTTTAGAATTTTGAAGATTCAGTATTTTGTTTACATTTTTTAAACAATATTTTCAATTTAAGAATGCACTTGAAATTATAATGAATACTTACAATAAGTAAAATAATAAAAATTAAGAAAATTTAAAAAACAGTTTAAAATATTAAAAATAAAGGTCAAGTAAATAATTAATATTGCATAACTAAATATGCATAATGATGATGAGATAATTTTTTCTTGAATTAATCAGTGAAACTTGCCTTATAAATGTACACTAATAATTCACATCAAAATCTTAAATTAACAAAGTTTTATTATTTCATGTTTAGCCATACTTAATAACCAAAAAAGCTTGATTAATACATAAATTATTTGGTAAAAATATCATAATAGCCACTGATATCAGCACTGTCTTGAATTTTTTCAGAAATAAATTTATACTTCCTTCATGAAAAAAATTAGTTGAAACATATTAACCAGAATTACATATTAAAATGTATACAGAATGATATAAAAATTTTAAAAACTTGAATTTTACACCTACATCTTAACTGTAAGTTTCACTGTTTACATCGGAAATTGTGTGTGGATTTTAGGTATTTGTGGATTTTAGGGTGGCAGAAGTTGAGGGAGTCTACTATACTATATGCAGAGGCTATAATATGCCAGAAAGTATACACTATAGCTTTACTTGAGAGACAGAAGGTATACAGAGTTTCTTTAAAAAACCAAAAAGGTATATGGTGTATACTACCATATCCTCTCTAGTACAGTCCTGGTTGTATATGTAAAACAAAAATGTAAAAAAAAAAGGAACAAAAATTTGTCAATATATTTTGGATATAGCACTGTAAAAATAAACTTATAACAAACTGAACATGTCGAAGATAAAATATTTAAAGTAAGCATTTAAATTCAATTTTATGGGCTTTTATGCATTTGTATGCATTAATTGTATAAAGCTTTAACATATGCAGTTGAGAGTGTCGGGGCAAGAGAGTGCACATTTGTAAACTTATGAGACATATCAATTTGAAAGTTAGATCAAATGCTCAAATCAAAATATATAACAAAGTTTTTTTGCCAATTTCTTAATAACATTTGAGGTATGCTGAATAACAATATGGTTTTACTTTAATGATATTACTATTATGTCTTTTGTAAATTAGCTGGTAAAAAAGTTTTAGAAATGTCTGGAGCAAAAACGAAACCTTTGACACATGCTGCCACCGACTGACATTAGAAACAAATTATATGTAGGATATTATAATTTACAATAATAAGCAACAGATTACATTGTCAGATTTATTTCACCAAAAATGTGGCTTGGCACTTTGTTGCCCCGACCCCATCAATTGCATATTATTATATGCAATTATATATAATCTGCTATCTAGTCATTATTCAATTTTTAAACATTCATACAATGATAATGGACCACACGAACAGGGTGGAGCATGCAACGCTTGTGGGAAAATACCTATATTTGATTGGCTCTTCTTGAACACTTGTGAGGAAAGACAGAATGCTGATTAGCTGTATAAAAGAAAAACATCATTGTGACATTGAATGACGTCAGAAATGCTTGTGGTCCATTTACATTTTGGTTTATTATATTTTTTTTTCTGTATTCTAGAACTAGTTATTATCTCTGATTCTGCGATTCAATGCAAATGAAATTATCTGCAGATGTACAGAATACAAGAGCTTTTTAAATAAATACTTTGTTTAAATTAACTCAATTATTATTACACAAAATTCCAAAGCAATCTAGTGTTTTCACTAATACATTGCTTAAAACTTCAACAGCATATTTAATATTCACATTCGGTTGTGCTAAGAAAAAAAGTAAGTTATTGATTTTTCTTAGCAATTTTAACACACAATGTGTGAAAAACATCAACATTCTTAAAACACAATTCAGTTCTTTGGTAAAGTAAGAATTGATATTAAATTGGTATATAGGTCTAAATATTAACCATGATTTCCTTTATTTACATTCAAAAGTTAATAGCAGATTTTGGAGAATGTTGGACTATACAGTGGTAGACTTCACAGAGTCAACTGTAGTACATCGAAAGACAAAAATTTAAAATTCAAGTTTGAAATTGTACATTAAATGTGACAAATGAAGTGTGTTCATACTATAACTAGTTTTACAATGTAAAAAAATCACCATTATTATTTCACTGAAATGAATTATATGAGCATGCCTTTTTTTACTTATTACGTATGCCACGTTCACAGATGTGATTTTTTTGTTCGACACCAGACAGTGCTGCAAAATTCACCATGGAGATCTTGATTTGCGAATGATTACCTCCATGGTTTAATATTTCTATGACTTCATTTAATATTTCTATGACTCTCTTATGAATATTTACTTTAATGGATTGAGATATTCAGCTGATAACCTAATTTCACTGAAGTTATCTCAGAATGTATACTATTTTTAATGTAACTAATCTCTCAAGTAAACAAATGTTTTAAACGATCTTTCTAAAAATGTAACTTTTATGCAATTTTATTTGAAAAAATAATTTTGAATAAAAATGGCCACTTCGCATAAAAGAAGTAAGTATAAATCAAACACTTTCTGAAAATTTTAATTCCTAAATTAAAACCTTTAACAACGTTATAATGCACAAATATGAAAAAATGGCAAAAGAAAAAATCACATACGGCCGTTTCGAAGATTCTTGAATCCCCTTCCTCAGTGCAAGGGGAAAAAAAAAGATTAAAATGGGTTTAAAGAACCCCTTGGTTATAGTCCTAAGTAATGGCTTAATTAAAAAAAAAACAAGTACATGATTTCTTTGGGATATATAAACTCTTGCTTTGGCCTTTTCAATCAAGCCAGTACTCGGTCTATAACCGAGGGGTTCTTTAAACCCATTTTAATCCTTTTTTTTCCCCTTGCACTGAAGAAGGGGATCCAAGGATCCTCGAAATGGCCATATGTAATTTTTTGTGCCATTTTTTCATATTTGTGCGTTATAACATTGCTAAAGGTTTTAGTTTAAGAATAAAAGATGTAGTTAGCCCATATTTGTTTTCCTTAGTCACATGACTTGCACTTTTATTATACAGATTACGTATTATAGGATTTAATAAAATAAAGAAAACTTTTATTAACCCGGCAGTAGTCTCATGTCGGTCATTACCCCGCCGAAATTTCTTATCTTCCTTTATCTCATTTTCCCTTAAAACTACAATAATGAAATGCAGTGTAGCTGATTTTGACCGTTAGTTCTTTTGTGTACAAAAGTTGCAAGACATTCCTGCATTTTCTAAGAAATTTATTGCATTCTAAAGTTGAAATCGGTCTAGAAGACCGCGGTGCGACTACTCCGGCTCACATAATTTTTCACCTCCCATTCCTTCATTCCTGTTTCCGCGAATTTCTCGGCAGGAAAGTTTCTGGGAAGGGTGATATAAAGGGTGTATCTGGGAAGGAATTTATGATATGTATTGCTGTTATTTTGATACATATTGCTGGAAAAAGTTTTAAATGAATTATTAATAGCATGGATTGAGATGTATAAATACATATTGATTTTAATTAACTGCAGGGATACCATCAAGTGAAACTTTTTTCGGTTCTGGTCTTCAAAGTAATTTATCCTTATCAGATTAAAAATCTACAATCGGAAACTTATTCAAATTAAACATTTAATTTGAATAAACTATTATTTATACATTATTTACTTCATATATATGAAGCTATCAAGAGATGTGACTCAACGACCCTGCCGCCATCCTGAAATAAGTAATAAATGGCTTGCCCCCGCTCCCCCACCACACATACAAAGAAAAAGCTGCTTTATATTAATAATTTCAAAGTAAGGAGTTTTATCTTCTTTTTTATTACTTTTAAATAGATATATTGTAAGTAAAAATAATAAAATAGGATATTGATATCAGTTAGTCGATGCAGAGGTTTTTTTTTTTTTGGGAGGGGGCCCATTTTGTGAAAAATAAAAATTAATTTTGTGAAATTTATTATTTTTTGTGACAAATAACATTTAGTAACAAAAGATGAAATCGTTACTCAAATTTTAGCCAATAATTTATTAATAACTTATTTAAGTCCTTCTGCTAAAGTTTTCCTTTCCAGTGATCTTGTTTAGTTTGCAAATTACATATTTACAAACTTAACAAAATAAAAATAATTAATGAAGAGTATGTTTTCATGGAATGGAATTGTATGAAGGTACTTGTGTTAATAAAAGAAATTTTGTGAAGGATGGGGGCTCTTTTATTAAGAGGATTTCTGCGAAGGGACCTGTTTTATTAAGAGAAATTTTATGAGGGAGCCAGTTTTCTTAATTTTATGAAGGGTTCTGTGTTAATAACAGAATTTTTGTGAAGGGAATTTGTATTATTAAGAGGAATTTTGTGAAATAGTCTGTCTTATTACATGGAATTTTATGAAGGGGCCTGTTTTATAAAGACGAATTTTGTGAAGGACCCTACTTTAGTAAAAAGAATTTTGCGAAGGGACCTTTTTTAAGAGGAATTTTGTGAAGGGTCTTGTTTTATTAATTTTATGAAGGGTCTTGTGTTAATTAAATAAATTTTGTAAAGAAGCCTGTTTTATTAAGATGAATTTTGTGAAGGGTCCTGTTTTAGTAAGAGGAATATTGTGAAGGGATCTGTCTTATTACATGGAATTTTATGAAAGGCCTGTTTTATTAAGATGAATTTTGTGAATGATCCTGTTTTATTTAGAGGAATTTTGTAAAGGATTTTGTTTTATTATATGGATTTTTGTGAAAGGAAAATAAATAGGTCCCAAATTTTGCCTGAATCAACTCCTGGTTATAAATAACATGTCCTGAAATACACAATTGATTGTTTATTTAAATTGCATAAATGAATGATGTAATCTGTCTCTTTTCAAGTTAAATTGGCTCCTAGTTCCGGAACACTGTCAAAAATCAGCTTACTGTGGTTCTGTCTTTAAAAATAATTTATCCCTAACATGATTTCAAATTCATAATTGAAAATTTATTCTAATTAGTAATTCATTGTACCTTCATAAAATCAATCAAATTATTTATTAATTTTTGTTCTTTTAATATATTTTGTAAAACAAACAATAAATAAATAAATAAATAAAACATTTATTTAAATTTCAGCTGAATATATTCTTAAATAAAATTCTTAAATAATAGTTCTTAAATATATATTTAAATATATCTGAATATATTTTTAAATAATAGTTCCTGTAAAATGTATCTTTTCAAATTCAATCAGTATTTTCCCCCTATGTTCTCCGTTTTCGATCATATGGTAACACTGGCAGATTTTCCCTGTATTTTTGGGCTACTGGTAACGGCGGCAAATGGACCGAGCGCGACTACTAGTGTTCTATAAAAAGGCACAACTACTCTCGGGTTAATATCTTTTTAAGTTTTGATTCAATTTTCATAAAATTTGAAATGACTCAACAAAATTCTGCAATTATTATATATATTAAATTTCAAACTATACAGTTGGATAGTTTTTGCGCTGTTATATGCAGACAGACAGATAGACCAGACAACAACTATAGGTGCTACATATTTATATAATTATGAACACACCTAAAAATTAAATTAATTACAGTGAACCCCAAGATCTTTATTTACTTATTACATACAAATTACAGGGAGTCTGACTTCAAACTGAACCCAGATTTTTATTCATAACTTTAACAATAATGAAGATGTTATAATAAGTTTTTCAAAAGACTTATCTTATTTTGTGCAAAATGTGATATTATTAAAATGCATACTAAAAATGACCATTTGTTCTACATCTACATATACAAAATTATGGTTGTTCCATATTTTGGAGTGTATTGCTGGACATACATATATGGACATACAATACATATATGGTGTCATTGATCGAATTACTGAGCACTTCCATCACTAATTGCACACAAAACAATGTAAGTCTATTGATTTTTTTTTACTTTTATTATTTATGAATCAAAATCCAAATTCAGTTTGGAGTGACACTTCCTGAATTTTTGACTGAATATATAGATTACAACCCTGGGTTCTATAGTAAAATTTGTTTCTGCATACTATCAATATCTCTCAGTTTGTAGTCATGTTACAAGAATGTCATCAACAGTTAGAAACTTGCTTCAAGTTTTCCATTCTGAATTAGCAATGTGTATCATTTTCACAGACTTAGACTTTGTTCATAAAATTACTAAATATTTAATTTAGATTCTTCACCAACTTACTTTAGGAGAATGAAACAATCAGAAAGTTTGAGTGAGAAATTACTTTCTGTTTTTGATTTTTAAGAAAATATGGAACGATTAAAGACCATCAAACAAAATGTAATTCAAGCATCCTTAAAAGTAACCAGTAAAATAAGTTCTGAAAGTCTTTTAAACTTTAAAGACATGGGCAATTTGTACTAACAAAGAAAAAAGAAAAGAAGAGAAAAAAACCCCACATAGTTTACTCTATGCGTCAAAGCATTTTAAAACCAAAATAATAACTTTTAATGATAACCTTGTTTAATGCAATGCACAGGTTCCTTATGCCAATGCTGACTTACCAATAAAAATAATGAAATATAGCCGATCAAATTGCAAATTTCAAAATTAAACATTGGTTGAACCCTTCAGGGTCTTTAGGAAGAGGATAAATAAAGCACAGATGTTGATCATATAATTATTTTGGAATTTGCAACTACTGTTTCCCTGAGTTGTGCACTCAGCACATCAGCTGTGTCTTTAAAGGTGAAAAATTATAAAAATTATGCAATTTTATTTTATTTTTTTTGTTATTTTCCATAAATGATACTGAATTGGAGTAGAGTCCTGCATGAATTGGATATAACAGTAGAGCGATCACCTAGGGAAAAAACTTTGGGTACAACCAGTGAAAGCAACTTTTATTAACCCATAACACGACCTAAGCATAACACAAAATAACCCAAATCCAGCCTAAACCTAATCTGGAACCAAAAATGAAAGAAAGTTAATGTCACATTTAAAAGAAATTAAATTATGAAAGAATAGCTCACAATCATGTCTCTGAAACAATCCTTTATAGAAAGAAAATAATTAATTATACTGATTTAAATTTAGATACATATATTCTTTATCTGAAAGAATATTCTGATCTTTCTTTTGGAAATTTGGATACACCCTAACCCAACCCACAGGAACTAAAGAAGCTGATCTAAAAATTTTAGAATCAGCCCAAACTTAACCTAAACTATGGATTGGATTGTTTAAAATCAGGTTTTTCTACTCCTTGCAAGGCTCCAATTCCATGAAAATAATAATCAAATGTCAAATAAATGGTAATACCAGAAATTATTAAAATAATTTTATTGTTAGAAAATAACACTAAAATTATCTATTAATGGAACATGAATCTCATGCAAATGATTATGACAATGATAGATTATAATGAATCAACAACAACAATAATACTGGAAGTTATGTAAATTTACACTGACAAGTCTTTGACATTCTCTTTAACTAACTCTTTTTTAAAGTATTCTACAGTCTTTTTCAAACCTTCTGCTAAAGGTACTTTTGGACTCCATCCAAGATACAGTTTTGCTCGCTTGATGTCTGGTTTTCTCCTTTGAGGATCATCTTGTACTCCAGACAACATGACAATGGGGCTGTCACCACCTTTTTAAAGAGAAAAAGATACATTTCAGGTCTTAAAGTAGGTATGATTAAATAATTCTTATTTCATAGTATTAAAGATTACTTTAACCTTCTGTCTACAGTAGCAGATTTGCTGAAGCAGAGAATATGAATAAATGTGTGAATGCTCTTTACAGAAAAGCAAATGAGCAGATAAACATTGATTTTTAACTCCCAGTAGAATTTTTTTTTCTTTCTTCTAAGATGTTTAAAATTTTTGAAAATAAATTAGGATCTATATTTGCTGATTTTTGTGCGAGTATTCTTTAAAAATTTTATACTGGATCTGAAACAAATTTAAAGGCATCTTAAAACAATAATGTATCTATTGTTTTGAAACAATTTCATTTTTGTCAAAAAATAGTGCTCATAACATTATTGTATTTTTTACACATGTTAGTATTTGAATAATAAAGTAAAATATATTTTTAAAATCAGACTAGAACTATGGGCACTTTTATTAAAAAAAGAAAAATCACAATAATACAATAAAGATCAAAATACATTAATATTTGCTAAACAAATTCATGTTTCTGATCTTGTATAACACATTTAAACATTCAGATGAAAATTAATCAGAGAGGAAGTCAATATAGTTTCTAAATTATATTAAGGGGTTACATATTTTCAACTTTCAAAAAATTTATTTATTTAATTTTTTTTAATTGAAATTAAATCTTTATAGTGTGTAAAATTATGGGCAAAAAGATTTAAAGTGATATTTCAATTATGAAGAAAGATATTAGCAAAAATGTGAATGTGTGCATGATCGATAAAACTGGCCTTGCCAAAAAAATTTACTCCCTTATTGAAGCTGTCGATGGCACAGGAGGGTCCACAGCATGGCACAGGAATAGCAAATTAAGTGTAAATTGAAAAAATATATAAATCAATATTTTTTTACTTCTAAAACTTTAAATGTGTTTTTCTGGAAACTACATTTTTCAACATGTGCAGCATGATAAATTGAACAATTTTTAACATTTTTTGATAAAATTTGCTCTTATCCATGCATAATTAAATTGTCTAAAGGCCATCAATCCATTTTCTGAAAATTTTAATTTTTTATATTTTTCAACAAATTTCAAAATCAAAATTTTAGATAAAAAATATTTTTTTTTTTTTAAGTAGCACAATTTTCAAATTTTTCAAAAATTTAAAAATTTGAGCCGATGGCCCTTAGCTACAACCTTGTTTTACAAGAAGAAACTGATATTTTAATAATTTTTTGTTTCTACAGGAAGTTAGAATGCTACCCATTGAGCAATTTCACTCTTTTATTTATTATTATTTTTTTAAACCGTGGAAACTGAATTAATGCCAAAAAAGTAATTTTTGATTTTATTTTTTGGGTCTGTAGGATTCAATATAAAGCCAAAATTGTACAATTTTAGCCTATTGTATTTTTTTAAAATCTGAATAAAACGAATCTTGACCAACAGGCAACACTAGTACATTAGTCATCCCAGAGTCAGAGTCAATCTCTCTAAAATTCCAGGAGTCAGAGTCAGTCATTTTTCCCACCGACTCCACAGCCCTGCTTTCAACTTCAAATAATTTCCAAACATGTTTATATCATTACAGATATGTTCAGAAACTCCACTACCTAAATTGAATTTTACATCCAATCAAGAATTTATAATTCCCATGTTCGTGAGTCGCAGAGTTTGCAGAGTAACTCGAAATAATTTACAATAACACGGAGACAAAATATATACAGCTTGAATGTGACTGAGCACTGACATGTTTCTTAACGTAACAACAAAATCTTGCTCGCATAGCAGACTCTCTGAATTGTGACTATACGCGCATGAGCCATATATGCAGAGAGGAGAAAATGAATGTTGTATTCCAACAATTCCCCCTTTATAACGTGCATTTTCTTAACGAAACATTACTCTCCTATTATGCAAATTACAGAGAAATAAAATTAATATCAAATTACAAATACAAATCTATACTTTAAACTTATATGAAAAAGAATATAGAATAATATTGAATATTTTTAGACACTTAGTCCTATTAAATCACAACATTTCTTATGTTTATAGGCACTTAGGCACTTAAAGCTTTTGTTAGAATGTCTGCTGCCATATTTTCAGTTTCCAGATATTTAACCTCTATTTCTCCATTCTCATATATTTCACACACAAAATGATGACGAATGTCAATATGTTTTGTGAAAGAATGATAAACTGAATTCCTTACTAATTTTTGAGCAGACTGGTTGTTGCAGAATATTAAAGTAGGTGCAGACACTATTTCAGGAGCAAGTTCATTTAAGAACTGTCTGAGATGTAAAGTGTCTTTAGCAACCTCTGATAAAGCCATGTATTCTGCTTCAGTTGTGGATAATGCAACAGTTCATTGCTTTCTCGATTCCCAAGATATAGCACCACCGGCATACTTAAAAATATATCCAGTATAGGACTTTCTATTATTGATATCTGAAGCCCAATCAGCATCAACAAATGCAATTAAAGACTTAGTATCAGATTTAAAGATCAGTCCTTGAAATTAAATACCTCTTAGGTATCTTAAAACTCTTTTTGAAGCTATCCAATGAGGTTTGCCTGGATTGTTGTCGAAATTCACAGCATGAGTTATGTCAGGTCTAGTTGCTACTGATAAATATGTAACAGAACCAATTAGTTGACGATATGGAATATTATTCATTTCAGACTTTTGTTCTTCAGTTTTGGGACACATATCTTTAGTAAGTTTCACATTGTTGTCAAAAGGTAAAAAAGGATATAGAATAATATTATTAGTATAAATTAGTAGATATTAATTTTGATCAATGATTTGATGAATAACTTTGGATGAATAATATTATTAGTAATATTAGTAAATTTTGATCTTGATCAATAGATTTTGATCAATGATTATGATCAATCAATTAGATATTGATTTTGATTCTTACATATTAAATTTTCTCAGAATATCTTCAATATACTTGTTTTGAGTAATTTTAATACTGTCCCCGTTTTGCGTAAATTCTATGCCCAAACAATAGTGTAAGACACTTAAATCTTTCATTTAAAAAGATTTTGCTAATTCATCTCTAATATACTGATAATCTTGTTTACATTGAGTAAGATTATTAGAGCATCAACATAAACAATGATAATAGCTTCAATTGGAGATTTAGAAAAATAAACACATTTATCAGCATTTAGTGATTCAAAATTCATTTGTTTTAATTTTTCATCTAATTTATTGAACCACTGTTGACCTGATTGCTTTAATCCATAGAGGGATTTTTTTTAATAAACAAATTTTGTCAACATTAGATTCATATTTAAAACCTTCAGGTATACTTCTTCAGTTAAATCACCATTTACATAAGCCATAATAAAATCTAATTGATAAGCTGTAAAACCATTTTGAATTACCATAAGCGATTTCAGTTCTGATCGAACTTAATCTGGCTACAGGCAAAACATTTTCTTCAGAATCAATTCCAGGTTTTTGAGAACAAACACCCTTTTGCAACTAATCTCGCTTTAAGCTTTTTGATTGACCCGTCTTGTTTATATTTAGTTTTTAAAACCCATTTACTTTGTATAATTTTCTTATATTTTGGCCTATCAACTATTTTCCATGCAATTTCTTGTATTAAAGAATTAAATTCTAATTCGATTGCATCTATCTATTCCCTTTTTAAAAGGCCTATTTAATGCCTCAGAAAATTCCGGACACAAGGCAGAAAATAAATTTTCTGTTACAACCTGAGATTTTTCTTCTTTTGGAATTATCATTTTATATTTTTTCTTAGACTTGCCTTTTTTACCCATTTGTATTTTTCTCGGTCTTCTGCACGCTCTTGTAAGGGCAGTAGGGGGTGGAAATTTTCATCCAATTGCATATCAACATCATTGTCGCCACTGCAGCTGTCTAGTTTATTTTTGACGGGAGAAGATATTTCTGATTCTTGCGTAATCGTGTTATTTTCATTATTTTGAGAGAAGAAAAAAAATAATTTTATTTCACTGTTTGAAGGAAAATCATTTTCAAACTTGTTAATAAATCAGATGTCTCGGCTTATAATAATTTTCCTGGAATTCTTATTCCACAGCCTATACACTTTTGATTCATTTGAATATCCGACAAAAATATGCTCTTCTGATCTAGGACTAAATTTTCCTTTACTTTGCCTTTTATTTAGTACAAAACAATTTTGCCCAAATATTTAAAAATATGATAAAAGTTGGCTTGATGCAAAAAAATGTTTCGTAGGGTACTTTGTTATCACTTAAATGTTGTGTAGGGCAGCGATTACATATGTATACCGCACAATTAGTAACTTCAGCCCAAAAAGATTGTGGGAGATTGCTTTGTAATAGTAAACACTTCGCCATTTCAGTTAAAGTTCTATTAGGTCTTTCTGACGATCCATTCTGTTGGGGAGTAATGGTGATGAAAATTTTTATTTTATACCGCTTTCTTCTATATATTTATTAAATTCTTCTCTGTAGTATTCTTTACCATTATTCGTATGAAGAATTTTTTTTTTCTTTTCTAGATGGTTTTCAACTGCTGCTTTGTATTTAACAAATGCATTTTTAACCTCATTTTTGGTTTTAACCCTCTGAGCGTTTTGAAAAAGGGTAAAATTGCAATGTTGTTTTCTCTGCATTTTGTTTTAAATGCTAAAAAAAATATGATTCTTTCAGCATTATAAATAAAACTTAATTACAAATATGAATGTAGCCCTTGAGAGCATTAATCATTCTTCAATGTTTTGAAAATTCATTAAATCTACGGAATCATATTATCTTAAACATTGCATATATTGCAGTGAAACTTGGAGCTTAGTGAATGGAATATTACGTTCCACACACTTAGAGGGTTAAGAAGTGATTTTGATTTTAAAAATGACTTCATGAATGTATAAGAAAAGAGCCACTTTAGATTTGAGCAAAAAGTTTCTTTCCATGTTATAGTGTATAGTTTACATAAATAAATGTTATTTACACTGCAAAAAATGTAGAAGGCAGCCAAAACAATATATATTTTTACAATGACCTCACATTTATGAACTTCTAACTTACACAATTTTTTTTGTTATACACCAATTTTTTCAGATCCTGGCAACACATTATGGGAAATAATGTAAAACTTCTCTCTATGACACGTCACTAATTATACATTAATCTTTCTGACCTATACTTTTTTTTTTTTATTGAATACTTTGATTTTTTAATATTAATATATTTTTATTGTATACGTTTATCCAATTCATCAACTCCAAAGAATACATTGAAATGTCTAGTTAGTGTACATCCAAACAGCCCTGGGCAAAAATTTAGCCATCATAGAGAAATATTTTAGCCAAACTGAAGAGGTATTTTATCTGCCCTGAGAAAGTATTTTAGCCAAAATGAAGAAGTATTTTAGCTGCCCTGAGAAAGTATTTTAGCTGCCATAGAAAAAGATTTTAGGTATCATGGAAAAGGATTTTAGCTGTCCTGTGGCAAAGGATTTTAGCAGCGATAAGGTATCTACCACAAAAAATAATTGTCTTCTGTAAAGTATCCATCAGAACCAAAACAAATTAGCTAGAGGTGTCAGTTAATACCCAAAGGTACATAAAATACAATATAGAGAATTGTAACTGATAGTCATCTAATCAAACAATTATTTGAAAGGAAAATGAAAGTGATATGTACTTCATAAATATGATATTTTCGAAAATATAAAAAATATCAGATATTTTTATACATATCCGATATTTTATATATTATATATATATATATATATATATATATATATATATCTGATACTTTCAAAATTTCAAAATAGTAAATTTACTGCTGATTTTGAATTTATCAGACTTAATATAAATTAGGAACTATAATATATTGCACTTAATGTGAAAAATTAAAACAACAAAATTGTAAATGTTTTATTACCCCCCCCCCCCCCCTCTCAACTTGCAACAAAACTGAAGATCAAATAATTGAAAACAGAAACAATTTGCTTTTTACACTAATCAAAAAATAAAATATAGGATTCAGTATCAAGTATCATGAAAATTTTATGTTTTATACAACAAAACTATAAATTCAAAATAATTTTTTTAATTCAAAATTTTAACATAAATGTAAGCTTGTGTGCATTTTTATTCCCTAACCTGTTGTGCAGTTTAAACTGAGCTAGACCAAAACCAGAAAAGATTATTTCTAATAAAGCTTTAAATAAATGATTACTTTAATTATACAGTTTATCTTTCAATGGTTCTTTTAAGTTGATATTGTCTCACATAATTATTGGTTCTAGATTTAAAAATTCAGCTTTAAACATAAAGTTTAGAAAAAGTTTTGTTTGTTTGTTTGTTTGTTTGTGTGTGTGTGTGTGTGTGTGTGTGTGTGTGTGTGTGTGTGTGTGTTGTGTGTGGGGGGGAGGGGGGGGAGGGGCACATCTGAAAAGTCACTGACAGAGGCAAAAGTTTTTTTATGTACAAAACAATATAGTCAATAAAAGATAAAAGGTGAAAATTTGATTTACACTTGTTTTCACTGAAAATATAAAAAATATCATATAAAATGATATTTTGAAAATCAAATATATGACAATATCAAAAATAATCAAAATAATGATATTTTGAAAATAAATATTGGGTATATATCACAATATATATCCATTGATATATATCACTAAACCCTGATAATTGAAAAAAAAAATCATGGAAACAAAGTAAATAAAAATAAATGTTTATTATTATATGTCTGCTTAATGTTAGTAGAAAGATAAAATGGATCAATATGAAATTAGTGCACATCAATTTTTGGCATTTGTATAAAAAATTTTATCGGCCCATTGAAATTGCTCTGTTTGCTCACCCTTAAGCATGGTCCTGTATATTTCATTAAAGAAAGGCATACTATAATAGTTTATAAGTATTATTTAACCAGTATCAAGTTGACAAAAACACCATATAGATACTCAAAAAACTTACCAACAGATTCTTTAATGACTGTGGCCAGCTGCTCAATAGTATATTCTTCAGGATTTCCCAAATTTATAGGCTGGGTGTAATTGCTGTGCATGAGTAAGACTAGACCATCAATTAAATCACTAATATACTGAAAGGACCGTGTCTGTTTTCCAGATCCATAGATCTAAATAAAAAGAGAAATTCAGGTAAGTATTGTTACATCTACTAGAGTGGAGCACCCTCTTCAGTATAATTCTGGTTTTACATTACCAGAATTCATGTTTTCATGCAATTTCTATTTTTATTTACCTCCCTTGAAATATGCCAACATGGCCAGATTACCAATGGTGCAAACTTCTACTAGTAATGTGGTATATAAATATTCATCTTACTTAAATGCAGAATTTTTTATCTTAAATAAGGTAAAACATTTCTTATAAAATACCAGTGGAAGTTTGTCTCTGTGATGCAAAAACAAGGTTCTACTGTAATTTCCTGCAATTTATACTTTTTTCTGTTACCTCCCTTGAAAAGTATAAAAGTGGGGTTCCACTCAGAGCTTCAGCAAGGGGTGCTCCAAGCACCAGCTGCCAATGCAGAAAGGCGCTTCATTGATGCTGTCTATAATCACTATTGATGCATAAATGATTGGTTGAAAAGAAAAGAAACAAAACAAAATTTTTCGCACCAGGCACCAAATAAAGTTCCTGCAGTCCTGTTTCTACTGTATATACTTTTCGAAGAATCATTCATAAGAAATATATACACAAGGTGACTCAAACTTATTGCAACAAATGTTCAGTGAAAATAATATGTCGTGACAAAAAAAAATTTCATAAGAAACCAAACTTTTAACCACTTTATTTTGTCACATGTGTCCTTTGTTTTCATCTTTATATTTTTTGTAAGTAATGGATTATTGAATTTTAAAATTTGGGTGTCTTTTTTTAAAGCACCCTGTATCAATAATCAGGATTTACAACATGATTAATCTTCTAGCAAGAGTGTTGCAAATTTTACAACTTTGTTCTCACAAATGTCACCAAAATTAAAGTTTAATTTTTACTACTAGGAGGCTCTGCCCCCTACGAGCTATGCTCGCCAACCCCCGTTCTGACACCGCATGATTTAAAAACACTCTGATTTGATCAACACTAAAACAATTACGGAAGATTTTATTATAATTAAACGACCAGTGGTGATCTGCTGTAACCTGGTTTCCATTCATTTTCCTTTGATTGAAGGATTTTAAGGTCGAATCAACTGCTGTCGAAACATCTAACAACTGTTTTCCAGATTGATTAAATAAGATCGATTAAACATTTAAAAATTAATTTGTGTAAAATGGTTAAGTAAACAATGTCGCTGCATCGTATAATTTTAAAACGATGCTATAAAAACTTGGTAAATAAATAAATAAAAATAAATAAAATACAAGAAATTCGGAAAAAAAACCACTCAAAGTGTCAAGTATCAGTAAGTTTAAACAATAAAATTTGCAATATATTAATGAAAACAGAAAAAAAAATAATTTTGGATATTTATTTACATTATTTTTCCTTCCCTCTCGGCTAGTGAATAAGTGTTGCACAGATGTCATATACGCACCACGTCGGCGCAATTTTTCCCCCCCGCCAATTTGGCGAAAACAAAATTGGTGTTCAATGGTTGGTACGGCAAACCAAAGTACCCAGGTTCGAGTCCTGGTCCCGGCATATTTTCGCTCTGTTTGAAAAAATCTCAACTATGATACTCCAACCATTGAATATAATTTACCTAGTTGAATATACTTTCCTCTGTTCATTATGACAAAATTGGTGTTTATTTACTTTTATTTTTTATTTTAATTCTATAAATATTTTTTATTATGTATATCAATATTTATTTATATCAAACTATCATTTATTTATTTTTGTTAGCCCTATATATATATTTTGGGCCTTGAAACTTATACATAATGTCACCTTTTTGTACTTGTCTAATTTTCCCATTCAATCCTGTATTCATTTTCTTCAGTCGCTATCGTTTTCCATTTCTAGTATCGTTCAAATCTTTCTTTTCGTTTTTCAACTCGCCGATCTATAGATACTTTCCAAACTGTTTCTCACATCGACCATCGTTTTCTCAGCCTTTTTCCGGATTCAGTTGCGACCGCTAGCTACGAAATTATTTCATTTGTAACGCTATAGGGGAGCATGTGCCCAGAGACTGTGCCACAGTTTTCAAAGGCACTCTAAATTACTTTGCCAATAGGCAGTTTAAGAACTTCTCAACTTTGCACATTAGAAAGGGGGCGTTATCGGAAAGCGGTATGTTGATGCTTTTTAAAAGAGAATGAGAAGGGCGTTGAGAGGTGGGCGAGCGAATGATAGCAGCATCTAGGTTATACAATAAATTTTACACAAATGTTTTAATGCTGCAGTAATATTTATTCTTCCGAAGTCCATTTGATATTGTGTTTTGTTAATATGAAAGTGGTTTTTTTTTTTAAAGTGACACGTGCACCCATATTCAGTTTTTGTGTTTTCTCTACTGTGATGTCGACTTATCTGCTTTTGGTTTCATCAAATATGAATAGAGAGGAAGGCTTACGCTAATATATTTTACATCTTTTCAGCAGTGTTTCTATAATTATGTGGATTAAAATTGAGTCTCTTTTTTATACTGAACTGTGATAATAAATGAACAGTGTTAAATACTCTTATGAAGTAACTTACCAGCATGTGAGTTGGACTTGGTTTTGTTTTGGAAAGTTTAAAGTTATTTCATGCTATATTATTTTTTGCCACCTTGTCTTTTTGTTGCCATGTGCCATTATATTTTTATTTAATTAAATTGTCTGTCACGCTTTTCATCTTTATTTTATTTTGTGATATGTCAAATAAACGTTAGTTTAATTTAAACCTAAAAACTGTGTTATCAATGTGTATTATCTACAGTCAACACTTTTAGTCACTACCTTGCCAATTTCAGCCATCAAACTTCCATGTACTCTGTTTTCCAATTTAATTACTTTTTTAGACCGGTCCCTGTATACAGACCGGCGATCAATTTTTATTTCCTTTTTTAAAATAATAGAAGCTATTTCATTTATTACATTATTTTATTTTTATATTGAAATAAAAAATTGCTTGCTATTTGGAACTAATATTCAAAAACAAAGTTTTCGCCAAATTGGCGAGTGTAAAAATCTCGCCAATGTGGAGCGCATATGACATTTGTGCCATAAATATTTTTGACGTCAGTTGAAACTGACCTAATTGTATGTAACTGTTCATCGAAACATTTTTCAATGCTTTTTCTTTTTTTAGTATCATGGCACTGCTGTTTAAGGATGCAATTGTTATTTTAATTAATGAAATAAGTAATAAATCAGTAAAACATAATGAAAAATATAGGTAAAAGATTTGTCGAAATAAATTAATTTATCGTGTAAATATACTTTTTAATTGAAACTCGTTTCGAAATATTGTTATTTGAGCATTTTAAATATGACGTAAGTTTCCCTACTTAATGCTTTGAAAACGCGCAATAATTTAATTATTTCTCTTTTTAATATTCACGTGTATATTTTTTATTACGTAATTTTCTACATTTACTGCTTTTAACAAGGGATCATTTAATTATTATTTTAAAGCTTTATTTCTTTTTTTAATAGTCATGTGTAAATACATTTCTTAATTGAAAGGGAATATTATTATGTGTGCTGTTTTACAAATTGGCAACAATTCAAAAAATGGATTTTATGAAATATAAAATAAATCTTCATAAAAATAATGAAAATTTTGATAAAAACTTGAAATATAACCTAAAAAAAATACTCAAATTAAAAAAATAATTGCAGTCTGCGCACTGCAATCTTGTCAACTATATCCTCATAAATTTTGGTTAGATTCCTGTGCATAGTTTTTGTTCCTATAAAACCTTTTTAGGAAAACTATTTTGACCAACTTTAATATTGAATATCTCTTAAAATAATTCTTCAATTTAAAAACTGTCTGCTTCAGCGTGTTTATCGAACATTTCTTTATAAAACTACCAATTTTTAAATTTTTATATGCAATAGTTTTCTGGATATTAGTCCAAAAAGACTTCATGGCACAAAATCTTGATTGACAGCGCCTGCTGCGGCTGCGGTGGTTACTTTTTTTTAATATAGAGAGATTCATATGTATATTGCTCTTCTAAAATGTCTCTAATTCCTTTCATCAAATAGCTTACATTGATTTATTATCATGTAATTACTGGGTACAAAAAATACATCATGCACCTGTTCACACAAAAAAATTGTGTGTGCTTGCAGAAAGGTTAAAATTATAAAAAAAAAGACTCACTGAGAATCTGAGCAAGTATATTTGTTACGTTGAGATGAATACAAAATTCTCAGAGTGTGAGGAAGAAGAATGAGAAGATACATTTAAATAAAATTACTAATTTACATCTGATATGCTAATAAAATATTTTACCATAAGTACAAGAATCAAATAAAATAAAGGATGAATGAGAACATGCAAACAAAGCTCTACAGTACAGTCAAAGCCCCTACTTTGGACAATTTTGAACTTTGCATTGATAAATCAACCCCTTTATGAAATGCAGAAGCCAGTGGCGACTTGTGGGTTATTTAAATGGGCTTCCCAATACATAAACTTTGAAAATAAAATCCACAAGTATGACTTAATGTACATGTTGAAATACATACGAGTTTTCGAAAGTTAAATTAAAACAATGTAACTAAATAAAATTACAAGCACTTAGAAAAAATGTAACATTTTACTTCCTATGAAGGAAGATCATATAATCAAACAAACAAAATAATAGAAGCTATTTCATTTATTACATTATTTTATTTTTATATTGAAATAAAAAATTGCTTGCTATTTGGAACTAATATTCAAAAACAAAGTTTTCGCCAAATTGGCGAGTGTAAAAATCTCGCCAATGTGGAGCGCATATGACATTTGTGCCATAAATATTTTTGACGTCAGTTGAAACTGACCTAATTGTATGTAACTGTTCATCGAAACATTTTTCAATGCTTTTTCTTTTTTTAGTATCATGGCACTGCTGTTTAAGGATGCAATTGTTATTTTAATTAATGAAATAAGTAATAAATCAGTAAAACATAATGAAAAATATAGGTAAAAGATTTGTCGAAATAAATTAATTTATCGTGTAAATATACTTTTTAATTGAAACTCGTTTCGAAATATTGTTATTTGAGCATTTTAAATATGACGTAAGTTTCCCTACTTAATGCTTTGAAAACGCGCAATAATTTAATTATTTCTCTTTTTAATATTCACGTGTATATTTTTTATTACGTAATTTTCTACATTTACTGCTTTTAACACGGGATCATTTAATTATTATTTTAAAGCTTTTAATCAACTTACTGAATATAGGAAACCAAGAGAGATTTCGCACAAACAATAATCAAGCAAGAGGCAATGAAATATTCGAACTTTTTCACACACTGAATGCTGTGTAAATAGAAAGATATGAGCAGGGACATTGCCCTAAACTCTCCTCACCACGCTCATCTGCATAAGCATTTTTCGAAGGAATTTCTCTAATCACAAGTGTGATCAACCGGGTGCTTGCTATTGACGATTTTTGAAATTTACATTTCAAATTAACGTTTTGCCATGTACATATATAAAAGCAATGAGGAGGCATTTAAATTCCTCCTGGAAATTGACAAGAATCTGGAAATGTGATTAACATTATTTATTTAATTTGGTAATTTATTTCTTTATACTTCTTTGGGGTTCACGTGCTCATGTGCTCCAATAGAGGAGACGTCACTGTAGAAGCTTAAAAAATACCCACATTTTGAAGGGCAACTGGACTAGCTTTACTTAAAATTTCAAATTTTTAGGATCATGTTTAATACTTAAAAAAATAATAATAAAATGGCATTTGTCCCAAGTTGGGCTTAGGAAACTTAACTTGAGACATTCTGTTTTTTACTCACTTGTCTCGTGTTTAAGTTCCTTATTCCAAATATGGGACAGGTTAAATCTTTTTTTTTTAATGTTTAGACACAATAAATAAATAAAAATGGTGAAAAAATAATAATTTATTCATCAAAAATAAGGTTATATTCTTCATTACAACATCACTGGTCAAATTTTCTGGTAAAAAAAAAAGTTTCATTTCTTTTTTAACAGATTCTATATATTCTGAAAAATGTTGTTGAACCTAAAAATGACTAATGAACACTTGATGACTTTTGTAGTCAATTACTTTAATAAAGCACATCAGAATATGCTCTTTATTAACAAATCTGAATGAATAAAGACTAGGAAGACTAGGAACAAAACTTGAAAAATGAAAGCATATGTATGTAAATAGATCCTTGGGCTGACTAAAAAATTATGTACCTACTACATATTTTAAGGAAGAACAAAAGAACGTTTAAATGTAGAAAAGTTACAGAGCAAAAGTGTAGCAATTTCAGCATACAGAAACAAAAAGGTTTTTTAACTTCAGGAGAATATATTATACACAGTCAATACATGAAAACAATTTTAAAAAATGACAATGCATAATCTTCAACTTGGGACAGCAATCCCTAACTTGAGACAGTGTCTCATGTTTTGAACACTTTGACTTTTCGGTATTCAAGCCACACTTGAGAATGTACAATAGAGGTATAAATAAAATTGAACTGGCTTCAGATAGGAGAGACCTTACCTGAGATGCTCTAAAGCACAGAAAATACTGTCTTAACATAAATGAAGTACAAACCTTAGTATTTCAAAGATAAAACTCACCAATTTTGGTGATAAAGGGAAACTCCTCAGAGACCATGCTGAAAACATCAGGAGCAACCTTAAACCAACACAGAGTAACAATGAAAAAATATAACCTGCTTCAGAGGTAACCTGTAACAATCTACAGTGCTTACCAACACACTAAAACTAAAAGTTCCAAATTGTCCCAAGAATTGGTATTTGACTGTATTTTAAATACATAGAAACAATTTTATTATCATAATTACTATAAATTTATTATCACTTTTTTTTTTTTTATGGAGCTTAAAACATATTTCAGAATAAATCTAATAGTAGTAAGACAGTTTAAGATGAATGATAAATATTTTAATTTATTGTGTTTTAAAAATATTTTAGTTGTACAATTTCCTTTTTTAAATTAATATTGAAAATAAACAAAATAATGCAGGCTATACTGCAAGATTATGTGAAAAAACTCAAATATTTGATAAGGAAGTTCGAGGGTGGGGGGGGGTGGGGGGGCAGAATTGTTACATTTAGAAAAAAGAATGCTTTTATAAACTGTAATATATGTGTGTGTGTGTGTGTAATTTTATATTTTGTTTTATGCTTGGTTTTCTCAATGTATGGTTGAGAAGGAAGGCTGTGCACATTAAAATGTCTTAGCTCTGCTTTTGATGTCTTACTTTTTTACTGGGTCTAAAAGAAGGTACTCAATATTTTCAGAATTTTTGTTTATTAATATAATTGTTTGGAGTATCAAAAAAAAAAAAAAAAGAATGTATGGTCATGATTAACCAAAGATTCACATATTGCTTAGCATCTTTTATAATAATAAAAAAAAATAAAAATAAACTATGAAAATTTAAAAATTAGTTTTACAGTTAGTTTGTATGTAAGATCAACTTCAATTTTGAAGATTCATTCTAATTAGAAGTTGGGTAACTAGAATATAATCAGTCCTGATAATGGTTATATCTTGATGTAAGACAATCTTGGACTGAAAATTGCACTTCTTTTTTATTTAAAAATAATTTTAACTAATTTTTTTTCAAATGTGAATATATATATACTCTTTTTCATGTGAAAAATTTTTGAGAAAAAATTTAAATTTTACTTTTAAAAATTAAAATTTACTTTTAAAAATTAAATATGTTAAAATTTAGCCATGTTTAAATTTTAAATTTTTTTCTCCAAAAGTAACCTTTTTGCACAAAACTTTTAATTTTCATTTTTGAGGGCAGAATAGAATAAAAGCAAATTTTTGTTCAGGATTTATAAAAAATATTTATTATATTAATTTCTGTAACTGGAAAAGGCTTTCTTAACACATTGTTGACTGGCAATTTTGTATGAAATCTGGGTTTTAAAACAGTAGAAGCTCCACCCTCTTCTAAAAGTCTTATGCACAGGTATATATCTTACAATGTATGGATTTAATATAAAATTTCATTTTAAAAATATGGACAAAATGATATAAATATATTTTCTGTAAAATAAAAAACATGCCCTTAATCAATAATATTTGTTTAAATAAACACAAAAAATCTTGTGATCAGTCAACATTGTGTTAAACAGTAATATTTTGAATAATTTTGAATCACATCACATCATATTCACTTTCATATATCACATCACAATTCATATTTTCAAAATTTTCTCTGAAAACGAAAAATCTCAATGACAGCTCAAAGAATATTTAACAGAAAAACACTACCCATTTTCTAGCTTTATCTTTCACAGAAATTTAGACAGATAAATTTAAATATGATAAAGTTTGAAAAAGTACACTAAAGATAAATAGATTTAAATCCCAGAAGAGTGTGTAGTCACACAGAATATGAAAAGTGATCATTTGGTCTAATTATCTAATTTACATGCAGTTTCATCATTGTATTCTAAAACCTCTAGAATATTTTTTAAGCCCAAAAACTGAAAATATGATTTCTTTTCAAGATCCTTGTTCCTTGGACCACCTTCAATTGTAACTTAATTACATAAGCTTTAGATAACTTAACTAATAAATATTTATTAAGTGATCAAAATGTCAAAAAAAATTATACAAAATTTCAACAGCAAAAATTATCCCTCAAGAATGAATTTTACATGTGAAATCCTTGATACAGGTGAGTGCATGTAACAAAAAAAAAAAAAAAAAAGAAAAAGAAAAGAAAAGAAAGAAAGAAAGAAATTACACCTGTCCTTTAAATGGAACATTTTATTAGTAATAATAAACATAGGTATGAAATCAAATTTAAGATCTAAGTTCAAAAACATATAAATAAAATAATGCATAAATGAGAATATAAAAAACAGTGTTGTATTGTAATTAAATTCATAGAAGCAATTTTATTTCCACATATATGTGAGTGAGTCAAAAAGTTAGATGCAAATGGTGATAACTTTGGATTTATAAAACATTTCTTGATGAAATAGTGAGAGCAATACAGATATACTGATAATAAATTAATAATAATGTATAATTGGCCAAAAAAAAATGAGAACACTCCATACATTTTAATCTCCAAATTGTCACAGAAAGGAAACAGAAGTAGCCATTTGCCTGAAAATTACGTCTTCTTTCAATTTGCGTTACAAAAATAAGCTTAGAGGGTTGTCTTCATAGTGAAATTGTACCAAACTCTGAAACTTTCAATATAAACAACCAGAGGTGAGGAATTTTCAGAAAATCTTACCAGCCAGCAAGAAACAATGTACAGTTGAAATTTGTTATGAGAGAATTTACGCAACTGCAAAAATAATTCATTACTATTACAATACATTTTCATAATTTTTTTAAAATAAAATTAAGAAGTATATACAACAGAAAAAAGTTTAGTATAGAATAGAACTTAGTGTCATATTTACATTGCGGTAATTTGGAGAATTGGAAGATATAGTTAACAAGTAAAAAACATATCTTCTATAGCCTGCAGTTTTTAAAAGACTTCTTACAGATTTTCGCCTTGTCAGAAAATCCACTCATCAGTGGCAAGTAAAATGATATAATTCCTCAACCCTGCAAACAACTAATTTTAACATTTTACCTTAGGATACCAAACCGGAAGTCGTTCAGTCAAGTAGTTTAGGAATTATGAAGCTTTAAAGTTTTGAACTCCTAGATTAAATTCATTTGTAGTTATTTCAAAACTGATTGTATTGCAGATAAATTTTTAAACATAGATCAAAATTACTTGGCAGAATGAGCTGCAGTTTTAGATTTGCATATATGATGCTTCAAAATATTGATCTCTGTTTAAAAAAAAAATCATAAATTACATTTTTTTTTTTCAGAAATTTATTTCAAAAATATCTATTTTTTTAACTTAATTTTCAAAATAAATATGAATTGTAATTAGGAAATTTTTAATAGAAATTGATTTTCAGAAGCTTTAAATATGCAAATCCAAAATTATAGCTCACTCTGCCAAGTAGTTTTTGAGGTATGTTTAAAAATTTATCCACATTGCAATCTGTTTTGAAATGACTACAAATGAATTTAACAATAGGATATCACAAATTTAAACCTTCATAATTCCTAAAATACTTGACCGAATGGCTTCTGGGTTGGTATCCGATTGTAAAATTTACCAAAAAATCCAAATATGATGTCAAAATAAGGTGTTTGGATAGAAAGAATTTAGAATATAAAAGAGGAAAAAGAATACATTGAGTTAATTTAGAATAACAATGACTTGAATTTACACAAAAAAATCGGGATTTAAAAAATTTGGATTGAATAATGTATTACCCTTAAAAAACTATTAAGCAATTCAATAACAATTATTTACCCCAACTCCCAAATAACACAGACAGCAAATTAGTTAGGCAGTAATAATGCAAACACATTTTTATTGAATACAAAAATAGATCAACAAAAATTCTGAATATTTTCAGACTAAATAAACAATGAAAAATTTCTTACTGAACAAACCATAACCATACTGGTTTTCAAAAATAACGATTGTATCCTTACTCAAATTCAATTAATATGACGAATCACAAAACAGAAGATGATTTGAATAATGGAGTTTAACTTAAATCACAAATAATTTTTATAACCTGTCTACTTTCAAGATTTGCAGACAAAAATTTGACTCAGATGTATATGTAAATTATTAATGATCTTGACTTGAAATCTGTAGAATGACGATCTGTAGATAAACGATGAATTAGAATAAAACAAAATAGATAAATTAAATCAGGTCAATTCCTTTGACACCAAACAGAATAGCATTTCGAATCAGAATGAAAGTTTTTTATTTCATTTTGGCTTGTTGCATCAGCTTCTGACCCCTCACATTCGACACATCATGCCTCTGTCACCTGTCATGGGAGAAAGCAAATTTATTGGCTGACTACTGTTTTTCTCCAGTATTCATAGTGAAAATTTCAGAATTTGGTACAATTTCACCATGAAGACAATCCCTAAGTTTATTTTTATAACATAAATTGAAAGAAGACATTATTTCCAGTCAAATGGCTATTTCTATTTTTTTTTCTATGACAATTTGGAGATATGCACATCTTTTTTCGTTTTTTTTTTTTTTTTTTTTTGATTGACTATACTTGTAATAGAACATAAGAGAATAATTTACATACTGTTATTGAATGGTTCTGAAGGGCCTGCAGAATAAAGTTGCTCACGACACGTCCATCATTTAAAAGCTGTCTAGGTCCATAAGTGTTGAATATTCTAGCAACTCTTACATCAACATTTTCCTAGGAAACATTAAATAATGAAACAAACTCAGGAAATATATGTCATGCATGATGAATGGGTAATAAAAATAATTAAACGTGAAAAAAGCTAAATTACAAAACACTGTATTTACTTGAATCTAAGATGCACTCATTTTCTTCAAATTGGAACCCATTTAAGGGCAACTACCTACAAGGTCAAAAAAAAAAATGCATTTTGGGAGATTTTTTTCAGGAAAATGAAACAAGATATTTAAAAAACTCTTTTATGTGTTTTGTTTATTACACTTTAAAGAAAAGAAATTAATTTTTGTAATGATGAAATAAAGTTGGGTGTTGTCAGCAGACCCGCTTCCCAGAGATTGTGTGACTCTGATAACCGTCCATGGTGCTGACTATAACTCTGTCAAATGTTATTTGAAATTATAAAAAACATAATGCCTTTACTCTGAACACTTCACACAAGAGAATAATTGTTCAGTTTTTGGAAACTTTGATTTTGAACAAAATGGCAGCCGTTCAAAGTTAAGGTACCAATTTTTACAAAAAGTTTTGAACGTTGATTGTTTATAAAAGATAGAAAAAATCATCAGATAGTCAAAAGGAATTAGTACTTCCTAGATAATATTGTTGTTAGAAATTGGTCAAAATTTGAAATAGATTGGTTGAGTTTGTTCGAGTTATTATGATCACAAACTTTAACAAGTTGGAAATTGTACATCAAATGTGACAAATGAGGTGTGTTTGCACTGTTATTATGATATGAATAATTTCCGTAATAAAATAAGTATATTTTAAGTTGGCAACATTTTATCTTTTGTTGACATTTACTGAAAATTCCAATGGAAAATTTAAGCCTAGCTTTGAAAATTTCAGAACTTGAAATCCATATTTAGACTCTTTTTCCAATTAATATCTATTTATCTGGAGACATCTATCCAAAAAACTATCGGTAGATTATAGGATTGCTATAATTAAACAATTTTAGTATACAAATTTGGTTTTTAAATTCAGTAATACAGAAATAATATGACTTCATCTTAAATAGGACATAATCACCATGGCAACCTAGAATCATTACTTATCAAGGGATATCACTGAAAATTACATATGATAGGATTTAATAGAATGAAGAATGTGACTATAACTTGGTCATAGAGGTTACAAAATGTTATATATGTAATACATGTCACATAACTTGGTGATACATCTCGGTCGCTTGATGATTAATCCTCAGAGGCTGCTATAACAAGGAAGAAGTGATTTTTAAAAAATTCAAATTGCTTAATAAATGTTTTTAAGTTTTGATTCAATTTTCATAAAATTTGAAAAGACTTGACAAAATTCTGCAATGATTATATATATTAAATTTCAAGCCATTCGGTTGGCTAGTTTTTGCACTGTTATATGTGGACAGACGGATGTACCAGGCAACAACTATAGGTGCTACGTATTTATATAATTACAAACACTCCTAAAAACATAGCTTTGACATAATCATGTTTAAAGATTCAAGTTATGATTTAAGTATGATAGAACAAAATAAATTAAAGCGGCATAACTTTTTTAAGTTTTATCAAATCGACTAGAAATTGTAACTGAAGATTCTTTACTAATTGTACTTTCAAATAATGCAATAAAAAATGCATTATTCTTAAGTTTGCAGGTAAGTTTAAAAAACCCTTAACTGGGTATGTCTTGCAATCAAATATGAAGACAACTCACTATACTTTAAAACCAGATGTGTGTGGGTAATATTAGGAAATTTGTAAGGCTTTGAAGCTGAATATTTATATTTAATGTGGTCTTCCTTATGGAGCAATATTAATTGAATGTAAATTTATTATGATGTGATCATGTATAAAAGGTGCTACTTAGGGGACCCTGAAATTTTAATATCCATGTCAATGGACCTGTACGACTATGCATTAAAAAGGTACTGTAAGCAATGAATATATTATTTTGAAAAAAGGTGAAGAATAGATGAAATTGGGATTTACTATATTTCTTAACTTTCATAATTTTATCTTTCTTAGAAATTTTCGTATGTTTTTAGGAGTTTTAAACACACATCTTAAAAAGTAGGGTGCATCTCAGATTCAGTATATAAAATTCACTATGAGCTTGATGACATATGGCACCCCTAAGAACTTTCTTTATTAGTGCCTCTTTATACGCTTTATACATGAGAAGAACTAGAAAAAAAATGTAAATTCAGTATCAGGATTGTTACAAGACACTTTTTATACAAATGCTGCCCATGCCAGATCACTAAATAGGCTGAGTAGTCAATTGCCTATGAGCCCAATTTTTAAGGGCCTGTGGCCAGAGAAATTCAAACATATGATTTTTTGCTCAGGTTATCTATACTAATATAATAAAGATGTAACGCTTATGTGTTTGTTTGTAGGGGATAATCCAAGTCGATTTTAAAAATTATGGTGACCATCTCTGCTCCAACATAAGATATATTTTATGTCAGTACAATAACCCCAAACTCGGTGCAGGAGCAAAAAACATTCTAATATTGTAATTTCTGTGACATTGTTGGGACTAGAAACTTAAAATTTGGTGTGGTGGTTATTTTTAAGATGTAAAACTTGATAAGAACAATTTCTAAAAATTCGAAATTTAAAAGGGGGAAATGATCAGAAAATATTCTAAATTATGATTTATTTGGAACTGTTAGGCTTAGAAACTTGAAATTTGACATGGCTGTTACTTTAGATGTGTAAATGCTTACACAGAACAGTTTAAAAAAATTCGAATTGTAAAAAGGTGCAGGAACAAAAAACATTTTAAAATTGCGATCTCTGTGACACTGTTGGGGATAAAAAAATTTCATTTTGCATGGTAGTTACTTTTAAGATGTATATGTTCTCAAATTAAGGTTTGAAAATATTCGAAATTCAAAAGGATGAAATAAGCAGAAAATGCACTAAAAACTTTCTACATTATGATTAATTTGGAATTGTTAAGACTAGAAACTTGAAACTTGACATGACTGCTACTTTCAAAATAATAAACTAACACTCACAACAGAGCAACTTCTAAAAAACTCAAAATGCAAAAGAGTGTACAAAAAGTAAACATTCTACAATTGGGATTTCTGTGATACTGCTGAGCAAAAAAAAATTTCATGGTGGTTGCTTTTAAGATGTAAATGCTGTCTAGGAATGGTTTCCAAAAGATTTGAAAGGTAAAAAGGTGAAATGAGCAGAAAATGTTCTAAATTACAATTTATTTGGAATTGTTAGAGTTGAAAACTTGAAATGTATAATAAAACTAGATATCCTTTTCCCCAAAACAGTCAAAGAACCTCATGCAATTTAACTGCGACACAATGGGTTGCTACGCAGCTAGTGTTTTATAAAAAGAATATCCTAAAACAAAGTATTGTTATAGGTAAAATATTTAAATATAATATTTATCAAACTTTTTACTTTTTTTTTCTACTTGCTCATTATATGAGTTACTTGAAAACCTAATACATAAAAAAATTAATTAAAATCGGTCCAAGTTAGTAAAATAAAATTAATAATGAAAACTAAGCTCATACTTCACAGAAGAGCAAAAATAATTTACATGCTCTATAGACTCAGGGCCAACATTCTCTTTAAAGAGATCCAGGTGCAAGAAAAGTTTTGGAGCCCTAAATTTAAGGTTAAAAAAGAAAGAGTATTTTAAACTCATCAGAAGTCTCTATAAGCACAGGGATTGGCTGGAAATACAAATGCAAAAATTTCTGGGCAACTTACTCTTTGTTTTGCCAATTTAAAAAAGTTCTTTTAGTTTCATTGGGGATTCTCTATAAACTTGGGGCCTGGGTGCAAAACACCTCCTTACAACTGGTCCTATATAAACTGATATTTTTTTTTTCATAGGCATAAAAATGGTGGAACATAGTATAGCATACACACACATAGAGAAAAAATTAATAACAGTGGTATCTAATTTTTCGGGCATGCGAGTTGAAGCTCACCAAAAAAGCTGAATTGTATGCATAATACACAGTTATTTCACTATACAAAATTGCAGAAAAAACTAATATTATCAACAAAAATTACAAAAATAACTGATTTAGCTATACAATATGTAAAATAAATATATGCAAGTAAAGTTAAAAGATATATTAAAACAAATTTTGTTTTTATTCACAACTATTTTCCTTTATGTATAATTAGACCCACATGTTAAAATTTCTGCCCTATATTAGTGTAGCTACTCAAAGCAAACAACATTGAATCAAGAAAACACATTAAAAGAAAACACAGAGATAATATTACAAAATTTGCATGTGCACAAAAGAGCAAATTATTATTAAGAGCACAAAATATAATTAAACAAGTGGGTAGGTGTGATCGAAGATCGCTCAAAGGGTTTCGTTTAATATTCCTTTCAAAACACTTTATCCTTTCTTTAATAAATCCAAATAAATTTCATTTAGCAGAAAAAAAAAAAGTCATGTTTTTTTGGTTTTGCTATTATATTCTGTCATAATAATATCTGTCATGCGGACTAAATGCGATATTTAAAAAAAAAAATAATTTCAAAATTAAACATGTTGTACACTTTCAAAATGTTAAAATATGCGAATATTTCCATAATCTGATTTTTATCATGATTCAATATATTTCTCAAACTCATATATTTACTATTCTCTATTACTCATATTGATACGCGCTTTGTATTAGTCTCAAACATTTGAAAAATTCATTAAACTTCCAATATGATGTCAGATTTTCTTTTTAATTCTCTAATGACGTGATATTAATCTGCTTTGTGTACATACACATACTCATACTCCTTGTAGTATTGAGAAATCTTTGAAAATTTCGTTTTATTGCCACTATGACGTCAATCATTTTTATTTCATATTAATATTTTTTTTCAATTGGTGAAACTGTTTATTTCATTTTCATTTTTCACGTGGAAATCGTCTGATAGAAAATGAATTATTGTAGAAAGAATTTCATCGTGGATTTTTAATTTTTGGCATCTTCTATAACGAAAAATGTTTCAATTTAATAGGAAAAGGCTGTTAGAATTTTGGTTTTTTATCTCTATTTATTAAAATAATATGAATTTTTCAAATTTTAATATTTTGAGCTCTTTATAGCTGGTATGCAGCTATATACACAAAGTTTCAACTCTGTAAGTTACATAGTTTCTGAGAATAATTCTGTGACAGACAGACAACGGAGTGGGAGTAATAGGGTTTTGTGAGATGAACGAAACCCTAAAAACTAATGCATTTTAGCTTAAAGAAATATTTTATTAACTATCCCTTCTTTTTTTTCTTATTTTAGTTTATTCCCCCTTGATTTCAATTATTAATCAGTTTCAATTTTTCAAAACCAAGTAAGTTTGTAGCTAACAGGACTGTTGATATATTTTTTAAATGCCTTCTTTTACTTTTTATTACACTTTTCCCTCTCTGGAAAGCACAAAAAGTAAGCAGGTGTCAGCACAGCTGGATTATCAGCATCAGGGCCAGTGCAGCATCGCATGGAGCCCTGACAAAGCAGTTAGTGGGCCCCAATGTATACTGCAATACTGGACTAATAAGATGTATTTTTAAACTGTGTGTATCGTAGAATATCTACTACAGATAATAAAAATATATGGAAAATACCACTACTTTCACATTTAATATGCATAATTATTTTTAATTTTGCAGAATCTTGCATGCTTTACAATATTTTAAATACTTATTTTTTGTGTTCACAGTTACTTTCAAAATCATTGAATCTATACATCCACTAACAATTGCATCAACTTTGCCTGTAAGAAATTAAGTTAATACTCACTTTTTCCTGATGAAGAAACATTTAAAAAGAAATCTAGAACAAAAATATTACTATTTTCTACATGGGAAACGTTATTTCAAATTGTGTAGAGAGACTCGAAGCCTTGGGCAGCCGCTCCCTTTATCTGATAGTTGCACAAGCCCTGATCAGCATTTTTATTTTGGTTTCAGAACAGCATTTGTATAATCGAAAAATTACAAAATAATGCAAAATAGTCTACTTAAGTGGATTTCTACAAATATGTGTCAAGTTAAAAAGGTTTTTGTCATTAAAATTAACAGTGTGCCGAACAAGTGCATGATAAATGTCGAATTACAGAGGCAGTTGAGTTATTCACATGTAAAGTTATCATGTTTCCATTGTATTTGGATTACAAAAACAATTTCTTCACGATTAAATAATATTGTTCATAAATATAAGGTGTTTCATAAGAAATGGAAGTAAAATCATAAAAAAAGAATCATGTAATATAGCAACAGCAAAATTTCTATTTATTATTATTAATATTATTCTATTTTTACTTTTCAAATATCTTAACTTAGGTAATATGCAATGCCAACAATATCAAAGCAAGTGGGATGTGTTTTGTGAGAGCTAATCACTGAAACTTATACAGCTGAAATGACATCAGCATCTGAATTCAATTTTCTTTCAAGGAACTTCTTCCAAGGAGCCATTTAAAAATCACCTACTTATCTAAACATTCGTCTTTCTAACTTTACTTAATTAAAATAAATATTTCTGAAGCTGTTTTGCTCAAACAATAATTCCATGGATGAAAATTCAATACAGAAACTGATGTTATTTCAGCCATGTATAGTTCAGTGAAATAGATTCCATGAAATGCTTTACCACTTGCTTTGAAATATACACTCAATTAAGGAACCACTGTATGTAAACAAAAAGTAGATATTTTTAAATATTAAAAATAACTGTGATTGTATCTATATTTCTGATTTTTTTATGACGTTACTCTCAATTTTTATGGAATGTTACCTTGTATTAATCTAAGACTGAATACATCAGAAAATCTTTCTTATACAAAAATGGTTTCATCATATTAATCTAAAATTATTAACATTCAATATAAAAGAAATAATTAAGAAATTTGTATAAGTATCATAACAAAATGATTCACAGCTTAAATACCTGCTTTTTGTAAGCATAACTTAGGGATTCAGCTACACGTTTACCTTCATCATAACAAGATCGGGGACCAATTGGATTTACATGACCCCAATAATCTTCAGACTGTGGATGAACAGAAGGATCACCATAGACTTCAGATGTTGAAGCAACAAGAATTCTCGCACCCACACGATGTGCCAACCCTAAAATGGAAATTAGCATTTTGACAAACTATCTAAAGCAAACTACCAAAAGAAGTTAATGAAATTTAATTGTATCAAATACACACAAAAAAAAAAAAAAAAAAAATCAATTTTCCAGTTAGTTATATCTTATTAAAAAAATTTATTAAATTAATTAGAAATGACTAGAATACATGCAACTTGTTATTGAAACTGGAAAAAATGCTTCATTTATAGGAATGACTAATAAAAGAAAAATATTAAAAGAACAAAAAACCATACATCAGGAATATATTTTGAAACACTTTCCAAAACTAACAGAATATTACCAAGATATTTAATTTTTTCATACAATGAATTCTTCCATATATGATAAGTTTCCCATATTTCAGGAATAGATATACTGGGTATAATCATCTTTGATCTTTGAAGGTAATGAAATATTTAGAACCTTGAAATGATACTTCTTGCATTGGACCACAGACAATTAGTTCTTCTTATTAGCTTTTGACATTTCTTGAAAATTTGTTCTCTGAAACTTTCTAATTGCACAATCATCACAATATTCATTCACACCAGTTTGCGATATTTCAATTTGTTTTATTTTCATCAATTATTTTATATGATCTTTACTCTGATGACCAAATCTTCCATGCCATACTTGGAAGAGAATTTTCTTTGTGGTTTCTTACCATAAGGCAGCTTTCTTTATTTTCCAGTACATATATATCCAGGAAGTACATATCCCCATATCAATATCCTTCAACAATAAGTTAATTACTTTTCTTGAATTTTCATTTATTTCCTTCAATGATTTGTTTGAAGCATTTCTCCACCACTGATTTTACAGAAAATAAATTTGCCTTCATTTCAGGAACATACATAACACCACAAAATTATGTTATTTTCCATCTAGATTTGAAATGATTCTGATATTACCAGTACCTTTGGCTAAGATTTTTCTGCCATTAGCAAGTTCAAACAAAATTTTTTCTTCTAATTCTTTATATGTTGTAAAATATTCAGGTTTCCAACACACAGGTTGAGTACATCCAGAGTCAATTATTCACTTTGATCTTCTTGATTTATCTGACTGAAGTGAAATTATAAAGGCAAAACCTGGAGCATTTTCTTTTCCTTATCAGAATCTCTATCATTTTGTTGATTCTTTACACCTTACATGTGGCCCTCCACATATCCAACATTATAATTTCAATTTCCTTTTGTCGTATCTGCTCTTTTCATTATTGAAATGAACATTTTTTAGACTTCTGGTTTTGGAAAATTTTTTATTTGGATGTCGTTTTCCATTATTAAAGCTAATTCATGATTTATTATTCAGATAAACAATACCTAATCTAGTTTCTTCAATCATCAGTCTAGATGTTAATTTCGACAATGTGTGATCATCCAATCATATTGAGTCCGAAGCACTATGAAAATAGATATACTGTGATAGTAACGCATTCAAAATAGTTGTTATCACAAGTGAATCTGATATTGGGTTCTCCCAGTTCACAAAAATATTGAGCAAATATTCAATTTTGCTAATATGTGGAGCTATATCATCATCAACAACATAGTGATACTCACGGAATTGAGTTTGAAGTAAATAAAACAGAGTCTGCTGATCTTTGCTCATTTACATCCAATAATTTGATCCACATTTCTCTAGTATTTTCACAGTTTTTAATTAAAGCTAAGGGCTTATCCACCATTGTCGCAATATCTTTTTTGCCATATTGTTGTCTTTCTTCCATTTTTTTTCAGTTTGGCATTATAATTTTCACTACCCTCTATCATTTGTTTGCATCAGTTGCAAATGCATTCCATCAATCAGTCCTAACACATTACGAACATCTAAAATTGTATGTAAATGAATGTTCCATTGTGTCCAATTATTTGAGTCCACCAGCTTTTCTTATTTTCCCTTTATCACCTTCTATTTTTGTCAGGAAATTCGAAAATAAAGTCCAGAAAACAGCTCAAAGAAGCACTTGCTTCCTTAGGCTTACTGATTACCATAGAACTCAAAACAAAACATAAACACAAGTTATTTAATTTAAGCATTTATTTTAATATTTATAATTTTTCTATGGCAACATGTATTTTCTTTGAGTTTAACTCTGGTGTTTGGCAATGGTAATAGTTTTCATACAATAAACTAATAAACATGAAAGGATGATGTGATGTTGTCTGTCTCTTGAGTACTTGATAATTGTTATTGATTTAGTAAATTAATGATGTTTTAATAATGTTTGAATACATTTCACACCCAGTTCACAAAAACAGTGAGCAAATATTCAATTTTGCTAATATGTGGAGCTATATCATCACAAGCAAGATAGTGATACTCTCGGAATTGAGTTTGAAGTAAATAAACAGAGTCTGCTGATCTTTGCTCATACACATCCAATAATTTGACCCACATTTCCCTAGCATTTTCACAGTTCCTAATTAAAGCTAAGGACTTTTTATCCACCATTGTCGCAAAATCTTTTTTACTGTTTTGTTGTCTTTCTTCCATTTTTTCAGTTCAGCATCATAATTTTCACTACCACCTATCAGTTGCAAATGCATTCCATTAATCAGTCCTAACATATTACGAACATCTAAAATTGCATGTAAATGAAATTTTCATTGTGTCCAATTATTTGAGTCCACTAGCTTTACTATTTTTTCTTTATCACCTTCCATTTTTGTCAAGAAATTCGAAAATAAAGTACAGAAAACAGCTAAAAGAAGCGTGTGCTTCGTTAGGCTTAGCGATTACCATAGAACTCAAAACAAAACATAAACACATATTAAATTAAACTAGCAAATTCTTTCAAAAAAATAAATAAAACCTCACATTCAGGCCATAAACATGATTGGGCCCATAACCTGTTGTACAATAATACATTGTGAGAAAAAGAAAGAATTTATTATGTTATGTTTTATCATATAAAATTACAGCACAAGCATAGTTAATTCATCTGACCAGTTACCATGAGACACACAATGAGAAAATATATTGTCTCATTGGCACAGTGCCATCTATGGGGGATAAGGTAAAATACAATTTTCATTTTAACAAAACTAAGCATAAAAATGAAACAATAAAGTACTTTCGGTACTTACCTAACAAGTTTATTGTCCCAATAGTGTTGGTTTTTATCGTTTTGACAGGGTTAAACATATAATGAGGAGGTGAAGCTGGACTAGCAAGATGATAAATTTGATCAACTGTGAAATAAAAGAGAAACATTAATTAAATAATAGTAACAATGTTTCTATAAAAGCACTTTAACACAAGATGTGCTTCCTTTTTATAATAGAACCTTGTTGTTAGAATTGTTTTAATCTAGTTATGGACCCTGAACCGATTAATTTTCTTAAAAATTAACTTTAATTCACTAATTTATTTTTCTAAATGTATTCAGCACAGTGGAAAGATATAACTATCTCATTAATATAAAATGGAATCTATCCATTAATATATACTCTATTCTTATTGATAGATTTCAACATTATCACTCAACATGTAAATTCTAGTTAATATGTGTTAAGAATGTGTGACACTTAACATAAAACTGGAAATAATTTTTAAAAAGCTAATTAATATGTGATAGGAATGTATGATACTTAACATAAATTCTAGAAATAATTTCTTACAGAAATTATAATAATAACAACAATAATAAAAGAATTTAGTTATTAATGCTCATTGGGAATACCTTGAATTCTAAATATTTGTAAATTCAAAGTATAAATAAATGAAAAAAAAAAAAGTAAATCAGCCTGTTATGTCCACCAATAAAGACGGTACTGCTTAGAACTTTTTAAAATGCTGTTGGAATGATTCAAGCTTAATTGTTTCTTTTCATGTATATATCATGCAAATTGTTTTGTTTTTGTATGAAACAAATTTTGTGGCAGCAAGCAACACCAGTCCACCAACAATACCCTCCATTACAACAACTCTAATAATTCCAACATTAAAAATCAAGCACACCTGTTCCTTAATTTTTTTTACAAAAATCTGATAACCTCCACAAAAGCCTAAGTAGCCAGAATGATATCATGAATGCACCTATTTGTGAAAATAAATTGAACACCTTTATTAACAATAGCAAACCTACCTGACCATGTGAAGACAATAATCTCCATCTGCATATTTAAGAATGTGGCCGATACAAGAAAGAAAAAGATCATTCAAGAATACAATATTTTTAACACCAGCCCTGTCCCTATAAATTAAAAATGGGCAGTTATCATCTTTATCTTAAAACCAGGTAAAAACCATCAGCTAGGCTTATCTTATCGCCCTATAAAAAGGAAAACTTTAAAACTGACATGTGTGAATCAAGCTCCAGAAAAATCTAAATCTCCAAGTCTAATCAAGCTCCAGAAAAAATGTTTTTTTGAAATAGTAAATGTTACTCTTTTGAAAAAACAAACAAAGGTATCGATAGAGCCGAACAGTACCGGAAATAAATGGTTTTTTCTTTGGTATTTCCATCCGAGAAACAAGGATAGCAGTTACAAAATGCAGGAAAAAATGGAAAATTTTGTGAAAAGGAATAAAAAAACATTAAACACAACATGTATTGAAACTTCGAGATTTTTTTTAAGACACTATTAGAAAGGAAAAACTATTCTGAATATGTGTGTGTGTGGAAGGGGGGGGGGGAGGTTAAGCAGATGCGGAAGTTTCAAAATGAAGAAAAAAGGGAAACTTTAAAGCTGACACATATTCAAACTGCAAAAATCACTCTCAAAATCACTAATATCGATAGAACCAAAAGGAGAAAGCATTTTAAAACTGGAGAAAAAAACAGAAAATATCAAAACAAATACGAATCGACTTCTGGGATTTTTTTTTAATTTTTGAATAATAAAAAATAATATTTTTCAAAATCATATTGCCGCCAGAAGTGGAAAATGCACTAAATAAATAATCAGGTCTTTTTTTTTTTTAAATGTTTGTGTATGCGTTTCTATCTGAGAAAGTAGAGAGAGAGCAGGGAGAGCAGTTGGAATATACAGAAAAAAGGAAAAATGTGAAAAGGAATCGAGAAAACAGGAAGAAAAAAACATGGAAGAGCAGTTCAGAAAAACTATTATTATTAAACAGTACTTATTAAATTCCTACTATTAGCTCACACTCTCTCTATATATATCTTGTTGGAATTTTCAATCGTTAATAAAATATTTTCTATTCATCCATTCAAGTTCAAATAAATTTTTTTAAACTTGTACTGGATGACAATTGATGTTAATACAGTTTTTTCAAATATCATTAATTAAATTTAATTAATTAATTTTAATTTTTATATGGGAGAAAAAAATTTCTCCCATTGTTTTCATAAATGAAATGAAAGATTTATCTCAAATGAGTGATGCCAACAAAAAATAAAATACCGCAACGATGATTATAAAATAATGTTCAATAAAGATAAAGTGGGACATTCATGCTGCATGGGTTTATTTTATATATTTATGATTAAAAAGTAGGAATTGACTTTAAAAAAAAAAAAATTATATTACTTGTTTTTTAAGACACCTTTAGAAAGTTTTTCCTTTCACCAGGGAAGCGGGTGTGGCAGTTCCAAAATGAAGAAAAAAAAGAAAAACTTGAAATCCGACGTTTCAGTTTCAAAAAAATGTTTTCTGAAATAATAAATATTAATATTTTTTAAACAAAAGATATCGTTACAACCGGAAAGGTACGACTAAAGTTTCCCCCCCCCTTTTTTTGGGGTGGGGGGGGGGGTGGACACGATGATCGTGATTTCAAAGCGCAGAGCTTTCTTTTCGTCAGCTTGAAGATCCAAGGAAAGCTCGGAATGGCACAGGCACAATCAATGGCACCATGGAAGCTCGCCATTTCGCGATTTACATTAAGGTTTTTTATTAATATCTCGGCTAATAAAAAAAAATGAAAAATCTGAGCCTCATGTGCATCAGGACCTGCCTTGGACTATCCTCATACAAATTTTCAGATCTCTATGTGCACTAGATTTCTCTAGCCATCGCTAACAAACGCATAGACGGGTAAACATCTTTATTGCGCTAATTTAGAATAAGACATTGTGTTTAAGAAATACTAGTTAAAAGTAAGTTATATATATATTTTTAAATTTCCCTCCTTCCATTACACTATTGAAAAACCTGAAAAACTATCCTATACATATAATGACAAGGAATTTTTAAGAAAAAAATAAAAGTTCGACTTAAAGATATTATTTCGTACTTCATTGCACTGATATTGACTTATGGCATCCCAGTTGGTACATTTTAATGAGAGTGGTTTGGCATAAGTGTTTTGTGGAAACCTTTTACTGTTACCCAAATCCACTTTAAATTCCCCTTTTTGCCAATATCGCTCATTTTGACGCGCAGTAGACGTTTTATATTAAAATTTTTGACGTGTACTTGTAAAAAAGAAAAAAACTATGCACGGTACGACTACTATTTTTACAAACATAAAATATTACTGTCTCTTAACAATCTATTCAAATCTCGTGACGACTGGCAATTTTTTTTTCGAAAGTTAAAGAGCCTGTAAAGTAAAAGGGAAAAGAAGATAAGCAATCCATTTTGATCCTTATGAAATTTATACGGAATCACCCCCCCACCCCCCACCCCCCATCGAGAACGAGCACAGAACCAAATTTCCGCACTTGACATTCCAATAAAGGGTGTAATGAGACAACACTTATAACTCAAGATGTAATTCATTTTCGAAAAGTGAAAAATTATTCTATTTCAAATCACTTCAATAGTTATGCATGCAAAAGTCATACTTTTATGTTTAAAGATGAGTCCATAATTGTGTCCGAAAGTTTCGCGGGGAAAAAATATTTTTTTTAGCGACATTATCGACAATTCGAGTGAATTCAATTCGACTATATCGACATTTTTTCACTCTGAATGCAAGATTAAATAATGTTTTTAGTTCAGGATGCAGATATGTCATTAATATAAATGTTTAACCTTTCATATTATCTGTTTTCTTCTAAAACTGTTTCAAATCTAAGGTGAAAATAAAAGAAAAAGTTCATAATTTTTAAATATGATATTTTGTGCATGTTTTTTAATGGTTTACTAAAGTCGGTACTTTGAACGATTTTATGAATTTTTAGGATTTTCTGACTAAAAACGCATTTTTATTGCCAGAAAATCAAAAAAATTCATACAATTCAAGGAATCATAACTCCGTAAGTTTTGGTCATAAAAAAAAATGAAATTTTTACTGTTTTTACTTGTTTGAGCTTGGAGAAAGTATTTTCTAAATATGACTTATAGTATCCAGGATAAATATAAAAATCTAAATGTCGTAACAAAAACAAAACAAAAAAAAAACATTGACATAAATAATGGACTTCTGATATGATTAAGAACAACATTTTAAACATTTTAGAATTTTAAACATATCTCTAAAACTTATGGTTTAGGAATTAGCTATTTTATAAAGATAAGAAGAGACATCCTGTTTATTACCCCCCCCCCCCCCAAAAAAATAAATAAATAAATAAATAAATAAAATAAAATAAACAAATAAGAATATTTACTGTTTTCTAAAAAGAACGCTTTTATATTCTCTAATTGTAATGCTTTGCCTTTCTAAATGTGTTTTGCACTAATTTTCAATATATCTATAAATGAGTTTTTATTTATTATTTTTTTAGCACATTCACTTCCTTATTATCTTTTAAAATCGAAAGGAAAAATTTAACATTGACATATTTTCTAAATTTAAAATAAAGTTTCAAAAATACCTCCATTTTACTTCAGAGTAATTTCGTAAACTTTGTCTAAATTGGTTGATATATTAAACATTTATCGTTGTTTAAAAAGAAAAAAATAAGCATCTATATATATATATATTAGGCTATCGTACGTGGCACAGAAATCGCTATTATTTGTTAATTGTTAGTGGCAACACCCGAATGGACCGCATCTCATTGGTTGGTGCTGCATCTACAGGAATAAAAGAATAATAATTGAAATATTGATTTTTGTAAGCATTTAATATTTATAATTTAATGATTTTAAAAAAGGGATGTTTAGTAAAAAGGGAAAAGTAAGTGTAATAATTTTCCCTGACCGTTTCATTTTTTAAACGTAACTGTTATACTTTTGAGATTTTAGCTCTTATTTAATTTTTTGGTACTTCTCTATTATCCCGTCGACCACCTTTCATAACAAAAAACTATCGCCAAACTGTCCGATTAAACGCCAAAAATGCAGTCCCATTTACTTGATGTCAGAAGCAATATACGTGTTTGTTATGTCATCAAATGGTTTTTAATTCGACATTTGCGTGTATTTTTCATTATGTTTCACTGATTTATGAGTTATTTCATTAATTAAAATAACAATTGCGTCCTTAAATTCTTATGTTTTATTTATTTATTTTGATATTCCAATGGCAACGTTCTTCCGTTTATTTGGCGTTACAGTTTGGCGATAGTTTTTTGTTATGAAAAGTGGTCGACGGGATAATAGAGAAGTACCAATTTTTTTTACAAGTTTTTAGTATAAATAAATATTATTCAGTCTTTTTTTTATGAAGTCCACTCCACTGTTATATTTTTCAATGACAGTCTGCCCGGGCAACGCCGGGCGGGTCAGCTAGTAAAGTAAATTTTATTATTATGTAATCGTAATCTGTTCTCGAACAGTTATATTTGTCTACGAATGCAAAGTAGCAAAGTAAGTTGCAATATTTCGCAGACGATTTCTTTCTTTTTTCCCATGTTTTATTTCATACGTTTTTTTCGATTTATTATTAAACGCAACCAAAACATATTAAAGGTCATCCAATAATTACGACACGCAAATTTCGTGGGTTTTAACCCCCCCCCCCCCATTACTATGTCATAGGTTGGTTGTCATACTAGCGTGATACCCACCCCCCTCTTCTGTTGTGACATCACATATTTTGAAACTAGAACTTTTTTAGATTAAAAAAAATGCACTTATAGAAAACCCTTTGAAACCGGAACTAAAATAAAATCCCGCTTCACATAAAAAAAACATAGCCTCGACGGAAGACATGCCACATAATTATACCTGCAAAATCAGAAAACTGTCTAAAACGGAACTTTTCCGCGATCCCTAGCGATTTCGTTTTCACAGGTTTTACTGTATCTTTGTTACACACTATTATCTCCAGAAATAATTATGATAAAACATCAAATTCTTGTGTGCTTTTATTTTAAGGCTGATCTCAAATACAAAGGGTCTACTTTCAGACACATTTTTTAATTCATTTTTGTTCGGAAAGGCATGAAATTGGCAGGTGCTCTTATTCAGAAACTTTGTAATCGAAACACGTTTTCCATTTTTTGGTAAAGGCAGAAGATATTTCAGAAAATACTGTTAATGTCGGCGTTTCGAATCGGTTCTCCACCCAAAAACGCGAGAAGGGAGAAAAACGTGTTGTCACGTGACACGAATCTCTTATAACTCAATAAGTAATTTGTTTATCAAAAAAAGGAAAACTCATTTCGGTTCCAAATCCCCTCCAGAGTCGGCCCTGCCAATTTAATACCTTTGCGTTTAAAAATGAGTCAGAAAATGTGCAGAAAGTTTCGCGTTGTTAAGCAAATCATTTGAGAACCATCTTAAGTTGTTGCAGTGCAAAAGCTTCTTGAATAACAATACACGTTTTTTATTAATTTAATTTATGTTTCTTATAAACAGTGCTACCTAATTGTTTTCATATTTTACGGGGCTAATGTAGAAGGCTACCGCAGTTGAAAGTCACGAGACAGTGACGGTCTCATTCAAAACTAATGTTACCAGGTGTCCGGACTTATGCGGGACGCCGATTTTCAGAGCTTCACTGCGTGGGACATCAAAAATCTGATTTTCCATGATGCGCAAACTCTCTTAAATTTCTTTTAGTATCACGCTATTCGTTAGTCTGTATCAGGTGGAACTTAATACAGTAAAACCTGCGAAAACAAAATCTGTCTAAAAAGGAAGAAAAATTATTCCGCCGGAAGGAGTACCGTACAAATATAACTGCTACGACGGGATATTTTTCCCGTTCCCAGATGTTCTGTTTTTACAGGTTTTACTGTACTTTGTTTAATGAGTCTGTGAAAACGGAACTTGTCTATAACGGAGTCCTGTCTTAAATGAAAAAAAAAAAAAAATCACTGTCTTTACGGAAGGAATATTATGCAATTATAACTGTCCAGCCGGAAACCTCTCCAAAATGGAATTTTGTTCCGGTCCCTAGCGATTCTGTTTTCACAAAATTTACTGTACAAGATTATTTTGCTTATTATAGTACAGTAAAAATTACTAAGACGGAATCTCAAATGACTGGAGGAAGATTCTACTTTAGACAGGTTTCTGTTTTAACAGGTATAACTGTATGGTATGCCTGCCATAGGGATCATACATATTTTACAATTAAGGAAAGATTCCGTTTTAGACAGGTTCCGTTTTCATAGGAAGCAAATTTTTTCAATAGTCCTTTTTCTACCGCATTTTTATGTCCGACTTAGAAGCCGCTGTCCCGTTTTCTGTGACATTAGATCAGGCAACACTACTCAAAACGCACTTTGAGACGCGTAGATATCAAACAATAATTCTAACTACATCGTTCAACTGCTGTGTGTTTGAATTAGGCTGTTCTTAAAGCCAAAGAAAACACGCGTTTCATTGCGAATCTGTTATTGGAAGACGAGACTGGGGATTTAGAAAGATACGTAAACTATCCAATGTAAATATTAACAATTATTCCATTTTAGTGTAACATTATAACTTTTAATTGTGCACATATTCTAAATCGTTGTTGAAATTATGACAATTTAATCTGTCCACCCAAATGCTGATAGTTTTTATTTCTGCGAAATAAAGTAACTCGGTAAAATCGTAATCTAGAAGAATTAGCTAATGTTTAAGTAGATAATAATCCATTCTATTGTTTTTTTTGTTTTTGTTTTTCAAATATCTTAAAACTGTGCTAACAGCTTTAAATTTTTATATGTTAAAAAATGATTTTTAAGTAATCTGTGTTAAATTTTGGTGTATTTACAATCATTTCTAGGGCATAAAGTGCTCAGTTGAATATTTCCATTATTTTTTTTTTCTTTTTTGACAACTTAACTTTATACCTGGTTACAAATTATTTTATACAATATACTTAAAATTATGCTAATGTTTAGAAATTTTTATAAGATTTAATCATGATTCCACTGCATGGAAAAAAATTGGTGAAAATATGTTAATTTTTATATATTTTGTGTGTTAAAATAGTTTTATTTCGGTTTTTAACTCTTATGCTCAGAGGAAAATATTGAGCACGTTTTATTTTTTTTAAAATACTTATTTTTGTACTAAAATTCTACAAAAATATGTATCCGATGAACGTGTAATTTTGCTGTAGAAATATTGATATTTAGGGTATAAATGGCCTATTTGAAAAAAAAAAAAAAAAAAAAAAAAAAGAAAAAAAAAATTTCGCTTTATAATTAAAAGCTGAGACGATAATCTGTTTTTTCAACTGATTTGCTCAGCTCAGTTGAGACCGCGAGCGTCACGTGACTACTTTAAATAGGAGAAGCGTGTCCGTGTCGCAGTTTGTGGTCGCTCCTCCTCTCTCTTGAAGTATGACGTAATTAATGGATGACCCTTTGTCTTAAAAAAAATACGTAGACGGTATTTTTCTGAAGTTTTCTCTTTTCGTAATTGGCATCTACCTATAAAGCAATTTGCCGAATTCCTTGTTATCGATCGTTATTCTACATAAAAACAAATATAATGGAGCAAAAAAGACATTCCGAAGAAGTATTTAAATGTTTCGTTTGCAATTTCGGAAATATTTTTTATCAAGACGGTAAAAGTGAAGCTTGGTTTGAGTGTACTAGATGTAATATTAGAGCCCATGTTGCGTGCGTTCGTAATGTTGATTGTACAACCTCATGTAAATGTACCATGGACTCATTCCCAATTTTACAGAAAATCGGCGACTTTGTCTACATTACTTCTGAGTATCAGAAGTACAAAGACCTGTCGCTAGAAGAAATTATACAAAGTCCTGAAATAATTCCAGAAGTAATGAACTGGACGGTGGCAGAAATAAAGGACTTTTGCGATGAATTGGGTTTTTCTAGTGAAGTCATCTTGGAAAATAAAATAAATGGATTTAAATTTATACAACTCACCTTAAGTGACCTGAAAGAACTTGGTTTAAAATGTGGTCCAGCACTCAAGATCTACAAACATATAAAAGTCCTCAGATGGAAAGTAATTAATTCACAATAATTTGTTAAAAATTAGTTAAGAAAATTAATTTGAAGATTATTTATGGTGATATAATTATGCTTTATCGCCCTTGTATTTTTATTATAATGTAGCATGAAAGTGGCTTTAGTTATTTAACTTATTAAGCAATAAATATTGTTAAACATTATTCGTTATTTTTAAAACTCATTACCCAGCTACTTGATTAAAAATTGTGTTTATATCGGCGATCATTCTTTAAGAAATAACTATATTTTTACCATATAAAAATTTTTTGGATGGTGGGGGAAAGGCTTTATAACTAAGAGGGTTTTGTATGAGCCTGAATGCAAATATTTTTATGAGCCTTATTTCAACGAGTACTAAGAAAAATGTCATTTAATCTCGTTGAAGGCCCCTATAAGTGCAGTGTCCGTGTGCATTGAACCATTACAGTCTTTATCGTTAAGGCCTAACAACTATTTTTGTGATGTTAGAAATGAGGATACACTATACATACTTTCTCTATAATATACTTCATAAAATTATTACCAGATTGTCTCTTCATTTTAAAGCACAGATTATATTACAAAAGTGCCAGTACAAGAAATATTTTTTTTTACTACACTGGCGGAAAAAAAAATCCCAACACCAAGAAAGACTTGTGTTAGATAAACGAAATTTGGTAGGCGTGTTTATACATCTGAAAGATAACATCGATTCAAATTTCGCGACTCTCGCATAAGTGTGGCGCTAGTGGTGCCACTCAGAACTTGCAAATCAGGTTTCCTTTAAATGCATGCTGTAAAGTTTGTGAGCATTATTTATCTTCGAAATTTGACGTATTGAGTTGTTGTTAGCCAAAAATGCCTTTAAGAAGACGAAGAAGCCATTATCAACAACTCACCGAAGTTGAACGAGGTCATATAATAGGGCTACGATAAGCTGGATTTTCTTTCCGCGATGTTGCAGAAAGACTTGGCCAGAATGTATCTACTGTGCATGATTGTTGAGAGTAGTGGTCAAGGAATGGTACATGCTAAAGAAGACCGTGTTCCGGGCGGCCACATGGCACTACTGAGAGGGAAGACTGCCGTATTCGACGCACAGCTGTGGCGCATCTTACTGCGTCTGCAGAAGAAATTCGAGCTGCAGTTGGTACCACAGTGACACAACGAACTGTTAGAAACCGGTTACTTCAAGGGAAGCTCCGAGCCAGGCGTTCTGTAGCATGCATTCCACTAACGCCAAGTCATTGTCGTTTGCGTCGCCAGTGGTGTCAAGCCAGAGCTCATTGGAGGACGGAGTGGAGATCTGTTGTGTTTTCTGATGAAAGTAGGTTCTGCCTTGGTGCCATTGATGGCCGTGTGTTGGTCAGAAGGAAGTCAGGGCAACGCCTACAACCAAACTGTCTGCGGCCTAGACAAAATGGACCTACACCTGGAGTCATATTCTGGGGAGCAATTTTCTATGCCAGCAGGAGCACTCTAGTGGTTATCCCAAACACACTGAATGCAAATTTGTACGTCAGTCTGGTAATTCAACCTGTAGTGCTGCCATTCATGAACAGCATTCAAGGGGGAGTTTTCAAACATAATAACGCTCGCCCTCATACCGCTGTTGTAACGCAACGTGCTCTACAGAGTGTCGACATGTTACCTTGGCCTGCGAGATCACCAGATCTGTCTCCAATTGAGCACGTATGGAATAACATTGGACGACAACTTCAGCATCATCCACAGCCGTCCCACTGACCGTCCCAGTATTGACACAACAAGTACAACAAGCATGGAACTCTATACCACAAAGTGACATTTGGCACCTGTATGACACAATACATGCACGTTTGCAGGTTTGCATTCAAAATTCTGGAGGTTACACCGGCTATTAATGTAACAGCATTTCACATTTGAAATGCATTTTCTTGAGTTTAAATTAATCTGTGATCTTGAAAATCTAATCAATTAAACATGTTAACTAGATAAATGCATTGTCCAAATTTCATTGCTCTACAATAATTTTTTCTTGGTGTTGGGATTTTTTTTTTCCGTCAGTGTATGTTCGATTCTTATTCTTTGCTAAACTGTTCATAAAGTATTTTAATATTCTAGAGTATATAAAATAAAATCATGCATATATTATCAAGGTAATAAAGTCCAGTGGGGTCAAATAGATAGATTTCAGAAATAAATTTTCTAAAAAAATCAGTTTTTTTTTTTTTTTTTTTTTTTTTTTTTTTTTGTAATTATATTGCCAGGATGTCTATGTTTAAGTGTCAGTAATCATTTTTCATAAAGAATGAATGAGATATTTGTGGCTGCTTTATTATGCATGTTTAAAAGCTTATGAATGAGATAGCTTAGTTGTAATGCTGCCTTCAAATGGAATAACATTCCTACATTTTTGTATTATGAGACTGAAGATTTTGTCACAATTTTTTAACCGAGTTATAATATCAAAAAAAGAAATGTATATTAAAATTTCAAAGAAATAATTACTTTCTGAATTTTATATTTTTCTTAAGTGAATTTAATAAAAAAAATTTCCAAGAATTAATCTTATTTTTGAAATTAAAGGTATCTTATGTTTTGATATGAAAAAAAAAAAATCTACTTTGCCAGTTTATAATTGAAATTTATTATTACTAATTGTATTATGCAAGTTGAAAGCACATATTTATGCTTTTAAATAAAGAATTAGAATATTTAAGAACACTGTTATGAAAACAGAACTAACTACATAATTTTGTTTCCGTATATTACTAAAGTAAATATTTTATATTTTCTGTGAAGTAAACAAATATTTATTGTACCATAATGTCTACTGCCCACACACAGGGTTGCTATTTCGTCCACTTTTTTGTAAAAAGTCTGGGACGCCGGAAGAAATTGGACAAAATGAAAATATGCTGATTTTCCACATGTTCGACATAAAAAATTATTGCTATGATGTAATAGAATTATATTACATTATTTATTAATAATAAAATATTTTTTTTCAATTAATCATTTAATTAAAATAGAATGACTGCATATCAATCACAATCCAATAAATCCCCAAAGAAAATGTTAATTGCATGTTGGTACAATTAATTTTAGACAATATTTTACTGTAAAAATAATCTTATGCTGAATATGTCGAACAGTTTTGATTAAGTTGAATCAGAACCTAAACCAAAACTGAAAACTTGAACAGAAACTAAAAACCAAAACTAAAGAAGCTGAACTTAACTTAGGCTCTCTTATTCATAATGAATTTTATCAGTGGTGGAGTTGATTGTCTTTTATTTTAGCTTGTAGTTCTGTCTAAGAATTCCAGTCATCATGTAGCTAAAGGGTTTCTAAATTCTTATGGTTGTATAATGCCTGAACTTCCCAACAAAACTCGACGGAACAGTCACATTAAATGCTTGGAGACATATGTGTAAAACAAAAATGTTTTCTTGAAAATTATTGTTGAACATGAAGAAGTAGATACAAACATAAGGAATATACTTAACAATATTGCTTTATATATAGAAGTGATACATCTAATCAGTCTGTTGAAACACATCAATATGTCACTGGATGAGCTACAGAAAGATACTCTACTATTGCAGATGTAACCAATGAATTCTTGACACTTTTGAAATCTGAAGAACTTGGAATTTATAATAAATGTTTACAGAAAAAAATTAATGACTGTACCATGCCAACTCACTTTTTATCATACATGCTGCATCCAAAATACATGGGTTACTAATGACCAAAGAAAAATAGCAAGGAAATTGGTGAATGACATTGATAAAAAATTTTTGCCATTGATTGCCAAATTTTCCATAAGGCATCTCTATTTCCTGATACATATTTTTCTGATGCAATCATAAATAATCCATCACCAGCAGAATGGTGGGAATTACTGAAAAGATATAGTGACTTAGAAAATATTTCAAATTTTTCCTGTCATCTTTTTTCATTGCGTAGCCTCATCAGCAAGCATTGAACAAATTTTTTCAGCAGGACTGAAACTGCGCTGCAAATTAATAATTACAAAGGATGTGAATTAATTTTCACTTTGCTAAACAACACATAACCAACATAATGCAAAATGTGTCCAGACCGGGGATCGAACTTGGATACCCTGGTATAGCACACAAAGTGCTTTACCATTTAAGCCATCTGGACGACATCCAGTCTGGCATTTTTCACTGATACGTTGGCACGGCTGCAACCTTGCAGCACAAGATGGAATGTCAAACATGAGCGCACTACCCAGTGGCGTACATGAGATGAATAAATTCCCAGCACAGGATAGTAACTAAATTTCCAATTACATTTTCAGCAGGACTGAAACTGTGCTGTAAATTCATAAATACAAAGGATGTGAATTAATTTTCACTTTGCTAAACAACGTATAACCAACATGGTTAAAAATGTGTCCAGACTGGGGATCAAACTCATATTTTGTTCGAGACGTTTTTTTCCAGAGTGGGAAAAAAACAGACAACCTTGCCCACACAACTTCAGGCTATTCCTTCCTTTGAGTAGGTTCTTGGCTGCAGGAGGTTTGCGTCCTCAGGTTGTTCCCTTGAGGACCCATATGCAGAGCCTCACCTATGGTCCTTGGTTAGTAATGCCAGCCAACGTGGGATTCAGGTTGATGTCTCTGCAGGACTTCAGGATAGCCAGGTGGTAAAAAGACATCACACAGGCCAATCCCTCATGCCTAGGCGCTTTGCATCTGCCAAGGATGGTGACACGAGGGCAATGGCTAGCTAACGGTGGTAGGACAGCTTCCAAATTTATCTAAGGCGAGACAAAGGCAAGGACGAACTCAGTAAGACAAGGAGTGCAGGTGGTTCTGTAGTGACGTCTGGTCAGTGCGTCAGGCGGCAAGCAGCAACCCTTAGTACTGGCAGGCGGCAGAACGTAGACAAGGACGGAAGGTGTAGGTGAGTAGATGCATCCCTAGAAATCTACCTTCTCTGTGACTCCCTCTGTAGCTGGAGTAGTTGTGTGCCGGCCTTAAATTTCAGTCATAAAGAGAAATTGCCCCGTTGACCAAGAATGGTTTGAGTCGCGGAAGTCCCCTCAGGTCCTAGGTCTGCGGCTCGTATCACCTTCTCTGAGAGGGAGCTGACACTTCTTCTTGAACTGACTGATTACGAGGAACCGGGTTGGAGGCTCATCAGTCAAGTGACAGCGTCCAGACCCAAGTCGGACCTTGGGTCGAAACCAGTTCAGCACGTCTATGCGTCGTCAGAGTTTTCTGTACCTGACAGTTGGGACTAGCAGGAGTCTTAGTAATAACTTTCACGCTACTAATCTTGATCAAGACTGCCTTTTTGGCACTTTTGAAGGATCTTTCCATGCCCTTCAGAGTCTGATAATGGTTTCTTAACATAACTTTCCATTGTTGTCTTAACATTTGTTGTGTTTTATTTTGTTTGTATTTGTTTATTATATGTGAATAACCCCCCAGTTGAGTCGACCGGCTACCACCAGCATTTCGCTGGAGGGAAAGCTTCTGGGGGCAACAACCTTAGCCAGGATGTGCCTATGCATCAGGGACCCTTTTCCTTGAGGTCCCGAGCTGGCGAGAGGCTCCTCCTCCTCACCGCAGCCAATGAACAAGTCGTTTCCTCCTCCCCTAGGACTCGATGATCGGAAGCTGTGGTAAAGCAAGAGTCATTGGGGAAGTTTGGCATGTGGCCTAGGACCTGGTTCCCTCTTTAGGGTTCCAGCTACGAAGCCGTCAGAGGACTCCAGTGTCTCCCCAAGTGTTTTGTGGTGGTATCCTTGAAGTTTGGGCTCCACTGCATGTTGCATTGACATCTGTCGTCAATTCATTTGGGAAAGGGTAGAGAAGTGCAGGTGGCGTATGCCCCCATTTCTCTCCATGGCAGAAGAAATAATTTTATATTCCAAGATTAACCCAACAAATAGAAGCAGTGATTACCAACTGTGTGAAGTGTATATTATATGATAATAAAGGTGTGAAATATGTTATTCAAAATGGGGTATTGTACAAATTTACTAACAGAAAAGAATTACTAATAGTTCCAGGAGGAATGCAAAGTAGAAATTATAAGAGAGGTGCATAACTGAGGTCATTTTGCAACAATTCTTAAAAAATAATCAAAAATTTTATATTCCAAGATTAACTCAACAAATAGAAGCAGTGATTACCAACTATGTGAAGTGTATATTATATATATGATAGAAAATGAGGTAAAGCCAAAGGATTTTTAAACCCAATTCCAAAGGAGGGTAAAGCCCAGTGGCGGATCCAGAGGGGGGTCAAAGGGTCAGCTGACCCCCCTGTGATGAGAAACACCCTTATTAGTGGAGCATCCAGAAATTTCCGATTGTTATGCAATCAGGAAGTAAAAGGCAGTTTCAACGGTCGTGGCTTACAGAATTTTCCTGGCTGAGTTACAGTGTTAAGCATGCTGGAGCTTATTGCAAAATATGTGTACTCTTTGGAGCAAAAGAAAGGGGAAGGAAGCAAGATATCGCTTAGCAGTTTTGTATTGAGTCCATTTCATAAATACCAAAAAGGCAAAGAAAGTCTGCGAGAACACGCTTTTAAGTTGTACCACAAAATAGCAGCAATTAACTTTACCAACTTCCTTAGGACATTTGATAACCCATCGAATCGATTAACATGAAAATCAATATTGAAATGAAACGAAGAATTGAAGAAAATCGTTTACGTTTACTACCCATAATGAAAACGATAATATTATGTGGTAAACAAAATATTCCATTATGAGGTCACCGAGATGATGGGAACCTGACGGAAGAGGATGGCTCAGGTTCAATAGCAAATGAAGGAAACTTTCGTTCATTATTGAGGTTTCGCATTGTCGCAGGTGACACTGTTTTGAAAAATCACATAAACAATGCTCCTCGTAATGCTACTTTTATCAGTAAAGCAATTCAAAATGAATTAATTGACATTTGTGGGGAGCTCATATTACAGAAAATACTGAACTCTGTGAAAGAAAGTCGGTTCTTTAGTATCTTAGCTGACGAAACCACCGATACTGGTACTATCGAGCAGATGAGTCTTAGCATTCGATATTGGGATACTAAGAAGAAAATCAGGGAAGGGTTTGCAGGCTTTGTAGAAGCAAGAGGCTTAAGTGGTGAGTTTCTTGCAGACCTAATTGAAGAAAATCTAAAGAAATTAGGATTAAAAATTAAAAATATGCGAGGACAAGGTTACGACGGTAGGTCAAATAGAGCTGGAAAATTCAAATGGGTGCAAGCACGCATAAAATAAAAGCAGACACTTGCTATTTACATGCATTGCGCGTGTCACAAACTAAATCTTGCCATATCTAAAGCCTGTTCATTACGCAGTATTAGAAACGCTGTTGGTGTCATGAAAGAAGTCATCAATGCAATTAGGGAATCTGCTAAAAGAATGAATTTTATGCGAGAGGAAATACAAGAGCATCATCCTCAAGAAACGCGATTGAAGCTTTCAAAACTGTGTGAAACTTGGTGGATTGAACGACACGATGCAATTTTACAATTTTTACAAGTTTTTGATGCCATTGTGTGCTTTCTAGAATTATTAGATGCAGAAGAATCATCCTCCAAATCCGCATATTTAATAGCATCAGTTCTGCGATTTGCTTTCCTTATTGCAGTGCAAATCATTTCCTGCATATTGAGTTTAACTATTTCTTTATCTCGTAATTTGCAAAGCCCTTCGTTAGGTTTGAAGCAATGCTATGATATGGTAAAGCATGCTGTCGATACTTTAAATGATTATCGAAATTCATCCTCAAGTTACTTGAAAATAAACGACGAAGCATCAAAAGTAGCAACTAAACATTCCATTGAAATTACTATGCCGAGAATTGTAAAAACACAGCACCTCAGATCCAAGACTGTAGCATCAAGTCCTGAAGAATATTACAAATTTAATTTATTTTTGCCGTTTATGGATTTTATCATATTAGTGTTGGTAACAAGATTTTCCACTGCTGAACATTCAAATATCGTTGCATTACATGGATTGATTCCGGCATTTGCTAATGAGAATACTGGAACTTTAATTAATGCAGCTGAACCTTACAAGAAGGATATTCCAGGGACATTTTCTGAATTATGACAAGAAATAGACTTATGGCAGCGGCAATGGAAAAACAAACCGGAGAGCGAACTTCCATGCAGTGCAAGTGAAAGCATATATTACACGCTTCAGAATTTTACCCAAATATCAAGACTCTTCTCCATATTTTATGCGTCCTTCCTGTTACAACCTGTACCAGTGAACGATCTTTCTCAACATTAAGACGGGTAAAAACTTACTTAAGATCAAATATGAAAGAAGAAAGACTAAACGGTTTAGAAATGCTTAACATTCATCGCGATAAGAAATTCACCCTGAAGAAGTTTACTATATATATAAAACACAAACGGAAATTTCGTTCCGTTCCTTTATAACTCGAGTTCTGCCGAATGGATTTTGATGGAACTTACACTGTTCAAGAGATAATTTTTCAGGGAAGGTTTTAGTATATAATACAACGTTCTACGTATATTAGTTCCAGGGTTGGTCATTTTGCCGGCAAAAAGGTATTTTTGCCGGGACAGTGGCAAAAACTGGTAAAAAGTGGTAAAAACCAGCAAAAATGGTAAAAATGGCAAAAATCCAATTTTGCATAACTAAATGCAGGATGCAGTTTATATGAAAAGGAATCATAACAACAAATGAAACCAAATGTTTTCTTGATAAAAATAAACAAAAGTATAAACCAAAATTATATTCTTATTCTGTTTTCTTGCACTACTCTTGTCTCTACCCCCCCTCCCTGACCAAAAAAAAAAAAAGATTTACATGCACCTGCCTTTTCATCCATCATCCACAAACCTGTTTCCCACCTGCTCTCCATATGAGCTAAGCAAGTGTGGATCCTCCCTCCCTACACAGGTGGCCAATTACCAATCAGGAATCAGCACAACAGCAGGTGCACAAAATTCCTGTTTTCAGTTCTCACCTTATCAGTTTTACAGTTAATCTGAGAAGTAAATTTAGCCATTTTGTTTTTGATAGTTTAGATTCTAAGCTTGGCTGCAGAAAATAAAGAAATAACAATTACAAGAAATAATGAATAAAGGAGGAAGAAGACAAGATCCAATTTGGGAGTCCTTTTATAAGTTATCTGTAAATGGAAAAACTGTTGCTAAGTTTAAACAAGTTGGAAATTGTACGTCAAACGTTACAAACGAGGTGCGTTCGTACGCACGTTTTAGAATTAAATTCATGATATCCCATGCGTAGAACAGGTTAAACAGCTAGTTAAGTATATATTTTATGACACTGTTCATACAAATATCTTAACTAGTTATATAAATATTCAGATATATATGTATCAGCTAGTTATATAAATATTCAGATCTTGATGATTTTTAATTCTGCGAAATGAATTATATCGTCTGCAGATTAATTTCTGTAATAAAGTAAGTATCTCGGTCGCTTGACGATTAAACATCCATCGGAAGCTCCTATAACAAAAAAGCACCGATTTTAAAAAAAAAATCAAATTTCTTAATAAATATTTTTATTAATATCTCCTAAAGTTTTGATTCGATTTTAATAAAATTTGAATTGTCTCGACAAAATTCTGCAAAGATAATATATTTTAAATTGCAAACCATTTGGTTGGGTAGTTTTTGCGTTGTTATATGCGGACGGACAGACAGACAGACAGACGGACGGACCAAACGACGACTATAGGTGCTACGTATTTATATAATTACGAACGCACCTAAAAAAGTAGAAACATTCAGAGCAATAAAGCAGCCAGAATGAGGGCACATGTTTCAAGCTATGTAAAAATTGTTACAAATGAATGTGTGAATGTGGAAGCATCCTATTCACCTGAAAGAGAAGCATATTTAAACCAGAATAACAGTGATACAGCGACTGATGAAGAGGTGGACAAGTCGCAGCCTTTTTTAAAAAAGGCAAGATATTTAGAAGGTAGTATAAACAAATTTGTGTCAAAAACTTCAGATCAAGATAAAAAGAAGATTGATCTGATTGTTGCAAAATTCTTTTTTGCTTGCAACATATCATTTAATGTTGTGGAAAGTGATGCATTTAAAAACTTAATCCACATCTTGAGACCAAGCTACAAACCGCCTTCACGCAAAGAATTGGCAGGTAATCTTTTAGATTCTGTTCACAGTCAAATGGAAGAATCAGTACATGAAAGTTTGAAAGGCAGAGAAGGTACACTTGTTATCGACGGATGGAGTAACATCCACAATGAACCCATAACTGCTTCATGTGTTCAAATTGATCAAAAATCATATATTGTAGACGTAGCGTATACAGGTGCCACAAAAAAGACTGCAGAATTCTTGTCAAACAAATGCAGTGATATTATTCAGGCTGTTGGGGAAAAAAGTATGATTGCCAAATAAAAAGCATAGTAACTGACAATGCTAAAAATATGAAAAAATGAGACGGGAGCTGGAACTAAAGTATGAAAGTGAAAATTCATGTCTGATATCATATGGTTTTGCAGCTCATTGGTTAAACCTCCTTGGGGAAGACATTACACCTTCTACTATCATTAAGCATGTAGTGGAGGTTCATAAATATTTTCGAAACCACCATGCAGCATACAAATCAGACTAACAATGGCTTTTTTCCAATTAAAGAATTTTTTTATGATGAAATTAATGATTTCTCAGGTAATTAAAATGAGTATATTAAGTTATCATCATAATGCATTGTACTACTATTCTGGGATTGTTAATTTAAGATAAGTAAAAGAAATGAAACGTGCATTTATATGTAAAAAATCAGTTTTTGCCATTTTTGCCAGGACGGTTTTTACCGGTTTTAACTGCGGTTTTTTCCACCTGCGGCAAAAACTTGCCAACCCTGATAGTTCTAGAATTAGAAAGTTCTGTTATTTTGGCCGAAAAGGTTACCATTGCTAATTTTTTGGCGATCATCACTGTTCCAGAAAGAAATGAAAAGGCTATACATGTCGAAAAATAAAAGAGAAACTGTTACTAATTTTATCAAAAAAAAAAAGAAAAGAAAAAGAAAGAGAAAAAAAAAAAGAGTTTTGATGAGAGAATATTGTAAAACGAAAATATTTAATTTAAACATGATTGGGAATGTTTGTAATGCTTAAAAAATGATTCAAGGGGCAAGATTTCTATATTGAAACAATATTTGGCAATGTATCTTTTGTTTTTGGCGATTTTGATTTTACTTTTGACCCCAAACAATTTTATTTGAAGCCAAAAGGTGTCTTTTTTTTGTTGCAGAAAGAATTGAAATGGCTACATATCTGGAAAAATAAAAGAAAAAACTGTTACTAATTTTATTTCTTTTTAAAAAGAAAAGAAAGAAAAACAGTTTTGATGATGCTTTTAAGCCAAAAAGTGTTTTTTTTAAGTATACGGCTGCATTTTTGCAGTACTTTTTTTTTGGGGGGGGGGGGGGGGTATTTTTCGGTTAGCCAGGCACCAGTGATATATATATAGATGTATATATATACACATATATCTACACAAATACATGTATATACATACATATATATACACTTATATGTATGAATACACACACACACACAGATATATATATATATATATATATGTACATATATCACTGGTGCCCGGCAAACCGAAAAGTAACTTTTTTTTTTATTATTATTCAAATGCAATATACTTCTATGTACTTCCTACATATATAATATTTCGTTCCGGCTGCTTATAACTCGAGTTCTTCTGAATTGATCTTCGTAGAACTTAAACTGTAGGATAATTTTTCAGGGAAGGTTTTATTGTATAAGATATCGTTCTACCTAGCTTAGTTATAGAATTATTCTGGGAAGTTCTATAATCAGATCATTCCGATTATGAAAGATTAGCCTTTTTAAAAGATTTTGCCGAATGGATTTCGATGGAACCTACACTGTTAGATAATTTTCTAGGAAAAGTTTTATTATATAACATATCATTCTACGTTGCTTAGTTCTAGAATTATAGGGGGAAATTCGAAAATCGGGTGACCATTTTTTTAATCAAATATTAGCCTTTTCAATATTTGATTCCGATTATGAAAGATTAGCTTTCTGAAAAAGTTCTACTGGATGGATATTGATGAGAATTGTATTGTTAGTTAGATGCTATTTCAGGAATGGTTTTAATGTACTACATATTGTTCTACGTTGCTTAGTCAAACAGTTATGTGTGAAGGTTATATAGTCAGGTGAACCCGATTCCGAAAGATTAGCCTTTTTGAAAGTTTTTACTGGGCGTATTTTTTGCGACTTGCATTGTTAAGTAGATAATTTGTAAGGATGGTTTTAGTACACTTTATATCGTTCTGTTAGTTTTAGAATTATGTGATTATATTATTATAATCAGATGAGCCCGATTATCAAAGATTAGCCTTTATAAAAACTTTTACTGAATGGATTTTGTTAGTTAATTTGTTTGCATTGTTAGTTCAACAATTTTTAGTGATGGTTTTAGTGTATTGCATATACTTTTATCGTTCTTTACCAAACCCTAACTGTAAATTAACAAATAAAAGAGTTGGTCTTTAACAGCTAAAATTTTGACTGCACATTAGAATATATAATAGCGCAATGGCGTCATTTTTCAGTAATATGGAAGGATATTCCAGGTAAATATACAGATTGCTTTCAAATACAAGGTCAAGTTAAACAATATATTTCGTTTTATTCATGGTTCATTTGTAGAAACCGACCAGCGCAGCGGGCGTAGCTTGCTAGTATTAAATAAATTCGCAATGACGCATCGCAAGAAATTGCAACTGCAGTATTTTTAAGGTAGATAATACAGCAATGTTTTGCCATTATTTTTTTCATTGCAATAAAAAGTGTTCTCCACATCTTAAATATAAAAACGTTTAATTTTATTTAATTGAAGAATTTTAATATTTCTGTATTAACTACATATTATAGAATTAATAAATTGTATATTTATATATACAAAATGATAACAAATTGGTTACTAAAAGTTAATTTAATAATGTTATTATAATTTGTAGTTTATATATTAATTTAATATTAATATAATTTTTAATGGTTAATTTAATATTATTTCATGAAAATTTATTAATTACTGTGTAATATATAATATTTTAAAGCAGGTTTAAATGATACTTCGTTTTTCTTCCACTTTACTGATAATTTTATAAGTAGAAGGTATAACGTTGGCCACTGAAACGTGACCCCCCTGTGAAAATTTTCTGGATCCGCCTCTGGGTAAAGCCCTAAATACATACCACCTTGATCATATTGGTCCATTAGCAACCACCGATAAGCAATATAGACACAACTTTACAGTGGTAGATGCTTTTACCAAGTTTGAATGGCTCTACCCAGTAAAATCTACAACAACCCGAGAAGTCATTGAAAAGTTATCCTGACAACAAACTGTGTTCAGGAATTCCAGTAGAATAATAACAGACCGGGAACCAGTATTCAAATCAGATGAATTTACAGAATACTGCAAGAAACAAGGGATAGAACAGTAAAAAAACCAACTGGAATGGTCAAGTAGAAAGAATTCACAGAATTTTAATACCGATTCTATTTAAATTCAGGTAGACGAAACAAAATGGTATAAGTATGGGCCTAAGCTTCAGAAGATAATGAACAGCACAGTTACTAGGAGTACCAAGCATAGTCCTTTTGAACTGATTGATGGTAGGAGTGAAGATGAAAGATCAAGATATGCAAAACATTAGAGAGTTATTAAAAGAATAATACAAAAAGTACTTAATAGAAATGAGAGAAAATCTGAAAGAAGAAATATTTTGAAAATACAAGAACAGAATGTGAAGCAGTTCAACAACAAGAGAAAAGAACCAAAAACACACCAAATTGAAGAGTTTGTAGCCATCCAGAACGCTGCATGGAGCAGGTAAGAAACTCCATGAAAAATTTTTAGGTCCCTAATGCAGGACCACAGTGAAGTCAAAGCAGTGAAATTACGTAAAAAAGGTAGGAGAACATGATGGACCATAAAAGCATAAAAAACTCCTTAATAACACCATAAAAATAAGGAATGCTCTGGCCTTTCGAAAGAACTTTGTCTTTCTTCGTCAGATGCAAAGAAGATGTGCAACCACTTTGAAGGCAGGAGCAAGACGTCTTGTTCCTGCCTTCAAAGTGGTTGCACATCTTCTTTGCATCTGACGAAGAAAAACTAAGTTCTTTTGAAAGGCCTAGCGCATATTTATTTTTATAGTGTTATTAAGAAGTTTTTTATGCTTTTATAGTATCACACCCAGTTTATTCAGTACTTTAATATGATGGACCATGTCAAACATCTACATCAATCGATTATATGAAAACATGGCCAATGAATTAAAGGATGAACATTACATGGTGTATCGTCATGTGTATATGAATATTGTTATATTTTTAATTTATTTAACTATATGAATCAAAATTTTAAAATCTATTCCATTGGGTTAACAGACTGTCAGGATGAATGAATGTATCATTAAAATAACAAATAACACACATCTATGCATCAATATCCACAACAACACAAACTCAAGAATTTAATTAATAGCCACGTGATAGCGTAAGATTTTTTATGAGGCTTGTGAAAAGGTGAAGTTAAAAACAGAAAATGAGAGAAATGATAACTCCATAGTTTCGTACCACAATATGAAAGTTAGAAATCTGGTTTGTCAAATAAAGGATTTCAATTATAATTCTAGGAGAATTATTATATATGTTTATGAAGATGTTATGCAATTAATAAGTATGAAGTATTGTAATCTCATCATCCTATTTGTTTGTTTAAGTAAGTAATAAAAAATTGTCTAAAATTAAATTGAAGCGATATAATCATGTATAGTCATATAAGACGAGTAAATATTTATGCTGTTATAAGATTTAAAATCATACAAAAGGCAATATCTTACTTGCAGATGCAAAAGGTGATTATGTTTATATAGGTTAAAAATAATACCTATCAATGAAAAGGTATATAATGCTTCAGAAATATTAATTGTATGTTCTAATGTCAACTGCATTCTAAAATGGCAACAGAGGCTGGGCCATAGAAATTAGAATCCATCAAAAAATTCAAAGGAATTATTTAGTTATAGGTATTACTCTGAATAACTGTTCTCATAATATTGGATAAAAGCTGAGTTGCATAAAAGCTAAGTTAACCTAAAATAATTTATTAAAGAAAGACAATACAGAAGTAGAAAACCATTTGACTTGGTATATACTGACATATGCGGTACTGCTGAAACAGAAAGTATAGGATCAAAAATATATTTTATTACATTCAACAATGATTCCTCTCTATATACACACGTATGTTTTATTCCCTCAAAGGAGAAGTATTTGATAAATTGAAAGAGAATGTTGCATCAACAACATATAAATTTAAATTGAAAATTAAATCCTTGCATAATGACAATGGAACTGAATAGTGCAACAAATCTGTAAGACAATACCTTAAAAACCTAGGGATAAATCACCAAACAATGACGCCATATTCACCTTCTTATAATGGAGCCACAGAAAGAAAGAATTTTTAAAACAATCAATCAACAATTACATTACTCAAATCAGAAAAACTTAAATCATGAACTAAAAATATCAATATAAATTATCATTACATAAGAGATTTGAAAATAAAAAATATTGCAGATGTCAAATATCTATCAACTGAAGAAATGATAGCAGACATAATGACAAAGCCGCTCTCAAAAGCCACATTTGAAATTTTCAGAAACCTTATCCATCTGGTGTCGGATTCAACTATAAAACAGGAGAGAAGTTAGAGAAGGAGTTTTTGTTTATATATTCTAAAACAGAACTGTCTCATCAGAGTTAGTGAAATGACTAACAAGTAAAAATGCTGTTATGATTAAAAATCCTATAAAAGATCTCTTTTATATAAGATGTCAGTATTCCAAAGGAATACACTTAAAGCTGCAAGCAAGCAATGCTAAGCTAAATCTTTCATCATGTTATTTTATTCAAGTATTTCTCTTTTTGATATTGTGAGTGCTGTTACAAGTTTTCTGCGTCCAGTATTTGTTCTATCTATATTTTTCTATTTAATAAATTTGTTTCTTCATCACAAGAAAAAAAAATTTTTTAATTGGATAACTCACAGAAGTAAAAGGTAAAGATTTTTATTATTTACTGTTGAGGAACTACTTACTTATGCTTTCAAAAAGAATGACATTCCTACATTTTTTTATGAGACTGAAGATTTTGTGACAATTGTTAAGCTGTGTTATAATATTTAAAGAAAAAGAAATATTTATATTAAAATTTCAAAGAAATATTTATTTTCTGAATGTTATATTTTTCTCAAGTGAATAATATAAAAGAAAATTCCAAGAATTGTTCTTATTCTTAAATCAAACGTATCTTATGTTTTGATATTAAAAATAAAATGGAATACAAAATCTACTTTGCCAGTTTATTATTGAAATTTATTATTACTAATTTTATTATGAAAATAGAAAGAACATAATTATGCTTTTAAATAAAGAATTTGAACATTTAAACACCTTTTTATGAAATCAGAAGTAACTTCAGAAATTGTTCTCAAGAATTTTATTTTGTTCTTTTGCATTATTAGCATTGTATTGGTGTTTGTGGGTATAATTTTGTTCTCATATATTACTAAAACAAATAGTTTATATTTTCTATTAAGTAAACAAATATTTATTGTATCATAATGTCTAGCCTTAAAGAATCTCATTATATTGATAAGTTAATTGAAGATAATTATTCAGTATGCAAGTTTAAAATAAAACAATTGTTAATCGAAGAGAGACTGCATGATGTTGTATTTGAAACTAAAAAAGAAAAAGATGAGAATTGGGCAAAAAATTATTGAAATGCATTAATTTGTCTAATTATTTCAGATTCACAAATTGTTCAGGTTTGAATGTTAAAAGTGTCAAAGAAACATATATACAGTTAAAATCTGTCCATGAAAGGGTTAATTCAAAAAATAAACTCTACCTTCTTAGGAAATTGTATTCCATTAAATATAATGCAAGTATAAAAATGCAGGAGCATATAAATTCTGTCTTAGAATTGGCATAAAAATTAAGAAGCTTAGATGAAGTAATACAAGATGAAAAATTTAATAGCAATTTTGCTGTGTTGCTTGCCAAATTCTTATAGTACTTTTACAACAGCTATTGAAAGTAAAAATAAAACAGAATCATCATTAAATACAATCAAAACATTGATGAGTATCTTAAATGAGTTGAAGCCAAACAATTTCAAAAAAATTTCAAGCTAATGCTTTAAAGAACAATAGGGATAAACCTAAGCATTTGAATAAATAAAAAAATGTTCTCATTGCAAAAATTATAATCACAACCATGAAGATTGTTTTCATTTAACTCGTTCACTACTGCGTTAAAATTAACATAATTTTATTTTATTCAGAAATTCCAAATTCATACCAGAAAACAAAATAGCAAAATTTGATTAATTTAATAACAAACATTTTGTGATTGCATAAAATAAAAATTCTTCTTTCAAAGTTTCAGATGTGAATTCATAATTTTGGATTAAAAATGAACTGTCAAATGAGTGACCAAGCGATGCCATGTATGCATCCTCAGTAGTGAACATGTTAAAAATTCATAATACTAACAAATCAAAACCAAATTTTACTCAAGATGGATCATGCCAAGAATTTAAGAACCTTCAACTTTTTTCTGGAACAATTTTTCTTGCATCTACTGCATGTAGTCAAAATGAAAAATTAACAGAATATTCTCAAAACAATTGTGAAATAATAGAAGAATAACATTTTTCCGGTTTTGTTATGAAATCTCAACAAAAGGATAATAAAAACAAAAAATTGACTTTTGTTATTGATTTAGGTGTATCTATTCATTTAGCAAATTCTTTAGAATTGTTTTCAGAATTAAAGAATTCAATTAAGGAAACAATTGAACTGAACAACAAACAATGGAACTGAATACTTTAACGAAGCTGTAGGAGAATAACTTTAAAAACTTAGGAAAAATCATCAAACAACAATGCCATATTCACCTTCTTACAAAAGTGTCACAGAAAGAAAACACACTTACTTGTTGAAATGTGCAAAGCTATGCTCAAACATGCTAAATTACCAAAAACATTCTATGCAGAAGCTATAGCTACAGCAGCCTATTTAAAAATAGATTACCCACAAAATCAGCTGAGAAGACAACATATAAACTGTGGAATGGGCATAAGCCAAATTTAAGTCATAAGTTCATAAACAGAAAAGACAAAATAGCCACTGAAAGAATCTTGTTGTTTATAGTAACCATGGTGATTATGATTTAAGAAACATGGGGTACCAATTTTACACAGGTGAAAAAAAAAATAGTAGTAAGCAGAGCAGTAAAATGTTTTAAAAATAGAAGCTGTCAAAACGTTTCACAAGATGATTTTGAAGGAGGAACATCAGATTTAATACAGGTCAATTTTTCAGAGAAAAATCTTGAAAATGATTGTGAAGATATCCGATAGATAAAAATACTATGGAAGATATCAAAACTGATGAAAAATTAGAAGATGGCTCAGCAGTAAAAGAAACTGAAGATAATTCTCAAAGGAAAATTTCAAACAGAAAAACAAAAGAAATTTCACCAGACAGATTTTCTTACAAAGCTGAAGACCATATTTCCAAAAACCAAGATAATGAAACATTTAAAGAAGTCTTAAAATTATCAACAAAAAAAAAATGGTTTAAAGCCATGCTATGAAGGAAGAAATTAACTCATTAAAAGAAAATGGAGTATATGAACTTGTTGATTTACCTAAAGGTAAGTATACAATTGGCTGTTAATGGGTTTATAAAACAAAATATGATGAAAATGGAAGAAATAAAATGCAAAGCACAATTTGTTGCCAAAGGTTTTCACCCAAAAACTAGGCATTGATTATAATGAAACCTATTTTCCTGTTGTCAAACATACAGTTATTGGAGTTTTTCTTACCAGGGCAGCTTATCATAAAGCCAAAATATTTCAAGTAGGTGTTAAAACAGTTTTTCTACATGATAAACTAAATAATGATGAGCTGTACATGCACCAACCAGAAGGCTTTCATGATAAAAAAAATGTATAGACAAATACATTAACCCTTTAAGGGGCAAGCAATTGTGTTCTTGTAACGGTGAATTCCCACCGGAATTTACTAAAGAATTTAGTTCAAAATATGGATAAGCAATTTTTCAACTTTTTCCCATCAAAGTTAAAAAAGTAAAATTTGATTAAAAGTTTCTGGTTTGAATCGGATTAAAATTAGGTGGTATATAATACAGTGAAACCTCTCTAAGGAGACCACTCATTAGACCAGGGTCGGTGAACCTATGGCACACGTGCCGTAGCTGGCACGAGAGAGGATATTTTTGGCACACCGTTGATAAAATCAAATTTAGTCAAACTCCCCAAAATTCTGCACCTCACTATTTTCCTTTCATTAATACACGAGTTTGACTGACAATAGCTTTTGATTGTTATAATAAGTGCTTGTGTACTTGTCATATCAATGAATTAAACATTTTGGAATCATTTAACCCTTAAATACATAGTGGTGCAAAGTTGCATCACTTTTTATTTAACTTATAATAAATAAATTCATTTCTTTGCCACCACTATATTTATATAGAAATATTAATCCTGTAAAAATCACATAAAATATGCTACTAAACAAAGTTAAAAATCTATCTTAAAATTTCTGGTGTCTAATCCTTAACATAAATATAAAAGAATTCAATTCTAAAAGAAAAATTCATGCATTTATGGTTAAATTTATTATCTACCCAGATCAATTGATAAACGGATTGTATTCGATTGTTTGGAAATTTCAGAAATTAAAATGTAGCTTATCGACTTCTAATCCAGCTCAATATGGACTCAGCAATTTGTCAAATTAAGAGAGGACTTGGAAATGATCGAAAAAGAAAGACTGCCAGGCATCATAAGCAAAAATGTTGATAGTAAAATTATGTACACTTTAAATCCAATTCCAGAAGACCCCATGTTTACAATCTCTCCCTCTACTTATGCTTGTGGATCATTATTATCAGAGATGAACAATATTAAAAATTCTAATCGAATCAACTTGTCAGATGACTCCAGTTCATCACGTGTTTTATTAAAAATAACCAATTATGAGTCCATCATATGGCATCCAAGATGCAACATAAGAAATCATATTAATTTATTTAATTGCTTTACTTTTTTCTATTTTTAATTACTTTAAAAATGTAACTACAGTTAAACATTGTTAAACCATCACTTTGCATATTACACCAATTTATCAATGTCCTAACCAAAGAAGGAAATAACGGTAAAAAATCCTAATAAATCTTGACTTGAAAATATGAGATCTGTTAAACCTTCACTTACTTTATCTTCGACTTACGATTTATCTTTTTTGTACAAACGATAGCGGAAAATTGATAAAAGAAACAAACATTTATGACAATGGGTTTAATGAGAATAATTACGAACTCGGTGAAGAGACACTAACACCGAAATTCCAAAATGCTGTTGCTGCATTACGTACTTTACAAAGTTTTTAATTTTCTTCTGAAAAAGGGTATATTTTGCAATGCTTATGAAATTAGAAAATAAAAGTGAATCAACGAAAACCAAAGAGAAAACTTCTTTCGCAGACTTTTTAGATAATATTTTTTATATTTGCTAATTTCTTCTTATGCATTGTGATATATTTTTAAAATAATAATTTTCCATTTAATAGCAGGTGTAAAACAAATATTTTCCAGATATGATTCGTAAATGATTTTTTTCGATGTTTCTTTTCTTCTTTTCTATTTTTAAATAAAATTATCTCAATTATAAAACCCACCACGCTGCTTAAAAGGTCAAAATCAACAGATCCCAAGGGGCAACACCATCTATTACCATTATTTTTACGGTCATTTGGCAAATTGTTTCGATTTGAGCTTTTAATATTTTTTACGATTGCTAAAATTATTTCTTATACTTATCTTCTTTCTATAATTATTACTATAATCAATTAATATTTTCATGTGACAAGTTATTTTGGTTTGAGTTTTCAATATCATACATAATTTAATTTAATATCATGTTGATACTAATATTATGTTACTATTATTACCTGCAGGTATGTTATCCATATATATCTTAATCTAATAATAATAAAAGTAATTTTATTATTTTTTTTTCACAGATAGGTGGGGTTTAGGGGTTGGCACGCATGGTCGCTTGAAAAATTTTTGGAAGAAAATTGGCACGCGGATGTGAAAAGGTTTGCCGACCCTGCATTAGACCATAAAAAATCTGTCTTTCAGAGAGGTGGTCTCTGAATAGAGGTGATGGGTAAAGAAAAGTTTCGTGAAATGCATATTACAAAAAAAAAATTTATTGAATTATTTTATTATATTTCATGTCTATACAGCTTTAAAGAAGGAATTAATTGTAGTTTGCTTTGATTTTAACAATTTCTCATTAACAATTTTTGTTTCTAAACATTCTTTGATCTCTTTAAACAAATTATTAATCTTAGTATAATCTCTAGCAGGTATGGAACTTTCTATCAATCTATTGATTTCAACAAGTGTTTCTTGACATGAAATAGAAGCTTTTACTGGCGGATGTTCGTCATCTAAATCAGAATGGGCTCTTAAAATAGATTTCAAAAAATTTCGATTGTAGTATCATTCATTTTTATAAATTATTGTAGAATTTTTTTAAGATAAAAGTTTTTAAATCCCTTTGTCAAGATTTTTAATCATACGATTCTCCCAGTCCTCAGATAAATCATCGTAACATCCAAGAGCATCCTCATATCATGTGATTTTGGGTCATAATCAACTTTAGCTGCGTTTGATAGCTTAAAAAAATACTCCTGCACTTTACAGATGTCTGTTACTGAATTCTAGAAAAGGCAACAATAGCCCTTCTCCCACCAACACCAACTTATCTTTCCGTAACCATAGTGACATTAAACATGCACGAGACCCAGCGTTTTCTTCCTCTTAAACGGAAGGGGGGTGGGTTGAGAAATTACCTTGATTCATCAGGTCTAAGGAAGCAAACTTACTGAGCATGTTTTCGGGAAATGAGTGGAATTTCAAGATTTCCCCATACAAAGGAAAGTAATTCTACTCTTCGACTGAAAAGTGGTCTTTCAGGGAGGGAAACTGGAAATAGTGGTCCTTTAATGGAGGAAAATTAACATTGATCTTATAGCCAAAAATTTTAGACCATAAATAAATGGTCTTTATGAGAGGTGGTCTCCTTATAGAGGTGGTCTTTCAAGGAGGTTTCATTGTATATACCACCGCCCCTCAAGGGGTTAAAAAAGGCTATACATGGTCTCAAATAAGCTGCCAAGTATTGCAACAAAGAAATTGAAATTACTCTAAAGTTATATGGATTTAAACAAAGTGAAGCAGAGCAATGTATGTTCATAAAAGAAAAATCAAAGAAGACAACTCATCTCATATTATATGTAGATGATATGCTAAATATTAAAATGAAAATGAAGTTGATGATGTACTAAATTCTTTTTTTTTAATTTACCACATTATCTACTTTTACAAAGAAATAAAATAAATCAATTAAAGATTTTTAACTTGAAGAAGCAAAACCAATTTATACTAAAAACTAAAAGAAGAAAATATTTTACCATCAAATGACAATTATAGACAAGCTATATGAAGTCTTTTATACACTGGCGGAAAAAAAAAAATCCCAACACCAAGAAAGACTTGTGTTAGATAAACGAAATTTGGTAGGCGTGTTTATACATCTGAAAGATGACATCGATTCAAATTTCGCGACTCGCGCATAAGTGTGGCACTAGTGGCACCACTCAGAACTTGCAAATCAGGTTTGCTTTAAATGCATGCTGTAAAGTTCGTGAGCGTTATTTATCTGCGAAATTTGACGTATTGAGTTGATGTTAGCCAAAAATGCCTTTAAGAAGACGAAGAAGCCATTATCAACAACTCATCGAAGTTGAACGAGGTCGTGTAATAGGGCTACCCAGAAGCTGGAGTTTCTTTCCGCGATATTGCAGAAAGGTTTGGCCAGAATGTATCCACTGTGCATGATTGTTGGAAGTAGTGGTCAAGGGATGGTACAAGCTCAAGAAGACCGGGTTCCGGGCGGCCACGTGGCACTACTGAGAGGGAAGACTGCCGTATTCGGCGTACGGCTGTGGCGCATCCTACTGCGTCTGCGTAAGAAATTCGAGCTGCAGTTGGTACCACAGTGACACAACGAACTGTTAGAAACCGGTTACTTCAAAGGAAGCTCCGAGCCAGGCGTTCTGTAGCGTGCATTCCACTAACGCCAAGTCATTGTCGTTAGCGTTGCCAGTGGTGTCAAGCCAGAGCTCATTGGAGGACGGAGTGGAGATCTGTTGTGTTTTCTGATGAAAGTAGGTTCTGCCTTGGTGCCATTGATGGCCGTGTGTTGGTCAGAAGGAAGTCAGGGCAACGCCTACAACCAAACTGTCTGCGGCCTTGACAAAATGGACCTACACCTGGAGTCATATTCTAAGGAGCAATTTCCTATGCCAGCAGGAGCACTCTAGTGGTTATCCCAAACACACTAAATGCAAATTTGTACGTCACTCTGGTAATTCAACCTGTAGTGCTGCCATTCATGAACAGCATTCAAGGAGGGAGTTTTCTAACATGATAACGCTCGCCCTCATACCGCTGTTGTAACGCAACGTGCTCTACAGTGTCGACGTGTTATCTTGGCCTGCGAGATCACCAGATCTGTCTCCAATTGAGCACGTATGGGATAACATTGGACAACAACTCCATCCTCATCCACAGCCAGCACTGACCGTTCCAGTATTGACACAAGTACAACAAGCATGGAACTCTATACCACAAAGTGACATTCGGCACCTGTATGACACAATGCATGCATGTTTGCAGGTTTGCATTCAAAATTCTGGAGGTTACACCATCTATTAATGTAACAGCATTTTGCATTTGAAATGCATTTTCTTGAGCTTAAACTAACCTGTGATCTTGAAAATCTAATCAATTAAACATGTTAACTAGACAAATGCACTGTCCAAATTTCATTGCTCTACAATAATTTTTTCTTAGTATTGGGATTTTTTTTTCCATCAGTGTATATTTCATCATGCATATGTCCTGACATTAACTGCTTCTACGCAAATACTAAGTAAAAGATTAAATAATCCAAGACAGAAAGATTGGAATGCTGTTAAAGTAATAATTTACTTTAAAACTACGAAAGATCTTGATCTCTACACTTCTTCAAAAAAATATCCTAACATAGTTGCATATTCAGATGCAGACTGGGAGGTCAAGATGCTGCAGGCAGAAAATCTACCTTTGGAAATATAACCTTCTTGGGCAATAACTGCATTTCTTGGTTCTTAAGAAAACAAATGTGTGTATCTTTATCGTCAGCAGTAACTGGATAGGTGGCACTATCACAAAGGACTCAAGATGTGTTTTGAATCTTAAAATTATGTAAAGACCTCAACTTACAACAAAAGCTTCCAATTAAAATTTTTGAAGACAACCAATGGACAATTAAATTACTCGAATCAGAAAAATTTAAATCACGAACTAAACACATCAATACAAATTGTCATTACATAGGAGATTTGAAAATAAAAAATATGACAGAGGTCAAATATCTATCAACTAATGAAATGATCACAGACATAATGACGAAACCACTGACAAAAGCCAAGTTTGAAATTTGCAAAAACCTCATCCATCTGATGTCAGATTCAACAAGAAAATAGGAGAGAAGTTAGAGAAGGTGTTTTTGTTTGTTGAAACTGTAACAAACCAGATGACAGTACCAAATATTTTTTTTTTTAATTCTAACAGAGAACTGTCTCATCAGAGTTAGTAAAATGGCTAACAAACAAAAATGCTCTTGGGATTAAAAATCCTATAAAAGATCTCTTTTATATAAGATATATTCTGTAGGAATATATTTGAAACTGCAAATAAGCAATGTTAAGCTAAATGTTTCATCATGTTATTTTTATAAATAGATTCAAGTATTTCTTTTTTATTATTATTATTCTTTTTGTGAGTGTTGCCACAAGTTTTCTGTGTCCAGTATTTGTTCTACATATATATACTTCGATTTAATATACATATGTTTTTTCATCATAAGAAAAATCTAGTTTAAATTGGATAACTCATAGAACTAGTAACTTTTTTTATATTTACTATTGAAGAACCACTTACCTTCATGCTGCCACTTGCCTTCATATGGAATAACATTCCTACACATTTTAATTTTTTTTTTGTTAACTAGTTTACATTTGTGCTACACAATGCATACTACACAAATGTGAAAAATATGTATATAGTGCATTTCAGCCAGTGGCTATTATACGGCAACTTAAATTGTTTTACAAAAGTGAGAATTTATATGATAAATTGAGGAAGGTGCAATCTTCTTAATCTATGCAACTAGTCTTTTTCTTTAGATACAAGATAACATATTTGAGAAATGTTTTGAATATGTATTAACATTGTGAAGAATAAAAAATTGCTCTTCCAGAAATGCTAACACATGATATACATAAGTTACAATACAGACAGAGGATATATGAAAGAGAATATGCACTATAGATTTACTATATACACTTAGAGGGGATATATTTAGTTTATTTAAAAAATCTTGATTGTCATCTTTGTCATTTAACATTTGGTCAGTGATAAAAGCAACTGACCATGAAATTATACACTGATGTCCAAAAATTAAGGGGCAGTGACCAATTTTTTTCAATTTTAGACGTTTTGTCGAATATTCACTGAAATTCTTTACAAATTGTCCTTGAACTCCAAGAATATAAAGAACATGTTTGACTTCATAATTTTCAGCGAAGATTTTGTCACAAGGAGAATTAGTGGGGGGGGGGCAATAATAATTTCAATAATAAAATAATATTTACGATCAACCAAGGAACAGAAAATGCTCAAAATGGTCTGTCACTGTAGCAAATGACTATGTAGGTCCTGCTCAACATTTATGTATGCATAACACGTATATTTGTGATGATGTTGACGTTTCTGTGAAAAATTCAGAAGTTTTCTGTTTATAGCATACAGAGTTTTCAACCAAATTTAACATCACTTTCCAAAAACTTGACAAAGAACAGTAGAAATAGTATACTGTAATTAAAATATTAATATATTGAATATTTTATGAGGTATGGGTATTTGTACGAAATAAATTTTAACTGTGAATGTGCTAACTACAGCAAAGATTTTTTATCATGATTTTATAGTCAATACTATACAGCAACTCATATAAAAAGACCAGTCAAATATCGTGAAAGCTCAAAAGATACAGGCAATATAGTGAGCTAATTGATAAATTGGGGAGGAAATCCTATAGGATTATATGCGATTTCCTCCCCAATTTATCAATTAGCTCACTGTATTGTCACCCTACTGAATTTTCATGATATTTGAATGGACTTTTAATACATGTTGCTCTATAGAATTGACTACCAAATAATGAAAAAAAAACCTTGGTATAGTTCGTGCATGCACAGTTAAAATTTGTTTCATACAAACACCCATATGTCACCAAATATTCAATATATTCATTTTTTAATTGCACTATACTATTTCTACTGTTTTTTGTCAAATTTTTGGAAAGCGGTGTTAAATTCAGTCAAAAATTCTGCATGCTATAAAAAAAAATTTTTGCATTTTTCACAGAAAGGTTAACATCTTTAAGAATATGTGTGCTATCCTTACACAAATGCACAAAAACGTTGAAAAAGACCTACATTGTCATTTGCTACAGTGATGGATCATTTTGAGCATTTTCTGTTTCTTGGGGAAACGCAAATATTATTTTATTATTACCACACCCTAATTGTCCTCTGGACTAAATCTTCACTGAAAAACATGAAGTCAAACATTTTCTTACATCCTCAAAGTTCAAGGGCATTTCGAGCATTTCCTCATGAATTTCAGTAGATATTTGACAAAATGTCTGAAAGTCCGGTCACTGCTCCTTAATTTCTGGACATCAGTGTAATATTGTGTCTATCACAGAAGCCAAGAAAACCAACTACTTGCTGTTGGTATGTTTGGACCCAAGCGCGGATCCAAGGGGGAGATCATGGGGGTCATGACCCCCCTCTAAACAGGAAACATTTCTATAGAACAATACGTTTTTCTCTGTTTTAACTGCTTGGAATTTTTAATCTTTCTGATACATTCATGGAGTAATTTTTAAATAGAGATGCATGAAAATTGAAGGCATTATTGTTTAAGCAGTAAAGAGTCGAAATTGTTTTTAATTTTCTTATAAATGTGGTACATTTTGAATTGTATTTGATTGCTTCCTCAAGACGATATTTCCATGATTGTCGAGTCTCGAAAACCGGCTTAAAATGCAAACTTCGAGAAAACTTTCTGCAAGATTCTTTGCATTTATAAGAAAATGGGAAACTCTTGGTATCTGGATAAAACATGCAAATTTTGTATATTTACGAAAATACCTGCAAATTTCACGCACTTATAAAAGAATATGAATTTGGGTATATGTCAGAAAATAGTCAATTTGAATCTAAGATAGAAAAATTGCTAATGAAGACATGTGACCCCCCCCCCCCAAAAAAAAAAAAAGTCATGACCCCCCCTCTAAATGGAGGGGTGGATCCGCCTCTGTTTGGACCACTAAGATCATGCTTGAAGATAATTCTCAAAAATAGGAACGTTGTAAGAAAAGTGATGACAAAGTTGTCCCGGAATTTCTAAAAATTTTATTTTAAATGTCCTATGGAAAATGTTGTACTAATAAATTACTTATAGAGGAGATTAACAGAGATGATAAAAGCAAGGAAATAAATATTACAGTCTGATTCAAGAAGAAATATCTGCAAATAAGTGCTTCTTCAGAAGAGGACAATTAATCTAATTTAAATAAAAATAGTGATGAGCTATCAAAATTAGGTAATGGGTTAAAGATCAGTTACTCAAGAAGATAACAAGTTAGATATTTCCTAGGATCATAATAATCAGGAATACATAGTTAACTTTAAAATAGTTGAATTGAACTTTGTACCTTTATATTAAAATAAGTGATCAACGTAAAAATAACACAAATAAAATATATATAAAATAGCAAACAGCTGTTTCGGAGCTTCTAAAGCCCCATCATCAGTGCCAAAGTTAAAAAGATGAAAAACTTATTTAAAAGTTTAGGCCATGTATGTGCTTTAGAGGCTCCGAAACAACTGTTTGCTATTTTATATATTTTTTATGTGTGCTACTTTTAAGTTGATCATTTATTTTAACTTAACAAAAAATAGTGAAAAATCCTATTCATGTTACAATATAAAGATGACATGCCTAAGAGATAGCAAGCTTTAAATGAGTATGCTTATTTTACCCCATGGAATGGTGTAAAATAATTAATAGACAATGTGTTTTAAAACAATATTATCAGCAATAATTAGCAATTTTTGGAAGAAATTGAAGTATTCTGAGCAAAATTCCTTTAGGCTTACTATGCATTGTATGCTTGTGATAACTTGGCCAATGACCTTGAAAGATCATCAATAACATGCAGAAAGTTCTTAACAGACATGCGACTATTTCTTTATTCTACTTGTACCACTTCTTGAAAAGTAATCTCTGCCATACTTATACTTGGATATTTTCAAGAGAAATCTGCCACAAAGAAATTTCTTTTTGTAAATGGAGACATGAGTGAATATAAAAATAGTTTCCAGTCTTAGCCCGTAATCAAAAGGTTAATTTATATATACTTGAATTACACATCAGACAAGTACCATGAGTAGACTATAAGTGTTTTGCAGATTCAAATAATACAATCTTAGTAAATTAACCCTCTGACCGCCCAATTTCTTTTTTCAAAATCCTCTCGACCAATACTTAATCAACCAGCATCTTCTCTATTATTTCATATTTCAAATCATCATGTATTTGAAATAAGTAGTAAATTTATCATTTGCATTTTTTCCCTTTGACTGTGGAATTTTCAAAACAAAATTGCTTCAAAATTTGTGTATTAATAAATTTTTCTACAAATGTCTTGCTCATGGAATTCGCGGGATAAGCAGTCAGGGAGTTAAGTGTAAATACACACCTGGCCAAAATGAGAAGAAACTAAAAAATGTAAAGAATCATAAATTTTATGCAATTCTAAGTATTAATAAACATTATATAATATGTATTTATAATCCAAAGAGATTTGTCTTGCTCATTTTTATTAAAATAAGGTTTTTTTTAATATAAAATAAGGAAATTTATTTGAAAATTTTACTGATCAAAAGGACACTGCTTCTAAAATAGATACAATTTTAATATGAAATGTTAATCGAACAGATACAATTTTAATATGAAATGCTAATTCATGTCAATTAATTTTCCGACAAGTTCCAGAATCAATCAATCACACACATTCTCTCTCTCTCTCTCTCTCTCTCTTGGTCTCTCTGATACCTCACTACTCAATCATATAAACAAAATAAGGAAATGGAGGTGAAATTAGCCATCCAGTGCCAGTCCGTGTAAATATTTTGGGAAGGTGAATGCTCAATTCATTTAATGATTATCAATCATTTAATCCATTATCAATTGCCAAATATGGTAGTCCAATTGACGTATTTGTATTTTGAATTTTATATGTAGCAAGAGTAAGAGCTTGTAATTTTGGTGACTTTTGTAGCTCTGAACATAATATCTAATCACTCCAGTTCCACAGCCACACCAAATACATTGTGCCATGACCAGGATATGAACCTGAATTATTGGAAACACAATCCAACGTACTAACTATTATACAATCACAGCCAAGAATTTGGTATGATTAGGAAACTGGAATGATTAGATATTTATTTTGTGATCATAAATTATACTTTAGGTGCTAATAATTATGGTAGTAGATCATGTACAATAAAACATACTTCCAATCCTGAAAAAGCCAAATAGTCAGAACCTCAGAACAATATCCATTAGGAAAATTTCTTTATTATGAAAAGAGATATAAATGACGACGAGGTGTTCCTCACATGTCACACATGAGTGCAACTCTTAGTCTTCTAGAGTCAGTAATGCAAGTGTTTTTATTAAATATTATGTACTGAGCCACTAAAGTCTCCAAAAATACAGTCCTTTAACCCTTACTACATATAAAATTCAAAATACAAAGACTCCAATTTGACTACTGATTTGGCGATTGATAATGGATTAAATGATTGATAAATATTAAATGAATTGAGTATTAACCCTCCAAAATATTTACACAGACTGGTACCAGACAGCTAATTTCGTCTGTATTTCCTTATTTTGTTTATATGATTGAGTAGTGAAGCATTAGAAAAGTACACTTATTTATATATTAAAACAACAGATAGCAAATAATTTCACTTGTAAACAGTTTATATTACTTCTATTTAAATAAGCTTTTTAGATGAAACGAAAGAAAATCAAATTACATTTAGGCAGGAAATAAAGATTATTATGATTACATTTGTGAATAAAAAAAGTTAAAGGCATATAATGTTGATAATAAATTAATTTTGAAACAATTTTAAATTACCATTATATAATCTCTATCATATATTTCAATATAAATAAGTGTACTTCTCTCTGAGGCCTTGCTACACATCATATAAACAAAATAAGGAAATGCAGATGAATTTAGCCATCCAATGCCAGTCTGTGTGACACATTTTCATAAACTAACATTTGAAATATATATAAATTATAAATTTTAGCTAACAATGATTATTTTGTCCAAAATGAAACTAAATTAATAATTTGTTTTATTTTATTACTAACTGTTATCGGTGACATCATTCACGCAACATTAAAAGAACAATAAATGCATTAATTAAGCAAAACATTTCACCCCTGATAATTAAAAATGTATATAATTAGCCAACGCTTTATCATTTTTTATATTAGATAATATGGCATTTCTTTGTTATAAGGGCATTAATATAACTACATCTTAAAAAAGTGAAATGTTGCACCAAATAATATAAACAATCATGAAAATAAAACTGCAACTAATTGAAAAAGAAGTCCAAGGTGAGCAAAGAAATTATCATCTAGAATACCATTAAGTGTTTACCACATACAAAAAAAAAACCTCGTTATAAAAGTGTATTTAATTTTGCACAAAATTGCGCTTACTAAAGAAGGCAAATTAGCTATGGAACAGATTACAGAGTCTAACCATCCTATTCTTGATACATAAACTAAAATCTTTGATAACGTTTTAATGCACAAACCCATATAAACATGGCACAAAAAAAACACATATGGCCATTTCGAGGATTCTTAGATCCCCTTCTTCAGTGCAAAAAAAAACTTTGGATTCAAAGAACCCCTTGGTTGAATCTATTTTTTTTTTAATCCACTTTTATTTATTTTATTTTTTTAATTTTTGCACTGAGGAAGGGGATCCAAGAATCCTCAAAACGGCCGTATACGATTTTTTTGTGGAATGTTTATACGGATTTGTGTGTTAAAACATTGTCAAAGATTTTAGTTTATGTATTAAAATTTGCACAAAGTGTTTTATTTATGCTTATCATCTTATTCTTGGCTATTTTCTACCTATGTATGAAAAATAATTTACTATATACAATGTGCTTTCATGTTTATAATATTAGAAATTTGCTTATTTTTAGGAGTTCGTATGACCGGCTTGTTCAAGGTCTATACAATTCGGCTTCAGGAAAATTTATATTACTTTTTTTATTTCTTCTTTACTTGCATTAAGCAATTTTTTTTTTTCATTTTGATAACATTGTTTTTTATTACAATTTTTAAAAACCTTATAATGAAATCTATGCCATTTTTCTGATCCTTTAAAACTTTACAAAAATCTATTACAAAAAAAAAAAAAAAAAAAAAAAAATGTGGAATTAAAATCTGGTTGCCAAAGTATGATCTACAAATGTGTCTCGATTGCACCAATGTACTTCAAGCCCTCAAGCCTTAATATTGCAAAGATACAAAGGAATTAAATTAGCCATTTTGATGCTGGCTCCAGCCAAACATTCACACACACTTTCGCATTTGTAATATTATTAGGATTCATATCGATTTAGCTATACAAAATGACTTAGCAAAAATGTAGTAAATCTTTTTATGATTCAAGTTAAAATTTTTCTTAACAAAAGTAACTATTTGCATTAGTTTTATCCATAATTTACAATGCATTGTTAAATTTCACATTCATATTTAAATGTATTTTTTAATTATTTTTCATCTGATAAAGAACAAAATCTGAAAGCACTTTCACATGTTATTTTATTCATATAATATATATATGAACAAATTTATCCATATAATCATGCAAAGAATCTGATATTTAAGTTTGACAAAATTTAATTCTTTGAAATCTCCTATTAAAAAAAAATACTTATGTTATGCATTGCAATTTTAATTATTATCACAAGTAATATTCAACATTAATCATTCATTTGTTAAATTCCTGATATTTTGCAATATAGACCTCAGTATTGTACTATGTAACCACTAACTTGTTATTTGCATATTACAAAAATTGTTAAACCTCTTTTTGGTTATAAATTAACTGCAAGTGTCTAATAATAAATCATATAACGCCTTGGGTAATTTTAAATGTTTGTCAAATGTTCTAAAAATATAAATATACATTTTGAAAAAGGAACCATCATTATTTAATTGAAATACAAAATATTTCAATGCAAATCAAAATTAAGAGAAAAATAAAATAAAGGTATTACATTTTAGGAATCAAAAGATGAATTTCACTACTTCATAAGCATGACTTAAAATCATTATTATCATAATATTTAAAAAGAAAAAATAAGTTCTTTTTACAACATATTCAACAAGAATCCAACAATATAAGAGAGTTTAGAAAAAACTCCATTATTTATAAATGGACACTTTTATTAGATTAGAACAAGCACATAACAACAAACCAAAACATACAAGTGGATAAGAAAAACACATTTCGCTGGTCATTGTTGAGATAAACAAAAACAAACCCATCAACTGTAACCATCTAATTCAACTCTAATAGCACATCACATACATAATCATCTCTTAGTAATTTAAAAAGTTTAGAACAGTAGCAACATCGACGGATCGTCTCATTTGAATGAGACTCTTGCATAGTCTATACATTTGGATTCAAGTTCAGTGGCATAGCCCACACACAGCCATCAAGAATTGCCTCAGCAACACATTAGCAAAACAGAGCCGCAATCCAAAAAAGGAAAACAGTAACTGTTCTTAAGAGATCCATTGTCACAGTCATAGCATTGCAATGTCATGGAGATTGTTCATGAGAGTCAATGGTGTCAGGAACTGCATAAGTACTACACTCCACAGAAAAAATAAAATAAAATAAAATAAAGTAAATCACAAAATTAATGTTCATCAGGTCAGGGCTTTGTATACTCAGCCTAAGTAGTAGTGTTCATCAGTCCTTCAGTAGGTGCAATTTGTTTCAACATTGTAAGGGTTGTTGAACTTAATTTTAGTCACTTTATAAGGGCCTAAGAACTTGGGTTTCAACATTAGTCCCAGTCCTTGTTGAGTTCTCTTAAAAGTGACGTGGTCATCACAACTCTAGTTACAAGGTTTTCTACATCCTAAATTATATTGTTTTTGCTTTGCATGTTGAAATTTAAGAATATTCTTAGCTTTTTGATGGAGCTCTTCTTGATTTTTCCCGATTTGTTCTTTGATAGCACTGTTTAAAAGATCAATAATTTATAAATCCTCTTTTTGTTTCATTTTTGTACCAAATAATAATTTAAATGGTATTTTCTTGATACCTCTTTGATAGGTTGAGTTGATGTCTTTGCTAATGGGAATGAATTTTACATAATATATTGATATGAACTTTAGAAACATGCTTGAACCACTAGTTTGGATTATCCTTTGACATTTTAGAGATTACAGAAATTACAGTACAGTTAAGTCTCTCTACCTGGCCATTTGCATGGGGAAGGCCTTTTATAACTGCCGCATGTTTGATAATTTTTTCCTGACAATATTCATGAAATTCTTTACTTGTAAAAGCAGAACCTTTATCACTGATGATGGTAGATAGATTGGCAAAAATATAACTATGTTGCCATAACATTGATATTACTTTGGAAGCAAAAGTAGTTTTACAGAGATACAATCACATGAATTTAGTAAATGCATCTATTAAGCACAAAACAAATTTACAATTTTTATTAGACATTTTGAGATGTCCTAGATGATTGATATGATAAGTTTGGGGAGGTGTCTCTTCTTTTGGTAAAGGATGTAACACGCCTTCTTACTTCGCACGTTTGCGATTTGTACGAAAACATGTTACACAGTTTGCTATAATTTTTTTATCAGTTTTACTTAACATATTAGTGATGAAAAATTCTTCATTAAGAATTTCCTCATAATGTTTATGACCTGTAATGGCTTTTAAGTTATGACCTGTAATGGCTTTTAAGTTATGACCTGTAATGGCTTTCAGGTCATAACCTGAAAGCCTGACCTTGCAGCTGATTAAATGCATTCTATTGTTGGTTACCAAAATTATCTTTGTCATGAACATTTTTAACAGGTTAACACCCAAATTAATAATAATAGAACTACATCATTACTTGTCACATATTTTATTATATAAATGATCCTGAGTAAGTTAAACAAGAAATTTAAAAAATCTACCCTTTAGTTTTAAAATTACAGCCCAACCAGAATTAGTTGATTCTAAAGGAAAAAACTGTGCTGGAAATGGGATTTTATATCTGTCCTCAAATGAGGATGCTGAGCATTAACAAGTTAATTACATGTAGTTGCATTTCATCTGGTACAACAATCAGATCCAGACCATTCTGACATTTATAAAGAAAGTTACATTTAAGGAGATAATTGTCATATGGCCTTGTTTTCAAAATTTCCTTGATAGCCTGTATGTGTTCATCAGTGTCCTGTGATTGTATGATTTTTGGAAGTAAAACTATCATGCATGCTGGATTTCTACTTAAAACATCAATATGGCACATATGAATACCTTGTCTGTGCTGAAATATGTAGTTACAGTCAGCTAACATTAAAACCTATTGAGCTATCTTGGTGCAGAGATTTGTTTTATTCATAGTAAGAGCAAATGCATTGCAATCAGTGACTATCTTGAAGGGAATGCCTAGTATGTAAATGGGTATGTAAATTTTTTTTAAAGCTTCTATAACTGCTAAAACTTTCAATTCATAACTTGAATATTATGTTCAGTATACGTGGGTTTTTTTGCTCATAAAATATATGGGATGAAATTGGTTATTGACAGTGCACTTTTGAAGGAGAGTTGTGCCGTAACGATAAACATAAGCATCACAATGAAGTTTTATTTTACTATTATAGTTATTAATTCATAAAACAGGATCAGATGAAAGAATATGTTACAGCTGATTATATGCTTTTTATTCTGTTGTTGGTTACTGAAGTGAAATTTAATATTTTTTCTGTGTAAATCTGTTAAGCATTTATCTATTAAAGAGAAATCTTAGATGAATTTACAAAAATATGAAGTGAAAACAATAAAAGATTGTACATATTTTATGCTTTTTAGTTCTGAGAAATTTAAAATAGCCCTGGGTTTCAAAGGAGCCATTAGAGTATTAGGTTTTACTTGACATATTAGTGATGAAAAATTCTTCATTAACAATTTTCTCACAATATTTATGACTGATGTTCATGACCATTGTTTATGAACTGTAATGGCTTTTAGATTGTGACCAATATTTCAGCTGATTAAATGCATTCCATTGTTGATACAGTTGCCTATTTTTAATGCGATAGCTAGAAAATCTGATAAGTGTGAAAGTATAGCTAGAAAATGCTGTTTATTGCTGTGATTTATTAAAAGTATTAGTTCATTTTTATAGAAATGAAAATAAAATTTATTTCATACTCTAGAAAGTGGCATTTCTTAATATTCAATTCCAGACCATACATAGGTGCAGTGGTAAGGACACATTGTAATTTTTGTAGCCCTCAGCTTTATTTACAGCTGGAATTATGATATCATCCAAATAAGTATTAACTTTTTTTTTTATTAATTAGGTCTCAAAAAACTTTGTAAATATATCTTTGAAACACTAATGGGGAATCAGAGATATCAAAATTCATAAATAAGAACTCAAATTGTCTGAAATGTGTGACAAAAGACATATTTTCTTCTCTTTTCATCTACTTGTACATGGAAGAATCATTTTTAAGATCAAGAGTTGTAAATAATTTTGTAGAATGTAGGTGATCAATAATGTAATCAATTACTGGAAGAGGAAAATGCTGTTTATTGCTGTGATTTATTAAAAGTATTAGTTCATGTTTATAGTAAATGAAAATAAAATTTATCAATTGTAATAAGATATTGTTTGTAAGAAAAAAAAAGTTTTTTTCCATTTAGTTTTCACAGCTTTCTTCTCTGACCAATTTTCAAGTATGTACTTTTAAAATATGTTGCTTGTGACTCATATAAAAATTTTCAAAGTTTTATAAATTAATGATATAAGTTAAATTAATTAACAGTTAAAGTTTTCTACTTAATAGCTTACCTATATTTAATATAATAAAATAAATGTAGTTTTCCAGTGTTACCTACATCATGTAAAGTTGTAAGTACGTGTGTTCAAAAAGTAAACAAACATAGCTGCCACTGGATGAAAGATAATTGTGCAATGGATAAATTAAAGCTCCCCATCTAGACTCAAAATTCATTAACTGCAATTTTAATTCTTGCTAGATAGCAGTATCCCATTTAAGTTGAATTAAGTTTCTGCCTCACTAAGGAAGTGGTGGTTTTTCCTCCTGCATAATTAATCTGTTGTTTAACTGCAGCTGTGAGTATTTAATTTATCTGTAACTTTAATTATGCTATTCATATTTATAGAGCAGCTGTTGATGTGGTGTGTCGTACTTCCAGGATTAGCAACAATATATTGCGAAGAAAGTCTTTAACTTGTTTTGTTTAATGTGCCATAATGACAGACATGAACTGGGCTCATGTTTTATCAATCATTTTTAACTTGTCATCTTTTTACTAACCTAGTTGGTGTTGACATTGCAAATTTGAATAAAAGAGTTTGAATTGATGCAAAGACTATTTAATGGAGTTCATGACTTTTAACATCACTTAACAATTCAAATTCTCTAGAATTTGAGTTGACTGATGAAAGTTGAAGAATTTTTTTAATCATTATAAAAATTCCTCATGGACTTTCCTTCATGAAATTTACTTTGAATACGGAAAGATAGAATTGATCCATGGCTTACAGTGGTGGCATGGTTTTTATATGCCTACCTAGAATGAATTAGAAACTGATGTCTTTTACTTTTTTTTTTTTAATTAAAAATAGCTGGTGATATTCCATCGATGTCCTTTCCAAAGTTGGGTCAACATAATTTTAAGGCCTGGTCTTTTAATGTCAACATGCTGCTTTGTAATCGCATGCAATTAAGGTACCTAAATCTTGGATAGAGAGCTGTAGAAATTTCTTGCAGTTCCAATTCTTCATCCTTTCTTAATATAACTTTTATATTTGATTAAACGTTTAGAAAATTTTAATTGAATTAAACAAACCAATCAACTTGTTATGAAAAATTTATTGTGACTAAGCATTAATCATTTAATCAAACCAATAAATTGACATAGTCCTAGAAAAAACCCAGGGCAACATGAAACACATGATCAGCAATGAAAAAATCTGCATTGATCTCTAGACTACTAGCTATAACAAATGCAAGGTACTTAGCGAGGAATGAATCTTCCTTAGTGAGGTCAGAGAGGATTAGTGTTTTCAGCTGAGAGGCCTTTACAAAAGAAGATTGATTGCATCTCCCTTATGGTCCACCCTGTGTACTTTGTCTTTATGGATTTTTTTTTTTTTTTTTTTTTTTTTTTTTTTTTTATGAATTTTATTATTATTATTATTTTATGTTTGTTATTTCCAGTTAAATACATAGCACAAAGCTGTCTGTTTGCCTGTTCCTGTAGGTTCTAACTTTTGTGAAAACAAGCAGATCACTATGAATTTTGGATGTATTGTTAATCCCTTGAAGGGCAGTGGGATATTATATATCCCACTTAATTTTAATACCCAAATGCCCCAATGGCACCAGAATTGTGGAAAATTTTTACTTTTATAATGTACATAAAGAAAACCTTTTACTTATTTTCAAATACATTTCTTTGTAAATCCTGGTGTCATCCAATCATTTTAACATTTTAGGAACAAAAGTACTTTTTTCATGAAAGAGTTAAGGTACGTGGTTTACATTTAAAAGTAGTCATATAACATATTTATTTATTTACAATGACACATCAAAAATCTGAAAACGGTATATAATCACATAAGCTGACCCCCAAATTCGAGATGAAAACAGGTTTAATACTATAGGTGCAGATTCATGGTCGCAAGTCAACATGGCAACTAAATTTTTTGCTGTGGCCACTAACTTTCGGTGTTTAAGTCGCCATGTGATTTAAAAGTGATCAATTTCTGGTGTTCCCAGTCACCATCATGAAATTTTGATTTTTTTTTAAAGATTAAGACCAAACACATAACAAACTTTATTATTATCTTTTAATAACATTTCAGAATTATCTATTAAATATATTCAAATAGCTATGTTATTTGTAACAGTTTGAGTCTGATAATTTTAAATAGTCTGTGTAAAAAAAATAATAATAATTATAGAAAAACAAATGTTTGAAGTGTGTTTTGGTTTTTATAGTACAAAATACTCTCACACATTCAGATTTTCTTTTATATGTACTTTTGACGGGCAAAATCAAAATAAGAAATATTGTTTTTTAATATTCCCCGCTATCATGATTGCTTAGCTTATACAATTTTTTTTTAAACCATATCTTGCCCAACTTTATCTTCTGACTGTACAAGACTTAAGATTTATATTACACTTAATTAATATTAAAATTTTGTTGTATATGTGTGTGTATTAAATAAATTACTTTACACTTTGAATTCCTGATTTTTTTGCTTAGCTTTTTACTCCATGTAAACACTATTGTTTTTATGTGTTTGTTTCACAATTATGGCCACTGGATTTTTTGGGTTTAGGAGCCACTGGCTCCTTCCAAATTTTGGGAATCTGCACCTAGATTTAATACCAGTAATTCAGAATGGTTTTCTATGCTTTATTTAATCTAATTTAATTCTAAATTATTTAAGGTGAAGAAAACTATTGTAAAATATTGATATTAAAACTGTTTTCAACATGAATTTAGGGGTCGGCTTATATGCAAGTATATACGGTATATTATCCCCTACTGTCAAAATAACTTAAATCGCTACAAAATTTGAATATGTATTTGGATATTTCTGACTTTAACTAGAATAATTTCTCTTTTGTAAATGGTCATCTTATAATATTTTTTTTCCACACATAAAAAGAATCAAACACTACATTACCATTTATGATGATGATTGTTGGTATTTAACAACCTGTGAAAAAGAAAAAAATCTGCTGTTTTTGAAAAATACAGGCACAATAAATGACAATAAAATTTTGTTTATTTCATAATATATACATATATACAAATTTCCTTGACATGAGTGTCAGGCTTGAATTATGTCTATTGTTGGAGTTCTTCCAACATTGGCGACTATCAAGTTGTTAAACTTAATTACCTGTCTGGATGTAGACCTGTTGTTTTTACAACATAAAAATACATAAATACAGAATAATTATACACCTAATTAATAAAAAATGAGTGATAAATTTTTAAAAAATGAGTGATAAATTATTCATCACCATGTCATTAGCTTTAATTCTGTTCAAATCAAAATTGTCTGGTGATTAATTGATTACAATGTTTTTAATAGTTCACTTTTATTAATAAATATTCTTGAGCTGGTTTCTTAGACTGGGAGCAAGGAAGCTTCCATAACTTTAGTTTTTTTTAATTATTATTATTAATAATGGCCATTTACTGATACTAAATCCAAAAATATCTAGATCAGTAAAAATTTATTCACATGATTTGCCAAATATTTTGTCAAAATAAATATTTTTTGGGTGATTTAAAAATATATAAAATTGTGAAAAAAAATCGTAAAAAGATATAAAATTGTATGATTTATTCACATTCGGTATGGGGTAAATAGCTAATGTGTGCCCAGAATCTGAAACATTTTTTAAAGTTAGATATATCATAAAACAGGAAAAATTAATATTTGAAATAAAGACAAAATCAATAAAATCAATTGTAAAAAACACTAACCTTCTACATATAAACTGTTGACTATATCATGACGTATCAATTCAAAATTGGGGTGTCCAATCCACTGGTCAATATTTCGCTTGCTGCCAGTGAAAAAATTATCAACTACTGTAACATCATGACCATCCATCATTAATCTGTCAACTAGATGGCTACCAACAAAACCAGCTCCGCCAGTTATCTAAATAAAAATGCAAAAATGTTTTTGATTTGAAAAATGGATTTTTGAAAAATTTCAATGGATTCACAGATTATAGAAAAGTAGTGGTTGGATGTTGAAACAAGTGGGTAAGTGTGATCGAAGATCGCTCAAAGGGTTTCGTTTAATATTCCTTTCAAAACACTTTATCCTTTCTTTAATAAAATCAAACAAATTCCATTTAGCAAAAAAAAAGAAAAAAAAAGTAATGTTTTTTTATAAAGTAAAAATTTACCGGTCTATTTTTTCGTTTTTTCGAATATCTAAACCAGCCGGATAGCGGGCCAAGCCTGCTATTATATTCTTACTAATATCCGTCATACGGACTAAATGCAATATTTACAAAAATAATTTCAAAATTAAACAAATTGTACACCTTCAAAATGTTCAAATATGTGAATATTTCCATAATCGGATTTTCATCATGATTCAATATGTTTCTCAAACTCATATTTTACTATTCTCTATTATTTATACTGATACTCGCTTTGTATTATTCTGAAACATTTGAAAAATTAGTTGAACTTCCCATATGACGTCAGATTTTCTTTTTAATTCTCTAATGACGTGATATTAATCTGCTTTGTGTACTTGCACATACTCATACTCCTTGTATTATTGAGAAATCTTAGGCATTTTCTGTTTTATTACGACTATGACGTCAATCAATTTTATTTCATATTAATCTTTTTTTTTCATTTGGTGATACTTTTTATTTCATTTTTCACGTGGAAATCGTCTGATAGAAAATTAATTATTGTAGAAGGAATTTCCTCGTGGATTTTTTAATTTTTGGCATTGGCTATAACGAAAAATGTTTAAATTTAATAGGAAAAGGCTGTTGTTAGAATTTTGGTTTTTTATCTCTATTTATTAAAATAATACGAATTTTTCAAATTTTAATATTTTCAGCTCTTCACAGCTGATATTCTGATTGATACATAAAGTTTCAACTCGGTAAGTTACACAGTTTTCGAGAATGGCTCTGTGACAGACAGACAACGGAGCGGGAGCAATAGGGTTTCGTGAGATGAATGAAACCCTAAAAATTATCTTAGCTTTGTCAAAGTTTATTTTTATATTTTCTTTTTGATGCAATCTGGACAAAGCTGTACTTCGTTTATTGAACTTGAGATCTGACAAATGTTCTTTTAGTTTTTCTCAGAATTTTAATATGTAAACCTAACATCTTTACATATGTTTTTATTAATATTTTATGACCTTTTAAGTAAATATATGTTTTTGTTATATTAATCAAGGTGAAAGTTCCTTCACAGCACTGCTTTATTGTAGTGTTTTGATTTTATTGGATTTTTAAAAGTTCAACATTTTTTTGATGGAGGGAAAGCAGACATTTTAAGGATAGAGGGATAGTTTAAATGACACACTATTTATTTGTAGTTACTAGAGAGCAACAAATAGGACATATTTTTTTAATAAAGTGTTTTAAAGATTTATGTTGGGGGAAATGTAAATTTTAGAGGCGGAATTTGTAAATTGGATGATTGATTATTTACTTATTGTTACTTGAGAGAAAGAAATAGAAGAATTTTATAAGATTCTCAAGATTTAAAACTTTTTGTGCTGGTGAGGGGGAACAGAGAAGGAAATCAGGACACACATTTCACAAAGATTTCATTGATTTTTTTTTTTTTTTAATGTGGAAATCTGTCAAAAGGTGAAAGATTCTCTCCCTTGAAATTTCTAAATCCATTTTTTGCACAAAAAAAAAAGCTTGAGGGGGAGGGGCTTGTATTTGGAAATGGAAAAGAAATTCAAAATTGCTCAAAAGTAGGGGAATTTTACAGTATGTACACTGGGATGCAAAAGGATAGGAATGATAATTTAATTGACTAAATAATAAATACAATTATATTAATCCACATATAAGCTATATAAACTGATTTTATCAAACTAAATAAGCAATATAAACATAAAGAAAACATTGTAAAACAATTGTTATTATTACATTATAATAAATTGCATTTTCAGGAAAATGCAACAGAAGCAAAATGATATGAACGGAACAGATTTTTCTAAATTTAAGAAATATTTCATGTCTATTAGGTTTCCTTTGTGTTTAATAATTCCAATACAGCATTGTAGCATAGAGTTTACAAGGTTTTGAACTTCTTGAGGGGACAAAACACACCATGCCTCACAAATGGCAGATTTTAATTCTGATTTTGAGTTATATTAGACCATTTGACCATTTTTTCAGTAGATATTGTACACTATAATACCCCAAACATTCTCCATGGGATTTAAGTCTGGACTATTGACCAGCCAATCAAGTTGGGAATCTTATCTTCAAACAAATTCTTTGTGTCTTTTGCAGAGTGAATTGAAGCATTGTCCTGTTGAAAAATATAGTTATAGCCGGCAATTTGTTCACTCTGATTCAACAAATGGCATTCTAACAAGTGGATATAGATTATGTCTATTCTGTCATCCTTCTAGAAAAGCAATTCTAAGCTTACCTCCTAAAGAAAAAGCAGTCCAAATCATTAGGGAGCCTCCATCTAGTTGAAGTGTGGAAAATACTTCCTTTTCCTTTGGAAGGTCATGCAAATATGAATGAATACCAACCAGACCATCAAAATTAAACTTCTTTTCATCACTGAAAATAATTTTAGACACATTTGTTTGCTGCTTCAGATGTATGTTTCTCTGCAAACTAAATGTGGGGGTTTTTTATGGCCAGATGTTAAATGCAAACACTGCCATGGTTTTACATATTTAAGTATTCTCAACCTTTTTATTGTTTTTCTTATAGTCCATAGTGATGCTGACATTTTTATCTGGCTTCCAATTTGCTGTCATTCTTTTGCTCGCTATAGTGCAAACAATCAAACTTTTGGATCATTTCAACAGAATTTGTGGCCTTCTTGTAGATTTTGCACTACCATAAGTTGTTGGGTTCTGTAAGAAATTAAAAATTACGGTCTTTGAATGTTTAATTTTATCAGTGCTGATAAAATTAAACATTCAAAGACCGTAATTTTTTAACTGAACTGCTCAGTTCTTTAAAGTGATATTGTGATGTTGTTATAAGCTAGAATTAGGCTTCTTTCAAAGTCATTTTTCCTCTCCTTATCGTTGTAAAATTTTACAAACTAAAAGAATCCACTCAGAATCTCTTTAAAATGCTTTGTTAAATGATATGTGAAAATATCCACCAATCAAGAAACCACAGTTTAAAAATATTCATGGCATTCTTATCATTTTGGTCTAGCATAAATTTTACAAAATACATATTTGAAAAAAAATATATATATACAATTTTTGGAAATGATTGCTTTAATATTAATTGGGATATCATGTAGTATTTAATTTTAACACAATGATTTGTGCATTTGCATAGCAAACACAAACTGATTTCTCTGTTTTTGTGTCATTCCTATTATTTTGCACCCTGCTGTATATAACCATATACATAACAGTATACGTTAACATCTATAAACACAGCCTTATTATTTTTTTTTTAATAAAAAGTAAATTTATCTAAAAGTATTTTCATTGTATAACATGGCTTGTATAACAAATGTATCAGTATATAAAATTTTAATGTGCTAAATTAGCTATTATAAAACAGATATAGATGCAGAAAAGTTCAATATATTATACTTGTCATATAGCAGTTCCATTGACAACTTATAATATATTTACAAAATTAAAATAGAAATAGAAAATTGTAAAATGCTTTAAAGTCACAAATTTCAATTAAAAAAAAAAGTCATGTGAAGGAATAAGAAGTTGATAATAATAAAGAAAATGTTATATAGAAATTAAAGCTGTACATGAAATCCCTTATTGTTATATGTATGATAATAAATAATATAGGAATGTTACTTATATGATGTAGTTTACAGGAATATCAATAGAAGGTATAAAAAATATAATAATGTTCAAAAAATTTCATTAGTTAAAATTGTTCAATACAAAATAGCAAGCAAGTAACAAAGAAATAAAGAAAATATAGAAACAAGAAGAACAAAATTTTAAATTCTAACACAAAAAAAAAATGTAATAAAATATTGCCATAAAATTGTTTACAGTTTTCTATATATTAGATCACTATCTGTATTCTATTAAATCTGTGTGTCTGTAACCCTATCTCCTCCAGAACTAAAGAAAGTATATACGGTTCAGATAGGTATGATGTTCAAAACACGAAAGACATGTCAGCCATTTGCAACAAAATCCAATCATAATTAGCAGAGATAGTAATTAAAAACTCTCATTGAATCTTAATGAACATACTTGCATTGTTTTAAAAATCATTTCTGTGCATGTCCAAAGAATCCTTGATTTTTCAAGAAAAGGAAATAAATCCATTTTTTTGCATATTTAAGTTGCAATTGTCTGGGCCTCCATTGAGTTACAAAAAAAATAAATAATAATATTAAAAAGAGAGAGAGAAATATGAACATTTTCATGATACTTTGCTGGTTGCAACAATATCTTTTGTATAAAATATTATTAACACATAATATTTCAAAAACAATTTTTTCTGAGGTTTGATTTAAAATTCATTTTCATGTTTTCTGGTTTTTCTGCCATTTTAAACTACCCTTCCCATTTTCCGTATCGAAATACAAAAACACAAAAAATACCTACTTATTCAGGGAGGGTACCTTCATTGTTTTGTTGTAATGGTATCTTTTGTTTAAAAAAAATATTAATATTTATTATTTCAAAAAAAAAAATGTTTTCCGGAAGTTATTTATTGCAATCAATAAGGACTTTCTTCTTCTTTTTTTTTTTTTTTTTTTTTTTTCAGTGCCTTTGAAGGTATTTTGCATTTTAAGGGAATTTTGTGCCACGGTTTTTCCTTTATTTTTGCATGGGTTGATAATTTTGTTTCGATGTGTGCATAGAAAAATATAGGAATTGAGTAAGGGGAAGTTTTTTTTTTTTTTCTGTGTTAAAAATGTCATAATTTAATGACCTCATAGCTAACTGACCAATTTCAATGTCATATATGTTATGTAGTCAATGATATATATATATATATTGTTTTTTAAGGGAGGAAAAGAATAAGTTACATTGTTTTTTTTAATATTTAGGTTTTTCTAAGAAACTTTTATTCAGAAATGAAAGTGTAATATAGCTAAATGTCAGAAATTGAACCAACAATCACTATAATAGGGATCCTTAGTTCACTCAAAAAGATTTTCACTTGAAAATATAAAATCATACAAAATTTGAGATTTGTTTACAGAAACAGACCGGAGCATGCATAGCTATGCTGCCGAAAGTAGTGTCACTCCCAACTCTAGGCTTGTTTGGATAGATTTTCATTTTAAAATATAAAATCATACAAATTTAAGTATTATAAACTGACAAAGGCAGTGGTTTTTCCCACCAGGTACATTTGTAAAGATTTTTGCTTAAAAATATAAAATAATACAAATTCGGATTTTGTTTGCTAAAATAGACCAGAATGTGGATAGCATGCCCTGGTGTAGACAGTGGGCCCAAATTGTAGGTTCAGCTCAAAAGAGGTTCATTAAAAATTAAAATAATTTAAATTCGAGGTTCATTTGGAAAAACTGACTAACGTAGCTGGAAAAGCTTGCTAGTAAGTTCATGAAAATTTGTAATCTGAAAGTAATATAATTTCTTCTTCTTTTTAAGCCGTAGGTTATATCATGAAATAAACTCTTTTGTTCTTTTAATATACAGGAAAATAATGCAATTATTATTCAAAAGCTGATTTGTTTTGTTGAATTTGATCAATTTTATATCAACAAGTTTCGTAAAGTTAACAGCACCACTATATAATTTATATTTGCTTTGTGGATTTATAATATATGTAATTAATATGCATCACTCTTCTTTGATTAAAAATTTAATGCTTAAAAATATTTTTGCTGCTATTAAAAATTTTCAGAACATAACTTTCTTACAACTTAGCAATAGTACATATAAAAAAATTCAATAAATTTTAATTTTGTCTATTTCACTTATTTCTTCTATTTTGTCCAGAATCCTAGACTTTTCATGAAAAAGACACAAAATAACAAACACCTGTGCAGACATAAAAACATAACAAGGGAATTGATTGTATATGCAAGATATTTCAAAAGCAGTAAAACTGAAGAATGCTCATTTAGGACTTGTAATTAAAATTAGAAAACAGAACATAACAATATATATATATATTTTTTTTTTTTGTTATTGACAAATTCTTTGTTAGTCAAATACCCAGCAGCAGAATTTTCTGTATCAATCTGAAGTGAATAAACATTTATCTACAAACTAAAATGCTGCTCTAAGCTTACTATATGAAATGAAAATAATAGTAACCAATACAATAGGCAAAATCTGTATATACAAAGAAAATATAATAAAAAGATACAATGTATCTAAAAACAAAGTACATTTTAGCAATTTTTAGCTGGGCATTTTTTTTAAAGTTGGTACATTAATTAGCAAAGTCTAAAATAATCTGCACCACCTGCTGCCATGTAATGCTTTTGTTGTTGTTGTTGTTAATGGGGGTAGATTTTTGTTATAACAATATTCAACTGTATGTTGCATTTTGATGGCTGATAGAAATACAAAAAATGCTTGGCTATAAAGATTTTCTGAAAGTCCTCCCCCAAGCCTGTTTGTAAAATTAAAAAAAAAAAAAAATAGCAATGAAACGAAACTTACTAAAATATTAAACATAAATCTCAATAAGAATTATATTTACCAAAATTCTTTTTTTCTCTCCATAACTCAGTTTCTTCACCTTTTTATAAGGCTTTGTTATATTCTGCAACTGATTAATTTGGGATGAAAGATTACTTAATTTCTCATGCAAAGAAGATATTGCTTCAGCATGTTTTCTGAAAATAATGAAAACATTCAACATTAATATTACTCTTAATGATGCTACAAAACTGTTATGTATTTATCAAAGACTCTTTAACTGTAATGTAACTTTTAACTGTGATACATTTTGCATGTTACCAGAATGGCAACAGCACCAGTGAGAAAAATATGTAAAAATACATGATTGTGAGCTGCTTGATAGCCATGTGCCCCACCAGTAATTTGATATAATAAATAGCATTAAGTCTGCATCTTGATTAATAGCATATATCTCTGTAAATACTCTACAAATTGGCGATGAAGATAGAAGAAATAAAAGTATTCAGCCAGCTACAAGAATTGCAAAATATTGAAGCTATGCTCACGCGTTAGGCCACATATTTCAAGTGGAAGGTATCTAAACTCTATATTTCAGTGTCACTATTTTCCAAATTACACTGTATGATGTCATTGAAAACAACTGTCCTGATCAATGGTACACCATGTGTTATGGAAGTAAACTTGGAGGCTTGACAAAGGTACTTTTGACCAGTTACATTCTTACAAGGTTCCACTGTTGGTAAAGTCTCCTTTTATTCTTAAAGACTATAATAAAAAACTAGTAGAAATTTTGGGTCAGTGCCAAGTTAGGGTTAAATATGCTTCATTTGACTGGGAATTTCCACTTCTGATTGCTAAGAAGAAACACCAAGGACTTTTAGGTCTGAATTGGTTCAAACTATTTGGAATAAAGGTAACAGGCATCTATACCATTACCATACAAAATTCTATCTTGGATGATGTCCTGGGTGAATTCTCTGATGTTTTCAAGGAAGAATTGGGAAGCTTTACAGGTACAAGTTGCATTTGGACTCCACAGTTCGTGCAATTTAGCTGAAAGCTAGAAATGTACCATTTGTTTTAAGGCCCAAGATTGAGAAGAAATTGCAATGATTACAAGACCAGGGAATTCTTGAACCAATTAGTTACACTGATTGGGCAACTCCTGTAGTTCCTGTCCTGAAATCTAATGGGGAAATTAAGCTATGTGGTGACTATAAATGTACAGTCAACAAGGCTTTAGGTGCTCCTTCATATCCAGTGCCAGCAGTAAACTAAATACTAGCAGAATTAACAGGAAGTCGACATTTCAAAAAAGCTTGACTACCCAAAGTATACCTTCAATGAGTTGTGGATGAATCTTCTGCCATGGCACAAACAATTGTGACACATCATGGAGCATTAAAGTGCAATCGCCTCCAATTTGAAATTTCCAAAGCTTCTGGAATATTCTGACAGTTCATTGAGACATTGCTCACAAACATACCAGGATTGTTGCCATATGATGATGTCTTGATCAAAGGTTCAACACAAGAAGAACTAGCCAAGCGGTTTCGTGAAGTTCTTGGTTGATTATCTAAGACTGGGTTACGTTTAAACTGAGATAAATGTATCATTGGAACCTCAAGAATTGAATTCTTAGGCTATGAAATCAATGAAAAAGGCATAGCCGTAGCGTCGGGGGGGGCACGTGCCCCCCCAACATTCTGAGTACCACACTTTTAGAACTGATTGCTGTCAGTTAAGAAATGTCTATCATACAATGCTCGAAAAGCTTAAGTGAAAATATTTTTGTTCTAGACAAAGTGTTTATGGGAGGATTTGATATTTGACGACCCTTATATCACACTCGAAACATCTTTCGATTTGGATCTTCAACCGAAAAAAGGTGCTTACAGGCATCTATTTGTCTGTGAAAAATTTTAGACTGTTATTAACGATTACTGTTGTTTTGGAAACAAAGAAGGAAAGTTTGCGTATGAAAGAAATGTTTTAGCAGTCCCAGTTTACTCTGCTAGATCTTTGAAGAAAGAAATGAACACCACAAAAGAAATTATTTTTTCCTGTCACTTTAATATTCATAACAACATTCTTTGAATGCTGATGAAAAGAACTGCTAAAAATATAAAACATCCCATGACCGCTTTTCTACTTTTTTTAAGTATTAGCCATAACAATAGCAAGTATTTCTGGAAATAACATAAACTACAATAGAATTAAATTAGTATTTTAAGATTTTTTTCCTTCTTTATTTTTACCCTTCTCTTCTTTACTCATCATTCATGGACCCTTTTTTATAGGTAGAAGCGCAGGCATGACCATTGAAATGATTTGAAATAGCATATCGTTTTTCATTTTTCGATTAATGTATTACGTCTTGAATTATGAGCCGATTGCTGCTTATGACGATCTTTTTTGGACTATCGTGTCAGGAAAATCGATTCAAAATGCAAACTTTGACAGTATTTTTAAAACATCATTTTTCTTTATTAAAAAATGGAAAACCTATTCGATTTTCTAGTTTCTTAATAAGAATACTTTTCAGTTTTATGTGTTGCCAAATAAAGTTAAATTCAGAAATGCGTCAGAAAGTTAGCCAGTTTGGATTCGAGAACAGCCTTAATTAATATTTACCTTGAAATAACCTAATAGAACATCGTTCCAGTTAAAAGTTTATAGTGAACTCTCCAGTTTTATATCACCTATACATTTCTGTACCGCGTATGATTGTCAGAAATGTATCAATAAGTAGCCAGTATGTTTCAGAAATGTGTCACTAATATGCAGTTTGGATTTGAGAACAGCCGACCATTAGGCCCGTGTTTATTCGTTTCTATAGAAATCATGTAAAATGGCTAGACAAAAATATTTTCAACAGAATTCTGTTTTGAACCGTATATAGAATGAGGAGAAATAAAATATATTATAGCATCAAACTGTGATAAAAAATTTTATATATTCTGGGATTTAAAAGCATACTTATGAAAATGCAGGGAAACCCTCAGACGGTGAAGGGTTTGAGGTTTTCCCAAAAATATTTTCCACTGCCTAACAACATGAAACTTTCTGACATTTTCAGACATAAAAGCATGCAATTGGTACTGGTAGGCACAACTATTGAAAGGAATTCAAATCAAATAGCAATATTTTGATAAATGTATTTCATATTGAATGATAAGCGATTGCTGTCTCATGACAACATTTCTCAGGCTCTTGATAGAAATTTGGTTTAGCAATCCATCCCAAAATGCCAACTTTGACAGTATTTTCTAAATATCTTTTCCCTTTATCGAATGCTAAAAAATGCCATTCAATTTCATAGTTTCTTAATAAAAACATCTGTACATTTTACGCGTTGACGAACAAAATTTAATTCAGGATTGTGTCAGAAAGTAGCCAATTTAGCTTTCAGAATTAGCCTTAAATAGCTATATAGTAATTATATTCAAATTATGTTAAGAAAAAGAATTCCCTGAAAGTGGGAAATTCTGTCCATATATTAGAGGTTTTGGCTGAATCTTAATATAGGTAATTTAAATTAGGTCTACGAAACTTTTAAAATGCATTATTAATTACAGGGCTGATAATTTCAGATAAGATGGAATTGGCGAAAGAGCATATGAAATGAATGATGTAAAATTATCAGTTAATCTTTAGGCAATTATGAGAATTTTTTAATTACATGACAGGGCAACCAGAATAGCAGTCTTGAAAAATGAGCGAACGAGAATTCGAACGCCAAATGTACCTTGAGAGTTTTTGTTTTGAGAATATGGTTTTGAGAATCTAGCTGTGTTTGTGATTTACCGAGAAAGCTAAACTCAAATATTAAGCAGACAAAGACATTTCTAATGAACGTTGAATGGAATGAGAATAAAATGCAGACCGAATACAAAGTCCATCTCTTTTCTTTTCTTTTTTTTTTTTTGTTAGATATCTAGTGAGGGTGGAAAATAATTTAAAAGAATTATATCTATGTGAGAGCAGTTTTATTGTTAACGGGCATATGTTTAAATATATTTTCTTTTAATGGTGGAAAATTACGGCGAGAACTGTAATAAAAGTTAGGATAAAATAAATAAGTAATTAAACGTTAGTTTAAACTGAAAATTAGAGAAAAGGATTAATTTAAGAAAAATATATGTAATTCCATATCACACCCCGCCTTTTTGGACTTGTCATATGTTACAATGGCAACATCAGTCATTCAAAATGCAGCAAGTTACTTATTTAAGAATCTAAGGAAATCTAGTGATATTTAGCTCTGTAATTTAGGGGGAAAAATAAAATTCATCTGAGAACAAAGACTGTTTGACATTGTCTCAGACTACCAAATTTTGAATTGTGTGCACATGATGCGAAAATATGAAACGAATCAAAATACAACCCAAGATTACCACATTATTTAATAAGAAGACCAAAAGTAACTTTGGGGAAACTGGTAAATTATGTTTTATTATAATTATTATTTTTAAAAACCCCTACTAATTTTTATTTTTTAATATTGCTAATACGTATTATAAAAAAAAAAGGTTTTTTAAAGCTGTTCTCAAATCCAAACTGTGTACTTTCTGGCACAATTTTTAATTCATTTTTGTTCACAAACACATGAGATTGACAGGTGTTTTTATTCGGAAACTATGTAATTGAACGTTTCTGTAAGAAATTGAATGATATTTTAGAAAATTGAATTTATAATTTCTGAAAGTATTGAACTTTTCAGTAAGTCAGGAAATCTTTCAGAAAAAGCTGTCAAAGTTTGTGTTTTGAGCTGAAACATATTATCGAGCGTCAGATAATCCGGAGTCTACTGTAGCATTGTTATGTTTTAAGAAAAGTGTTTCTAGTGTGATATTTGCTTTCAATTCCTTTTAAACGTCAATAAAAATATTGCAACTTAATATTTTTTTATTATTATTAAAGATGCAATATAATTTCGTGATGCTAAAACAATTTTGTTATTATAAGATGGATTAATATATCCATTATTATAGAAATTTAAAAATCATCATATGTAATATTTCTGTTGTCAACATCCCTTTTTTTAAGCAAATACAAAACACAGAACAATACATCAGATACCAAATGAAAGGATCTTGAACAGGCTCCTGACATAGTGCGCTCACATTTCATTGAAACATGTTTTTTGATTAAAAATTGCTGTTCATGAAAAATTAAATCGGCATTGTTTTCATAAATGAAATGAAAAGTTTTCCTCAAATGAGTGTTGCCACAAAAGTAAAATACCGCATTATGTGATGCTCAATAATGATTATAAAAAAAAACAGTATAACCATGGCATACATAATAACAGTATATTATTTACGTAATTCGTAGAATACGTAATAAGTACAACAAGTATAAAATGCGATGCCAACGCACAGGTTTATTTTATATTTATGATTAAAATAGGAAATTGAAATATTTAGAACAAAAAAAACACCATTGATCGATCGAAGTAAAATTATAGTTAATTAAAATTTAAATCAGCATTGTTTTCATTAAAAAAAATGAAAGGTTTTTCTCAGTTTTCCCGAAGCGAGTGATGCCATCCTCTAAATGCAGTTAAAATACTATTGTTAATTTTCTTTCTCCCACGTGCCTTTTGCTAACTTTGATTTTACTGTAACTTTGATGGAATAAATGAGATGATATTCTGGCTTCACAAATGTTGTTTTCAGATATTTTTATCCTTAATTTTTCTTAAAGTTTAAACCTGCATCTAAAACCTATTAGATATTGCTAAGAAAATATTAGACTGCAGTGTGAAATCCTCGCATGGGTCCACTGGTCATATATATTATTTTTGTTGTCAACATCCCTTTTTCTAAGCAAATACAAAACACACAAAGACACAAAAATGAACGAGCTATCATTTGAAAGGTTTTTTAATCGGCTTCTGACATAATGTACTCCCATTTCGTTAAAACATGATTTTTTAATTAAAAATTGCAGTTAATTAAAAATTAAATCAGCATTGTTTTCATAAATGAAATGAATTTTTTTTTCTTAAATCAATGTTGCCACAAAAATAAAATACCGCATTATATCATGCTCCAACAATGATTATGAAAAAAAATAGAAATAAATAGTACAAAAAAATAAAGTGGGACGTCTCTGCACGGGCTTTTTAAGAAAAAGATACCATCAATCGATTGAAGCAGTGGTATTTCACGTGTAGCCTAAAATGTATGCTTTGTTACGTTAAATTAAATTGTATTTTATATTTATTCAATTTATTTTGTTTTTGGTCTTGTGTTTTTCCCGAAGCAAATGTCGTCATCCTCTAATACAGTTAAAATATTATTGTTTTTTTTTCCCCGTGCGTGCCTTTTGCTATCTTCAATCAGTTTTTCCTGTAACTTTGATAGAATAAATGAGACGATATTCTGTCTTGACTAATGTTGTTTACAGATATTTTCATCCTTAATTTTTCTTTAGAAGTTTAAATCTGCCTCTACTAAATATTAGATATTGCTAAAAACTAGGCGACAGAGCAAAATCCTCTCATGGGTCAACGGGTAAAACATAATTTGATTTAAGTTTATTAAAATATCATTCATTTCATTGTAATTTAATGAAGAACCTTTCCTTATAACCTTCTTAGCACAAGATAAAATGTTCTGTAAAATTTCAATTGAAAGTAATAAACAAAATTACCGAAAACTTCTTTCAAACGTTGGTCATCATATTATGTAAACAGAAAAAATTTTAAAAAATGATGATGATAATAATAAGCACTTAAAACATGTGTGCCCCCCCAAAATTTCAGGCCACGCTATGCCTATGGAAAAAGGTATTAAACCCACAAAGGACAAGAGGAGAGCTATTCAAGAGAGAGAAACTCCAAGCATTTTTGGGGCCTACTGAACTTTTATCATGTGTTTCTACAAGATAAAAACAACACTGGCAGAACCTCTTCATCGTTTGCTTGTCAAAGGAGCAGCATGGAAATGGAAGAAAAACCACAAAGAAGCTTTTAATAAGGTTAAAAAACTCTTGTCAGGTGATTCCCTCCTTGTACAATTTAATGAAAAGAAACTAAAAGGGAGTAGAAGCTCCAGAGGCATACTATTCAAGAACAATTAACCTAACTGAATGCCGGTATGCACAGATTGCCAAAGAAGCCTTGGCCATCACACAGGGCCTTAAGAAGTTTCACAACTACCTCTATGGGCAGAAATTCGAAATAAGAACTCTGACCACAAGCCTTTACTAGAGCTTTTGCCCAGTGACAAACCCACACCAATAATGCTATCTCCAAGAATGCAACGGTGATCCCTAACTCTAAGCTCATATGACTACAGTGTAGAATCCATTATCCAAAATGCTTGGGACCTGGGGCATTCTGGATAAGGGTTTTTTCCGTAATTTGGATCACTTTTCTATAAGCATAAAAAATGTATGAAATAATTTCATAAAATAGTGATAAATATGAATAATGGATATATTACTTATAAATTTGTTCATTTAATACATTATTTGAACAAAAAAAAAAAAAAACATTCTAAATTACAAAATAATAGTACTAATTAATAACCAGTGGACCTGTGCGAAGATTTCGCACTGCAGCCTAATATTTATTAGCAATATCTAATACTTTTTAGATGCAGGTTTAAACTTCTAAACGAAAATTAAGGCTAAAACTATCTTCAAACAACATTACTGAAGCCAGAAGATCATCTAATTCATTCCATCAAAGTTACAATAAAAACTAATCGAGCATAGCAAAGGCAAAAAATGATTACCAATAGTATTTTAAATGCTTTAGGGGATGGCATCATCTGTTTCGGAAGAAACATGGGACCAAAAAAAAATATAAAAAATTGAGCATTTGAATTTCAATTGTGTTTTTTAATCATAAATATAAAATAAGCCCGTGCACCAACAATTTCCCGATTTAACTTTTTTTTATAAACATTTTGAGCATCATATAATGTGGTATTTTATTTTTGTGGCAACACTAATTTGAGGAAAACCTTTCATTTCATTTATGAAAACATTGCAGATTTAATTTTTAATTAACAGCAATTTTTAAACAAAAAATATGTTTTATCGAAATCGAAATGTGAGTGCACTATGTCAGAAGTCTGTTCAAAATCCTTTCATATGGTATCTCATTCGTCATTCTACGTTTCGTATTTTTTTAGAAAAAGGGATGTTGACAACAGAAATAATATATATGATAATAAATGAAAAATAAATAAACGTATATAAAATTCAATTTGGGTAGTTAGGAGCAGAATCTTTTGATTTGGATTTTGTAAACATTTGTATGATAGATTTTTGCTTATAGTGAGTCTCTTGCACTAACTGTTCCTGTATTTTGTACACTGACATAACTTGTTCATGAAAATAGCTCCTCTGTTGCATTCCAGAAATCAACTGCTCAGTGTAAAATATATCAGTTTCTCATTTGAAACCTTTTCAGTAATTTCATTCTGCTGATCATCAACATCACTTTCATCAGACATATCATTTGTTATCATCTTGCAAATCTCACTGTCAGTCATCTGGTGACTAATAGGAGTGTTTTCATTGGCATTTAAGCAGTCTTCCACTGCCTCTTGATTAAGCAATTATGCTTCTGAACATGATAGGACATAGATAGGACTCCAGCAGATCGACAATAATTTGCTTCTTCTGGGAAATTTTAAATCCTTCAAATTCAGGCTCACTTTCATCATCAAAAAAATAATGCAGATGGCCACAAATTGTACCATCCATGAATAAGTGTATCCTTATCAACAGCATCCCATGCTTTCGCAGCACTCCACAAAGCATCTTTGATCGTAAAAGTTTTCTGAAATTATTTTATTTCGATACCTTTATTACATTCTGTCAGCATCTTTATAAGGAACTTATTTTTATAGTGTCTTGAATGACCTCAGAATCCCTTGGTCTAACGGTTGGATTAGAGATGTGTAGTTTGGAGGTAAAATACTTTGTCAATTCTTAGGTATTCGGCATCAGGATGGGCTGAACAATTGTCAATAACAAGGATAATTTTAACATACTTTTCAAAACCAGCTGATGTACAGTGGTCCTTAGCTTCAGGTATGAAATTGTTTTCAAACCACACTTTGAAAATTTCTTCAGTAATCTGTGCACTTTTATTTGATTTGTATATAACTGAGTAAATTTTTATGCCTTTTAATGCAAGAGGATTTTGGCTTTTTCCAATCAACAGTAACTTTGCTTTATGTGTACCTGCTGCATTGGAGCAAGCAAGGACAGTTAATCTTTCTTTTGAGTCTTTAAAGCCAGTTGGTTTAGATTCGTCTGCTGTCACAACAGTCTGCCTAGGCAGATATCTCCAATACAGAGATGTTTCATCTGCATTATAAATCTGACCTGCAGATAAAAGTTCCTTGTTTCACAAGACAGCAGAAATTTTCTGAAAATGCTTCTGCGACTTCATAATCCTTTCTCGCCCCACACTGACAGGATTCTTAACCCATTCTTCCTTTTTAAATTTCCCATACCATCCAGGAGTATTCACATTTTGTTTTGATTTCCAATTTTTCATGAAAAACTTTAGCTTGCGCCATTATTATGGAACGTGTTAGAGGAAACTTCTCACTTCTCTGTTGCCTTATCCACTCCATCAACACCTTGTCAACAGTCACATTTTGAGATTGATGTAGTGTCTTTCATGACTGCATTAATTTGGGAGAATCATTGTCTCCATAAAACTGCAGCAACTTATCTTTTTGTTTCTTGATGTCATAAATGGCTGACAGACCAACATCACACTCATCACAAAGCAATTTTGCTGTAGTACCTTGATTTAATTTTGTAAGCAATGTTACTTTATCTGTAATACTGAATGCCACTCTTTTCCTTCTAGACTTCATATCACTATCAGATGATTGTTTAGACACTGTTCAATATAAACAGAAAGTGTTTAACAGTCATTATATAAAATTAAAAATATACAAAAAATAATAGATTAAAAAAATTAAATAAATCGTTACAAAAAACAATAGCACGTTGCACATTGGTATGCACATTGAGATCCTCTGTAAACAGCAATAACCAAATAACGCACTATGTTGCCAAATCTCCAGGAAAAATATTTGTCCTGTTAAAATAGTCTCATAAATGTTTCAAATATTTTCAGCACATAATGCTAAATATTTTACCAAATGAATTCTAAAAATAATGGAAATTAATAAAAAATTATATAAAATCTTTGTAACAATCGGTCAATTAAACTTTATGCACGCGGCCTGAGTTCGAGGATAAAATTTGTGTGGTGTTAGTTCTGCTAGTGGGCACTCTATGGAGTATGTGTTTATTAATGTTTATCTATTAAAAATACCATAAAAAATTCATTGTTGTACCATTAGATACTTAATATATTGTAATATAGATTCGAAATAATGTTCTATATTTGAGATAATATGCTAAATTTTCAAGATTTCATTTAAAATCAAGGAGCTATAAAAAGAGAGGACGGTACATATCAGTCTACCATGGAAAGCTTTGAAGCTGAAAAACAAGTTTTTTCCCTTCTCTATATTCGACTTTGACCAATAGCAGTCCGATCAGCAGCCTCCAGTGCAAGACATGACAGACAGAAGTAGAGGTGGGAGGAGGTAGCGACGGCATTAACTGCCACCATTTATCCAACTTGTTTAAAATTTATACAAATACCCTAGGTTGAGGCTAAAAATCATCTGCTGGCGCGATTTGCGACTGCACATACTGGAGGTACGATAGATAGAATAAAAGATCACAAAACAGCCAACTCTGAGGTGTAACATCACATGTATAAAATTCACTGGAAGTATATTCTAAAAAAGAATTTTAGTTTTTTATTCAGAGAAAATCCCTCTAACTGTGAAAAAATTTTCAAATCAAAATTTACAAATTATAAAGTAATTATTATTTTACGTATAAAAAGGAAATGTTAAAATCAATGCGTAATCTGGCAACTTCTTGTAACCTGTTATTGTTGATGCAGATCGCAATGGCAGATTCGCCGATTCTTAGCATAGAAATAATTTTTCTAGCCTCAATTTTACAAAACAAAAAAGAAATGTTAGACAGTTTTCTGCTCACTATATTTCTCCGGAATAACACCATGGCATTAAACTATGTTTAGCTTTTTCTAATGAAACTTCTAACAAAATAAAATTTGTACACAGATGTGTTTTATTTTTCTAACGTAATTGTTTTTAATGCTTTTTATCGCAATGTTTTTTGTATCATAATTTTTTTATATTTATTGATTGAATTTGTAAATTAATAAATGAAGGCAATATCATTTTATTATTTTTTCTTTTACTGACACTTTAGTTTTTACGTTTTTTTTAAATGAAAAAAAAATCTTTTCGTTTAGTGTTTTGCATTCCAGTTTTCAGAGCGCTCCGGATACCAGATCCTATACTGTACCATCTTGTATACCAACCTGGCAAATTAATTTCCAATGCAGGTAGACTTAGTCATCTATCTCACCCATAGAAGATCCATCATGAGACATCTCCCAATGAAGAATTACTCCTGGGGGCTTTGGACAAGCCCCCTATCTCAGCCAAAGATATCGCACAGATGACAATCCAAGACCCTATCTTAGTTTGAGTGCTCAACTGGGTTTCGAAAGAATGGCCAGCTGAAAAACCACATGCAGACTTCGCTCCCTATTTCCAACGGCGACTGAAAATCTCAGCCCACAAAAGATGCCTTTTTGGGGAATGCAGGATCATAATATCCACTAAGGCACAACAACATCTATTGGCCACTCTCTACAGTTCACATCAAAGCATTGTGCAAACAAAGGGTCTTACAAGAAGTTACATGTGGTGGCCAAGGATGGACAGTTAAACTGAAGACACAGTAAAAAGGTGCAACATTTGTCAACAAATGTGACATGCCCTTCCTAAAACACTAAGAACATGGGACTGCATTAAAAAAAAAACATGGTCAAAACTCCACATCGACCATGTTGGGCCTTTTCAAGGATAATCTTTTTCATCATTGTTGTCATGAATAGTCAGAATGACTAGAGGTTATTAAAGTATTGTCAGCAGACTCAGCATGTGCTATTGAAGCTTTGAGGAAGCTCTTTGGCTCACAAAGCATCCTTGACACCATAATGTCAGATAACAGCCAGGATTCACATCTTCTGAATTTACGAAGTTCCTAAAGAGAAACAGAATCTGCTATGTATTCATGGCTCCCAGACATCCTTGATCAAATGGGCAAGCAGAACGGATGGTGCAGACAATAAAAGATGCACTTCGAAGAATTATTACTGGAAATTGGAATTCTAGACTTGGATCATTCTTACTGGCACAACATGCTTCACCCAATGCTGCTACCAATGTTTCTCCAGCAGAGCTGCTTATGAATCACCATTTTGAAAACCTGCATGGACAGACTTCATCCAGATTTTTCAGAGCCTAATCCTAAAAATCTGTCTAATTCAAGGCTCCAAATGTTTGCACTTCTAGACTTGGTGTATGTTTGAGGATTTCATCCTCACGACAAATGAGTATCAGCTACAATAACAGAAGTAACAGTCCTCACAGTATATGTGGTTTTAACAGATGAAGGTCTTGTGTGAAATAGACACATTGACCAACTAAGATGACATCAAGGTGTGAGACATGTGATAGATGTTGGTAGTTACTTAGCATACCTATCCAGTGGCCCAATGCCTTGACTGTTGATGTCAGAATCAGTAGGAGGCAGCAAGGATCCAGGACTGGCAAGAAATAATATGGTTCCAGAACCTATGAAGACAGACAGTTTAATTAGGACTGTGCCTGTAGGGGAAGAACTGCTCCCTGATGCTGCAAGTCCAGCGGTCCTCCCATCGAGACCAGTCACAGCTAAACATCCACTGACTTGGCTAAAGGACTGTTACATAGTGATAGTGGCAAAGGATGTTATGTATTATCAAAGACTCTTTAACTGTAACACATTTTTCATACTATCAGAATTGCAACAGTGCCAGCAAGAAAATATGTAAATGTAAACATATATGGTTGTTGCTGCTAGATAGCCATATGCCCTGCCAGTAACCTGATATAATAAATAGTGTTAAGTCTGCATCTAGATTAATAGTATATATCTCTGTAAATACTCAACAAAAACAATAACTTATTATTAATATAAATACAATCTAAGAATACTCACAATTCACTTTCTGCATTTCCAGCATCAACATTGAATAATTTATAATTAAGCACAGCTGAAAGTAGAAAAGAAAACTTCTGAATAAATCATAAAGGAAAAACAATAACTGAAAGAAAAAAAAAGTAGATAATCCCTATGTTAGATTAAGGCAGATATTTAAATAAAGATACAGAAATTTTAATTAATATGCGATATAGAAGTATGAGTAAATAATTTTGGGAACAATTTAGATACTTCCTTATTATAGAGGTCTCTGTAGTTACAATTATGCCAAGGTCATCGTTGTTATTTTGCCAAGATCATCACTAAGTTCATGAAACATGAACATGTAATACCAGAATAAAAATAATACAAACATGTACATAAAAATAATACTACAATAATACACAATATACTGGTGTCCAAAAGTTAAACAAGTACAAATGTTAATTTTGTTCATTGTAAATATTCAAAAGAAATTAATATAAACATCAGGTGCACCAAATAGATACTATCCTTACAGCATAGCCCACCAATGTGATATCAATTTCACAATCATGAATGGTCACAAATGTCATAGTTACTCAGTGAAACAAAATGTGATACCTTGCATTTGTCTCATTACTCTCAAGTAAACACCATTTAGTGACTCCACTGAGAAGTCACTGTGATTGATGCTTTGTGACGAGTCCACAGAAGACATTACAAGAAAATAACCTTGGGATTCTCATGTGACTGTAATTTGGAGACTCCATTGTGAAGACATAATACTGAGATGCACAGTCATGAGTCACCAAATAACATCAGAATGAAGTTACATGACATTTGTTGACAATATGATCACTGATATTTGGAGACTCTGGTGGGAAGTCACCATGAGAGCTAAAATTCAAGATGATTTTATTTTGCTATTACTTGGGGACTAGTGTTTTCTATAGGTGCAGATTCACGGTAGCCAGTCGCCACGTGGCGACTGGATTTTTTTCTTTGCCCACTAACTTTCCATGTCTAAGTTGTCTAAGTCTAAGTGTCTTACAGCGATGCCCCTTTTCCACAGACTGTCAGATTTCCGCCTTTTTTAAAATGTTATTTTTTAAATCAATTCCGCACATTTCCTGTGATATTTACAGCTTTTTTATTTTTTCTGTTGTCCATAATTAAAAAATATGATTAAGCATGGATACCACATTTCTGCAGATCTACAAGTTTCCTGTTTTCTTCTTTAAAAAAAAAAAATAATAATAATATAATAATTTCCTGAATGTCAAAAATTGTTCAATTTATTTTATTAAAATCTAAAACTTAAAAGAAAATAAATCTTCTCCACATTTTTTCATATATATTTTTTCTTTTGATTTTTATAGACATACTTTTTGATGCAAATGCCCATGTTGAGCATTTATTTTCAGCTATGAAAAACACTTTGGGGGGGGGGGATTTATTTATAGAACAAAAAAGTTAGAGAATCGTTTATTTGGGACCTTACATTACAAATATTTATTCCTACAAACTGTATACAATTATATAGTTGGAAGATTCTATAAAATCCCATTGCCCAATTTTAATAAAGAAAAAACAAATCATTTAAGTTTTGGGTAAATTTTAATTAAAAATATACTGTTTATTACTTTTAAGCTTTAATAGTAGACATTAAACCCCATATAGCCATATAAATGCTATTGTTTTTATGCGTTTCACAATGTGGTGACTGCATTTTTTGGGTTTAGGCGCCACTGGCTCCTTACAGATTTTGGGAATCTGCACCTACTGTTTCCCCCAGAATAAAAATATCTCTATAAGACTACTAAGTTGATGTTTTTATATGTAATACTTTATTTAATAAAAGTCAAGAAAGAGCAGTGGTTACTTTTTTTAGAATAGAGAGAAATGTCATTATAATCCTTTTTAATATCAAAAGTCATCATCAGTTATGAGTGCCTATCAAACAAAAGTAATATTTTATTTCAAATGAAATGCGAAACAACATTACAAATATAGCTTAGTTGCCTTTTATTTTAGTAATGCACCGATTTTACTTTTTACATGTTTTTTTTTTTTTTTTTTTACTCAAAAAATTTGTTTAAAAAAATATTTATTATTCCAAAAAACACATTTCCTTGAGATCAATTTGCACGTTGAATTTTTTTCATGCATTTCTATGCTGCCTATCCACTACCTGCCTCTCCGCCTCCTCCAAAAATTTCAGGACCATTTTTCTTTAAAACAATATAAATTTTTTTTAAATATCTTAATATTTACTATCTGAAAAGGAAAAAAAAAATCTAGAACATGAATTAGTAATTTTTTCTCTATATATACTACTTTACAAATTTCAATACAGCCTTCTAAAAAAAATAAATGTTTTTTTGTGACAGATATACAATTTTTTCTATTTTTTGCCACAATCGATTGACAAATTTAGAGTTTTTTTCTCATGTGATCAATGGACGATTTTCGCTACTTTTTCCCATGACTGACTGAATAGTTTTGTGATTTTTTCCACTACTGACTGACGAATTTCGGGATATTTTCCTGCTACCGATTGCTGAATTTTACAGCTTTTTCTTGCGACTGATAAGTGAATTTTGTGTGTGGAGGTGGGCGGTCTTGCGACGAATAGGCTTCCTGACTTTTTCCTGATAATTTCCTGACTTTTTTAGCATCAATGGAGAAATTTACGGTTTTTTTTATGCGATCGTGGATGAATTTTGCAAATTTTTTCCCTACAACCAACTGGCTGAATTTCGCAATATTTTACACGTGACCGATTGACGATTTTCACAATTTTTTCTTGCGACTGAGTGACAAACTTTGCTATATTTTCCCGCGACCAAGTGACAAATTTTGTGATATTTTCCCGCGACCAATAGACGAATTTTGCGATATTTTCTCATGACCGATAGACGAATTTTGCTATATTTTCTTGTGACCGGTAGACAAATTTTGCAATATTTTCTCGTGACCGACAGATGAATTTTGTGATATTTTTTCGTGACCGATAGATGAATTTTGCAATATTTTCACGCAACCTTTTGGTGAAATTCGAACAGCAAATTTTTGCGAACCCAAAATAATCAGGGCACATTTCCAGCTATATAAAAATGGGCAGGGCACCGTGCCCTTTCGAAAACACCTAGGGGAAACACTAGAGCCTTGTCTCAAAACAACTATCATGAAAGCTAATGGGGTGTCCAAATGAGTGTCACATGAAAATCACAAGGTGACTACATTGTAACATGACCTAGGGATTCATCAGAAAGCAACAACCACAGTGTCACAAATGGTCAATGGTCTCATGTGACTGTAATTTGGAGACTCCATTGTGAAGACATAATGTGGGGAGTCACCATACGAGGTTTAATTGAGAGTAATAATGAGACGAATGAAAAATATATTTTGGTTCAGCCTAAGGACTGTGACACTTTTGACCATTTAAAATGTGAAAGCAATATCACATTGATTGGCTTTGCTGTAGAGATAGTACCTTTTTGCTACACTTAATGTTTATAATCACTTTCTTTTGAATACTCATAAATAACAAAATTAGTATTCGTGTTTACTGTCAACATAAGTGTACATACATGTGGGCAAAAATAATAAAATAATAATACATAAAATAATTCATGCATCTGCACAAAATTGATAACATAATAATGCACAAAATAAAACTATACATAACATGCCTATGTATTATGTATGTAAATATCATATTAGTATTAATGTAAATCAAATGTTTTTACAACTACAGGCGATTCTACAACTTAGCTTGGCAATACATTTTGGTCACTTGACAATTTGCCAACAGAGGGCACTATATTAAGAAAGTATCACAATTTATTACTGTTACTATTATTAATAATAATAAACTGTTAATTATTGCTGCCCATTATAACCCTTTCAACTTGAATTTTTAAGTTAAAAAATATGCATGTATACTATTTGGGGTTATTGGATCCAAATAAAAAATGTTTTAAAACAGTCATGGATGTACTGTGTTACTAGTTAATGCTGTTACCTGTAGAGCATTAGTGAATCATGCTAACAGAGTAGATCAAGGACCAGAGCCGGCCCAAAGTGTGACCACACTGGACATCCAGCCAAAGGGGTACCAAAAGGCAAGACATGCAAAAGAGGTTGTTTTTCTTTTATGATTTCTATAGCTGTGTTTAAAAAAAATTCAAGGGCACTGAATTTTTATATAGAGGCTTCGTGAGCAACTTTTTATATTCTTTATCTTACGAAAGTGGGAAGATGAAACAAGTGATCAGTTACCGGTAGGATGTCCAAATCATCCATTTTACTTGCAGAATGTAAATTAATTTTCACTATGACAGGTTTAAGACTCTATTCTGTTGAAGACTGACCACCAGATGTCTGTCCAGATGGAGTGAAATAGGAACCCTAAAGAAGTAGATGGCGGGGATCCTCATCTCTCCATTTCTTTTGTTAATTTGTACCAAGCTCTTTTGAATAATTCTTTGCAGTTTGTATATATTAGCTTACGTACAGTCAGGCATATGCCAGCAGTTGGTTTCCTCAGCATCAGCATGATTTCTTAAAACTTCAAGATATAGGACCCTAAACTCAGAATGGCAGAACTTATCATTCAGAGAAAAATAACATCATAAACGTACATCTTTAGTCATATAACGTAAACTTATTTTTGCATTTTCAATTTTCTGTATTCATTTTTTGTATTATTTTTTCCATTTATTTTTACACATGCGATTTCAATGTATATATATATATATATATATATAAATACAGGGTTAGAAATTAGCAGGCGTAAGTCATCAAGTGCAACTAAATAATTGCATTTCACAACCAAAAAATTATACCTAGTCATCAAATTTGATGCCTAGCTTTCTTTCACTTTAATTTTTGTTTAACAAACACTCTGATTCATACTTTAGCATAAGCCCCCCCCCCCCTCCCTCCTCTGCCACATGCATTTCAAGAGCACCTGTTTTTGATAGAAGATCTAACAGCAGCATGTGTCTTAGACTCCCTTGCACCTGTCAATCACCTCTAAATTGACTTCACTTTAACCAATGATTGATAAAAGTGACCTTAAAGATTACGCCCCTAAAATTATTGCACACTTTGTTCGAAAGAATGGTAATGGGCTTTATTCTCTGTTTGGGTTCGAAGCTACAATTCCGGAAATGTTTCCCCAAAGCACATGACTCAATGTCACAAAAATATGGTTTGTTACTGCTCTATGGCATGCAACATAGCGTTACAAAATAAGTCATTGCATAATTAAGGCTTACAACAGTGGTTCCTAACCTATGGGTCGTGACCTACTGGTGGGTCATGGCAGATATTTTGGTGAGTCACAGAACAATCGAGATTTGCCTCAAAAATATATCCTTTATTTCATCTATTCAAAAATATAACAAACATAATATTTTACAACTGCAATAATAATGAAAGCCATTAGCTTAAACTAAAACACCACGAGAAAACAAGGTTTTCTACAACTTCTCCTTCACTGTGGAGTTCGATGACTGTCGAGAGATAAAGTACTGTCAGGTTTACTTGAACTACGTCATGAACTAAGAATGTTTTTATTGGAGCATGATAGTGACGATAAATCCATAAGCTCTTTTACTGAATGTGTTTGTGATGAAACTGGCTAAAACGCCTTGCATATTTGGCTGATATTTTCAGTGCATTCAATGTAATGAACTTGACACTACAAAGAAAGAACATTCACAAGTTTTATATCCCAAACAAAGTCGATGCAATGATTCAAACACTCGAACAATGGGCCTGCAAAGTAGAAGGAAATAGTTTTGATGCATTTCCTGTTTTGCATGAAATTCCTGGAATCATACAAAATGAATGGAAAAAAAAGATGAAGGAGCACATTGAAGCATTCACGTCTGGCCTAAGATAATTTTTTAATTTCTTCAGTTCATTATAAGTAAATTGTAGGCCTCATTTATTTTTAAATATTTATTTTTTATTTCAAGCACCCGTAAGGATTTTTAAAAATTTTACGTTTTAAAAAGGGAAATGTTTTCTATTTGTTTACTAATGAAATAAAATTGTTTTAGGAGCTACTTTCCTAAAATTGACGAGGATTACTTGTGGATTAAAAATCCTTTTAAAGAAGAACATTTGAAAAGCATAAAACTTTTAACACCTGAAGAAAACTCGTTAAGAAAACTCGTCGACGTTTATTTTGCAATTCCTCTTTGAAGACAGTTTTCAAGGGAAAATCCATAATTTGCTTTTGGGGGGGAATTTACAAGTAGAATATCCATAAATATCTAAATCAGTTTTCAGGTCCTTGATTGGGTTCAACATGACATACTTGTGTGAACTTGCTTTTTCAGTTTGCTGTTTTTGAAAAACAAGTACAGAAGCAAACTGTGTGTAGAAAGTGACTTAAGGTTAAAATGAACCAGTTTTAACCGTGATATAGATGTGCTCACTGGTAAACACCAGTGTCAGAAATCTCCCTAATTGTAAAGTTCTATTTTGATAATAATTAAACGTATTTTTCATTATCTTTGTACTACATATGTTGTTTTAATTATTATTCCACTTACTACACATAGTGCAATTACCAATTCTTGTTTTTGTTGATAGTGCATCTTTAGTACGAAAATTTGTCTTTTTTGTAGGATAGGATAGTCGATAGTTTATAGAGGTCATACAGCAATTTCCGTACTGAGAGTAGATACACCCTCATATTAGGTGGATCACAGAATTTTTTTTTAATTAAAGGTGGGTTGTGTAACAATTAAAGGTTGGGAACCACTGGCCTACAATATTAGAAATGTTTCCCCAAGGATAAAGTGTTTAATATGTACACCCGCCCCTACCCTTAACACATAAAAATAGAAACAATGTTATTGCTAACATGGTTGCGAAAATATGATATAACATAAAATTGCAACCATGAAATGTAGTTTGGCACCTAGGAAAAAAATTGTAGGCATCATCTGACACCTTACTTAGAGTTCTTAGTTCCCAATTTCTAACCCTGTACATATTACATATATATATATATAATTGCATAAAAATGCTGCAATTTTTCACAGGCGTTCCGTTTATTCATAGACACCGTCAAGAATGTCTGGAGAGAGGGCCATTGGCTCTCATGGATTTTTAAATTTAGATGATTTAGTTTTCTTTTTCTCTGAAGATTTAAAAAAAAATTAACAAAATTTACTTTACACAAATGATTTAAAATAATTTAACACTAAGAGAGAAAGGAGTAAGGATTTTTTTTTTTAATTATTATTAGAGGATTATTTCTTCTGGCGTCTGGTTTTTTTGGCATTTTTATTTTTTAAGATTTTATTCTGTTTCAGAATCTTAATCAAAGCTGCGCCAAAAACATTGTTACATGCCATAGATTCATCGTCCCTTCAATAGACACTAAGTGATAAGCATTTTGCTCTAAGAGACGCATTGTAGATATTAAGAGTGAACTTGGAAAAAGTTGATTTTTTTGTATTATTTTGTTAAACATAATATGAAATTCTTTACTAACTGGGGCAATCTCCTACAAGAATCCAATTCGCCTCTAACACTCTGAAATTTGCTTTAGAATACAAACTGATGACAATGATAAATGTGTATTTTAAACTGCTTTTTAGGTGCGTTCATAATTATATAAAATATGTAACATCTATAGTCGTCCTCTAGCCTGTCTGCATATAACAGTGCAAAATCTACCCAACCAAATGGTTTAAAATTTAATATACCAGGGATCTGTTTAGGAAAAAATTGGGTCCTTTAAAGGACCCTTCACAAAATTTTTCATTTCAAAAAAGATCCCTTCACATAATTATCTTCCCTAAAAAAGGAGCCTTCACAAAATTATTTTCCCTAAAACAGGACCCTTCACAAAATTCTTTGTCCTTAAAGATGGGTTTTTCACAAAAATTTTCCATCTTTCAACTCATTCATTAACATTTTACAAATTAATCATTTAAAAGTAAAATCTGACCTGTCACTTTTAAATATATAAAGAAAAAATATGTATTTTACATCCATATATCTTCTTTAAAATGTATAAACAAGAACCTGAATATAACGATCATTTCAAATTCACAACATTATAATTAGATTTTTCACAAATCTAAAAAGCTGTTCACAATTTCACAAAAACAGGACCCTGAGAAAAAAGTCTGGACAGACCTCTGTATACAGAGTTTCTCCCAGACAGTTTCAGAAGGGTGCTGCACCCTGCCTGCCCTTTGGTTTACAAAATAGCATCCTTCTTGCCCCTAATAAAAATAATTAACACCCTTCTGGCCACTCAGTAAAAAAAAAGTGCCCTTTCTCCTTTCTGCATTAAAAAATTTGCTTTCATAGTAAAAATTGACTCAATATTGTCTTGAAAAGAGTGCTTTGACTTTTAAATACCAACAGTGGCTTTAAAAACCAAAAAAATAACTTTAACAATTAAAATAAGTGTACTTAAGAATCCAAAAAGTGCCCTCAAGAATCTAAAAAGTGCCCTTTTCTCACCGGTAGCACCCTGCCTTTTTTTAAACCTAGGGGAAACTCTGCAATATATAATTGTTGCAGAATTTTGTCGAGTCATTTTAAATTTTATGAAAATCAAATCAAAACTTAAAAAGATATTAATAAAAATATTTATTAAATAATTTGAATTTTTTTAAATCGGTATTCCTTGTTATAGAAGCTTCCGAGGATGAATCGTCAAGCGACCGAGATGTATCACCAAGTTATCTGACATGTATGACAGTATAGTCATATAGGACATATATAACATTTTATAACCTTTATGACCAAGTTATAGTCACATTCTTAATTCTATTAAATCTTATCATACATAATTAATCCCAATAAAGGCAAGGATTCCAGATTGCCATGGTGATTACTACATAATATTTAAGGAGTCATATTATTTCCACATTACTGAATTTAAAAACTGAATTTGCATATACTAAATTTTTTTTAATTACAGCAATCATATAATCTACCAACAGTTTTTTGGATAGATGTTTCTAGAGAAATAGCTATTAAATGGAAAAAGAGTCTAAATATGGATTTTAAGTTCTGAAATTTTCAAAGCTAGGCTTAAGTTGTTAGCCATTGGAATTTTCAGTAAATGTCAACAAAAGATAAAATGTTGCCAACTTAAAATATACTTATTTTATTGTGGAAATTAATCATATCATAATGACAGATGATATAAATCATTTCACTGGAGTAATAACACATGTAGTATGAACGCACCACCTTTGACGTACATTTTCAACTTGTTTCTTTTATAACTCGGTTTTGCAAATTCATTTTTAATATCTGCAACACCTATTATTTACTTGCCAGCATTTGACAAGAGCTTTCCGTAACATATGGGATTAATTGAGTCAATGAATTTAGTATGCAGACTGCACAGCAAAAACAGACACATACAGCATGACCATAATTACAACAAAAAAATAATATTTAATGCAATGCATTTAAGAAAGCTTTCATGGCGTCATAGCTCTCTCTTTTCAAATTAAGAAAAGACATATAATTCAAATTATGAACAACACTCGAGATACATACTCTACTCGGTTAATGTTTACTTTTTAAAATGTGCTTGCTTTTGCTTCAAGTAAATATTTATCAAAACTTATTCAGATTTTAAAATATTTAATTATTCTTGATTAATAAAGAATTATTGAATAAATATTTTCTCACAAAATAATTAATATTAATAATAAAACTCATTATTATACTGCTTATGTGTGTCATGTGTATATATCATATATATCTAATACGAGCAAATCTTGTGTGTGGTTATATAATATATATATATATATATATATATATATATATATGCAAATTTTATCTTTAAAACGGCTCTAACGATTTTGATGAAATTTTGTATCCTACCTTCTTGGGGCACCAGAAAACCATTGGGCTAGGTCACGTGTTCGAGAAAATTCAATTAGTGGGTTATTTTGGGTCATCAAGGGTCAAGGTCAAGCTAATTCTATCTAAAAAATAGTTCAAACGATTTTGACTAAATTTTGTATCCGACCATTTTCGGGCACGAGAAGACTATTGGGCTGGGTCACATGTTCGAGAACTTTCGATTAGTGGGTCATTTTTGGGTCAATGCGGGTCAAATTAATTTTATCTAAAAAACGGCTCTAACGATTTTGATTCAATTTTGTGTCCTACGAGTTTCGAGCACGATAAAATCATTGGGCTTGGTCACATGTTCAAGAAAATTCGATTAGTGGGTCAAGATCTAAAAAGCAGCTCAATTTACACTAAATTTTGCATCCAATGGTTTTAGGGCACGAGAAGACTGTTGGGCTAGGTCACATGTTCGAGAAAATTCAATTGGTGGGTCATTTTGGGTCATGGTCAATCTAATTGTATCTAAAAAACGGTTCAAACGATTTTGACGAAATTTTGTATCCGACTATTTTCAGGCACGAGAAGACTATTGGGCTGGGTCACATGTTCGAGAACTTTCGATTAGTGGGTCATTTTTGGGTCAAAGCGGGTCAAATTAATTTTATCTAAAAAACGGCTCTAACGATTTTGATTAAATTTTGTATCCTACGAGTTTCGGGCACGCCAAAATCATTGGGCTAGGTCACGTGTTCGAGAAAATTCGATTAGTGGATCATTTCTGGGTCATTGTGGGTCAAGATCTAAAAAGCGGCTCAATTTACACTAAATTTTGCATCCTATGGTTTTCGGGCACAAGAAGACTGTTGGGCTAAGTCACATGTTCGAGAAAATTTAATTAGTGGGTCATTTTGGTCATGGGTCATGATATTTGAACTCAAATTTAATTTTGACCGAGCATAGCTCGGTCTTCCCTGCTCGTAGTATATAAAACAATAATTTATTCTAAATTTATCTCTTTATAGCATGCACTTATTGTAGCTTTCAGCATAAAATTTATATATCATTATTATCAAAACAATATGCTATGCTAATTAACAGTGTGAGCTTTTGACAAAGGCTCACTGACAGCATTACATAATGTGCAGGCACAGTCTTCCACAATGAGCAAAAACTGAAATTGGGAGTTCTCACAGAAAAGAGAAATTATAAAATTGAGTTGAGAAAACAAGTAAGATTCCATAATTTTTTTAAGTTCACCATATAGTGTCATAGTTTTTCAGTGTTGACTGTGGGTGTTCTGTTCATGTTGATTTTCAGCAAGTACATAAATTAAAAATTTCACTAATTCTCAATCATTCGACAAATATACAGAAATAGTGAAAAATTAATTTATTTTATCTGTGGATTTGTTAGAGTTTTAAACAAATAATTTTTAAATCCATTATAAAAAACCCATGAACAAGCTTTATTTATGTTTGGAAAATAAACTTACTCATGTTTTTGTAATTCAGTGCATAAGATTTTGCAGAAAATGGTTGGACAAATATTATGTGTGTTTGTACTACTACTATGGTGCCATCTAACATAACAATGTCACACATTTTCAAAAGAAAGACTACCTGCTTTGATTCAGTACTTCAGACATAGCATGTCAAACAACTGTTAAAATAAAGTTATTTTTAGGGAAATATATAGATATATATACAGTTTTTCAAAATGATGCATAGCTGAATAATTAAATTTTCACCAGTGAAAGAAACAAGCATAATTTATCAAATGAAGTGTTGCAGAAATTAGGGGTTAACTCCAGAAAAATCAATTATAATTGATTTTTATTAAGCTAACCCCAAAAATCAGCAGTCTACTACATATACAGAACTATCATTAACGTCAGCTTCTGTTATTCCAGATATTAAAGATAAGCTCTAATTTAGAAGGGAACTGGACTCTTGTAAGAAATAGTACAGTAAGTTACTACAAATCTTCCATGTTACGTTTAAAATAAATTTTAAACGTAACATGGAAAATTTGTAGTAACTGTACTATTTCTTACAAGAGTCCAGTTCCCTTCTAAAATAGAGCTTATCTTTATATCTAAAATAACAGAAGTTGACGATAATGATGGATGTGTAGATATGTAGACTGCTGATTTCTTAAACTTGTGTTTTAAGAGTTCGCCTCTAATATCTGCAATATGATTTAATCTTTATGTTGAGAATGATCGGAATGTGCAATAATAAAATATACTTATTCATTCACCTAAGCACATATTAAGATACTTGAAAATCAGTGCTAAAATAAATAATGCTAAAAGTATTCATTTCATAACATCAACTTTTTGTTTTCAGAACCCTACTGCAAAATTCATACTTCAGAAATATTCTATAAAAATAGCAACTTATGATTTTGATAGGAAAACAAAAGTAAGATTAAGATCTATAATTTTTCAATTTTTACAATTAAAATCTGAATTCAAAACCAAGTGCAGGACCAAGGGAGAGATCATGGGCAGGGTTAGAAATTAGGAACTCTAAGTAAGGTATCAAATGACACCTACAATTTTTTTTGGCAAAATCCTAGAACAAGCGAGACACCTGATTTGGCAAATTTTTTTTACACGCGCCAACCGAAAAATCAGCAACCTCCAAATTCTACCCAATCAGAACACGTGCTTTTCGGCAAAGTCATTACTTACACACTTCCAAAGGCAATTTTTTTCAAAGTAAATATTGATTTTATTTCGTTTTCAGACTATTTACAAAGTTTTGCTAAGTTTTTCTGCAAGATTTTTCAATTTTTACATACTTCTAGCAATATTTTTCTTCAGATTTTTAAATTTTTGAAACTTTTAGCAATATTTCCTCTACATATTTCGATTTTTACAAATTTTAGCAGTTTTTTCCTCTGGATTTTTCCATTTTTACAAATTTTTAGCTATTTTTTCCCCTCTTAATTTTTCCATTTTTACAAATTTTTTCCTCTGGATTTTTCCATTTTTACAAGTTTTTAGCTAATTTTTCATCCAGATTTTTCCATTTTTACAAATTTTTAACTATTTTTTCCTTTGGATTTTTCCCATTTTTAAAAAATTTGTAGCTATGTTTTCCTCCGGATTTTTCCATTTTTACAAATTTTTAGCTATTTTTTCCTCCAGATTTTTCCATTTTCACAAATTTTTAGCTATTTTTTCCTCCGAATTTTTCCATTTTTACAAATTTTTAGCTATTATTTCATCCAGATTTTTCCATTTTAACAAATTTCTAACTATTTTTTTCTCTGAATTTTTACAAAGGTTTAGCAAATTTAACAATAAATTTTTTCTTAACAATTAAAAAATCTCTAGGAAAATATGGCTTAACCTTTGTAAATTGCCACAAAACAGAATAAAATCAACGTTTACTTCGTGAAAGAAATTCTCATAGAAACTGGGTAAATAGTCACTTCTCTGCCACAAATCACACACATTATGATAGGGAAAAATTTCAATATTCCTGATTTTTCAAATGCATGAAATACATTCAAGCAGCTGTCAGTACGCTTCGCATACATTAACAGAAAAAAAAATCACTGGATGCATGAAACTCTCTGTACAGTAATCTCTAGAATGCATGAAATTCATTCACACAGCAGTCAGCAACTTATGTATGTACGCTTAGCGTACATTAACCAAAAAGAACATCACTGGACACATGGAACTCGCTGTTCAGCAATCTCTATAATGAATGAAATTCATTCACACAGCAGTCAATAACTTATGCATGTACTTTGTGACACATTAACCAAAACAAAAACATCACTCGATGCACAAAACTAGCTATACAGCAATTTATAAAATGTATTCATCCAATCGGTTACCGTTTGCTTAGCCACTCACGCCAATCTCACAATCTGTCCATGCATAAATTTCTCAACCCAACCATACAAAACAATTATAGCATCAATCATGCTCATTTTACTCTCTTCAAACCAAGTACACCATTGACTGAAAGTACATCAGAAAATAAAAAAATAGCAAATAAATAAACCTTTGGATACCACTTATGGTGTAGCATTTAAAAATATTCACGAATCCTGCACAATTTTTTTTTTTTTTTTGAGGCAGGCCTTACACTCCACCTAACACAATGCTTTTCCCCTTTCACTCTCCTATCACGCCACGAACATTCCTACTCACTCGCAATCAAACCTTTCTCCATACCAAAATCAACCACATCTCTTTTACTCCTACCATTCACTTCCAAAACATAACGAAAATCATTCCTTTCATTCCTTGAGATAGATTTTCGAGGCATCCTCACACTTAAAATAAAACACTTACGAAACAATATTTAAAAATATACTACAAAAATGACTGGAAAACCAAAACTGCTCACTCAAGAGGACAAAATTCAAACTTACCCCTAAATAACCTTTACAGAATAGCTCCAAAATGCTTTGCTTTCACAGCGGTACATGCTACACACACAATTTTATAATTGTTTTTACCGCAATACAGAATTCTTCTTCGAAAAACAATCACCTCATAGACCCAAGTCAAAGAATTCAATTCACTTCACTTCACAAAACACAGAGTTCAAGAGAAAATAGAGATGTAATGTATACGTTTGGTGTGACACTACAAATGCAACCCTAAAGTTAGCCCAAACAACTTGCGGTTTGCTTTGAAAACCTCTCACTGTCCAATCAATTCAGCCCTTCTTCCACATGCTTCTCTTCTTTGGGCCTAGAGAATTCAGCAATTACTGGCTTCGTATTGCAAGATGTTTTTACAGCATAGTGCATTTCTATCTACCTCATAACTCTCTGAATCCAACAATACGGCACACAATAAACCAACCAATCCAACCAAATGATTTAATTTACTCATAAACCAATCAAATTTCCACATCGAACAATGTAGGCATAGAAGAAATGTAAGAAACAAACTGGTATCAAGAAAATCTCATTTATCACCTCGCCAAATCCAACGCTGCCAACTGTCTTGCTTGTTTTAGGATTTAACCTTTTTTCTAAGTGCCAAACTGCATTTCATGTTTGCAGTTTTATGTTACACCATATTTTCTCATTTCTTTTGCAACCATGTTAATAATAATATTGTTTCAATTTTAATGTGTTAAAGGTAAGCAGGGAGTGGGGGAAGGGAAAAGCTGTACATATTAAACACCTTATCTCTGTGTTATTCACTAAAACAAAATTTAAAAAAACTGGTTTTCTATAAAAGTGCAAAACCTGATTAAACTACAATATTTGGATTTTAGAAAAATATTTAACTTATTCTTTTTATAAAGCTAATATGCATACAAAACAGATTATCAAGCAATCAAACCTACAGAAAGAAAATTTGAACTTTTATATACAACCAGGAATAAGCCTATTTTTAAAAAAATCCTGTGACTGAAAGTACATCAGAAAATAGAAAATTAGCAAATAAATGAACCTTTGGATACCACTTATGGTGTGGCATTTAAAAATATTCACAAATCCTACACTTTTTTTTATCTTTTTACTTTCTTCTATCTATAATAGAAGAAAGTATTGTAATCGAAATTTTTTTCGACTTCCGGTTTTCGACGGATTTACACGTTTTAGAGGTCAGAGATTCCGAAAAACATGTTTTTACAAAATGTCTGTCTGTCCGTCTGTGTGTCTTCATTGTACCATCTAAAAGTGTATGACGTTATGCTTCAAATTGAACCAAATTTTTTTTCTATGTTTTCGGCTATGGCAAGCAGGTTCCATCAGAATTTGGGGATATTTCGATGGAAGTGGGCGCTGTGATCGATATTTTTGTTCCATTTTCACTATTGTACCATCTAAAAGTGTATGATGTTATGCTTCAAATTGAACCAAATTTTTTTTCTATGTTTTTGGCTATGGCAAGCAGGTTCTATCAGAATTTGGGGATATTTGGACGAAAGGGGGCGCTGTGATCGATATTTTTGTTCCATTTTAACTATTGTATCATCGAAAAGTGTATGAAGTTATGCTTCAAATTGAACCACATTTTTTTTTCTCTCTTTTTGGCAATGGCAAGCAGGTTCTATTGCAATTTGGGGATATTTCAACAAAAGGGGGGGCGCTGTGAGCGATATTTTTGTTCCATTTTCACTATTGTACCATCTAAAAGTGTATGATGTTATGCTTCAAATTGAACCAAATTTTTTTTCTATGTTTTTGGCTATGGCAAGCAGGTTCTATCAGAATTTGGGGATATTTCGACGAAAGGGGGCGCTGTGATCGATATTTTTGTTCCATTTTAACTATTGTATCATCGAAAAGTGTATGAAGTTATGCTTCAAATTGAACCACATTTTTTTTTCTCTGTTTTTGGCAATGGCAAGCAGGTTCTATTGCAATTTGGGGATATTTCAACAAAAGGGGGGGCGCTGTGAGCGATATTTTTGTTCCATTTTCACTACTGTACCATCTAAAAGTGTATGATGTTATGTTTCAAATTGAACCAAATTTTTTTTCTCTGTTTTTGGCAATGGCAAGCAGGTTCTATTAAAATTTGGGGATATTTTGACGAAAGGAGGCGCTGTGATAGCCATTTAAAGATTTCAAGATGTGCAAATTCAAAATTATTAGAAATCCTAAAACCTTTTATCATTAAATGTTCGGCCTTGATCCGAAGAATCCGGAGCAATTTTTGTTTTGCTTCTATCTTAAAAAATGGCTGAGATAGAGCGGTTTGAAATTTTAGGGTGGTTGACATTTTCAAACAAGACAGCAGAATTCATCCATAAACGGGTTTAATTTATGAGTTTTAGTTAACATGGTTTCGGCAAATTTTCTTTCATTGTTGTAACTATTAATCCTATTATATGCTTATCACTATATATTTATATTCGCCAACGTCAAATTCTCGCCAAACTTGGCGACAGTTTGCGGAATATTGCCAAATTTGGCGACCAAAGTAAGTTGGCATAAATGAAGCCAACTTGGCTGTAGAGGACTAATTTGGCGATATTCTCATTCAAATTCAATGTTGACAAGAACTGGGATTGAGTCTTTTTTATTTAGGTTCCATGCATTTTACCTTCGTGTTTTCCAGTAAAATAAGCTAAAATCGTAAAACCAAGGAGTAGGGAGGCTATCTGTTCCTGTCGGTTCAGGGCCAGAAGGACTTTTCGTAGTTTAGTATACATTGATTGTTCGCATCCCTGTAACCCGACGATTCGCAAGCAGCTGACGTACAACAAAATGACGAAAAATATTGATTTTATTGGCGATGTGATAGTGTATTTTGAAGTATTAACATGACTGAGATAGAAGAAAGTTTTGGGATTGGCACATCCAACTAGTTTTTTTTGAGGTAGGGAGCACTAAAATTTTAAAACATTCTTGATACAGTTACCTTATTTTACGAACATATAAGGAAGGAGAAATATTGCACAGTAAAAATATCATTGCACATTAAAAAAAACCCACAAAAATAGAATTTTATCATCCAGTATTTATTTTAGATGTGCTTTGGGGAAACATTTTCAAAGTCTTACGCTAAAATATGAATAAGAACATTTGTTAAACAAAAATTAAAGTGAGAGAAAGCTAGGCATCGAATTTGACAACTAGGTATAATTTTGTGGTCATGAAATGCAATAATTTAGTTGCATTTGACGACTAACAACCATTAATTTCTTATCCTGATTATAGGGGTCATGACTAAAGGTGAAAATAAGCACTCGCCAGTCGCCACTCGTCGATTAAACTTGAAAAACTGGCGATTAAAAATGTGGAAAGAACCAGCCAAATACAAGATTTTCCAATTTCCTTTTTTCCCTAAAATTTGTCATTTTCCCCACACCCTATCGCCGAAATTCATCATTTTTTTTCGCGGCTGTTCGACGAAATTTATGACTTTTCTGCTCCCGATCTCTGAAATTCTTGATTTTCCCGCACCTGATCGCCAAAATGTATATTTTTTCAGCGTCTGACTGCCGAAATTCATGATTTTTCCCCACCTGATCGCCGAAATTCATAATTTTTCAGCACTTGATCGCCGAAATTCATGGTTTTTCAGCACCCGATCGTGAAAATGTATGATTTTTCAGCGTCCGATCAATGAAATTCAGGATTTTTCCACGTCCGATCGCCGAAATTTATGTTTTTTCTGCACCTGATCGTCAAAATTCATGATTTTTTAGCAGAAATCGCCAAAATTCATGATTTTTCAGCACCTGATCGCCGAAATTCATGATTTTTCAGCATTTGATCGCCAAAATTCATGATTTTTCCATATCCGATCGCCGAAATTTATGATTTATCTGCGACGGATCAACGAAATTCATGATTTTTCCGCACCCGATCGCCGAAACTTATGATTTTTCTGCGTCCGATTGCCGGAATTCATGATTTTTTCGCACCTGATCACCGAAATTCATAATGTTTCAGCACTTGATCACCAAAATTCATTTTTCCCACATCCGATCGCCGAAATTTATGATTTTTCCGCGTCCGATTACCGGAATTCATGATTTTTTCGCACCTGATCACTGAAATTCATAATGTTTCAGCACTTGATTGCCAAAATTCATTTTTCCCACATCCGATCGCCGAAATTTATTATTTATCTGCGGTAAATCAATGAAATTCATGATTTTTCCGCACCCGATCGCCGAAATTTAAGATTTTTCCGCGTCCGATCGCTAAAATTTATGATTTTTCTGCACCCGATCGCCGAAATTCATGATTTTTCCGCACCCGATTGCCAAAATTTATGATTTTTCCCCACCCGATCGTAGAAATTTATGATTTTTTCACCCGATCGCCGAAATTTATGATTTTCCCACATCCGATCGCCAAAATTCATGATTTTTCTGCACCCGATTGCCAAAATTCATGATTTTTCTGCACCCGATCACCAAAATTTATAATTTTTCCGCGTCCGATCAATGAAATGAATGATTTTTCCCGCACCCGATTGCCGAAATTTATGATTTATCCACATCCAATCGACGAAATTCAGGATTTTTACATGCCGAACAACGAAATTTGATTTTTCCCGCACCCGATCGCCTTAATTCACGATTTTGCCGCACCCGATTGCCGAAATTTATGATTTTCTGCATCCAATTGACCACATTCAGGATTTTTGAGCATTCGATCGACGAAATTAAGAATTTTCTGCACCTGATCGTCGAAATTTATGATTTTTCCACGTCCGATTGACAAAATTCATGATTTTCCATCCCCGATCGCCGAAATTCATGATCTTCCGCACGCGATCGACGAAATTCATGATTTTTACGCTCCCAATGACGGATATTCATGATTTTTATGCTCCTGAATGATGGAAATTCATGATTTTTACACTCCCGAATGACAAATTGCAATTTTTTCCGGGCTAATTGACGAAATACACATTTTCATAATTTCTGTAGATGTTCGCCACTTTCAGTCCGCAGGCTACAGGTTGTGCATGTGTAATGTATATCATGTTGTGGGTATTATTTAGTGTATAAAATACCTATTTTATTATTGTCAGATCTTAATTCTAAACAAATATTTATTTAAAAAAAAGTACTTATGTAGTTAGCTACACAAGTACCTAAGATGTGAGACTTATGTAGCTAGCTGCATAAGCATGTTGTGTATAACTTTGCTTTTAACTTATTTTAAAATGTAAAATAGATTGGAAATTAGAATCTAGTTTATTCAAAGCAATATAAATTAAAATATTTTTATTTAGTACATAAATTACTCTACTGTAAACTCATTATATATATATTTTTTTCATTAAATATTCAGTGATATAAATGTACACTTACTGGCCACTAAAGAAATTATTCTCACTCGCCACTAACTGGCTACTAAAAAAAATCAACCTATCGGCCAGTGGCCACTAAGCAAAAATCCCTATTTTCACCTTTAGTCATGACCCCCTCTAAATGAAAAACATTTCTATAGACCTATATATTTTATTAATATAAATATGCATTAAAGGTGTTTTCATTTTTTTTTTATTTAGGGGAGACCGGTACACAGTGGACCACTTTTTCAGTTAACATTTTTTTTCTCATTAACAGACTGACCGATCTGTATGAAAATATTTTTGAATATTCCTTAAACCTTCTTACATCCATCATAATTTTCTCACAACATAGTTTTCAATATATTTTTCAAAAAAAAAAAAAACTTATATACACTTGTAAAGTGGACCAGTGTACCCCGAAAGCGGGGTACAGTGGACCACTATTAGGTATTGACTAAAATACAATATAAATCTATTTTTCATTAATCTAATTCTTTTTTGTTGCCTCTTCACCCGCAAAATAACATAGTAATATAAATTTTGAAACAAAAACAAAAAATTTATTAGATTTTGAAAATAATAACAGATTAATACAGGAATAATTGCAATTTAGTTGGAGTTATTACTTAAGTACAAAAAAATCAGCTCACATTAAAATTTGCAAATGAAATTCCAAAGTACTTATGAGTAAGATTGAGCCTGGAATTTTCAAGAAATAATTTTGGGTCTGCGAGCAACATTATGAAATCATTGACATCAACAGCAGATTCATCTACAGTTTCGGGAGAAATAAACTGATTTCCATTCAATTTGTGTCTCATGAATCTTACTTGAATAGAATCATCAACAATTAGACTACAGTTATATTTATCAAAGGCAGTAAATACAAAACAAAATATTTCTTACTATGTTAAATAAATTGTTATTTTTATTTGTTTACTTTATTTTACAGTTAAATCTACTTTAAAACAATCTTTCTTTATAGAAAATAAGCAATTATTAAATATTTTGAACATTCTGCATTAGAGTAGCAGAGTGGATTGTGGACCACTGTGCCCCAGGAGTGGGTGGTCCACTGTACCCCATGTTGAAGTTCAATAAATAATCATATTAATATTGTTTATAGCTTTCTTTTAAACATATTAACTTTAAAGTAAAATAAAAACAAGTATCTTAGCTTTTCAAAAAAGCTTTTTATTTTATTATCTACAACCTTTAATTACTAAAAAAATAAAAATATGATGATGAAAAATTTTACTTTTAGAAGCTCAAAACAACAAAGCAGGATAAAATAGTTCAATCTGAGCTAAACATATTTTCTGAAGGCTATAAATAATCATTACAGTGTTGTTGTCTATTAGGATAGAAGAGAAGCTTAAAAAAAATTTAAATAAATAAAATATTAGGGGGTGGTCCACTGTGTCCATAGGTCCAGTGTGTACCGGTCTCCCCTACTGCTTAAAAATTCGAACCTTTCATACACATACACAGAGCTATTTTTATAAGAAATGCATGACAATTGCAGGCATTGTTTAAACAATAAAAATTATAACATCGTTTTTAAATTTTCTTTAAATATGGTGTAATGACTTAACGAACTTCCAGTGATCCAAGGTGATGATTAACATCCAGCACTTTTATTCAACTTCGTCAATACACATTAAACAATAAAAACATCTAAAACAACTACAATCCTCTGCAAGACTCAGCGTACACCAAAACTTCATACAAAACATATATCACACGTTTCTTTTCAACATCGTCCGTCCAACTCTCTCTGCATCTCTCAGCCTTCTCGGTTCACTTCTCTTTATTCGCCGACCACCATCTCTCGCAGTCTCTTTGCCTATCGAAAAAATTCTTTCGACTCGATTACACGGCGATCCACCTCCGAAGCTAGGCGGAAAAGTCATGGACAAAACTGGACAACTCCAGGCCAGCAACTCACAAAGCAGGCTAGGCCATAATTTCCTTCAGTCGTCACAATGGTGCTACATTTTTAATTGAATTTGATTACTCCCTCAAGACGATATTTCCATGATTGCCAAGCCCCAAAAATCGGCTTAAAATGAAAAGTTTTTGTAAACTTTCTGTAAGATTCCCTGCTTTTATATGAAAGTAGGAAACATTGATTTCTTGGTATCTGAATAAAACATGTAAATTTTATACATTTACGAACATACCTGCAAATTTCCTGAACTTACGAAAGAAAATTAATTCTGGTATATGTCTGAAAATAGTCAGTTTAGATTTAAGATATAAAAATTGCTAATGAAGGCATGTAACCCCCCCCCTCCCCACCCCTTAAAAAAAACATGGCTATGATGTCATACACTCACGCAGTTTTTTTTTATATTTTTTTTATCGGTTATAAAAAGGAAAAAAGTCGCCAAATTTAGTGGATTTTTTCCTTTAATGGCAACCTAGCTATTGTTTTAAGGGTACTTTTCGGTTAGCCGGGCGCCAGTGATATATGTACATATATAAATACATATGTATGTATATACATAAATTTGTATATATATATACATATATGCAAATATATGTGTATGTATATATATGTATATGTAGATACGTGTAGATATGTGTGTATGTGTATATATACATGTATGTATATCACTGGCGCCCGGCTAACCGAAAAGTACAGTTTTAAGTTATTGGTTTGGTGCGGGTTTGAAAATCACGCCAACCAAAAAGTCGCCAAAAATCTCTGCATGAGTGTAAAGCATCTTTTCCAAAAACATGACGCCCTTCTAAATGAACGGCTGGATCTCTGTTCAAAACTATTTTTCACCCTTTTTTTTTTTTTCAGACCGCAGACACAGCTATACCACTTTCTTAGAAATAGGAATTATAAATATGCTCAATGTTATTCAATCATGAACCAAAAATAGGGTAAATGCTCCTATGTTCTGTTCAGCCATCCCCCATAAGTCGGCCACAATGAGATAAAATAAATAACTTATTTCTGGATCAAAATGAAAGGAACAGATGTGTTACACTCACGCTAAAATGTAAACAAAAGATTGGCGACTGTTTGGTTGGCGCGATTTCCAAGACTGCGCCAAACGAATAACTTAATACAATGGCTAGGTTGCCATTAAAGGAAAAAATCCCCTAAATTTGGTGACTTTTTTCTTTTTTTTAACCGATTAATTTTTTTTTTTTTTTTAGCGTGAGTGTAAAGCATCTAAGCCAAATGAAATACTATAATTTCCCACTGTACAACCACTTTTCGTAAATTCTCAGCAAAGAATCATGGGTATTTTTATTCTGTAGTTTCAAAACTAGTAACCAATCCTTTATGCTGGGTTGTTGCAAGGAGTTTTACCACCCTACAGAAATATCACAAGAGCTTCTCAAGTAAGTTTCTACTCAATAATACACAGAATCAGCATGTAAAAAAAGATTCAAACTTGTTTAACTAAACTTCTGGAAATTAATTAGTTAGAGAACATAATACATACCGGCAAGAAACAGCATTAAAAAAAGAGAGCTACATATTACTCTCATATTGAATTTTAATTTCGAAAACATAATAAGAAATACAATAATTAATAACAGTCCCCTCTCATGTTTTAAGGTTATTTAGAAAGATATACAAAAGAAATAATAAATACGAAAATGCTTTCATAAATTAAACACGCCACAATTGTTCGCCAGTGTTTGTAAACATAACCTTGACAGTTAAAAGATCTATAGTTAACTGTATATCAAACTGTTAAAGAAACCATTGAGTTAATATGAAATGAGTAGAAATTCCAACAAACCACTCGCTTTGAAACCAAAAAACATTGCATCTTTTGGAAGAATCGCTTCAATACAAAGCCATTAAATAATTATTTAATGGCTTTGCTTCAATAAAATTTATCTCACCCAAAATTTATTGTTAACGAGAAAATTCCTCTTTGGGTTCAAGGCTACAAAAAAAAGAAAAGAAAAGTGACGTCACGAAACCTGTTCAGTTTTTATGAACTTCAGAATCAGAAGTTTTTAGATGTAGGGTAAAAACATTCCATAACTTTATCACAAAGTAAAGTTTATTTACAGTTCTAATTTGTACACTCGTACACTCGTTTGTTTTAACTCACAAAACTATACACAGCAATACTTATGGCGTAATAATATATATTAAATTTCTCAAAATAAAAGAAATAGAATCTCAAAGCCATTTTAACTGCGTATTAACAAAAAAAGGAAAACATGAACACAAGACTGTTGCCATCGGCAACGTAACTTACAAAATATCAAAAACAAAGATAATAATCATGTAAAGTTTTAACCCAACATCCTCCCACCTAAGTTAAATTTTAACATAAAAGTTAACTTACAATTAATAATAGTCACAATTACAATAGCAAAATTATATAAATAGTTCACAAGTCCAGTCTATGAGGCATTTTAATGATACGGCCACTTCTAGTTTTCCTTGCCTCCTCAGAAGATTCAATATTGCAGTCAATTGATTGACTGGCTGTTGGTTTCTCACTTAATTTTGTACCTGCCAATTTTTCTCCAACTAGAAACGACTCTGATGCTGACACTTCTAAAGGATAGAGACGTTGTAGCGGTCTAAGCAACTCACCCCTCGCAGTTTTTAGTCTCACAAGTCTTGTAACACCATCTTTCCCGGGGATTACCTCGATTATTTTCCCAAGTGGCCAACTGATACGTTTTGTATTGTCGCTTCCAATTAAGACAACGTCACCAACCGCTACTTTGGCAGCTCTTTTATGTTCTGGTCTCTGAAGTAGAGCTCCCAAGTATTCCGATCGAAATCTATTTCTTAAGGCCTCTTGTAAATTTTGACTATACTTAACACGTTGGTTAAGACTCCGGTGATCAATTCTATCACAGTCAGGAACACCACTCACTTTGATATCTTGTAGGAACATTGAAGGAGTCAATGGAACAAGCTCTGCGTCGTTATCTGCGACATACGTCAACGGTCTTGAATTGATTATGGATTCGCAATCACACAGCACCGTCGTCATTTGTTCGTAAGTTAAAGAAGATCGGCCCAGTACTCTTCTCAACAATTTTTTAAGAATACCGACCAGTCTCTCCCACCAACCACCCCACCAAGAGGCAGTCGGTGGGTTGAATTTCCACTTAATAGGATGAAGAGCAGTGTCACTTACAATAAGGTTCCAATCCAGTGCACTTAGCAGATTTGAAGCACCCACAAAATTGGAGCCATTGTCACAATAGATAGTGCTGCATCGTCCTCTACGGGCTACGAACCTGCGCAAAGCTAGTAAAAAGGAAGGTGTAGATAAATAATCCACTAATTCAATGTGTACTGCCCGGTAGACGGCACATGTGAATAGACAAACCCAGGATTTCTTATTATCTCTGAGAAACAGTGGCCCCGCCAAGTCAACTCCACAGATCTCAAATACAGCAGCGTCTCATATACGGTCCTCTGGAAGAGATGGAGTGAGAGTATCGAGCTTTTTTACAGAATGTCTCCTACAAACAATACATTTGGATAAGATGGATCTCACTGTCTTCCTACCATGCAGAATCCAGAATCTCTCTCTTAAAATGTTAAGCAGCATTTGAGTCCCAGCATGAGCATATTTTTCATGATAGTATATCACTATACGCTTTACAACTTCATGTTGAGATGGTAAAATTGCAGGCATTATAAAATCTTCACTATCTTGTCGATACAAAAGTTTTGTTTTCAATCGGATAATATCGTTTTTATCCTTGAAAGCTCCCAGAGTTTTTAACTTTTCATCCTTTTCATTAACGAAGCTTTCTTTCTGTATTATTCTGATAACTCTATACTCAGCTACAGAAATTTCTTCGGAATCAAGGCTACCATATTTTCTACTACTTCTCGGAATACGACTATTATTGAAGAATCGAAGAAGCCAGGCAATAATTCTTACAGTTTTGTTGTAGTTCGAAAACTTATGGATAAAGGAGCTGTCTATATTTTGAAGGTTCACCATAGATGATACTATTTCCTTTCTCTTTTCCTTTAACACTTCTTCTTCATTTACTGAGAATTCTGATCTAGGCCATTCATCAGATGGGTGATACAGCCAAGGAGGACCTTTCCACCACTCTGTCTCCAATAATTGTCGAGCGGAACAACCTCTGGAGGGTAAATCCGCTGGATTGATCGACCCAGGTACATAATACCAATTTTCTGGTTTACTCACTAATCTAATTTCTCGCACTCTGTTATACACAAATGGTGTCCAGTTTTCGCTACCCTTTATCCAATATAATGCGTTACTGGAGTCAGTCCAAAAGAAGGTGGGAATATCTCCAGGGCTATACTACATACCGGGCTTGCTCATTCATTATGATGACGTCACAAAAGGTGGCTGACTAGGAGGAAAGACATACAGCGATTGGCACAAAATGATGGGCGCGTTGCTTTGGACCAATCGCTGGTCGCGGTCAGCCACCATTTGTGACGTTTTGAGAGTGAATGAGCAAGCCCGGTATCTAGTGTTGCCTTGATATCTCCTAATTTTAAATCTGCTATAACTCTTTGCCACAGTCGGGTACCAATAGTGCACGCTAACAACTCTAACCGAGGAATTGTAATAGACTTCAGCGGAGCTACTTTAGATCGTGCTTGAACTAGTTGACATGAAGTTAAGTTCTTACTTTCACTCCTTAAATATATGCAGGTAGCATAAGCTACTTTGCTCGCATCACAAAAGACGTGTAAACTTAAATTGCAGGTATCATCAGGGTCTTTTATTAAGCATCTAGGTATAGTAACTTCTTTTAGTAGATCCAGCTGTTTTCTCCACTTTTTGAATTTTTTAGAAATTGCTGATGGCAGCTCTGCATCCCAAGTTGTTTTCATTTCCCACAGTTCTTGTAACATTAATTTCGGATATAAGGTCACTGAACAAGTATAACCAATAGGGTCAAAAATTTTGTGGACTTCTGACAATATTTTTCTTTTAGTAATAGGTCCATTATCTTCACAAACTTCTTTTAAATTTACAGAAAGAGTATCTGAGTTCAAGAACCACTGCAGGCCTAATACTGGGACAACTTTATTTTTTGTACAAGAAGCCTCTTTTGTTGAGGAATGGGGATAATTGTGCTCCCACCCTCTAAGGTCAAACTTTCTTTCTGACATAATATCTGTAGCTACTTTAATGAATTCATGCAATTCTGTCTCCGTTTTTACACTAGTTAGACAATTGTCTACATAAAAGCTGTTCTTAAGTTTCTGGACAATATCCACAGGGTATTTTGAGTTTCCAAGTTGTGCTTCCTCCAAAATCATTTCCAGATGATACTGAATCACAGAATTAAGTAAGAAAGGACTACTTGAAATTCCGAAGACGACACGACAATGTCTATAATATTTCAGTTCATTATTTTCGTCATACCAAAGAAATCTTAAATAATCTTTATCGCTTTCTTGTAGGCGAATTTGTAAAAATGCTTTACGGATGTCCGCCGTAACTCCAAACTTGTTCATCCGAAAACGTGTTAATATTGTAGGAATTAACTCAACAAGGTTTATCCCTTTCTCCAGGCAGTCATTTAAGCTTGGGAAAGCTCTCAGCTTTGCTGAAGCATCAAACACAGGTCTGATTCTAGTTGTGCTATTTTCTTTCACGATATGTCTGTGTGGTAAATAATGAGACGGTAATTGAATCTCGTGCTTAGGAATTTTTTCAATTATTCCTTCTTTTTCCCATTCTTCAAATATTTTATTATAATCATCATATAAATTTTCTTCTTTCAACTTCCGTGCAGTACCTTCCAGTCTCTTTAAAGCCAAGTTATAATTATCAGGTAGTGGAGGGTGATCGGCAAGCCAAGGTAAATGTACCACAAAACGATTGTCTTTGTCGATTTGAACTGTGTTAAGAAAATGCTCTCTGGCGGATTCATGAAGGTCTTCTTTAGTTTTCTTCTCAGAAGGATCTGTAATACCGAGAGTGTCAAGAGTCCACAATTCTATTATTGTTCGAGTAGTAGAAAGCATAGAATTAGCTACTGAGATTTCATTTACCTCTGAAGAAATCTGGGGTACACGTCCCATTGTGGTCCACCCTAAACGTGTTTCCATTGCTGTTAAACCACATGATAAGGATTTGTAACCACCGGTAATGATTTTTCCGGCTACATCGGCTCCTATTAAGATTTCAATAGGACCTATATAATCATCGTTGACACAAATATTATAGTCAGTAAGCTCTTTTAAATGAATCGCAGGTATTGTCGGTGGAACGCTCCCACAGATAACAGGTTGACTCAGTACTTTAAAATGACAGTTATAAGATCCATCGCAACTTGTCAAATATAAAGTAAACACATCATGCTTGCACACTCCTGTATTTTCTCCTCCGAACAGAGAATGCTGAAGATATTCATAGTCTTCCCTTTTATATTTCATCTCTTTGGCAGTGTTTTTTAAAATGTAAGAGCGCTGCGAAGCAGAATCTATGATGGCTCTTGCCTTCCGTTTTCTCCCATTACCTCTGATTAAAACCGTTAATGTTAATAACATAACACTAGGGCTTTTGGATATATTCGCAAGTGCTTGATCCTCTTTTGAAACATTATCTAACTCTGTAGTTTCTTTTCCGGTTGGTGAGAATGCTGGTTGCTTTATGTTACGACAGAGTAATATATGATGTCTTTTTCCACAACCCAAACAAGTTATCTTTGAATAACACTTACGAACTTGATGACCCGGTTTTAAGCACAGAAAACAGCACCCTGATTTCTCTACGAGATTTTCTCTATCTTTCATCGTCATTTTCCGTACCTTCAAACAGTCAGTGGAATTATGGAAATTGCAGCAAAATATGCACTGCTTTTGTTCATTCGAAGAGGTCAAAAGCTCAGCTGCACTAGCTATTTGACGAGTGTCCCCGTATTTGTGTCTATCATTTCCAGCCCTCTTCTCTTTGAACAATTTAAAATTACTCTTGGTCTCAATCCCAAAGTTTTGAGAGGCTAGGATTATGTGCTCCTCTGCCTGCACTTCATCTTGAAGAAAATCAAGAATTGAATCGAGATCAGTCTTTTCAGTAATTTTAGATGTATTTTGATCCTCCTCCTCATGTGATCTATGACTTACAGATCTATATCGTTCCCAAGCTAGAAGCGTTTCCTCAGGTAAAGCAGATTCGACAAGTGGTAAAAGCATCGACGAATACTTATCTCTCGTTACCCCTAGTATTTCAAGCGCACGAAGCTTTGTTTCTAATAAATCATAAAGATTTCTCAAAGATTTTTTCGACATATTCTGCTTTTGGATAACCAATGACAGAAGATCCCTAACATACACCTGTATAAGTAGCTCTTCTCTCCCAAAACGTAATTTCAATTGTTCTATTGCTTTCTCATAACTATTTCCCCCGGGTGGAAAACTTTTAATTAACTCTTCGGCAGCACTTCCCTTCTCCATACATTGGGATAGATATGCAAACTTATCATGCAGATCTAAATTAGGGTCTTTATTAATTTTCTCAAACTGCCCCCAAAAACTAACCCAGTTCCTTAGATTTCCATTAAATGTAGGCAATTTTATTTTTGGGTAACGTAATAACGTATTTTTCTGAGAATCACTACAATTCGAAGAAACGTCTTCTCTTTCTAACAGCAAAAACTGACTCAACTTAATCTGTAATAACCGCCAACGGTCTATATAACATTCGGATTCATCGATCTCTTTTTCAATTAAATCATCTGTAATGTTTTCAGAATAAAGAAACTGGTTAACATTTTCTTCAGAATTTAGCATTAGCGTAGCTTTCTCCTCAATAAGTTTCAGTTTAATTATTTTGTCAGAATTTGTTAAGTTTGTTTCTTCAGTATCGAACTCGTTACAAGCTTTGCTAAACAATCTCCTATGCTGAGTTCTAATTTTCTTTGCTGCTTCCATATCAACTCAAAAATAAGACAAACAAAACAAAACTTACTCGATAATCAGCAGCCGAGTCCTGTCGGCGGACGCCAGATGTTCAGTTTTTATGAACTTCAGAATCAGAAGTTTTTAGATGTAGGGTAAAAACATTCCATAACTTTATCACAAAGTAAAGTTTATTTACAGTTCTAATTTGTACACTCGTACACTCGTTTGTTTTAACTCACAAAACTATACACAGCAATACTTATGGCGTAATAATATATATTAAATTTCTCAAAATAAAAGAAATAGAATCTCAAAGCCATTTTAACTGCGTATTAACAAAAAAAGGAAAACATTAACACAAGACTGTTGCCATCGGCAACGTAACTTACAAAATATCAAAAACAAAGATAATAATCATGTAGAGTTTTAACCCAACAGCGAACGACTAAACGAAGCGTAGGCACAACATACGCATGCTTTAGCATTACTTGCTGTATAGTTAGCTGTGTTGTGTACTTATTACTATTTTTTTTTCTTAATTATTCATATAATTTTGCTTTTTTAGCGTATAGTCCAAGGTAATTCCTGATGCACCTGAGAACCTGAGTCTCGGATTTTTAATTTTTTGAGACCCGGGCTCCCTGGAGCCCCTTTAAGATTTTTGCCCTAAATTGTTAATAACTTGCCCAATTTTTATCCGATCCTCTTCGTTTTGGGAGCTCTTTCTCCATTTAGCTTTTCTATCATTGCTACGTTCCAGGTATGACCCTGGGACCTGGTACGGGGCCCACTGAAGTTTTTGTTTCCTTAACTGTTAATAACTTGCCCCCTTTTAATCCGATTTTCTTAGTTTTTGGATTATTTTCTCCATTTAGTTATTCCTCCATTTCTATTTTCCTATTAGGGTTCTTCTCAAAACTATCAGCTGGCCCCTTTTGGATCCGGGCCCCTTTTCGTTTTTGTGCGCTAAATTTTTAATAATTGCCCCCTTTTTATCTGATCTTCGTTTTTTGGGCTCCTTTCTCCATTACTACATTCCAGTTCAGACCCTGCCCCCCCCTGTGTCCCAGTACAGGGCCCCTTAAAGTTTTTGTTCCCTAAATTGTTAATAACTTGCTCCCTTTTAATACGATCATCTTCGTTTAGTAGGCCTTTTCTCTATTTAGTTATTTTCCCATTTATTCATTCCAGTTAGAATCCTAGCCCCCTGGGGCCCTGAACTTTTTGTGCACCATGAATTTTCCACCCCACAGCTCCTAATTGTGTCACCATCTCAATGCATAACTTTAAAGTTCAGTCTAGGACTTCTCTCTCCTGATTACCACGCTCATATTTTTACTGGCACTAGGGCCCCTTTTTAAGCATTTCTTTAAAATTTTATTCTGATGATTATTTTATACCCTAAACCCTATGCTTAATTTCGACTAATTAAAGATCTAAAATTCTAAGTACTAGGACCTTTTAAGGTGTTTTCCTCTTAGGGTCCAGCTCAAAACTACCAGTTGGCCCCTTTTGGGCCCCCTATTATAGCTCCCTTAAAACTCGACCGATTCACTAGCTTTTTTTCTAACAACTTCTTAGAACTTCCAGCTACTATCTGCACGACAAAAAAATTTCTCGGACTTCAGCTGTCACCAATTTTGAATATTAATCTCTTTCTTGGGGCCCTGGGTGCGGCTTCTTTAAAAATGATCCGATTATCTTTCAATTTTCATTAACATAGTTCTAGGGTACTCCAGCTACTTCATAAACTACTAAACATTTCTTTAGCCCCCCCCCCCAAATACCACTTTTTTTTTTAATTATTAATCTTCTTTTTCGGCATCAACTGACGTTTAACCACTACAGCCGTAAATAAAAAATCACGTTACTGTTCAAGATAAAGGGTTAAGTTTAGAAAGAGGCGGGGAGATTTCATCCGTAAATATCGCGTTAATGTTAGAGAAAATTTGTTAAATTTACAGGGGAGCATATTCCACCGTCTGGGGACTCATTCTTTTCTTGGGTTCTATGGGCTCGATTTCAACAAGGTTTGGTTCATTCGACTCGATATCGAAAACTTGAGGGGGTTTTTTATTTATTTATTATCACGGGCCCAGCAACGCCGGGCGGGTCAGCTAGTTATTAATAAATGTTTGGTTCGATTTTGAGTAACTGGGTTTCATCTTTTATTACAGAATGTTATTTTTCACAAAAATATAACAAATTTCACAAAAATAAATTTTACTTTTCACACCACCACCCCCCCAAAAAAATAAAAATTAAAATAAAATAATCTGCACCGACCAATGATTAAATGCTTTTTTCATGGTTACGTTTTTTAAAAACATAAGATCTATTTTTTTTAGATTAAATTATATAATTCTTCCCCCTCCCCCCCCCAAAAAAAAAACAGTAAAATGTTTCCTAAAAAAATATACCCCAAGTACTTCATCAAATATTTCCTATAATTAGTCGATTTTTTGTTTTGTCATGTTTTTATACATATTATTAGAATAGTAAAAATATTTTTTTTTAAACCTAAAGAGTGTTTATTTAGTTTAAAAATAATTTCAGCCAACAATACGGAATTCTGACAAAACATAAGCTTCATTTTCACAGATTTTCTTGGCTAAATATAACATATTAAAATGATATAGTCCATAATTTTTTAATTGTTTTTATGTAAAACCATTAATCTATACTCAGGAGTTGGGAAATACATCATTTTAGACCGGGAGGCGGCAGCACAGACAACCACCTCATCGAGTTCACGGCTGAAATTCCAGAATTAGTTAAAACTCGATTCGCATATTAAAATGCAATCGGTCTGCCGAGTCATATCTTGGTGGTAAACACGTGAAAACCCGATTTTAGCGGTTGACTCGTAGATTTACCATTGTGTTTTCCTGCACCCAAAAGTATGAAAACATGGAGAACTGGGTGCAGGAAAACTGGGTGCTGGGTCCGGCCTGTACCGGGAGGAAAAGGTAGCCTTCGTATATCTTCGTTTTAAAATTTTAGCTAATGTTACACGAAAACAGCAAGTTAAAATGCAAAGGAACATTTACAAAAGATTCGTTAATACTGAATTTGAATAAGAAATTCGCCAAATTATTGAGCAATAGCCAAATTGGATTCATTTATGAAGAATTATTTTGGTCGCCAAATTTGGCGATATGTCGCCAATTTTGGCACCAATGTCACCAATTTTAGCACCAATGTCGCCAATTTTGGCGCTAACGGATATGAATATATAGTTTTATGCGTATGATTGGGAAAATTATTACAACAATGAAAGAAAATAATTTGCGAGTAATCGCGTTAATGTGCTGTTTTGTTTCAAAATGTCAGCCACCCTAGAATTTCAAACTGCTCTATCTCAGCCATTTTTTAAGATAGAGGTAAACCAAAATATGCTCTGGAATCCTTGTATGAAGGCCTAAAACGTAATTAAAAAATAAATTTTAATTTGTAATTTTTTTGTATATTTATTTTAGTTTTAAATTTTTAAATGGCCACCATCTTGAAACAAAATGGCGGACCAAGCTGGCCAACGAACTCGGTCGAGACATTGGTTAGCTTAATACACACAATTAGTTTCATCAAAATTGATTTATAAATACGAGCGTTATCGTATGACATAGGTCATATATATATATATATATATGCTTTCCTCCGAACGGCTGCAATAGGTAGCATTATACTTTTTTGTATTGAAAGCTACCTAATATATTTTTATTTTTTTAGGTAGCTTTACAAAAAAGTATAAAGCTACCTATTGCAGCCGTTCGGAGGAAAGCAGTTCCGGAAAATTTCGATATATTTTCACCGATCATGACCCCCAGACCCCAAAACCACCCTCCGTTCAAATGTTGATTTATATATATATATATATATATATATATATCTGACCTATATCATATACGATAACGCTCGTATTTATAAATCAATTTTGATGAAACTAATTGTGTGTATTAAGCTAACCAATGTCTCGACCGAGTTCGTTGGCCAGCTTGGTCCGCCATTTTGTTTCAAGATGGCGGCCATTTAAAAATTTAAAACAAATAAATATACAAAAAAATAAAAATTCAAATTTATTTTTTAATTACGTTTTAGGCCTTGATACAAGGATTCCAGAGCATTTTTTGGTTTACATCTATTTTAAAAAATGGCTGAGATAGAGCAGTTTGAAATTTTAGGGTGGCTGACATTTTGAAACAAAACAGCACATTAACGCGATTACTCGAAAAATATTTTCTTTCATTGTTGTAATAATTTTCCCAATCATACGCATAGAACGTTATATTCATATCCGTTAGCGACAAAATTAACTCTATTTACAAAAGTGTTGATGAATTTTGGTATATCAATATATGATGAATTGGAGAATACTACTATTTTGGTACCATGAAGTGTAGTATGAACATAAATAGTGTATATACAAAAATGTTACTAACTGTGTCAATAAGGGTAGTTATCACAAGTATTCCACTCATGGAATAAAATAGCTCTGATCTCCAGTGTGACCACGAAAAGAGTGGCACCGTAGATTAGAGTGGGGTCAATCCCAAATCAAAATAAAAACGAAAGATAACTGTTTAGTGCGGACTGGAAAATATGAAGCTTCAGTTTTTCAATAGAATTAAAGAGGTTTCCTCCTAGGAATTTGCGGTCGTCGAGCCGATATTTCCAATTCATGGTGTGCTGACTGAAGAAAACTAATAAGGCAATTGATTCCGAACCACATTTTATTAAACTCCGGAAAAATTGTAGGCTATGCTTTTACTAGTTCACGTGATAAGTCCATGCAGAATGACTTTCAGTACCAAGAGAGCTTTCGTAAATTAAATTAAATACTCGAAGAAGATGCAAGATGTACTAGGCAGCGTCGTAGATTCTATCGGCGGCTACGAGAATTTTATTCCATGGTCCCGAACCACGCTCCGGACCTCCGCTTACATCATGCTCCCAGGAAAATCTGCCTTTGTATAACCCTTCTCCAATGCTCATGAATACAGAGTTGTCAAAACAGTCTTTCGACCAATCAGCACTACGGAACTCAATTTTTGGGCTCTATGATTTGAAGGAGAATAAGCTTCAGACTGAAAAGCGCGGGAGTGATATTCTAGAATTGTTCCGGAAAAAACCTGATTCTTTCGAACAAATAAGAAAGATAAAAAAAATACGTAGGTTTTGCTGAATGTGGGCAGAATGCCAAGATAAAATTTTACATTGAAATTGAGCTACCTATTGCAGCCGTTCGGAGGAAAGCAGTTCCGGAAATTTTTGATATATTTTCACCGATCATGACCCCCAGACCCCAAAACCACCCTCCGTTCAAATGTTGATTTATATATATATATATATATATATCTGACCTATGTCATACGATAACGCTCGTATTTATAAATCGATTTTGATGAAACTAATTGTGTGTATTAAGCTCACCAATGTCTCGACCGAGTCCGTTGGCCAGCTTGGTCCGCCATTTTGTTTCAAGATGGCGGTCATTTAAAAATTTAAAACTAAAATAAATATACAAAAAATTAAAAATTCAAATTTAGTTTTTAATTACGTGTTAGGCCTTGATACAAGGATTCCAGAACATTTTTTGGTTTACCTCTATCTTAAAAAATGGCTGAGATAGAGCAGTTTGAAATTCTAGGGTGGCTGACATTTTGAAACAAGACAGCACATTACAAAAATTTTCATTGTTGAAATAATTTTCTCAATCATACGCATAAAACTATATATTCATATCCGTTAGCGCCAAATTCTCGCCAAACTTGGCGATATTTGGCGAAATATCGCTAAATTTGGCGACTAAAATAAGTCTTCATAAATGAAGCCAATTTGGCTATTGCTCAATAATTTGGCGAATTTCTTATTCAAATTCAGTATTAACGAATCTTTTGCAACCGTTTCTTTGCATTTGAACTTGCTGTTTTCGTGTAACATTAGCTAAAATTTTAAAACGAAGATATAGGAAAGCTACCTTTTCCTCCCGGTACAGGCAGGAAGGACTTTTATATTTTGAGAAAGAATTTTTTTTTTTTTTTTTGCCAGAAAACATAAGGAAAGAAAAATAAAAAGATATAGGTTGTTTTTTCGAGAGAATTAAAATATTTAGCTGGGAAAGTGATATTTTAAAAGAATTAAATTTTAGGATGTGTTATTTTAATGGAATAAAAAAATGTGTAATTTTAACAGAACAGCATCTAGCGCCATTCTTTTAAGAGAATGAATTTAGAATAAAAATTTTTTAGCTAGGCGGGATTTTGACAATCTAAATACTAGAACGAGAAAATAATTTACAATAATGAGATTTAAACAGAATTATAGATTTGATGAGGCCAACGGCGACAAAATTAAAATTTGTTTCATATATATATATAACCATAAATGAAACATTACCATAACATATATATATATATATATATATATATATATATATATATATATATGAAAAGTTGAAAAATCAGAAAGGCATGAGAATCGAGCCCGTACCCTCCACATAGTCAAGCGCAATGCTCTAAACATTCGACCATCGAATTCAGTTTCAGTTTTAAACAAAATATCATTAAAATATCCACCATAATTAGTCAAATCAATGTTCCGAAGGCAAGCCGTTCAAGTTCACTATGCATACATTCACAGTATTTTCATGTGTATAATAGGAGTCATAAAGAACAAACAGGCTTTTCTTGCTAACCAACCGTAATTGAACCAACGGTGACGCCAGATGCCCTTTCCTTATAGATTATGTGGAAGGCTACACTAGATACCGGGCTTGCTCATTCATTATCATGACGTCACAAAAGGTGGCTGGCCGCGAACAGCGATTGGTGCAAAGCGATGAGCCCGTCGTTTTGTGCCAATCGCTGTATGTCTTTCATTTTGTCGTTTCGCTTTGAACCAATCGCTGGTAGCGGCCAGCCACCATTTGTGACGTCATGATAATGAATGAGCAAGCCCGGTATCTAGTGTAACACTGTTATGTGCATGTTTGTCAACAAACCAGTTCCTCACTAGTCAACTCCTCTTGAAGTAGGCAAAACATTTCCCGCTCAATGAGATGTTTCCTATGAGAAAACGGAAATTTGCATTTAATTATGGATCGTATATGTTGTGGTTTTTTACAACCACTGCCATATTTTTATTTAATTTAAGAAATGTTTTATTAATCGTTATTCATTTAATATTAAAATTCGCATTCAAAAATTATTTTAATTCCTTCCTTTTTAAAACTTTCCCTGTAAGTTTTTCTTTGTTACATAACATTTCGCTTTATTTTAAAATGATAATGATCGTTTTGAAATCTGTACTACCGGCAGGGGAACCTTCTCCAACATTCTACAGCATTCTAATCGTGAGCTCACTTCCTATTCTAAGCTCCGCCCCTCGCCAATCAAATTAAAATTAGTTTAATACGTAATTTCAAAGTTGATGTTTATCTCTGCCGATTGGCGTTTTTATTTTTTCGGCAATCACTTTCCCGCTGCGCTGCAGCTGCACGCACACACGGGGACGTTTTGCTACAGGCGTGAAAGGTGGTCGCATGTCTTGCTGCGAAGAAATCATATGCGTACATCAAAAGTTATAATATGAAAGAAATATCTTTTTAAAAATTTTTGATGATTTGATTCCCTCCATATTTTACTCTGATTACGGCAAGTATAACTGTTATACCATCGTAGATGCAATGACGGTTGTGAGTGATGCTAGGTTGCTGGAACCTTATGATGATATATGGCAGAAGTGGCTTTGTATTGAAAGCTACCTAAAAAGTATAAAGCTACCTATTGCAGCCGTTCGGAGAAAAGCAGTTCTGGAAAATTTCGATATATTTTCACCGATCATGACCCTCAGACCCCAAAACCACCCTCCGCTCAAATGTTGATTTATATATATATATATATCCATATATATATATATATATATATAATTATAATATCTATGAATTTCAAAAACATATCAAGTTCTAATATCATTCTACTAAAATCTACTAAGAGATAATTAATGATATTGTGTAATCAGAATACCACATAGCTAATAATTAACTTGTGCAATCATAAAATTACCATAGCATGTGCTTCAATGGTAATTAGCCAAATTTACTCATACCTGAAGAACATTTAAAAAGAAAGAGAGAGAAAGGGGAAACAAATTATAAATTGGAGTTGCTATTATGTAAACACAATTGGATTAATAAATTAATTATGAACATTATTCAGTGGAAAAACTGGACCACAAGAGAACCAATCAAGAATTGGATATGAAAAAACATATGTGGATGTACTCTTCAGCTTGGCTGCACCCACATGTGTTTTAAAAATAATTCAGTATTTCATAATTCTACTGGCATTATGCTAAGTACAGTAGAATCAGCCAAGTATACTGAATTATTACCAGACAACAATTGGAAAAATTTAAAATTGGAAATATGTAAAATGTAAATAAAAAACCATTAAGAAATATATAATATATCACTTACAACGATTATCCAAAATCTTTATAAATCACCGCACTATATAACCACCAGATATCATTTTTGAAATAATATTGGAATTTTGAACCCTTAAATTGTAGAAAAAATGTTTTACTCACAAGAATGATACAGTATCCTCAAAATATAGCAACTTCTTCATAATGTTCAATTCCACATGGCACGTATCAAACATGTTGACATTCGAGTCAAGTTGAGAGAAATGATTTGAAAGACAAGTTGAGAGCTCATGTTTTTAAAAACACAACTCGATCAATGACACCCCAACACAATATAATTCAAAAACACACAAAACTATTCTGTTGATAATACTCTTATAACATAATTATATCCGTGAATATATAATTACTCCATCTAATTTTAATTCCTGAAAGTAAAATTAATGTACAAGCAATAGCTCCCTCTATAGTTAAATTCAAAATAATATCCATAATATCTTCAACTAACTAAAACGTAAAGTGTCGCCATCTATTGGTATTATAATTATTCATAATTAATATTTAGTTACATATCCATATTATTATTAACATAATCACTTCATTAAATTTAATCAATATATAAATTTTAATAAACAATACTTCCTTGTAGTTTTAATATTAAATTCGAATAAAATCCTGCAATATGAATAAATATACACAGAATTTATTCATCCTGCACAGCATTTCAGATATTCTTAACAAAAGTATATTTTGTAAAAGATATATTATTTTAAAACAAAGTGCTTTGCTGCCAGATGTGTTAAACCACTGATATATATTATAAACTTATAATTAAATTATTAATTTTTTATTGTTACTTCTACTTAAATATATTTTAGACTTGTTATTAAATAATTAATGTATTGTTTATACTTAATCACATTATTTATACTTAATTTTATTTTAGATTTCAGAGATTAATTTAATATCAAATTAAATAATTATTATTATCACTACTGTGCTTCAATCAAATTTATGCTATGCAGTAATTAAAATTACTTATTAAATTTAATTTCATATATAAAAATAAAAAACTATATATATATATTTATACACTTTACAAATAGATATGTTTGTGAGTTATAATAATCAATGTTATCCATGTATAATTTAAATGTATGAAAACTGCTCATCAATGACACCCTAAACATATGTGATCGGCAACGCACAATCACATACTATACAGAGTGTATATAATGTTCAATCAAATTTTAAATTTCCTAATATGTTATAATTGTATTAATGTATGTTATAATTGTAATATTATATCTAGTGTTATATGTTATCGCACATTCAAACAAAAATTTATTACATACAGTGTTAATAATTTAATGATATAATAAATGTTATTTAAAAGAGTTGATAATTGAATTTATCATAAAAAGTGGATAACCATATATTTTTGCTTGATCTCGAATAAACCTAATATTTTTGTTTTTATTTATATCTGAGCATAACTATTTTATACGATGTAGATAATTGATAATTATATTTTTATATACAGATTTATGTAAACATGAAGCATAATTTTTAAAAATATTTACTTTAAATGGAAAATCAAATCTCTTATCATAAATATCAAAAATTAATTTATAATTATTATTAATATTGATTTTTAAGTCAAGAAAGTTAATATTATTATTAATTAAATCATTTTCGCTTAATTTAAGTTGAGTAGGATAAAAATTGAGTGGTGATGTGCATTTTTTTTCATTGAAATAAAATATGATAATGTCATCAATATATCGATAAAATACATAATCATTGTTCGTACTAATATTTCTTTCATAATAATATAAGTAAAGGTCAGAGAGAATACTAGATGCTGTTCCGCCCTGCGGAATTCCCTGGCATTGTTTATAAATAATATTGTCATATATGATGTAATTATTATGCAATGTAAAATTTAGTAAAGTTTTAAAAAAATTTACTGAAATATGTTCTTTTAATTTTAATTGAGATTTAAATTCTTTAAATAATATACACATTGTTTTATGTAAGTCTTTTATATCAATGTTATTAAATAAATCATTAAAATCCAATGTTTTTATGAATTTTACCGGATTGAAATAATATATATATATATCTGACCTATGTCATACGATAACGCTCGTATTTATAAATCGATTTTGATGAAACTAATTGTGTGTATTAAGCTCACCAATGTCTCGACCGAGTTCGTTGGCCAGCTTGGTCCACCATTTTGTTTCAAGATGGCGGTCATTTAAAAATTTAAAACTAAAATAAATATACAAAAAAATTTAAAATTAAAATTTAGTTTTTAATTACGTGTTAGGTCTTGATACAAGGATTCCAGAGCATTTTTTGGTGTACCACTATCGTAAAAAATGGCTGAGATAGAGCAGTTTGAAATTCTAGGGTGGCTGACATTTTGAAACAAAACAGCACATTAAAGCCATTACTTGCAAATTATTTTCTTTCATTGTTGTAATAATTTTCCCAATCATACGCATAAAACTATATATTCATATCCGTTAGCGCCAAAATTGGCGACAAAATTGACAAATTTGGCGACCAAAATAAGTCTTCATAAATGAAGCCAATTTGGCTATTGCTCAATAATTTGGCGAATATCTTATTCAAATTCAGTATTAACGAATCTTTTGTAAACGTTTCTTTGCATTTTAACTTGCTGTTTTCGTGTAACATTAGCTAAAATTTTAAAACGAAGATATAGGAAAGCTACCTTTTCCTCCCGGTACAGGCCGGAAGGACTTTTTCAATTAATCTCTTCAAAACACTTCACTATAATATCACAATATCACCTTTTAGACTAATACATAATATCAGCATTCAAGAATAATTCAAGACCTTTATTGTATTAAACAAAATTAATATAGCTAATGCGAATACATTAAATAATATTTACTAAAAACTGTAATTATATAGAATATTTAATTTAAATTTAATAGACTCAACAAAATAAGTACCAAAACTAGTTGATCAGGCTAGAAGACACCTAGTAATGTTGAGAAGTTATTGTCTACATTTTAATGTTAAGTTGAATTACACAAGTATTATCCCTGTGTCGACCCAAGAATATACCTGGTAAAAAGAATTTACGTTTATTTTCAGAAAGGTTTTTTTTTTTTTAGTTATTGTAAATAAAAACCTTTGGAAGAATTTAATATATTGTTTTTACTAATGTTTGGTTCCTTAAATCCCCATTTTGAATCAAATTTATCTTTCCCATTAGCTCCTAATTAGAATTATTAACTTCGCGAGAAATTTGAGGAGCCATGAGTCTTCTATAATCTGGTTGCACTTCGTAGTCATTATTTTCCTCATTTGACTGCATAATTATATTATTACCACAGTTCTCAAAATTTAATTTTTCATCATGATAAAGATCCAAATCATTATGCTCTTCATTGTTTTCAAAATTGTTATTCACTTGATAAAAATTAAATTTGTTATAATGGTCATACTTATTTTCAAAATTACTACTCTCATTTTCAATTTTTATACCTTCATTATTCACTTGTTGTACTTTATTAACATCAATAATATGAAAATGGAGAGCTTTCTCATTTTGTATATGACTACATCTCTATTTACAATTCTTTTCCCCTGTTTGACAATACAATGTTTACAATTTATTGTTAAATCAAATTTTGAACACTCTTTTAACCTCAATATGGCATAATTTAGATCTATATTACAAACTAGAAAATCCACCCATTTACTAATTTTCCCAACCCTGATAAGCACTCTACACTTCTGATTAATTTCCATAAACCCTTTTGCTTGACCAACAATAGTAGTAGGTATTTTCTCAATTTTAGCATTAAGTTTTACTACAAACTTTAATGGTAAAATGGCAATTGTGGAGCCACTATCCACAATACAAGGTAAATTATAACTAGGGGTGTACCCATACACTATTAATTGTCACTCATTACCGGGATTACAAGCAAAAGAAGAAGCATTAGGAGTATCAGAGGCAGAGGGAGTAGTATTACTTCTAAAAAGTCCTTCCGGCCTGTACCGGGAGGAAAAGGTAGCTTTCCTATATCTTCGTTTTAAAATTTTAGCTAATGTTACACGAAAACAGCAAGTTCAAATGCAAAGAAATGTTTACAAAAGATTCGTTAATACTGAATTTGAATAAGGAATTCGCCAAATTATTGAGCAATAGCCAAATTGGCTTCATTTATGAAGACCTATTTTGGTCACCAAATTTGGCGATATTTCGCCAAATGTCGCCAATTTTGGCGAGAATTTGGCGTTAACGGATATGAATATATAGTTTTATGCGTATGATTGGGAAAATTATTACAACAATGAAAGACTAGTCGTTGGGGGCCACCGTAATACTTACCCATCATGGATATGCATAATGTAAAATATTAAAATAAAAAAATGTGTAAACTACTTATAAAATGCATTGCAATTCAAATAAAATCGAGGCTTGATGACGTCACAAACTTTAAAGGCTCGATTACTGAATTGCTTGAAAGAAACATCCTTATAACTCCAAAAATAATAATTCTATTAACTAGCGGTTTATTGCATCTGATTAAGCGTCAAATTTCCAATTAAAATATATCTTTGAATTGTAATTTGGATGAAATACAGGGTCATGAAAAATCGAAGAGTGTGGAAAATAGGATTCCAAATATCTCGGCAACTCATTATCCGATCGACTTCATGCTTTATGCAAAATTTATGTTTTTTTATTTTCTTTTATATTCATGTCTTAAAATAACCAATTTGGAAAATTTTTATATACCTTTTATCAGAACGAATATTTCGAGAGTCCGAAAAAAATAGTTCTGGTGAATCGAGGTTATTGAAATGAAATAGGCTTCTTCCCATTATTACATACTAAGTACATACCAAATTGCAAGTCTCTATCTCAATTTTTTCGGGAGATAGAGCGTTTACAGACACACAGACACACAGACGGACGGCAAAATTTTTTTTCTAAAAATATGTTTTTCGGAATCTCCAGTGTCTGAAACGTGTAAATCCGTCAAAAAAAAATTTCGATTTTCAAAACGATTACAAGACTTACCCTATACTACGTATGATGGGTAAGTAATAATAATTTGCGAGAAGTCGCGTTCACTAAAACTTATAAATTAATCGTTGGATTTTTGTAATTTGCTATCTTGTTTCAAAATGTCTGCCACCCTAGAATTTCAAACTGCTGTATCTCAGCCGTTTTTTAAGATAGAGGAAAAACAAAAAATACTCCGGAATCCTTGTATCAAGGCCTAACACTTAAGCAAAAAATAAATTTATATTTTTAACTTTTTTGTGTATTTATTTTAGTTTTAAATTTTTAAATGGCCGCCATCTTGAAACAAAATGGCGGACCAAGCTGGTCAACGAACTCGGTCGAGACATTGGTGAGCTTAATACACACAATTGGTTTCATCGAAATTGATTTATAAATACGAGCGTTATCGTATGACATAGGTAAGATATATATATATATATATATATATATATATATAAATCAACATTTGAACGGAGGGTGGTTTTCGGGTCTGGGGGTCATGATCGGTGAAAATATATCAAAATTTTCCGGAACTGCTTTCCTCCGAACGGCTGCAATAGATAGCTTTATACTTTTTTGTATTGAAAGCTACCTAAAACACACTCTCTTTCGCAATGGTAAGCATTTCTGACCCCATTACTGGTGCAAATTCTGCACGGTCTGCTTGGATAAACCTCCCTATTAAAATATTTACAACTTGTTCATAATCATCACAATTTAAACAATCGTTAACATACACTTTAAGAGCTTCCCCCTTAAGATATTGAGACATATGATTAAATTTCCACTCCTCATTCTTATTTTCTCTTATACAAATGTGGTCGAAATACTTCAGCCACTGCTGAATCCCCATTCCCGAATCAGGGTCAAATGCAATCATTTTAATTTCATCCATTTTTAGGGTTTCGTTTATCTCACGAAACCCTATTACTCTCGCTCCGTTGTCTGTCTGTCACAGAGCTATTCTCAGAAATTATGTAACTTACAGAGTTGAAACTTTGTATATAAAGCTGAATACCAACTATAAAGAGCTCAAAATATTAAAATTTGTAAAATTCGTATTATTTTAATAAATAGAGATAAAAAAAACCAAAATTCTAACAGCCTTTTCCTATTAAATTAAAAAAAAATTCGTTATAGCAGATGCCAAAAATTAAAAATCCACGATGAAATTCTTTCTACAATAATCAGTTTTCTATCAGACGATTTCCACGTGCAAAATTAAAATGAAATAAAAAGTTTCACCCATTGAAAAAAAGATTAATATGAAATAAAAATGATTGACGTCATAGTAGTAATAAAACGGACATTTTCAAAGATTTCTCAATAATACAAGGAGTATAAGTATGTGTATGTACACAAAGCAGATTAATATCACGTCATTAGAGAATTAAAAAGAAAATCTGACGTCCTATTGGAAGTTTAACGAATTTTTCAGATGTTTGAGAATAATACAAAGTGAGTATCAATATGAGTAATAGAGAATAGTAAATATATGAGTTTGAGAAACATATTGATTGTGATAAAAATCCGATTATGGAAATATTCGCATATTTTAACATTTTGAAGGTGTACAACATGTTTAATTTTGAAATTATTTTTTATATCGCATTTAGTCCGCCTGACAGATATTATTATGACAGAATATAATAGCCGGCTTCGCCTGCAATCGGGCTTGTTTGAATACTCGAAAAAACGAAAAAATAGACCGGTAAATTTTTACTTTATAAAAATCCAAAAACTTTTTTTTTTTTTTTTTTTTTTTTTTAAGTTGTTATATGAAATTTATTTGGATTTATTAAAGAAAGCATAAAGTGTTTTGAAAGGAATATTAAACGAAACCCTTTGAGTGATCTTCGATCACACTTACCCACTTGTTCTGTTATTTCTATTAGTATGAATATAAGAAGATATTCTATTTTCTTTACAAAGTACCGATCTTAATAACATTTAAATAACAACAATAGAATCTAAATAATCACTAACAATAAAATAAAAACTCTTATCAAAAAAGTCCTTCCGGCCTGTACCGGGAGGAAAAGGTAGCTTTCCTGTAACTTCGTTTTAAAATTTTAGCTAATGTTACACGAAAACAGCAAGTTAAAATGCAAAGAAAACGTTTACAAAAGATTCGTTAATACTGAATTTGAATAAGAAATTTGACAAATTATTGAGCAATAGCCAAATTGGCTTCATTTATGAAAACTTATTTTGGTCGCCAAATTTGGCGATATTTCGCCAAATGTCGCCAAGTTTGGCGAGAATTTGGCGCTAACGGATATGAATATATAGTTTTATGCGTATGATTGTAAAAATTATTACAACAATGAAAATTTTTGTAATGTGCTGTCTTGTTTCAAAATGTCAGGCATCCTAGAATTTCAAACTGCTCTATCTCAGCCATTTTTTAAGATAGAGGTAAACCAAAAAATGCTCTGGAATCCTCGAATCAAGGCCTAACACTTAATTAAAAAATAAATTTGAATTTTTAACTTTTTTGTATATTTATTTTAGTTTTAAATTTTTAAGTGGCCGCCATCTTGAAACAAAATGGCGGACCAAGCTGGCCAACGAACTCGGTCGAGACATTGGTGAGTTTAATACACACAATTAGTTTCATCAAAATTGATTTATAAATACGAGCGTTATCGTATGACATAGGTCAGATATATATATATACTAGCTGTTACCCGTGACTTCGTTCACGCAACATTAAAAGAAGAATAAATACATTAATTAAGCAAAATATTTTACTCCCAATAATTAAAAACGTTAATAATTAACTAACTATTTATCACATTTCATAGGAGACAATACGGTATTTTTTATTATAGGGACCTTGACATAACTCATTCTTAAAAAAGTGAAATTTTGTGCCAAATAATCGCGAAAATGAAATTGCAACCAATGCAAAAAGGAGGGCCAAATAAAATCGTGAAAATAGACGAATTGGGTAAAAACAAATGTCAATTTTACTTGATAAACAATTTTACTTTTAACGCCTTTGAGAAACGTTTTAACAGCCATCCTTGAAAAAAAAAAACAATAATTAGAAATAGTATATGCTTTTTCTTTAAATTAAATTCTGCCTCCTTGGTTTAATATAACAAATCTTGTTTTCTAAATGGCAGTAAGTAGTGGCAGGCAATTTTTTGTTCTCAGAATAAATTGATTCATGCAGTTTGAATATGTGAAAATATGTTTGTATTTTTCGGATAATTTACTGAAATCAAGATTTTGTTTTCACCATCTATTCAAAGTGAAAATAAATTCTGTTTTTCAGTTTTAATGAGAAAATGGTGTAAAAAATATACTGATATGTTTTATTTCTCCTTTTTTATACACAAATATGGAGTAAGTTACTTTCCGTTTTTAGAGAAACGTCGTTAAAAAAAAAATAGCATTTAATTTAATTTTTTTAATTCTTTGTGGGACATCCTCGGATCAATTATAACCGGTATTCGCTAAACCGGTAGTAAACTAACCGGTAGTAAATCACATTGCGTTCGATAGTCTAGGAGTAGTTGCGAAATACAAACACACGATCAGATTTTAATATAATAGATTCGTGTTCATTTTCCTTTTCTTAAAATTATGATGTGATTTTTAGCAGAAAACTCGGATACTCATGCGGAACGAAATAACGGATACTCATGCTTAATAATCAGTATAGATAACAAAACATTTAAATTTTTCGTTATAAATATGGCGTGAAACTCATCTACTTTCTCTACTTATTGATCTTTGTATTATTAATGTAAGGAATTGATTCCCACTCATTTTAAAACATATTGGAAAATTTCCGTTTTATTTCAAATATGACGTCTCCTTTTTCCCAAGAGAAATCCCTTTTTAATGACATAATTCTTGTTAATTTTCTTTTCCAGGCAATTAATATCAATACTGGCATAGAGAAAATTATATTACTTTAACGAAATAATATTAAATCTTTAGGTTTTATCAACAAAAATGGAACTATTAACATTCGTCATTTTTTTTAAGGTAATCGAGTTATTTCTTTTAGTTTTAAGAATGAAAAATCGCTATTTCTCGCTATCCATGACATCATTTACGACATGTTTAATTTTGCGGAGCATATTATTGACATTTGCTAACCATTTTCTTTTGAAACTTCTTTTTACTTTTTAAAATTTAAATAAAAAATACGGTATAGTTATATTAGCCGTGCGCAGACGGTAAAAAAAAAAGAAAAAAAGAAAGAAAAAACCCAAGATCATTTTATTTCACCAATCAAAGCATATCCGCTTTATTTTCTATAAATGACGTCATATTCGCCTGTTTCCTATGGTTACGCATATTGAAACCTTGTATTATTATCAAAAACTAAAAAAAGTACGTTTTATTTCTAATAATATTATTTAATCTTTTTCTTAATTCTTTATTTTTTTTATTTCATTTTCATTTTTCACGTGAAAATTTTTCAATTGAAACTAAATTGTTGAGTAAAAATTATTATTACGGGTTTTGAATTAGTTTTGGCAACGATAAAGTATTAGCAACGGTAAAGTAAATTTAACCATTTTAAAATGCTATACGAAAAAATGTCCATTTATTCTCAATGAAAATAACGAAATTTTGAAATATTAAGAAAACTATTTGAATAAAATAAACAAAAAACAGCCTATGTTCACATGAGGGTTATAATCAGCCTATATGCAAAGATACAGGATCATTAAATGCTCCATTTTGACGCTGGTTTCAGCCTAACATTTGCACACAATCAGATTTATAATATTACTAGCTGTTACCCGTGACTTCGTTCACGTATCATTAAAATAAGAATAAATTCATTAATTAAGCAAAATATTTCATTCCCGATAATTAGAAACGTAAATAATTAACTAACTCTTGATCACATTCCATAGGAGACAATACAGTATTTCTATGTTATAGAGGCTTTGACATAACTAAGTTTTAAAAAAGTGAAATTTTGTGACAAATAATCACAAAAAGGAAACTGCAACCAATAAAAAAGGCGGGCCAAATAAAATCGTGGAAATCGGCGAATTGTGTAAAAACATATGTCAAGTTTACCTGGTAAACCATTTTACTTTTAACGTCTTTGTGAAACGTTTTAATAGCCATCCTTCAAAGATAATGGAAATAGTATTATTCTTTTTCATTAAATTCAATTTTTGTGAATAGGGAGAAATAATTGTAGACCTAAATGCATGGAGCTTAAATTTGCCTCCTTGATTTAATCTATAACTACAGCGCCTATATTCTAGGCGCTGTACTACAACTGAAAAAAAAAATCTTTATTTCTAAATGAAAATACGTTGACAGACGATATTTGTTCTCCAGAATAAATTGACTCATGAATTTTGAATATGTGAAAATACGTTTTTATTTTTAAAAATTTTTACTGTAATCAAGATTTTTTTTTTTCTTTCACCATCTAATCAAATTGAAAATAAATTCTTTTTTTTCAGTTTTAATGAGAAAAAATATATTATTCCGTTTCATTTCTTCTTTTTTATCCACAAAATTGGAATAATTTAGTTGCCATTTTTAGAGCAACTTTGTTAAATTTATATATAAAAAAAAATAATAATAGTCATATCTCGGAATTTAAATCATTTTTTAAATTCTGAGAGTTTATGACATCCTCTGCGAAATACAAACTGGCGGTCAGATTTTAATATAATAGAATCGTAATTATTTTTATTTTCCTAATAATCATGGTGTGGTTTTTGGCAAAAAACTCTCATCTGTATGTAACTGATATTCATGCATAATAATCGCTAGCTAAAAAAAAGCTAAAAACAAATATTTAAATTTTTCGTTTTAAATATGACGTGAAACTCATCTACTTTCTAAACTTACCGATTCTTGTATTATTAATGTAATGAATTGATTCACGCTCCTTCTAAAACACATTTGAAAATTCCCATTTTATTTCAAATATGACGTCACTTTTTCCTCAGAGAAATCTCTTTTAAATGGCACAATTCTTGTTAATTTTCTTTTTCTGGCAATCAGGACGTACATTTTAGCGGAAAACTCACATTTGTGTGTAACTGGTATTCAAGCTAATTATTAATCAGTATCGATAAAAAATATTTCAGTTTTTCATCTTAAATATTACATCCATTATCTATTTACTTTCATTATACATTGATATTCATGCTCCTTGTATTATTACGAATATTTGAAAATACATGTTTTATTTATGACGTCATATTTGTCCAAGCCGAGGAGGATCCTTTTCATAGTTCCATGGTCCAAGCGAAATCTATTTTTTGATAATATAATTATTGTTGCACTTTTCCTTCTAATTATAACGCATTTTTTGACAGAAAAATATCTTTTTATTTTAACCGCTATTCATACTTCATGTATAATAAAATTTACTCCTTTTTTTTGTTTCAAATATCACGGAAATTCATCTTCTTTTGAATTTTTTTAATTTTCAGTTTTCACGTGAAAATCGTTCAATTGAAAATTAGTTGTTGGGGAAAAATTATTTTTCCGTGTTTTTATTTTTGTGGCAACGATCAAAGTCCTAGCAACAATAAAATAAAATGGTTAAATTGTATGGGAAAATGTCCATTTATTCTCTGTGAAAATAATGAAATTTTTAATTATTAAAGAAAATATTTGAATAAAATAAACAAAAACCAGCCTATGTTAATTTGAGGATTATAATCAACGTATATGCAAAAATACAGGATCATTAAATGCTCCATTTTGACGCTGGCTTCAGCCTAACATTTGCACACAATGAGATTTATAATATTATTAGGATATATGGATATATATATATATATATATATACAGGGGTCGATGCAGGTTTTTTTGGGGGGGGGCCCATTTTGTGAAAAGTTAAGGTTATTTTTGTGAAATTTATTATATTTTCGTGAAAATTAACATTTTGCAATGAAAGTTGAAATCCAGTTAGTCAAATTCGAACCAAGCATTTATAAACAAAAACTTTTTTAAATCATTTTGCTGAAGTTTTCCTCTCTGGTGAGCTTGTTTGTTTACAAATTACACATTTTAAAACATCACAAAATAATAAGTAAATAATAAATAGTAAGTTTTTATGGAATAGAATTTTGTGAAGGGCCCCATTTTATCAAATTGATTTTTGTGAAGGGGACCATTTTATCAAATAGATTTTTGTGAAGGGGCCCTAAATAGGCCCCAAATTTTTCCTGGATCGACCACTGATATATATATATATATATATAAATCAACATTTGAACGGAGGGTGGTTTTGGGGTCTGGGGGTCATGATCGGTGAAAATATATCGAAATTTTCCGGAACTGCTTTCCTCCGAACGGCTGCAATAGGTAGCTTTATACTTTTTTGTATTGAAAGCTACCTAATAGCCGAACAGCATAAAATCAACAAAATAAAAATATCAATAAGAATAATAATAAGAACAAAAACTCTTAAAACTGCCGTATGTCTTCTTTTCACATTTTATTTGGCTGTATGTCCATATTATTTATTATTAAAATCTCCCTTAGCACAAAAAGAACAAAAAATATCAACAAAATAAAAATATCAATGAGAATAATAATCAAAAACAAACTTACAACCTGCCGTTTGTCCTCTCTTTTCATTTATACCAAATCGATGTTTATACAATTCACTATGACAAGTGAAGATTGGTACGTTGGCATTCTGTCGAATATTCGAGAATAGCTGTCCATCCTGGTCGACTTCAATTATTATATGTGATGTTTCCACTGATTCACCGTATTTTTTGTAAATCACATTGTAAAGGCCAGAGGTTTCCTCCTAGGAATTTGCAGTCGTCTCGCCGATATTTCCAATTCATGGTGTGATGACTGAAGGAAGATAATAAGGCAATTGATTCCGAACCACATTTTATTAAACTCCGGAAAAATTGTAGGCTATGCTTTTACTAGTTCACGTGATAAGTCCATGCAGAATGACTTTCAGTACCAAGAGAGCTTTCGTGAATTAAATTAAATACTCGAAGAAGATACAAGATGTACTAGGCAGCGTCGTAGATTCTATCGGCGGCTACGGGAATTTTATTCCATGGTCGCGAGCCACGCGCCGGACCTCCGCTTACATCATGCTCCCAGGAAAATCTGCCTTCAAGGCGGGAAAAACCAGTGTATAACCATTCTCCAACGCTCACGAATACAAAGCCGTCAAAACAGTCTTTCGACCAATCAGCACTACGGAACTCAATTTCTGGGCGCTATGATTTGAAGGAGATTAAGCTTCAGACTGAAAAGCGCGGGAGTGGTATTCTAGGATTGTTCCGGAAAAAATCTGATTCTTTCGAACAAATAAGAAAGAAAAAAATACGTAGGTTTTACTGAATGTGGGCAGAATGCCAAGATAAAATTTTACATTGAAACTGAGATCAGCTTTTATATTTTGAGAAAGACTACTTTTTTGCCAGAAAACATATGGAAATAAAAATAAAAAGATATAGGTTGTTTTTTCGAGAGAATTAAAATATTCAGCTGGGAAAGTGATATTTTAAAAGAATTAAATTTTAGGATGCGTTATTTTAATGGAATAAAAAGTGTGTAATTTTAACAGTACAGCATCTAGCGCCATTTTTTTTTAATGAATTTAGAATGAATTTAGAATAAAGAATTTTTAGCTAGGCGGGATTTTGACAATCTAAATACTAGAACGAGAAAATAATTTAGAATAATGGGATTTAAACAGAATTATAGATTTGATGAGGCCAACGGCGACAAAATTAAAATTTGTTTCATATATATATATATATTAGCAAATGAAAAATAAGTAACGAAAAAATAACATAAAAATATCCGTTTGCACGTAGGATTAATTTTTCCAGGATTTTTATAATGTGAATTTCAACAGTGAATTTTTATTACGAATAGAATGCAAAGCATATTTTACAATGTAAAAATCATAGTGAAAAATATTATAAGAATAAAGTATAAAAGATATACATTATTTAAGTATGAGTACATATTTTTCTAAAGAGGTAAAATACATGTGGTTTACCGTCTAGTTTGGTAATGAATAAAATATAGTTAGAATGTTTATTGGGAAGTTGCAATCAGCTGATCAAGCATTGTACTTCAACTGGAGGTCAGGGTAGTTCCACCAATCAGAACTGCCTATTTGTAGTGTGTGACCTCCAGCATGACGTCAATTGCAACTGCCCTATACATTTTCTACTGAACGTATAAGTAAACACACTGGTCTTCAAAATTTAAGGTACATCCAGTCTTTTGTGTCTAATTTGAAAACAAATGAAGATAAAAACAGGAAATTTAGAAGAATTGTGCTTTAAACAGTTATTTATCGAATTTTACTTAATTTTAAAATCAAGCATGATTTACAAATAAAAAATTGCATTTTTTGCAAAAGTCCCTTGTTTGATAAAAAAAATTAATACCAGTTTTTTGTGGAAAAAAAGTAAATAAATGCATATTAATAAGGTATGTATCCGGCCCTACTTGTAATGAATTTGTGGCTTTTCATACTGTTAATTAAGTTGTCGGACACTGGAAAATGAAACGACTTCCATACATGGAGCAACTATTGTTCCAGCTCATTTAACGACTTTGGAAGAAGACTTAAGGCAGCCACTTGTCTGCTGAGATAGTCCCAAAGATAGTCTATGCCTATAGGATCAAAGTCTGAAGATTGTACTGACCATTCCATTTGCTCCAAACCTTGATCGTCTAGAATTCATCAACGACTCTAGCTAAATTCGATCGGGCATTATCAACAATTCAGATTAATTCATCACCAATAGCACCACCATACGGCGTGACAAACGGAGCAAGGATCTCGTGCCGATATTTCACAGCAGTCAGAATTCTTCCATGGCGCACATGGAAGTTACGGAAGTTACACTGTGTCCAAAAGTTGTTGTTTTTTATACACAATTTATTTTTGTTCGTATAAAAATAGATACATGGCTTGTTTATATTAAATAAATTGTATAAATATTGAAACAAGTGGGTAAGTGTGATCGAAGATCGCGCACTTTCAAAACACTTTATCCTTTCTTTAATAAATCTAAATAAATTTCATTTCCAATTTTTTTTTTTTAAAGTTATGTTTTTTATAAAGTAAAAATTTACCCGTTGTTTCGAAAATCTGAACCGATTCGATAGCAGGCGAAGTCCGCTATTATACTCCGTCATAATAATATCTGTCATGTGGACTAAATGCGATATTAAAAAAATCAATTTCAAAATTAAACATGCTACATAGAGACCTTCAAAATTTTTAATTTGCCAATATTTCCATAATCGGGTTAATATCATGATACAATACGTTCCTCAAACTCATATATTTACTATTCTCTATTACTCATATTGATGCTCGATTTGTATTATCCTCAAACATTTGAAAAATCCGTTAAACTTCCAATATGACGTCAGATTAATTTTCTTTTTAATTCTCTAATGACGTCATATTAAGCTGATTTCTATCTTTACACATACTCCTACTGCTTGTATTATTGAGAAATATTTGAAAATTTCCGTTTTATTACCAATATGGCGTCCACCGTATTACCAATATATGCTATAACGTAAAATGTTTAAATTTAATAAGAAAAGGCTGTTAGATTTTTGGTTTTCTAACTCTCTATATTAAAATAATACGATTTTTTCAAATTTTATGATTTTGAGCTTCATAGTACATATTCAGCTTTAAGTACCCAAATTTTCATGCTTGTAAGTTACATAGTTTCTGAGAACCGGCTCTGTGACGGACAGACAACGTAGCGGGAGTAATAGGGTTTCGTGAGATGAACGAAACCCTAAAAATTGCATGTATATATAAAACGGTAAATAGGTTGCCAGAAAGTAATGCATGGAAAATTTCCTTCTCTCGCCAAGGCTTATTTCTATATCTGGCCAAGGCTCCTATATTAGAAAAGTACCCAAAAATTATATTCATTCTTCTCAACTCAAGCATTTAACTCAAGACTGCGCAAAAACATTATATTTTCTCTTGACGTATTCCTTTGTAAATATAGATATTGAATTAACATTATGCAGTATGAAACTGTATCAGCTATTGTTAATTTTCATCGTAAAAATTTAGCAACCCTGTAGATAACATTATTTTAGACGTAGGTGCTCTTCCTATAATCATAGGATAAAAATTATTATTTAAAAATAAATTTTCACGAAGAATCGCTGAGAAAGAGAACAAAAATCAAATCCATTCTTCTCAACTCAAGATTGCGCAAGAACATTACATATATATATTTTTTCATGCATTCCTTCGTAAATATAGATATTAAATTAATATTTGCAGTATGAATTGATTAGCTTAGGTGTCAGCTATTGTTAATTTTCAACCTTTAAATGTAGCAACTCTGCAGTAAAAATTTATTCTGCCCTCTTCCATAGGAAAAATAAATAATTTATATTTAAAATAAAAAGTAAATTTTCACGAGGGGGCGCTGAGGAACAGAGCAAATATCAAATTCATTTATCTCAACTCAAGAATTCAATTAAAAATTGCGCAAGAACATTATATATTTTTTTTATGATGTATTTCTTTGCAAGCATAGATATTAAACTAATATTTTGCAGCATAAATTGATTAGTCTAGATGTCAGATATTAGTTAATTTTCAACGTATTTTAATTCTAGTCGAAGTGCAATGCTATACTTGAAAGGTAAGTAACATTATTTTTATTTAATTGTAGAGGCAAAGATAAAAAAAAAATCAAACAAGATTTTTGTTTTGATACAATATTTCGAAATTTTATTTTTCCTCAGACAGTTATACAGCGTGTCTAATAGCTGTTTAAACATGTGCTTTTTACACATTTTTATTTAACTTAATTTGGTTATGTTTTCTTTTGATGTATTCTTTTATAGATATAGATATTAAACTACACTGCTCAAAACAATTAAAGGATATTGCAGTTTTAGGTGGATTTTGTATCTGGGAAACTTTTTAGCTGATTGATACATGGTCGACAGACATAGTAGGTTATATGAGAATAAATTACACATGTTTGGCAGAAAAAAATGCATTTTATTGCGCATTTGTGTACAAAAGGAAAAAAACACATTTTGTGCATATGAGAAAAAAAGAATAAGAAAAGGTGTTTTCTTCAAAGAAAATCATTTTCAGTAGGGGGTATGGTTTCCACGTCGGCCAGCAACGTTGAACACCTTTGAGGCATGGACTCAATGAGGCTATTAATGACGAGTTGGGGTATTCTGCCCCACTCTTCCAGAAGAGCTCTTTCCAGTTCTTGGAGAGTTTGTGGGGGTTGTTGGCGGCCAGAAACTCGTCTTCCTAGAGCGTCCCAAACGTGCTCGATTGGATTCATGTCTGGAGAACACGCTGGCCATTCCATTCGAACGATTCCTTCCTCGAAAAGGAAATCCTCCACCAGGTTTGCACGATGTGGCCTGCAGTTATCGTCCATTAAAATGAAGTTATCTCCGATTGCTGCAGCGTAAGGGACTATAATAGGTCTGAGGATCTCATCCCTATATCGGCGACCAGTCAGAGCTCCATCTCGAATGATGTAGAGGTCAGTGCGCCCGTCAATGGAGATGCCACCATACACCAACACTCCTCTACCGCCAAATCTGACACTTTCGTGCACGAACGCAGGATTATTCCTACTGCCACTGTCCCTCCAGATGAAAATACGCCTATTATCCGGATGCACAGAAAAACGGGACTCGTCAGAAAACAGAATATTGCTCCATTCATTTCTGCTCCAGTTGACATGCTCGGTTGCCCACTCCCTGCGGTCGCGACGATGCCTTGATGTTAATCTAACACATACCATCGGTCGGCGAGCATACAGACCTACAGCATGGAGCCGGTTTCGGACAGTCTGAGTTGAAATCGTGGTACCTGTAGCCGAGCGAAGGTGTTGTTGGAGAAGAGTAGCGTTCATGTTTCGGTGTCTCCGAGCTGTTAACGCTAAATACCGATCTTCATTGGGCGTTGCTGCCCGTCTACGACCTTGCCCTGGTCTTCGGCCTGCACATCCACTCTCCAAAAGACGGTTCCAGATCCTGGAAATGACACTTTGTGACACTTCAATGGCTTGCGCTACTTCGGCTTGAGTTTGGCCCCCTTCTAACCTAGCAACAATTATCCAAGCTTCTGAATCTGTCAAATGACTTCGCTGAGACTTCGTACTCATCGAAACAAAGCAATCACTGAATGCCGATCATCCTTGTCTTCATTCTCATTTATCCAGTTGAAAGTCAAATTTCATTCGCTGCCGCTGAAGCGACGTTTTTGACGTCGAACTCAAAATTTGCATACTCCACAGTTTGAAAACCAGAAAAGTTTGCATTTGTGATTCTTTTCTTCTATTTTCGGCAAAAAAAATTTCGTTTATATCTTTATTTTATATAAAACTTCAAATATCCTTTAATTGTTTTGAGCAGTGTAGTATTTTGCTGCATGGATTGATTGGTTTAGAGATGTGTACGTAAAAATGGAATTTTATAATCAATTTTGTTTACTGACTTTCCAAAATGCTAAAATTATAAAAATTATGGGAACAGGTGTCGCAGACGCACCGGGGTTGACGTGATATTTGTTTTGTGCCATTTTGGTGAAAAAACACCGTTTTCGGGTACCTGTTAGGCCTAGCTTTCTAAAACAGAAAGTTAGTTTTATTTTATTATGAAACTATTTATAAATACACACATAAATTATTTTATTATTAAACACACACAATAATTACTAATTAATTATAAAACACATATTGTTTAATTCAATATAAAACGCAATTAGCTCTTGTAGGTTGCCATACGAAGCAAAATCTCGCCCAAATAGCCGGGTTGCCCAGGCATAAAATCGCCATTTTGGCGTCGAAAAGATACCCCAGTGCGTCTGCGACATCTTACCAAATTATGTACATGGGTGTGTTTCGGATGACAATACAACATTTTAATATTTTAATAACTTAATTATAAATTAATAATTTTTAATGCATTTTTCCGTTAGCCAACCGCAGGTCATAAATGGCCAAATATTCCATATAGTTGCAACTGTTTACGAGTGAAAAAAAAATGGGTTTAATTATGCGCTAAAATATGCCAATGGGCTGTGAAACTGCAACAACGAAATAGTTTAACACTGAAAAGTGGAAAATATAAATAAAAAAATTAATAGTGTAATACATATTTTTTAATACTCTTTTGCCATTTAATAGTTTAATTTTAATTAAATTATGATTATACGTTGAGGAAACACTTTAGAAATCCTAAATAGATAATTTAAGTAAAACAGTCATGTATAAAGTAAGACAGACATGTATAATAGACATGTTCTTTTTCTAAATGTAGTATTTAATGGCATAAAAATTGGAATTTTAAAAGAAAAAATTAATATGTACTGGAGGAAGGGGATGGCTGATTAAAGCAAAAGCCTAGAGCAGGATTGGCGAACCGATGGCTAGCGTGTTCGAGGTGGCACGTCTGCAAAAAACTTGAATTTGATAACAAAATGTGAATATATATATATATATATATATATATTGTTGTTATAATAAATGAAATTTGATGATACACGCCCAGGCTATCACAAATAATTCAATTATTTTTATATAAATTAACCTCTTATCAGATGCTCTTTTTAAATGAAATTTTAATAAATGAAATGTGATTATACACGCCCAGTCTATCACAAATAATTCAGTTATTGTTACATAAATTAACCTCTTATAAGATGCTTTTTTTTCGTGATGCTATGGAATATTGTCAAAATGTAACGATTTTGCTATTGTTATGTAAATTTAAAAATCTTATTTCTTCAAATAAATTTCTTAAATGATCTGCTGAACAGAGCAAAACAATAAGTAAATAATTGGGTTCTTTTAGCTTGTGATAAAAAATAAATTACAGAATGTACAACTGATTTTCAAAGTCCGTTGTTTACGACGCAAAACAAATGCAACGCCCACTTTAAAGTGTGAGCGGGAGAAATGAGTCCTCGCTAACAAGGCCCTTCCTAATCAGAGTATAGGATTGATAATCTCTCGAAAAGCGGACGGGAATATATATCTCCGCCGTCTTATTGAAACAGAAGATGTTTCTCACTCGATAGATCAGGCTGATATATCTCAACCTTAAAACATTAGCCAGGATAGACTTTTCCGTCGGGGGTCAAAGACAACCGCCCGAATATATTCACCCGGAGATATACGGCTCCGTTTTTCCAGGATCAGATTGACCTAATCTTAACTCAGTTCTCTAACTAACCTAACTGACTCTGCCCTTTTTACTTCTATCCCTTGATCATCATCTAGAACAATGGAGGTTCCTCTAGCCAATAGAAGCCTTGAAAGGTGAGATCACTGACAAAGTCCATTATTATTGGAGAAGGAAGGTTTCTCCCTGTGTCACACTGATACCACTTTCGTTTTGGGACCCCACTCTCCTCGTAGGAACAGGCGGTGAGAGGAAACGTTTTGCCCTGAATGCTTTTATTATTCCTGCTGTCTCAAAACTTCAAGATGGAAGAATTTGTTATGATGAAACGAAAGTTTTGATACATACCGGCCGATTAGTGGAGTTAGTTTAAAATTTGAGTGAAATGTATGATGCATGGGGATTCTCTTATAGTGTGATTTTGGCTGCAAAACAAGGGTTTCGAGTGAGATATAGTGATTTCTCGCAACTATAATAATTCAGAACATCTAGAAAAATAGTCGAATAATTATCTTAGTGTTTTACAACAGAGAACAAAATGGTATTACGAGAAGGATAGTGTAAAGTTAAGCACCATGGTTGTCTTGAAAGAAGACAATTTGTCAGTTTGTAACTAATTATTGGGCAGAATAGTGTAATTATATCCAGGAAGGAATAATAAAGTGAGGGCTATAAAAGTAAAAACTGAAAAGGGAATTTTTGAAAGACCAAATAACAAAACTTAGTGTATTGTCTTTAGAAAATGATAAATAGGAACAATGCAAATATTGAAGTGTATATTTTGTTCTTGTATATATATGTAAATATGAAGAGTTATTCAATAAATAAAGGTGATTACTTTCAATAAAAGAAGACACTTTAAATTAATTAAGATGTTATATTAAACTATTTACACTACTATGTACAAAAATATAATAATAAGCTCTAATCGTCGTTCCAATACATCTTCTCTATTACACTTCTGTTATACTTCGTTTAGCTACAGTCACTACGTATTGTTCCTTCCGAATCAACTCATCTTCTGATTCTGGCGGGAAGTTTTTCCGCTGAAGCCTTGGTGGCGCTGTCGTCTGTTCTTATCAAAAGAAGGCGGCGCTGTTGTCCACCGCGCTAGAACTCTGCTTGGATGTACTGTTGCCATTCTGACACTCGGCCATTCTGCATGCCATGACCTCATGGCGACGTTGCCAGGAACTGAAAATTGAAAAGGAAAAAAAGCAACAGCAAGGGAAAACAAACAGTTTTTTTTTCAAACAAATATATATAGCAACTGATGAATATTGGTGATGATTTTTCTTTGTTTGTTCGTCTTCATCGTCATCAGACCGTCTTAAAAATTCGTCGTCGTCTTATAGTCGTAACATTCATCTTAAAATCATCAGATCATCTTAATATTACCACATATTCGTCGTATGAATTTAACTGAATACATCACTTCGTCCTGCTGTATACATGCCAAAAATTTTCATAACTGATCTTCGTAAACCAAATTGAAATGAAATAAATATTAATACATATACACTTGAAAATAAAATAATAATAGAATCTTTCTTGACAAAAATAGAAAACACAAAAATATACTTGAATAATAAAAGGATAGACGTCGTGCAACAATATAAGACAAAAATATAGAAAATATGTACAGTATAAGAATAAAAAAAAAAGCGTTGAATTTCATCTTTTACGTGGTTGACCACGGTTTCATCATATCAATTGACAGCACTAAACGCCACATTAACATCGTTACAAGATGTTTCTTCTGCATCATCTTTTTTTTTCTTTTTTTTTGTATTCGTCTTTTCTCTCTTTTTTTTTTTTTTTGTATTCGTTTTTTCTACTTATTCGTCTTACGTCTCTCTTTTTTGTTCTTAGGCTTCTTTCTTCTTTCATCACAATTCATATTCACAACTAGATAAAGTTTCGTCATTTCTTCGGAATGAAACATCATCTTCAGAATCAAGGGGCTTGTCTGGATCGATACCATACTTGTCAAAATCGGTAAAATTGTCATCTTCGGAAATTTCGGTGTCATCTTCAGAATTTACATCAAATTTACTTCTACTTTTTTTCAGGAGAGAGTTTCTATCACCAGGCTTCTCTTTATTAAATTTTAGTTTCCATTTGTTAACTACAAAATCTTCAAAATAATTTTTGTCTGATTCATCTTCAAAGTCATCTGATGGTTTATAGACAGCTCTAATTTTAGAAATATTAGTAATCAATTTCTTATTACTTGACATTTTCTTAATTTTTCTCAAATGCTCTTCATTTTTTACTTCTAAATTCGGTTTGTTTTCAATGTTGGAGAAACATGCCATTTTTTCTTTATTTTCAAAATCTGCGTAATCTGAATCATTCTTGAGGTTTTTAGAATTGTTACTTCGCTTAATTTGTTTCTTAAGTGTAATAAATTCTTGCATCAAATTTTCGAATTCTTCCTGGGAATTATCTAACTCTCTTTGAATTCTTCTTTTGGAATCTTTTATTTTGGAACAGTCGTCTTCAGATTCTTCTAACTGCTTTTCTAATTGTTTAGAACGATGTTTGGCTTTCTCTAAACGTACTTTATATCCTTCAGAACATTTTCTTTCTTCATCTAATTGGGATTTTATATCGTGAAGGCGCCTCTCTAATTTTCTGTGTGATCTGGCGATCTCTTGCCTTTCTGCTACTTCTTGTTCTAATTTAATTTCCATCTCACACAATTGAGATTCTAAGGATGTTATCGTAATTCTTGTTTTTGCTTTTTCCGACAAAAATGCTTCTTTTAATTCAAGTACTTCTGTTTCTAACATTTTATAGTTTATTTCGGCTTCTTTAACCTGGGCAATCAAATTTTGATTTTCTGAGCGTAATTCTTGAATTTCTGTGATAGGATAGTTAAATGGCAAATTTTTGTTCTTGTTTTGAATTCGCAAGGAACTATTTTGGAGTGTGGCAGAATAAGGGTTAAATTTAGAAGTTACCATTACATCACTTGAATTAATAACATGAACCAAAGAATTGTTAGAATCATTTTCATATTTATTTATTTTTACAACATTGCCAGAAATAATTAGAATACCTTGATTAATTACGTCAGTGCCAATAATCATATCAAAATCAATGGAATTATCATCAATCACAAAAACAGAGGTTTGAAATTTAGAATCATCGATTTCGATTTCTGCTTGAAAAGAACCAAATGGGATGTATGAATTTTTACCAAATCCAGTTAAACGTATATCTGTTGCTTCTAATTTTACAAAATCTTTAATTTTATTATAATTACTTCTTTTCAAAATTGTGCGTTGGCTACCAGTATCAATTAACGAAAGTAAATTTAATGAATACAGCTTAACATCTTTAAGAATTAAATTTTGAGAACTCGTTACAACATTCACTTGAGAACAATCATTCGAATTTTTTACATCTTTTGTTTTATCACACTGAAATGATTTGTGACCATACACATTGCAAGAAAAACAGAGGGGACCTTTATCTTTATTTCTACAGTCTATACTCACGTGATTTTTTTGGCCACAATTGTAACAGAACTTAACAGTACGATTTTTGGAATTCTGGGAATTAAATGATGACTCAGCATTATCAGGTTTAACTTTAAATTTAGGAACAAATTGTTCATTGTGTTTCGGTTTTTCATCTTGAAAATGGCTCTTATTCTTGATAAAGTCGTTTCGGATTTTATCGTAAATTTTTAACTTTTGTTTAAATTCTATGATAGTTTTACATTCATAAAGGATAGATTTCTGAAAAACAGTACCAGGAATACCTTTAATTATGTATTGCATAAGAGCAGAATCTTCGATATTACCGCGTGAACCCAACTGCTTCATGATTAGAAAATATTCATCTAATGACTCATTTTCATTTAATTTTCGCGCATTTAAAATTTCATGTAACTCAGCAGAATTATATAATTCACCAAATTCGGAAAGAAGCAACTCTTTCAACTTATTCCATGAATTTATGTGACTCTCTGTTTGAACTAATAATAGCGCTTTACCTCTTAAGGATCTTTTGGCTAACAAAAATTTATGCAGTTCAGACAAATTAAAAATATTAGCTACATCTTCAAAATCGGTTAACCATTTATGAATACTTTGAAAAGAACTGCCGTCGAACGGCGCAAGAACAGTTTCGATATCATGAAAATTTACAGTAGTACTTGGTAACACATTTTGAACTGGAAAATGCTTGTTAGCAGAATGAGAAAATTCTTCGTGAGTGCTTAAAACACTCGAAACCGGTACATTACTTTGATTATTTTCAACATTATCAGGATTTAACTCAAAGTCAGATTCTACGTCACTTTCATTTTGTAAGATATTAGCTTGTAGCAATGTTAAGTCTGAAAGATACGTAATTAAACGTGTAGCAATGTCAACTAAATTTCCCTCGCTATCAACACAGAGTAGATTGCATAAAGTAATTAAATCATTCAAAGAAAATTCGGCTTTAATTTTATCGACTTTCTTTTTAAACTCATCCGAATCTGTGACGAGATTAAAACCGGTAAATTCCCGTATTCTTTTCCTATTCGAACGATCTCCGTCATTATCATATAAAAATCGATGGAAAAGTTTAATCTTATTTGTTTTTTCATTCTTTAAAACAGTTTCCAGTTCAGCTATTTCCACTAGTTTCATGATTAATTTTGAAATATACAAAAGAAAGAGAAGAAAACAAAAATGAACTCACCGCAAAATATATCCTTTAGATAGAATGAAGAAAATATAATTCTCCTTCAGCACGTCATATAAGAACAAAGGCTGCTTCAGTCTCTCTTTATTATTTCTTTTCCTTTATCGTAGAACTTCTGCGTCGTCATTTTAGCACTTTAAATAATGCGTGAACAAAAAACAAATTATCTGGCTTTCGTCATCTTGAATGCTGGTTTAGGAGTTTTTATCTATAATTCCAAGTGGCGTCGCATTTGTCTAGGGGGTGTTATTCCGTTTACTCAGAATTCAACCGGCGAGCTCCCCATGTAAATATGAAGAGTTATTCAATAAATAAAGGTGATTACTTTCAATAAAAGAAGACACTTTAAATTAATTAAGATGTTATATTAAACTATTTACACTACTATGTACAAAAATATAATAATAAGCTCTAATCGTCGTTCCAATACATCTTCTCTATTACACTTCTGTTATACTTCGTTTAGCTACAGTCGCTACGTATTGTTCCTTCCGAATCAACTCATCTTCTGATTCTGGCGGGAAGTTTTTCCGCTGAAGCCTTGGTGGCGCTGTTGTCCACCGCGCTAGATCTCTGCTTGGATGTACTGTTGCCATTCTGACATATATATTTTTTAAAATTTGAATGCATTTTGTTTTAGTGATCTTTCTTCTTTTTTTGGTTGCAACATTTTATAACTGTAACAATTTGTGTTTGAACTTACTGATCTTAGCATAAAATTTCAAATTGTTGAATGTTTATCAACATATGCCAACGCCGGCCAGAATGTTCAAGCACGCGCTTTCGCGAAATTAGAATTTTGATATATTTTCATCTTTATTTTGTTTAAGTTGTGTAGTTTGCCAACAAATGAATTTAATTTACTTTATGTAACTTTTGTAACCCCGTAGAAAAGAAGAGTTTGTTAATTCTCGGGCTTGAAAGGTCACTATTTTTGTGTGTGAAATAAAATGAGTTTTTTTTTTTTTTTTTTTTTTTTTTTTTTTGTAGTATCGAAGATATTTTTATTACGTTAAATAATATTCTACTAATATTTGAGTTATGCCACAATGCAGAAATCTGAGTTTTATGTGAATAGTATAAAATATTATCAAGAAAGAGCATTGAAGTTTTATTTCAATGAACAGGAATGATTTACGATTTTTTCTCTGGGATTGTTGAAATCCCAATATACACGTCAAAGCCGCCATGTCGATTCCTGCAATGATCGCGAAGGCAAAAATTTAGTTGGTAGATTAATTGACGGAAGTTTTTTTTTTTTTTTTTTTTTTTTTTTGTAAACATGCGATATGCGATTTCCTTTTTGATAAGTTGAAATGTCGTCTTGAGTTGCCTATTTTATCTTGGGGGAGGGGGGGGGAGGAATGACAATTTTCATTGCTGGTTTGAAAGTAGCTGAAAGAGGGGGGTGAGGGCGGATTAACACAATTGTGTCAGAATTAATCTAGTGTAATCACGTATCCAGTGTTTACTGGATGTCAGATATCAGACCACATATTAAGGTTAACTGGGTGAATTAGTTCAGCCAGCCATATTCGACCGGGATTGCTCAGTTGGTAGAGCATTGGCAGCTTCAGCCAAGGGATCCTGGGTTCGAATCTTGGCCCGGACTTTTTCGCCCAGTTCGGAAGATTGCATCTCATATGATTTCTATACCAATTAGAATAATTGAGTCAAAATTAATTTTGTACAGCTTAAATAGTTTCTATAATTTTATTTCTTGCACACCCAGAAAAAGGAATTGATTAAAACAACAAAACATGTTTTGTTGAGTACATTTTATAGTTTCAAGCAAAATGTTTAGTTGAAGTAAAAAGTTGCTTTTGTTGCATTGACAAAAAAATATTGTTAACACTCTTACAAAATTTTAACAAAATTTCATCAATTTTACTTGAATTAACAAAATCTGTTTTTTTAATTTTACCATAATTTTGTAATTTATAATTCCCGCAAATATTTGTTGCTTTTACAAAATTTAAATTGTTGTGGAGTAGCCATAACTCTCTCATGTAACTTTGTTTATTTGACTTATATAGCTGTATAATTAAAGGATTAACATAATTTTTGGATAATTAAAACTTTTTCAATTGGGACGGACCAAGGTAGTTTTAAAAATCCCCCTATCCCATTTATTACTTTCTTCTATCTTTACAAGAAGAAAGTATTAGAGTCATGAAAATTTTCAACTTCTGGTTTTCGACAGATTTTAGAAGGTCCTAAACACGATTTGACTATTTTTAGAAAATGACTGTCTATGACTCTGTCTGTCTGTATGTGACAAAAATTTTGAGGGCGCTCTATTTCAAGAACTAATGCACGGAATTTAATAAAACTTTATATTCAGTTACTTCCTGATAAAAATTGGTGCTGATTAGTTTTTGGCGTAAATCGCGCAACAGGTGGCGCTGCTATGTTGCAATTTTTGCGATTTCTGCAATAATTTCACGATTTCTCAAGAACTAATGCACTGATTTACATCAAAATACAGATTGAGTTAAACCTTGACATAAATAGAAGCTGATTACGTTTTGGTGTAAATAGCCCAACAAATGGGGCTGCTATGTTATTTCTTTCATGATTTTCACTATAACTAAATCTCAAGAACTAATGCACGAATTAATTTTCACGATAATCATTTTCAGCAGTGATTTACGCCTGTAATTCTTAAATAATAACCAGTGAATTTTTATCCTGCTTTTTTTCAAGCGTAAACCGACAGAGTGAAAAATTTCCCAAGCCGGGAATGGTACCCGGGTCCTCAGAATAGCGCTCTGAGGCCCCAGCATACGACAACACAGTTAATTTTTAATTAATTTTCTGCAGTGAATTACGCCTGTAATCCTTGAATAATAACCAGTGATTTTTTATCTTTCTTTTTACAGACGTAATTCACTGCTGAAAATGAATTAAAAATTAACTATATATTGCCGTATGCTGGGCTTTGTATTTTCGTCTCATATTTTCCGCAGAAATTTGCATGCTCATGCAGGGCCTGTTTACCAAATAGTCCCGGGAAGCCCGTGCTTACCCAAAGAAATACAAAGGTACCCCCAAATTTACTTTTCAGAATATTTTTTTACAGAAAAAAAAAATCAATCAGGATAAAAATGCATTTTTTCCTTACGAAATTGTTATCTAAAAAGCTTTTTCTAAATTGTTGTTTACTCGAAATTTTGATGGTAAAATTTCAACACTAGATTAGGTTTTATAAAAATTTTATGTCATAGTACTTATACGTAAACAAATTTTGTTGTTTTCTTATCTAGTGATTTATTATACTCCCCGAATTTCTCTTAACCTGTCTAAGAAATTTTGATTAACGCCTAATGGTCCATGTACAGTGGGTAAATCATACATAAGAAGCTTTAGAGAGTGTAAACTCAACTTCCTAATCAAATCATATTAATATGTTTTAAAGTTAAAGAAGTTATGTGCTGGTGTAACTCTGAGTATCCAGTGTAAAAACAGACATTAAAAAAAAATTTTGAAAAAAAAAAAATTGAACTGTTTTGTAGCATTATTTATAACTAAATTCAATGAATAGCATCAACAGGGCAAAGGAAAATATATTTTATAATTTTCGTTTTAAAATGTGCTTTGCACATCTCAATTCGATCCTTTTTATATTTTCTCCATTATTATAACTTTGACCATGGATATTCTCTATTTTGGAGCCTAATTTTTCCAACTGAATTAAAATATGCTCTAACAGTTACATTACAGTTAAAACATCAATTTAGATTATTTAAGACATCAATTTATGTTAATCCATTTAAACACATTAGTTACAGTTAAATCTTTTACAGACAAGAGAAAAAAAAGAAAAAAAATGTATTCATAACAGGCATTTTTATCTGTGTTTACTTTTATGATTAATAATTTTAAATATAAAATTTCTTTTTAATCCCCTCTAAAAGTACATAATATAAAAAGAAGAAAATGTGAACTATTCATCACAATAGAGAGAAATCACTTTAAATTCAATTAAATTATTCAATAAGTTTTTTAAGTATCTGACTCAGTAGTGCAGCCAGAATCTTCATCTGGGAGGGTTTGTGATTGTTATTCATTAGATGAACAATTTTGTTGTGTTGCATGCCTATAAAACAGTGTTTAGTAAATATAAGACTGACGTAATGAAAAGTACATACAACATTACAAATTTAGCATTTAGGTGTTAAAAGGTTCATAAAAGAGAATCGTCTTCAATTTTCAAAGAAAAACATAAGAAAGAACAGTAGCAGTAACATAAATGTATTATTTTGCTACTATTGCTTCTCATTTTGTCTTTAATTTTATGTTGAAATAGAGGTTCCTATTATGAGGTCTTGAAACAAATGAATGGTAAACATTTTATGCTTCTTATGTTTTTTCACCATCGTTTTTACACATCATATTGTAATTTTATCACAAGGAGTTTTGTATATATTTAATCAGTTTTTAAATGCTCTTGGGGGGGGGGGGGAGGGGGTTGACCTCGAAATCCTTTTATTTCTGATTACTGGTAACAATTTATTACTTAACTGATGCTAATGGAAATGTATCTCTTTTTTAAAACTTTTAAATTCTCAAAATAAATTATAAATAGCTCAACACATATACATATTTTTTATTTTATTTTTATTTATTTATTTATTTATTTATTATTATTTTTTTTTTTTACAGATTCAGTCATTTATAACACTTAAAATTTTGTATTTAATAATGTTTCAGAAGAGCTCCGTAAATAAAGCAGATTATAATAAAATGCAAATAACTGTTTACTAATTGTCTTCCAATCTTGTCCATGTTTAGTGTTGTTTTTATTTGTCATTTGTGTTAAAGAGCGCTAACCATACAACCAGAATATATATATATATACGTATATATAAACTTTTAAAACCATTTGATGTTTTTGCATTGCTCACTGAGTTTAGATCGCATAAAAGCTTAAAGTTTAAATCACATAAACGCTGAAATGTACTTCACTTAACTTTTTCAAACACCTCATAAACAAATACACAACGAAAAGGGAAGATCCATACCTCAGTACGGTACACTCAAGGGAAGAAATCAAAGCATTTTTTCCCTTTTCGCCTCTGCTGACGCATGCGCAGAAACGAGTTAATCAGAAGCCGAAATTTTCTAAGTCGTACCATTAGCAGTCGTTCTCTCCCCAGACGCTTGTGAAATTTCGACGTTGGATATCGTTCCTTCTTGCTGAGTGGTTAAAGTCCCAGATCGTTATTCTGAGGACCCGGTTTCGATTCCCGGCTTGGCACATTGTTCAATCTGTAGGTTTACGCTTGAAAAAAAGCAGGATAAAATTTCACTTGTTATCGTTCAAGGATTACAGGCGTAATTCACTGCTGAAAATGAATTAAAAATTACCTAAAAAAATAATTAAGTTTAGATTGGTTCTAATACAAAAAATAATTTTAAAGTAAATACTAGATGGAACCCGTCAAAATTTGACGGCAAACAACTTGATAGTACCATAAAAATAAAATTTATAGTTGCTTTAACTTGACAAATTTCATAGTGGGGAGCATAATATGATTAAGCGGTCACTGACCTTTCCATTGATATATCACATGAGGGGTGTGTGCAAAGTTTAGAAAAGTACCCCCTTGGGGGGGTCAAAGAGGGGGATGGACATGGGAGATGCATAATATGATTAAGTGGTCACAGACCTTTCCAATGATATATAACAGGAGGGTTGTGTGCAAAATTTAGAAAGTACACCTTGCGGGGGGGCAAAGTGGGGAGATGGGCATCGGAGATGCATAATATGATATAAGTGGTCACAGGCCTTTCCAATGATATATAACATGAAGGTTGTGTGCAAAATTTAGAAAGTACCCCTTGGGGAGGGGGGGGGGCAAAGTGGGGAGATGGACATCGGAGATGCATAATATGATTAAGCAGTCACAGACCTTTCCAACAATATATGACATGAGGGGTGTCAACAAAATTTATAAAAGTGCCTCCCTTAGGGGGGGGAGGGGAGGGGGTGGCGGGATGGACCCCGGAGATGCATAACATGAATAAGCAGTCAAAGACTTTTCCAGCGATATATCACATGAGAGGTGTCTGCAAAATTTAGAAAAGTGTCCCACTTGGGGGGGGGGGGAGTGGGGGGATAGACCCGAGATGCATAACATGAAAAAGAGGTCACAGGTGTTTCAACTTGCAACTTTTTTCTCGAAGGCATTTGATAATATTAAATTTATTTTACCCAAGACAATTTAACGATATTCTTAATTTTTTTGCATAATTCGTCAAATGTTCATGGAAAAAATCATGAAATTCGCTAATCAATAGTTGATAAATTATAAAATTCAACAATCGATAGCAGTAAAATTGGTCAATCGATAATGGAAAAATCACAAAATTCATCAAATGGTCTCCTGTAAAAAAATTGTCCTGCACACTGATGATATGATCAAAAGGATTTTGAAGTATAGGACAAAATTAACACTTGCCAGCGAGTAATGCTGAAAATTTGGCAATGGACTTTATTGCCACCACTGGTCAAACATAATAGTCACACTCACCAATTGCGATGATTGAATGGAAAAAGATTTTTTTCTCTGCTGTCGCTCGACAAATTTCTAAACCATTTGGCGAATTTCACGATTTTTTCCCCGAAATTGACGGATTGTGATTTTTTTTTTCTCGAAGCCATTCGACGATATTCGAAAACTTTTCCCCCCGAAACCAGTTGATCAATTTTGCGATTTTTCCACTGTCGATTAATGAATTTTGCGATTTTTCCGCTATCGATAGAAGAATTTCGCAATTTATCAACTATCGATTAATGAATTTCATGATTTTATCCATGAACGAACAAATTGCGCACTTTCTTTCCGCTAATGTTTGACACATTTCGCCCTTTACAATTCAGCCAATGAGTTGAACGTTGTTTCTTTCCAGAAATGTCAAGAATGAAACAATGATTCTTTAGGATGAATTTCCTTCGTTCGATGTCACATGGAAGAATGTGTGCAATGCAGCAACGGGCGTCACAGACTTTTTAGGGCACCTGCAGACTAAAAACATCTAACCAATCTTCGCGCGGGGGGGAAAAATCACAGATTTCGTCAAATGATTGAGGAAAAAACACTAAATTCATCAAAGGATCATGGGGAAACATGACTTTCGTTAAAAGACAACAGAAAAAACATTAATTATGCAAAAGGATCGTGAAAGATAAGCAAATTTTGTCAAAGAATCGCAAAAAAGGAAAGTTCACCAAAAGATCACGCTTTTTTACTAAATTTCGTCTAAAAATTGCGGAATAAAATGTATTTTATCAAAGAATCGCTGGAAAATGCGAATTTCGTTAAGGATCACGAGAAAAATGCGAAATTCTTCAAAGGATCGCTGAAAAAACACGAATTTCATCAAAGAATTGCTGAAAAAACATGAATCTTGCCCAATAATAGAAAAATCATGGTTCATAATCATTATGTCTAGTAGTATATGTAAATACAGTTTGTGATATAAGACAAAATTAACACTCACCAATCGGCGAGTAATACTAAAAATTGGTAATTGATGTTATTGCCAGTACTGGCTAAACTTAATAGTCACACTCGCCAATTGCGATGATTGAATGTAAAATGAAATTTTTTTCCCGCTGTCAATCAAAGAATTTTGAAACCATTTGGTGAAGTTTTTCCCGAAACCATTTTGTGAATTTCCCGATTTTTTCTTCAAAATAATTTTTCAACAATATTCGACCCAATACGCATGCGTAAAAAAAATCACCAGCCAATGAGGTGAGGGTCTATTACTGTCTCTAGAAACGTGTTTGGGATCATCTCCTGTTTGTTTTTTTCTTGCACATTGCATTAAACCTAGGAAGGTATTTATATAGAACTCACTGTGGAGTGTTTAGAAGGTATTTATTTTATTTATTATAATTTGTATGAATACTTAGGTGTCCTTTCGGATTTACTGTTTAAAAATGAATTTAGGCTCATTTAACATTCGCGAAATCAATCCGATGGAAATTGTGTTTTTAGATCTCTATCATTTTGTATATATAGTACAGAAAATAATTATTCAAACGTACGTAAAAGTATCGTAGAACACGTAATACAAAATTGGATCACTTATAGTCCGTTTATTATCAGGGATGAATCTTATGGTGTTCCGATTGCTAATGAAAACGATTATGTAAATATATGGTTCTTCATAGAAGTATGTGCTTCTTCACACTTCAATAGAAGCATTGTTTAAATTAATATAATTCTACAAATATGATGCAGTTTTAAAATATTGAGTAATGATTAATACTGTCAAGGAATCTACTCATATACGTAATTAAGTTTTGGTACTTCTCTATTATCTCATCGACCACTTTTCATAACAAAAAACTGTCGCCAAACTGTAACGCCAAATAAACGGGAGAACGTTGTAATTAATACGCGCAAATGTTGAATTAAAAACCACTTGACGACATAACAAACATGTATAATGCTTCCGACATCAAGTAAATGGGACTGCATTTTTGGCATTTATTCATACAGTTTGGCGATAGTATTTTGTTATGAAAAGTGGACGATGGGATAATAGAGAAATACCTAAGTTTTTTATACCAAGTTTGAAAATTTATCTTTTTTTGACATTTAAAAAAAAATAACAGAAAAAACATTACAAATTTGCCCATTTGCTCAGCGGTCAAAGGATTAAGTAAATATTAATGATTAAGCGGAACTGATTCTAGTTATGAAGTAATATTATTTTGCTCAAAAACCCCCAACAAAAAAGAATTACAAAGAATAAGTAATCCATCTATTTAAAGCAGTTTGGTAATTTTGTCAAATTTCCATCGAATTTCGACCGAGTACGCATGCGTCAAAAAAGGACCGGCCAATGAGGCGAGGGTCTATTCCTGTCTCCAAACGTATTTGGGATCAAGATCAAATCATGTTGTTTTGATGGCTTCTTTCACGTTGTGTTAAATCTAGGAAGATATTTATATAAAAAAACTGTGGAGTGTTTAGAAGGTATTTATTTTATTTATTGTTGTATTTATTGTAATTTGTATGAATACTTAGGTATCCATTTCGGATTTACTGTGTAACATGAATTTAGGTTCATTTAACGTTCGCGAAATCAAATCATTTTGTTTATATAGTACAGAAAATAATTATTCAATCGTAAATAAAAATATAGTAGAACATGTAATACAAAATTGGACCACTTATATTCCGTTTATGATCGGGTATGAATCTTATGGTGTTCTGATTGCTAATTAAAACTATTATGTAAATATAATGTCAAAAGACAGTACGCACGGTAGTAATATTTTTATTTTTATATGTTCAAAAAAAGCGAATCTGAGCGTCTGAATATAAATTATAAAATATTATTTCTGTATTTAGCAACTAAATATTTAATAAATATGCAGGAATGTGACTAGCTTTATGTGAATGTATAATATATATAAGTCTGAACTTTAGCATTATTTTTTAACAGAAATATATTATCTCTATTCGATTTAAAAGTTTTGTCATTACATAAGTGTGCTATTTTATTTGTAAAGAGTATGTATGCATTATATTGTTTGTATGTATACAAATCTTTAGAATGTTTTGATTTGCAAACTCTTAATATTTGAATAATAATGTTTACATTATATTTGTTTGTATGTATATACAAACAAGTATATATACAAACAATGTATCATGTAACAATATTAATATTTACATTGTTTGTATGTATACAAATCTCGAATGTTTTAATTTATTATATTTGTTTGTATGTATACAAACAAGTATATATACAAACAATGTATCATGTAACAATATTAATATTTACATTGTTTGTATGTATACAAATCTTGAATGTTTTAATTTATTACATTCATTTTTTACCAGTTTGCATGTCCGTTCATTGGCGATTCATAAGAAACTCATAATTTGTCACAAATTGGTGATTTTATTGATTTAGTGCTTTGCCCAGGAATGTGGAAAAAAAACTATTTTTGACATCTGGTGAAATGAATGAGGTTATTTCCGTTTTTATTTTGTATATAAAAAATGTTATATGTAAAAAAATCCTGGTCATTAATCACATTGTTTTTTGTATATTTAAAGACGATTACTTATTCTTTGTAATTCTTTTTTTGTTGGGGGTTTTTGAGCAAAATAATATTACTTCATAACTAGAACCAGTTCCGCTTAATCATTAATATTTACTTAATCCTTTGACCGCTGAGCAAATGGGCAAATTTGTAATGTTTTTTCTGTTATTTTTTTTTTAAATGTCAAAAAAAGATAAATTTTCAAACTTGGTATAAAAAACTTAGGTATTTCTCTATTATCCCATCGTCCACTTTTCATAACAAAATACTATCGCCAAACTGTATGAATAAATGCCAAAAATGCAGTCCCATTTACTTGATGTCGGAAGCATTATACATGTTTGTTATGTCGTCAAGTGGTTTTTAATTCAACATTTGCGCGTATTAATTACAACGTTCTCCCGTTTATTTGGCGTTACAGTTTGGCGACAGTTTTTTGTTATGAAAAGTGGTCGATGAGATAATAGAGAAGTACCAAAACTTAATTACGTATATGAGTAGATTCCTTGACAGTATTAATCATTACTCAATATTTTAAAACTGCATCATATTTGTAGAATTATATTAATTTAAACAATGCTTCTATTGAAGTGTGAAGAAGCACATACTTCTATGAAGAACCATATATTTACATAATCGTTTTCATTAGCAATCGGAACACCATAAGATTCATCCCTGATAATAAACGGACTATAAGTGATCCAATTTTGTATTACGTGTTCTACGATACTTTTACGTACGTTTGAATAATTATTTTCTGTACTATATATACAAAATGATAGAGATCTAAAAACACAATTTCCATCGGATTGATTTCGCGAATGTTAAATGAGCCTAAATTCATTTTTAAACAGTAAATCCGAAATGGACACCTAAGTATTCATACAAATTATAATAAATAAAATAAATACCTTCTAAACACTCCACAGTGAGTTCTATATAAATACCTTCCTAGGTTTAATGCAATGTGCAAGAAAAAAACAAACAGGAGATGATCCCAAACACGTTTCTAGAGATAGTAATAGACCCTCACCTCATTGGCTGGTGATTTTTTTTACGCATGCGTATTGGGTCGAATATTGTTGAAAAATTATTTTGAAGAAAAAATCGGGAAATTCACAAAATGGTTTCGGGAAAAACTTCACCAAATGGTTTCAAAATTCTTTGATTGACAGCGGGAAAAAAATTTCATTTTACATTCAATCATCGCAATTGGCGAGTGTGACTATTAAGTTTAGCCAGTACTGGCAATAACATCAATTACCAATTTTTAGTATTACTCGCCGATTGGTGAGTGTTAATTTTGTCTTATATCACAAACTGTATTTACATATACTACTAGACATAATGATTATGAACCATGATTTTTCTATTATTGGGCAAGATTCATGTTTTTTCAGCAATTCTTTGATGAAATTCGTGTTTTTTCAGCGATCCTTTGAAGAATTTCGCATTTTTCTCGTGATCCTTAACGAAATTCGCATTTTCCAGCGATTCTTTGATAAAATACATTTTATTCCGCAATTTTTAGACGAAATTTAGTAAAAAAGCGTGATCTTTTGGTGAACTTTCCTTTTTTGCGATTCTTTGACAAAATTTGCTTATCTTTCACGATCCTTTTGCATAATTAATGTTTTTTCTGTTGTCTTTTAACGAAAGTCATGTTTCCCCATGATCCTTTGATGAATTTAGTGTTTTTTCCTCAATCATTTGACGAAATCTGTGATTTTTCCCCCCCGCGCGAAGATTGGTTAGATGTTTTTAGTCTGCAGGTGCCCTAAAAAGTCTGTGACGCCCGTTGCTGCATTGCACACATTCTTCCATGTGACATCGAACGAAGGAAATTCATCCTAAAGAATCATTGTTTCATTCTTGACATTTCTGGAAAGAAACAACGTTCAGCTCATTGGCTGAATTGTAAAGGGCGAAATGTGTCAAACATTAGCGGAAAGAAAGTGCGCAATTTGTTCGTTCATGGATAAAATCATGAAATTCATTAATCGATAGTTGATAAATTGCGAAATTCTTCTATCGATAGCGGAAAAATCGCAAAATTCATTAATCGACAGTGGAAAAATCGCAAAATTGATCAACTGGTTTCGGGGGGAAAAGTTTTCGAATATCGTCGAATGGCTTCGAGAAAAAAAAAATCACAATCCGTCAATTTCGGGGAAAAAATCGTGAAATTCGCCAAATGGTTTAGAAATTTGTCGAGCGACAGCAGAGAAAAAAATCTTTTTCCATTCAATCATCGCAATTGGTGAGTGTGACTATTATGTTTGACCAGTGGTGGCAATAAAGTCCATTGCCAAATTTTCAGCATTACTCGCTGGCAAGTGTTAATTTTGTCCTATACTTCAAAATCCTTTTGATCATATCATCAGTGTGCAGGACAATTTTTTTACAGGAGACCATTTGATGAATTTTGTGATTTTTCCATTATCGATTGACCAATTTTACTGCTATCGATTGTTGAATTTTATAATTTATCAACTATTGATTAGCGAATTTCATGATTTTTTCCATGAACATTTGACGAATTATGCAAAAAAATTAAGAATATCGTTAAATTGTCTTGGGTAAAATAAATTTAATATTATCAAATGCCTTCGAGAAAAAAGTTGCAAGTTGAAACACCTGTGACCTCTTTTTCATGTTATGCATCTCGGGTCTATCCCCCCACTCCCCCCCCCCAAGTGGGACACTTTTCTAAATTTTGCAGACACCTCTCATGTGATATATCGCTGGAAAAGTCTTTGACTGCTTATTCATGTTATGCATCTCCGGGGTCCATCCCGCCACCCCCTCCCCTCCCCCCCTAAGGGAGGCACTTTTATAAATTTTGTTGACACCCCTCATGTCATATATTGTTGGAAAGGTCTGTGACTGCTTAATCATATTATGCATCTCCGATGTCCATCTCCCCACTTCCCCCCCCCAAAGGGTACTTTATAAATTTTGCACACAACCCTCATGTTATATATCATTGGAAAGGTCTGTGACTGCATAATCATATTATGCATCTCTGATGTCCATCTCCCCACTTCCCCCCCCCAATGGGTACTTTATAAATTTTGCACACAACCCTCATGTTATATATCATTGGAAAGGTCTGTGACCACTTAATCATATTATGCATCTCCAATGTCCATCTCCCCACTTTACCCCCCACCCCCCCAAGGGATACTTTTCTAAATTTTGTTGACACCCCTCATGTCATATATTGTTGGAAAGGTCTGTGACTGCTTAATCATATTATGCATCTCCGATGTCCATCTCCCCACTTTGCCCCCCCCCCTCCCCAAGGGGTACTTTCTAAATTTTGCACACAACCTTCATGTTATATATCATTGGAAAGGCCTGTGACCACTTATATCATATTATGCATCTCCGATGCCCATCTCCACACTTTGCCCCCCCCCCCAAGGTGTACTTTCTAAATTTTGCACACAACCCTCATGTTATATATCATTGGAAAGGTCTGTGACCACTTAATCATATTATGCATCTCCCATGTCCATCCCCCACTTTGACCCCCCCAAGGGGGTACTTTTCTAAACTTTGCACACACCCCTCATGTGATATATCAATGGAAAGGTCAGTGACCGCTTAATCATATTATGCTCCCCACTATGAAATTTGTCAAGTTAAAGCAACTATAAATTTTATTTTTATGGTACTATCAAGTTGTTTGCCGTCAAATTTTGACGGGTTCCATCTAGTCGTCTTTAAATATACAAAAAACAATGTGATTAATGACCAGGATTTTTTTACATATAACATTTTTTATATACAAAATAAAAACGGAAATAACCTCATTCATTTCACCAGATGTCAAAAATAGTTTTTTTTTCCACATTCCTGGGCAAAGCACTAAATCAATAAAATCACCAATTGGTGACAAATTATGAGTTTCTTATGAATCGCCAATGAACGGACATGCAAACTGGTAAAAAATGAATGTAATAAATTAAAACATTCAATATTTGTATACATACAAACAATGTAAATATTAATATTGTTACATGATACATTGTTTGTATATATACTTGTTTGTATACATACAAACAAATATAATAAATTAAAACATTCAAGATTTGTATACATACAAACAATGTAAATATTAATATTGTTACATGATACATTGTTTGTATATATACTTGTTTGTATACATACAAACAAATATAATGTAAACATTATTATTCAAATATTAAGAGTTTGCAAATCAAAACATTCTAAAGATTTGTATACATACAAACAATATAATGCATACATACTCTTTACAAATAAAATAGCACACTTATGTAATGACAAAACTTTTAAATCGAATAGAGATAATATATTTCTGTTAAAAAATAATGCTAAAGTTCAGACTTATATATATTATACATTCACATAAAGCTAGTCACATTCCTGCATATTTATTAAATATTTAGTTGCTAAATACAGAAATAATATTTTATAATTTATATTCAGACGCTCAGATTCGCTTTTTTTGAAAATATAAAAATAAAAATATTACTACCGTGCGTACTGTCTTTTGACATTATATTTACATAATAGTTTTAATTAGCAATCAGAACACCATAAGATTCATACCCGATCATAAACGGAATATAAGTGGTCCAATTTTGTATTACATGTTCTACTATATTTTTATTTACGATTGAATAATTATTTTCTGTACTATATAAACAAAATGATTTGATTTCGCGAACGTTAAATGAACCTAAATTCATGTTACACAGTAAATCCGAAATGGATACCTAAGTATTCATACAAATTACAATAAATACAACAATAAATAAAATAAATACCTTCTAAACACTCCACAGTTTTTTTATATAAATATCTTCCTAGGTTTAACACAACGTGAAAGAAGCCATCAAAACAACATGATTTGATCTTGATCCCAAATACGTTTGGAGACAGGAATAGACCCTCGCCTCATTGGCCGGTCCTTTTTTGACGCATGCGTACTCGGTCGAAATTCGATGGAAATTTGACAAAATTACCAAACTGCTTTAAATAGATGGATTACTTATTCTTTGTAATTCTTTTTTTGTTGGGGGTTTTTGAGCAAAATAATATTACTTCATAACTAGAATCAGTTCCGCTTAATCATTAATATTTACTTAATCCTTTGACCGCTGAGCAAATGGGCAAATTTGTAATGTTTTTTCTGTTATTTTTTTTTAAATGTCAAAAAAAGATAAATTTTCAAACTTGGTATAAAAAACTTAGGTATTTCTCTATTATCCCATCGTCCACTTTTCATAACAAAATACTATCGCCAAACTGTATGAATAAATGCCAAAAATGCAGTCCCATTTACTTGATGTCGGAAGCATTATACATGTTTGTTATGTCGTCAAGTGGTTTTTAATTCAACATTTGCGCGTATTAATTACAACGTTCTCCCGTTTATTTGGCGTTACAGTTTGGCGACAGTTTTTTGTTATGAAAAGTGGTCGATGAGATAATAGAGAAGTACCAAAACTTAATTACGTATATGAGTAGATTCCTTGACAGTATTAATCATTACTCAATATTTTAAAACTGCATCATATTTGTAGAATTATATTAATTTAAACAATGCTTCTATTGAAGTGTGAAGAAGCACATACTTCTATGAAGAACCATATATTTACATAATCGTTTTCATTAGCAATCGGAACACCATAAGATTCATCCCTGATAATAAACGGACTATAAGTGATCCAATTTTGTATTACGTGTTCTACGATACTTTTACGTACGTTTGAATAATTATTTTCTGTACTATATATACAAAATGATAGAGATCTAAAAACACAATTTCCATCGGATTGATTTCGCGAATGTTAAATGAGCCTAAATTCATTTTTAAACAGTAAATCCGAAAGGACACCTAAGTATTCATACAAATTATAATAAATAAAATAAATACCTTCTAAACACTCCACAGTGAGTTCTATATAAATACCTTCCTAGGTTTAATGCAATGTGCAAGAAAAAAACAAACAGGAGATGATCCCAAACACGTTTCTAGAGACAGTAATAGACCCTCACCTCATTGGCTGGTGATTTTTTTTACGCATGCGTATTGGGTCGAATATTGTTGAAAAATTATTTTGAAGAAAAAATCGGGAAATTCACAAAATGGTTTCGGGAAAAACTTCACCAAATGGTTTCAAAATTCTTTGATTGACAGCGGGAAAAAAATTTCATTTTACATTCAATCATCGCAATTGGCGAGTGTGACTATTAAGTTTAGCCAGTACTGGCAATAACATCAATTACCAATTTTTAGTATTACTCGCCGATTGGTGAGTGTTAATTTTGTCTTATATCACAAACTGTATTTACATATACTACTAGACATAATGATTATGAACCATGATTTTTCTATTATTGGGCAAGATTCATGTTTTTTCAGCAATTCTTTGATGAAATTCGTGTTTTTTCAGCGATCCTTTGAAGAATTTCGCATTTTTCTCGTGATCCTTAACGAAATTCGCATTTTCCAGCGATTCTTTGATAAAATACATTTTATTCCGCAATTTTTAGACGAAATTTAGTAAAAAAGCGTGATCTTTTGGTGAACTTTCCTTTTTTGCGATTCTTTGACAAAATTTGCTTATCTTTCACGATCCTTTTGCATAATTAATGTTTTTTCTGTTGTCTTTTAACGAAAGTCATGTTTCCCCATGATCCTTTGATGAATTTAGTGTTTTTTCCTCAATCATTTGACGAAATCTGTGATTTTTCCCCCCCGCGCGAAGATTGGTTAGATGTTTTTAGTCTGCAGGTGCCCTAAAAAGTCTGTGACGCCCGTTGCTGCATTGCACACATTCTTCCATGTGACATCGAACGAAGGAAATTCATCCTAAAGAATCATTGTTTCATTCTTGACATTTCTGGAAAGAAACAACGTTCAGCTCATTGGCTGAATTGTAAAGGGCGAAATGTGTCAAACATTAGCGGAAAGAAAGTGCGCAATTTGTTCGTTCATGGATAAAATCATGAAATTCATTAATCGATAGTTGATAAATTGCGAAATTCTTCTATCGATAGCGGAAAAATCGCAAAATTCATTAATCGACAGTGGAAAAATCGCAAAATTGATCAACTGGTTTCGGGGGGAAAAGTTTTCGAATATCGTCGAATGGCTTCGAGAAAAAAAAAATCACAATCCGTCAATTTCGGGGAAAAAATCGTGAAATTCGCCAAATGGTTTAGAAATTTGTCGAGCGACAGCAGAGAAAAAAATCTTTTTCCATTCAATCATCGCAATTGGTGAGTGTGACTATTATGTTTGACCAGTGGTGGCAATAAAGTCCATTGCCAAATTTTCAGCATTACTCGCTGGCAAGTGTTAATTTTGTCCTATACTTCAAAATCCTTTTGATCATATCATCAGTGTGCAGGACAATTTTTTTACAGGAGACCATTTGATGAATTTTGTGATTTTTCCATTATCGATTGACCAATTTTACTGCTATCGATTGTTGAATTTTATAATTTATCAACTATTGATTAGCGAATTTCATGATTTTTTCCATGAACATTTGACGAATTATGCAAAAAAATTAAGAATATCGTTAAATTGTCTTGGGTAAAATAAATTTAATATTATCAAATGCCTTCGAGAAAAAAGTTGCAAGTTGAAACACCTGTGACCTCTTTTTCATGTTATGCATCTCGGGTCTATCCCCCCACTCCCCCCCCCAAGTGGGACACTTTTCTAAATTTTGCAGACACCTCTCATGTGATATATCGCTGGAAAAGTCTTTGACTGCTTATTCATGTTATGCATCTCCGGGGTCCATCCCGCCACCCCCTCCCCTCCCCCCCTAAGGGAGGCACTTTTATAAATTTTGTTGACACCCCTCATGTCATATATTGTTGGAAAGGTCTGTGACTGCTTAATCATATTATGCATCTCCGATGTCCATCTCCCCACTTCCCCCCCCCCAAAGGGTACTTTATAAATTTTGCACACAACCCTCATGTTATATATCATTGGAAAGGTCTGTGACTGCATAATCATATTATGCATCTCTGATGTCCATCTCCCCACTTCCCCCCCCAATGGGTACTTTATAAATTTTGCACACAACCCTCATGTTATATATCATTGGAAAGGTCTGTGACCACTTAATCATATTATGCATCTCCAATGTCCATCTCCCCACTTTACCCCCCACCCCCCCAAGGGATACTTTTCTAAATTTTGTTGACACCCCTCATGTCATATATTGTTGGAAAGGTCTGTGACTGCTTAATCATATTATGCATCTCCGATGTCCATCTCCCCACTTTGCCCCCCCCCTCCCCAAGGGGTACTTTCTAAATTTTGCACACAACCTTCATGTTATATATCATTGGAAAGGCCTGTGACCACTTATATCATATTATGCATCTCCGATGCCCATCTCCCCACTTTGCCCCCCCCCCAAGGTGTACTTTCTAAATTTTGCACACAACCCTCATGTTATATATCATTGGAAAGGTCTGTGACCACTTAATCATATTATGCATCTCCCATGTCCATCCCCCACTTTGACCCCCCCAAGGGGGTACTTTTCTAAACTTTGCACACACCCCTCATGTGATATATCAATGGAAAGGTCAGTGACCGCTTAATCATATTATGCTCCCCACTATGAAATTTGTCAAGTTAAAGCAACTATAAATTTTATTTTTATGGTACTATCAAGTTGTTTGCCGTCAAATTTTGACGGGTTCCATCTAGTCGTCTTTAAATATACAAAAAACAATGTGATTAATGACCAGGATTTTTTTACATATAACATTTTTTATATACAAAATAAAAACGGAAATAACCTCATTCATTTCACCAGATGTCAAAAATAGTTTTTTTTTCCACATTCCTGGGCAAAGCACTAAATCAATAAAATCACCAATTGGTGACAAATTATGAGTTTCTTATGAATCGCCAATGAACGGACATGCAAACTGGTAAAAAATGAATGTAATAAATTAAAACATTCAATATTTGTATACATACAAACAATGTAAATATTAATATTGTTACATGATACATTGTTTGTATATATACTTGTTTGTATACATACAAACAAATATAATAAATTAAAACATTCAAGATTTGTATACATACAAACAATGTAAATATTAATATTGTTACATGATACATTGTTTGTATATATACTTGTTTGTATACATACAAACAAATATAATGTAAACATTATTATTCAAATATTAAGAGTTTGCAAATCAAAACATTCTAAAGATTTGTATACATACAAACAATATAATGCATACATACTCTTTACAAATAAAATAGCACACTTATGTAATGACAAAACTTTTAAATCGAATAGAGATAATATATTTCTGTTAAAAAATAATGCTAAAGTTCAGACTTATATATATTATACATTCACATAAAGCTAGTCACATTCCTGCATATTTATTAAATATTTAGTTGCTAAATACAGAAATAATATTTTATAATTTATATTCAGACGCTCAGATTCGCTTTTTTTGAAAATATAAAAATAAAAATATTACTACCGTGCGTACTGTCTTTTGACATTATATTTACATAATAGTTTTAATTAGCAATCAGAACACCATAAGATTCATACCCGATCATAAACGGAATATAAGTGGTCCAATTTTGTATTACATGTTCTACTATATTTTTATTTACGATTGAATAATTATTTTCTGTACTATATAAACAAAATGATTTGATTTCGCGAACGTTAAATGAACCTAAATTCATGTTACACAGTAAATCCGAAATGGATACCTAAGTATTCATACAAATTACAATAAATACAACAATAAATAAAATAAATACCTTCTAAACACTCCACAGTTTTTTTATATAAATATCTTCCTAGGTTTAACACAACGTGAAAGAAGCCATCAAAACAACATGATTTGATCTTGATCCCAAATACGTTTGGAGACAGGAATAGACCCTCGCCTCATTGGCCGGTCCTTTTTTGACGCATGCGTACTCGGTCGAAATTCGATGGAAATTTGACAAAATTACCAAACTGCTTTAAATAGATGGATTATAATTGTTTATGTAACAAAAACCTTTTGTTGTTAAAACAAAGAAAATTCTTAAAATTGCACAAAACAATTGTTCTTTAAACAAAAGTTTTTGTTGCCGAAACTGAAAAGAACTTTTAAAGTAACTGATAATTATATTTATTTTGAGAAAACTTTCAACAAAAGAATTTTGTTAATTCAAGTAAAATTGAAAAATTTTAATTGAATTAACAAAACATTTTTTTGCTGACGATACAAAATTTTTTGCTGGAATTGCAAAAAAAAATCAACAATATTTTTCTTGTTGATTCAAACAAATTTTCCATTGACCCATATTTAAACGGAAAGTTTTGTTGGGCCAATCAAATTTTTGTTGATTCAACAAAACTTTTCTCTGGGTGCAGATTAAAATTTTGGCCAATGCTTAATTCGTAAAATCTGCTAAGAGAAATTCGCTTGGGAACTAAAACATTTTCTTTAAGACAGGTTTCTATCTGTGCATAATTGCATTGCACTCTTTTCGTCGGGAGAATTACATTTTTTCGTTATAGGCAGGTTTCGTTCTTAAAAGTTTTTCTCTATATTTATTTTTCCTTCAATAATTTTATGTACGCCTGCTCACGAATGTCACCCCACCCTTCCCAAAGTGTAATCCTGGTTGCGCCACTGAATTCCAATTGCAATATTTTTTCTGGAATGTTCCGCATAACATAAAATGCATCCAAACAAACACGCTTTATATATAAATAAAATAATAAGCATAAAAACAAAAACAGTACCTCTATTTAAAAAAAAGAGAGAGAGAGAGAGTAACGAACCTTGTTGCTGCAGTAATTTAATTTATTGTTACCGTTTCACTTTCTCGGTTTTTTCTCCAAAACTATTGCATATAAAAACATGAAAACTAGTAGTTTTATAAAGAAATGTATGATAAACACGCCGAAGCAGACGGTGTTTAAATGGAAGAATTATTTTAGGTGCTATTTAATGTTGAAATCGGTCAAGTTTTATAGGATAAAAAAAATATGCATAGCAATTTAACCATCTTTTGCAGGCACTACTTCATTAGATTGTGGCGTGCAATGTCCAATAATTTTTTTAATTTGTCTAATTTTTTAAGTTTTTTTTCTCATTTTTTATGAAAAATTTTGTTATCTGAATAGTGATTTAATTCATAGTTTGAAATAGACGTTTTTCATTTACTGCTTCCAAATTTCAGAAAGTCTAAATAATAATATATTTATAAACATTTTTCAATTGAAAAAAAAATATATTTACACAGAAATATTAAAAAAACAAAGAAAACTTACAAATTATTAAATTATTAAATTATTACGTGCGAAAGACATTTAATGGTGAAAATTAAAAAAGAAAAAATACTAAAAATGATACATTTAAAACTGTTTTCTTATTGCGTCGTTATAAAAGTCCGGAAGTCAGAAGACATTTTTTACCTAACCATTTTATACAAGCTGATTTTCAAGTGTGTAATTGATCTTACTTAATCATTCACGAAAATAGCCATCAGCTAGCGCGACAGAGGTGGATACGAGCTTGGGAACCGGAAAATCCCCTAGTCAAAGGATATGAATGGCAACCTCATTACCACTGGTCGTGATAATATATCCTTCAACCTTCTGCAATTGGTTAATCTTTTTAAAACAGGGCTGAGTAGCGTAGCGGGTCTAAACGGGGAGAGGGGGGGGGGGGGCTGGCGAGCATGGCTTATAGGGGCCAGAGCCTCCTAGTTCGAGAAAAATGTAAAGGAATCGTGTTGATCATTGTATTTGATCTCAAGAATCTAGAAGGGTAATAATATAACCATAAACAACTTAATCTAACAAATACATGTCATATGTTATTATGTGACACATATAACCTAAATATGTTAAATACTATTTTTTTTTATCTTTTCAGTGAATTCTTCAATGACTAAAACTGAATGAGAGCATGAAAAACTAAAAATAACAGATTCGTAGCGAGTTACCTTCTGAAATATCGGCTACTATTTCAGTCATGCACTCATTTACTCAATCTTTCAATAGTCATACTGGATGGCTGTGTGATCATGATGAAATAGAAAGAATCACAACAGAATCAGTGTTTTCTAGTAGAAATCAAAATCTCGGTACATCTCATGAGTCATGTGTGAAAAATGAAATTCAAAATACGGATGTTTCTACAGATTCAAGTGGTTCTAACGAATCTTTAACAGAACATATCCTGAATGAATGCATTGATACTGAAGATACATCTAATGCAACTCGTGCCTTTTCATCTCGAGCTGATACATGCAAGTCTCCTGTGTAATGAAACTTCCGCTATGAACCTTAATAAAGAAGAAGTCTCTTTAAAAAATAATACGAGTTCTGAATATTTCATAAATGAAGATGTTTCCGCAAAAAGAGAAATAACAAGTGATTGTGAAGATGAAAGAAATGTACACGGAACACACATTCTGTGTAATATGTCTATAAAAGTAAATTCAGAAGTAGATTTAAAAATAAAAGTTGCCAGAAAAATTAAGAGTGGACCCGATTGTAGTTATAAAAATTTAAAAACTTGTGGGGAACAATACATAGAAGAAAAGACTGGTAGTGACGATGTTTTAACCAATGGCAAAGTTACAATCGTCCCATTACTGCAAAATTCGTCGAATGAAAGCAATAATAATGCAAGCCCACCTGAATTTCATACAGAAACATCGTCTGGAACTGGCGCAGGTTACCTTGTTGGGAATGAAGCTTCCGATTTGGCTACAAATAAAGAAGAATTTTTAGGGATTAAAAATAATTCTGACAATGTTATACATAAAAATATTCATATTAAAAAGGAAGTTACAAATGAAGAAGACACACAGTCTGTAGAAACAGATATTCCTTTTAATATGCCTCCAAAACAAGATGTAGGAGAAATAATGGAAATTACGAAACAAAGAACAGCGACTGAAAATGAAAATAAAAAAAGTGAAGGCGTTTTAACTAGTGCAAAACCTACAAATATCCCATTATTGCAGAATTCTACAAACGAATGCATTTCATGTAACAAGAATGCTGCTTTATCTGGATTTCCGACTGAAAATTCTTCATCTGGGACCGATGCATGTTTTCCTTTTGCGAATGAAGTTTCCATTTTACATAAAAACAAAGAAGAATCTTTAGGGAATTCCGTAAATTTCATACATAAAAACATTCGTATTAAAAAAGAAGTTACAGATGAAAAAGACACCCAATCCATAGAAAGAGGTGTTCCTTTTAATATGCCTCCAAAACAAGATGTACAATTTGAAAATATAATGGAAATTACCAGACAAAGAATAAAGACTGAACATGAAAATAACAAAAGTGAAGATATTTCAACCAGTGTAAAACTTACACATATCCCATTATTGCGGAATTCTACAAACGAATGCTTTGAATGTAACAGTAATGCAGTTTCTTCTGGATTTCCCACTGAAATTTCATCTGAAACAGATGCATGTTTTCCTTTTGGGCATGGAATTTCCATTTTGCATAATAAGAAAGAAGAATCATTAGGAAACAAAGATAATTCTGATAAAACCTATGTCCTTTCTAGTATGCCTTCAAAACGAAATGTAGAAGTTGAAGATATTGCTAGTAAAAGAATAAAGACTGAATACGAAAATAAAAAATGTGAAGACCTTTTTACTAATGGTAAAGTTACAGGTAAACCAGAAAAACGTAGTTTGGAATCCCTTGAAAAACAACAAATATCTCAAAAAAGAGTCAAGAGGGAACCTATTTCTGTAAACTTCCAAAAAGATAAAAATATTCCCATAATTTTTCTTTCTGATGATGATGATGACGAAGATAACGCGATAGAAAAATGTTCCATTGCAGAATTAGAACTGAATCAAAACTCATTATCTGAATCTACAGTGACGACTTCTTCAAATAAGTTAACCTTATTTTCAAAATCTCTAGATTCTAAAAAGTCTTCTGGAAACAGACTGTTTAAATCAAAATCGGATTTGTCTCTTCAGTGTGAATCGAGTAAGTGTTTTGAGAATAATGACAAGAGTGTTCCTATTGCAGCTGAAGAAAAAGAGAAAACGAATGATTCCACTAAGGTATTTTTGGAAGATACAAGCGAACATAGTTCAAAAATATTGTCTTTACCAGTGAATATTAAAATAAAACACGCTCCAGAATTTTATTCTCATATAACAGATTCTGTCGCTTCCCCATCTGATTCCTTTTCTGGCCGAAAAACGAATAAAAAAAGTTTTTCAACAGATATTCTGAAAGGTTTCAATGTTGTTTCCCAACTTAAGAGATCAGATTTAGAGGAGGCGTTAAAGTATCTAGATAAGTTTAAAACAGAGAGTATTTTGACAAAATTATTTAATACTCCAAACGAACAGAAAGTTGCATCACCCCTGAAGAACGGAGATGTTATATTTGGAGAGACGTCTTAATGTTTTAGCATCCAGTTTAATTAATTCCTATTTTTAAAGATGTGGGTCTTGCTATCTTGATTATATTCCATGTTCCTTTGTCTAAGTTCCCTTCAGAACGACCGTCCAAATGATTAAAAACATGACTTTTTTTCACTTAACTCCAAAGCAACGTTTCTACATCTAAGAACTTGTACCGAACACCTATTTAAGGTATTCCATTATATGATTGATATTCATATTTATATTATAAAGCAAAAACATATCACTGAGTAACTGTGAGATCATAGCGACGGTGTCAACGACATGAACAATCATTTTTATTTTATCGCCATTTTTTAACATTTCCAAACATCTCACTGTTTCACTTTTTACACCGCCGAATATAGAAAAAATGTACTTTCTAATGCAATTTCTTTGAAAAATGTATCCTTATATAGTGATTTTTTTATGGATTTTTAAAATCATTTGAAGTATGAATTTTTAAAAATCTTTCTCAAAAATGAACGTGCAACCCGATTGCACTTTTATGATCTTTTCTGATTAAGTAAAAGAAACAAGTGGGTAAGTGTGATCAAAGATCGCTCAAAGGGTTTCGTTTAATATTCCTTTCAAAACACTTTATCCTTTCTTTAATAAATTCAAATAAATCTAATTTTCCAAAAAAAAGTCATGTTTTTTATAAAGTAAAAATTTACCGGTATATTTTATCGAATATCTAAACCAGCCGGATAGCGGGCGAAGCCCGCTATTATATTCTGTCATAATAATATCCGTCATACGGACTAAATGCAATATTTAAAAAAATAATTTCAAAATTAAACAAATTGTACAATTTCAAAATGTTAAAATATGCGAATATTTCCATAATCGGATTTTTATCACGATTCAATATGTTTCTCAAACTCATATATTTACTATTCTCTATTACTCATATTGATGCTCGCTTTGTATTGTTCTCAAACATTTGAAAAATTCGTTAAACTTCCAATAGGACGTCAGATTTTCTTTTTAATTCTCTAATGACGTAATATTAATCTGCTTTGTATACATACACATACTCACACTCCTTGTATTATTGAGAAATCTTAGACATTTTCCGTTTTATTACCACTATGACGTCAATCAATTTTATTTGGTGAAACTTTTTATTTCATTTTCATTTTTCACGTGGAAATCGTTTGATAGAAAATTAATTATTGTAGAAAGAATTTCATTGTGGATTTTAAATTTTTGGCATCTGCTATAACGAAAAATGTTTAAATTTAATAGGAAAAGGCTGTTAGAGATTTGGTTTTTTTTTATCTCTATTTATTAAAATAATACGAATTTTTCAAATTTTAATATTTTGATATTACATCTGGTATTCATCTATATATACAAAGTTTCAACTCTATAAGTTATATAGTTTTTGAGAATGGCTCTGTGACGGACAGACAACGGAGCGGGAGTAATAGGGTTTCGTGAGATGAACGAAACCCTAAAACCCCCTTTCAATTCCTGGAATGATTTGACATTTAGCTGTTGAGTTTTTACGTCTTCTTTCGAGAAGTACTGTGTATTATCACTTGACACTTCGCCTCCAAAAATTCCAAATTTCTACCAAAAAAGAAAAACAAAAGCGACAGTAAAAGAAATAGAAAAAAATCTATTTACCAGCTTTTAGGCTCTACTAAAAATATTGTTCTTGAAATACACAGAAGCTTTACAAAAAGTTGTCATGCACTAAGAGATTTTAACAGTCATCAAACTTAATTAACGTGTTGCGTATTCATTATAAAATTCTTAAAGGATAATTTCCCCAATCGAGAAAAATTTCTTTTACAGCTTCACCAAAATCTTTAAAATCATCTCATTATGTTATTAACTGCTGTAAATAATTTATATTTTTTTTTAAATAAAAATATTTTATGTTGAATATTGAATATATTTCTCTATTGTAGCTTTGTTAGTTTCACGTCTTTATACGTATGTTGACCATGGTTTAAGATAATTCTTCAGAGCATCAGATATGCTCATCAACACATGTTAATTTTCGCCCTACACACATACAAACAATCTAGATTCACAATGTATGATTTTAACTGCTGAGATAGTGTGTTAAAAATAGAATTTATTTATATCCAATGATTTGAAACACTTAAAATACAAAAAAGAGAAAATATTATATTGAAGTTATTTTAAAAAATAAAAAAATATATTTAGCAAAAGACCAGTTGGTTTAAACCGTTGCCAACCCTAGATATACTCACTCAAATTATCACTATGATCATTTTAGGGTTTCGTTCATCTCACGAAACCCTATTACTCCCGCTCCGTTGTCTGTCCGTCACAGAACCATTCTCAGAAACTATGTAACTTACATAGTTGAAACTTTGTGTATATCTAGCTGAATACCAGCTATGAAGCTCAAAATATTAAAATTTGAAAAAATCGTATTATTTTAATAAATAGAGATAAAAAAAGCCAAAATTCTAACAGCCTTTTCCTACTAAATTTAAACATTTTTCGTTAAAGCAGTTGCCAAAAATTAAAAATCCACAATGAAATTCTTTCTACAATAATTAATTTTCCATTGAACGATTTCCACGTGAAAAATGAAAATGAAATAAAAAGTTTCACCAATTGAAAAAAATATTAATATGAAATAAAAATGATTGACGTCATAGTGGTAATAAAACAAAAATTTTCAAAGATTTCTCAATAATACAAGGAGTACACAAAACAGATTAATATCACGTCATTAGAGAATCAAAAAGAAAATCTGACGTCATATTGGAAGTTTAACGAATTTTTCAAATGTTTGAGAATAATACAAAGCGAGTATCAATATGAGTAATAGAGAATAGTAAATATATGAGTTTGAGAAACATATTGAATCATGATAAAAATCCGATTATGGAAATATTCGCATATTTTAACATTTTGAAGGTGTACAACATGTTTAATTTTGAAATTATTTTTTTAAATATCGCATTTAGTCCGCATGACAGACATTATTATGACAGAATATAATAGCGGGCTGGTTTAGATATTCGAAAAAACGAAAAAATAGACCGGTAAATTTTTACTTTATAAAAAACATGACTTTTTTTTTTTTTTTTTTTTGCTAAATGAAATTTATTTGGATTTATTAAAGAAAGGATAAAGTGTTTTGAAAGGAATATTAAACGAAACCCTTTGAGCGATCTTCGATCACACTTACCCACTTGTTCATATATTTCTGAATGCTAATTTATAAAAATAGCTGTAAAATTCCAGGAAATCCTTAGATATTTAAACTAATAGCTTATGGCATTCATTACACCACATAAATTGTAGGCGATTGGTCATAAATAGAACCCTAATTTTTGGAGATAGAACGTTTTTCATAACTGCTGAACGTTGTTCATCTTGTTTCTGAGAACACATATTTAAGAGTTACTATTTCTGGAAATTCATTAAATATTCATTTCTTATTCTTAAAAATTTCAAGATGTACATATTGTACCTTCTTTAATCATAATTTTAGAAAACATTTTATTTCTTGAAGCCTTTTATTACAGCAATTTCCGGTTACTAAATACATACTTACAATCTTAGAGTTGAAGCAAAAACATTCACAATTATGCTTCAAATGATCGTAAGAAGAAAACAAAAACTGTTTTGGCTATCTAATTTTGCAGTCTTTCAAATAAAGCAGAAAGAATGTATATATTTGCCCAAAATTGACTTTTAAAAGTAGTGGGACACCTTAAAACGAAACTCTTTTATTAAACTAGTCGGATATGACAATCCCAAAACTTTCTTCTATCTCATACATGTTAATGCTTCAAAATTCGCTATCACACCGCCAAAGAAACTCAAATTTTTTTCTCATTCTGTTGTACATCAGCTGCTTGCGAATCGTCGGGCTACCTGGATGTGAGCAGCTGATGTATTATACTAAGCTACGAAAAGTCTCCCTCTGGCCTGTACCGGCAGGAAAAGATAGCCTCCCTATTGCTTGGTTCTGAGATTTTAACTAATTCTACTGAAAATACCCGAAGCTAAAATGCGCGGAACCCGATTACAAAAGCGTCATTCCCCCTTCTCGTCAATATTGAATTTGAATGAGAATATCGCCAAATTAGCCAAGTTGTCTTCATATATGGCAACGTACTTTTGTCGCTAAATTTGGCGATGTTTCATAAATTGTCGCCAAGCTTGGCGAGAATTTGACGTTGGCGAATATAAATATATAGTGTTAAGCATGTAAGTGTTGAAACGATGGTTACAACAATGAAAGAAAATTTGCCGAAACCATGTTAACTAAAGCTCATAAATTAAACCCGTTTATGGAGGAATCCTGCTGTATTGTTTCAAAATGTCAGCCACTCTATAATTTCAAACTACTATATCTCAGCCATTTTTTAAGATAGAGGCAAAGCAATAAATGCTCCGATCCTTGGATCAAGGCCGAACATTTAACGCAAAAAGTTTCTAGGATTTCTAATTTTTTTTACATTTTTTTGAAATTGAAATCTTTAAATGGCTATCACAGCGCCCCTTCCCGGCGCAATATCCCAAAATTCAACTGGGACATGCAAAAGTCAAAAACATATACAAAATTTTGGTTCAATAATCTGCATAACTTCATACACTTTTCGATGATACAATAGTGAAAATGGAACAAAAATCACGATGATCGCAGCGCCTCCTTTCGTCGAAATATCCGCAAATTCAACTGGGACCTACAGGCTATAGTCAAAAACATAGAAAAAAAATTGGTTCAGTTATCTGCATAACTTCATACACTTTTCGATGATACGATAGTGTAAATGGAACAAAAATCGCGATCGCAGCGCCCCCTTTCGTCAAAATATCCCCAAATTCAACTGAGGCCTGCAGGCTATAGTCAAAAACACAGAAAAAAATTTTGCTTCAATTATCTACATAACTTCATACACTTTTCGATGATACGATAGTGAAAATGGAACAAAAATCGCGATCGCAGTGCCCCTTTTCGTCGAAATATCTCCAAATTCAAATGGGACCTGCAGGCTATACTCAAAAACATAGAAAAAAGAATGGTTCAGTTATCTGGATTACTTCATACACTTTTCGATGATACGATAGTGAAAATGGAACAAAAATTGCGATCGCAGTGCCCCTTTTCGTCGAAATATCTCCAAATTCAACTGGGACCTGCAGGCTATATTCAAAAACATAGAAAAAAAAATTGGTTCAATTATTTGCATAACTTCCTACACTTTTCGATAATACAATAGTGAAAATGGAACAAAAATCGCGATCACAGCGCCCCCTTTCGTCGAAATATCCCCAAATTCAAGTAGTACATGCTGGCCATAGCCAAAACCATAGGAAAAAAAATTGGTTCAATTTGAAGCATAACTTCATACACTTTTCGATGATACAATGGAGGACAGACAGACATTTTGTAAAAACAGGTTTTTCGGAATCTCTGACTCCTAAAACGTGTAAATCCGTCGAAAACCGGAGGACGAAAAAAATTTCGATTAAAATACTTTCTTCTATTATATAGATAGAAGAAAGTAAAAATAATTGTTCTCAGGAAATATATTCATATACCATAGATTCCAGTTATTTAGGGCACCGCTTAATTAGGGCAGTCGTTTAATTACGACGAAATCTAAAGTAAAATATTCATTAAATATACTTAAATTAGAAAAATATCATTAATACTTATGATAATTGAGGTAGCCGCTTCATTTGTACAAATCGTACAGAACCGATGCGTCCGAATTAACCGGAACTGTATTTATTTTTTACAATTTGCTGAAAAATATTTATTTTAGATATTTGAAGGCTTAATGTATCAATTAATGTTCAGGAACGAATATTCCACTTTGTGAAAATTTTATTACATAAGGAATCGTTAATGAAAAATCATTTTTATTTAACATTCCCTCAAATAATTCTTTTTAAAATTTTTTGTATAAGTGCATTTTCTTTTGTCTAAAATTGTAAATTTTTAAGATGTTATTATGAAAGTTTTAACAAACTTCATTTAAGGACATTTTCAGTATTCCACATTATTAAATTTTTTTATATAAGATATCTTCAATGAAATACCATTTTTATGTAACCTTCTTCCAAAAAATTCTGTTTAAGATTGTAAAAGTGCATTATTATTATTTTTTTCTTTTTCTAAATCTGCGAATTAAATGTTAAAGTGTTTTTTTAAATGGCTTTGAAAAAAATTAAGGGCATTTTTAGTATACCACATTAGTAAGTTTTGTTATGTACTGTGTCTTTAATGAAATACCATTTTATACAACCTGCTCTAATTTTTTTTTTGTTTTTAATTATAAAACTGCATTTTTTGTCGAAATTTTTAAGTAAAATTTTTGAAGTATTCTTCTAAAAGTATTTGCCAACGCGATATTTGAGTATAACACTTTATTAAATATTACTATATAAGATATCTCTAACGAAAGTTCAGTTTCATAACCTTTTATGAAAAATATTCTTTATAAGATTAATGTGTATTATTTTCTTTGTCTAAAATATGAAATAAATTTTTAAAGTGTTCTAAAATTTTTGCTCCATTAATAATTACTCCATTTTAAGGGCATTTTTAGTGTGCCACAGTATTAAATTCAGTTGTATAAAATAGCTTTAATGAAATAACATTTTTATGCCACCTGCTCTCAAACAAAATCTCTTTAAGGGCGCCACTTTCTCCCCTTCACTTTACAAAAAATGACGAGAATATCAAATTTCTAATTTTTGGCTTAAAATGTATTTAAACTGGTGAAGTTACGTAAAGATCCGACAGTATTAAGTATGCGAAAAAGGCTTTTTATTGCATCCATCCAATTTCCCTTTACATGTATGACAGTTGCAATCTTTAAATTCCTTTTCTCTGTGTTTTTTGATATATCAGTATGATCAAAATGATAAAACCTCAACATATAATTGACTGGCTATTTTTTTTGTGTTTTAACAATCCTTAAGGTGAAATTTTATAAAATTAGTGATTGGATTTTCAGTAATATAAAAAAAAATGTATTTAAAAAAATGTTAAGTAAATGATCATTTTACTGTATTTCTTACATATGCCACGACATTTTATTTATTTTTACTTAAACCAATTAACTTTTTCGGGAATCTGATTATAGAACACACTTGTAAGAAAGATTTTTTTTTTTTTTTTTAAAGTTCAAAATTGTAAGAGAAGGTTTTAAAATTTACTTACATTAAAAAAAAAAGTTTTCAAATTTTACCACAAGAATGGAATTTTTTTTTTCTTGATTAAATCCTTTTCTTTGATAAAAACCCTTAATAATATGTCAAAGTCTCTCTACAATTGAAAAAATAAGTTCAAACGGTAGTGAGTCCTCTTAAGATTATAAAGTGCATTATTTTCCTTGTCGTAGTTTGTAGGTTGCATTTTTAAAGTGTTCTAAAATTTTTGTTTCCATTCTAAAAAAAACTCCATTTTAAGAGAAGTTTGAATAAACCACTTTATTAAAAATTAATATATAAGGTATCTAATAAAAGCTCCTTTTATGTAGCTTTTCTCAAAAAAATATTTTTAAGATTATGAAAGGTATTATTTTCTTATACGCGAGAACAATTAATCCCCTATTTCTTATATGTCGAAATATGCGAGATAAATTTAAAAACAATTTGCTTATTGTATTTTAACACCATTTTGAGTAAAAGATGATATTGCTGAATGATTATCTTAACATCTCTCTCAAAACTCTCTTAAAATTTGTATCTAAGCACTGTAAAAGTGCATCAACATGTATGTCTAATTTAAAATAAAGTAAAATGAGACATTGTATATCATTTGTATTATTGTATTTTTACATTATTTTACTATATACAGGGTATATCTGAAATGATGCGGTCAGAACTGTAAAGAGAGTGATATTATACGACAAAACAAACAATTTTTGCATAAGAAACCATGGTCGCAATCCACTTATCCAATTTTATATCAACCTGAACTTGGATTTTCGTTCATAATTGTAACAAGATTAAAGATATCTTAGCAAAATTTTCAACAAACTAACATACTTTGTGTGGAATGTGATGACATCACGGGAAGTGAGGTGCTGGAAGTTCACTATATTTCAATCAGTCTAGAATCAGGTACATTCTGAATTTTGGAACGGCTATTTTAAAGTTGTATCTTCAGGAATGGGGGACTATTTCCAGCATGTCTCGTAATGTCACCACGTTTCACACAAACTAAATTGAGGGGGTAGGGGCAAGAGAGTGCCAAGCCACATTTTTGAACTTCTGAGATATTTTAATTTGAAAATTGGATCCAATACTCAGATCAAGATATAAGTTTTTTCACCAATGTCTTAGTAACATTTGAGATATTCTGAGTAGGGCATTACTTTAATGATATTACTATTATGTTTTTTTGTAAATTAGCTATCTTCATTAGGGGCAAAAACGAAACCTGTCGCATATGCTGCCACCAAGTGACATTAGAAACAAATTATATGTTGGATATTATGATTTACAATATTAAGCAACAGATTACAGTGTTAGATTTATTTCACCAAAAATGTGGCTTGGAACTTTCTTGCCCCGACCCCATCAATTTATTTTTCAAAAAATATTGTTACATTACCTTCATTACTTTTAAAGCTGTCAACGAAAATCCACGTTCGGCTTTAGTTTTTTTAAGGCATCTTTTATATGAAATTAAACTTTTCACATGGTTTGACGTCACAATGATTTCATCAATATTTTGGTGCAAAAAATTCCAACTTCACTCTTTTCTTATTAACTACTGTCTATCCCGGCGTAATGCGTACTTTTGAAACACGAAAATTGGTCAACTTGTGCGTGTTATACGCCGGATACAAGAATAAAAGTTTAAAACTGAAGAATAAGAATTGATATTTTTATACTAGCCGCCACTGGCGACCAGTTTGGTCGCCCTTAAATGTATGTTAAGCATTGTAACAAATTATTTTTATTCATAATTTATTTTTTTCCTTAATCCTTCGCCAAACCGGAAAAATCTAATAGACAAATCAAGAACTTTTGCGATCGTGGTAGCATTTCGCATATTTTTTGTTGTTATGTATTTCATCTTTCTTGACAAAAACCGCTTAACCCACTTTATAATAAATTAATCATTGTGTGTGTTTTATAATAAAATTGTGTGTTTTTTAATATAAAATAAACTATTTCATAATAAAATAAAAGTATATATGCTGTTTTAGTAATCTCTAATAGGTACCTGAAAATGGGATTTTCTCGCCAAAATGGCGCAAAACAAAAATCGCGCCAACCCTGTTGAGTCCGTGACAGCTGTTCCAATTTAGAATACATGACGTTCACATTTTTCTTTAAATAGAAAATAGATAAATAAGAAATAATATCATAAATCAAAACATTTGATTTCAAAATTAAAGTATCGTTTCTAATTTGCACACACGAAAAATAAAAGCTGACAATTCGTTTCGAAATTTGATCCATTAAATATTATTACATGAGTTCAACCACGGAGTTCAACTTAAGTCAAGAAAAGATCCTGAAGGAAGTTGAGTTGTATAGAACAGAATTATGGTAAACTTTGACTGTCTCACTGGTGCGGATTATTTTTTTTACACCAGGCAGCGGTCCAAAAATTCATGGTTTAATATTTTAAACGTTCACAACGAATGAATCTTTTTTTTTTGTTGTTGTTGTTTACTTTCATGGATAGAGAATTTGAACTGCGAACCTAATTTAAACTGAAGTCATTGCAGAATGTATACATAATTGAACGTAAGTCATCTCTCAAATATTAATTTATTTTGAACGATTTTTCTAAAAATGTAACTTTTGTGCAGTTTTACTCGAAAAAATAATTTTGAATAAAAATGGCCGCCATCCCGGAACTGTTGATGACAGTCACATGACTTACGGTTTTATTATAGAGATTAATGAACAAGAAAAGACGACGTGATTTTGTGAATGAACGAGAATACGATTTCAAATGTTTCGTGGGGATTCAAGCAGATAGGCTGGGAAGAAAAGCGTATGTCCTTATTTCGAATTTCTTTATTTTCTTTATGCTTGTACTTAGTTATACACTTTTTTTTTTCATCTCGCGAAACCCCATTCGTCCCGCTACGATGTCTGTCCGTAACAGAGCCGGTTCTCAGAAACCATATAACTTACAGACTTGAAATTTTGTGTACTTATAGCTGAATACCTACTATGAAGCTGAAAATCATAAAATTAAAAAAAATCGTGTTATTTTAATAGAGAGATAAAAAACCAAAAATCTAACAGCCCTTTCCTATTAAATTTAAACATTTTTCGTTATAGCATAGTTGCCAACGATTAAAATCCACAATAAAATTCTTTCTACAATAATTAATTTTCTATTGAAAGGTTTCCACACGAAAAATGAAATAAAAAGTTTCACCAATTGAAAAAAGATTAATATGACGTCATATTGGTAATAAAACGGGAATTTTCAAACATTTCTCAATAATACAAAGAGTATCAGTATGTGTAAGTACAGAAAGCAGGTTAATATAATGTCATTAGAGAATTAAAAAGAAAATTAATCTAACGTCATATTGGAAGTTTAACGGACTTTTTCAAATGTTTGAGAATAATACAAAGAGAGTATCAATATGAGTAATAGAGAAAGCAAGTAGATATGACGTCAGCAAGTGATTATAACATCATATGAGTTTGAGGAACGTATTGAATCATGATGAAAACCAGATTATGGAAATATTGGCATATTTTAACATTATGAAGGTCAATATGTTTTTTTTTTTTATACAACATGTTTAATTTTGAAATTGATTTTTTTTAAATATCGCATTTAGTCCACAGACATATATTTATTATGACAGAATATAATAGCGGGCTTAGCCCGCTATCGGACCGGTTAAGATTTTCGAAAAAACGAGAAAAATAGACCGGTAAATTTTTATTTTATAAAAAACACGACTTTTTTTTTTTTTTTTTTTTTTTTTTTTTAATGGAATTTATTTGGATTTATTTATTAAAGGATAAAGTGTTTTGAAAGGAATATTAAACAAAATCCTTTGTGCGATCTTCGATCACACTTACCCACTTGTTATATTTTCATGCTACCTATCTTATGAAGGTTTTTTTTTTTTTTTTTTTTTTTTTTTTTTTTTTTTAATGAAAAAAGAGGGTGCTACTGCGAATATACCTCAAACTAGAAAAATACTGTCCAAATCGTAGGTGCTCGTTATATGCCGAAATATACGGTACCTTTACCGATGCACCGATAATCAGTAGAAAAAAGAATCTTTTCGCACAAAAACGCCGTGGCTGCGATTCTGACAAGGAAGGTCTCCATAAGCGCATACGCGGAAAAATTAAAAAATAATTACAGAATATTCTTCTTATGAGGACATATATACGTTTATAAAAAAAATTCTGCGGAATCTCTATATATCGTTCGAGAAAAAATAATGAAAATTTCGTCTTTTTGGCGAATTATCGTCGGTTGGCAACACAATGAAATTTCAAAATAACTAAGGGGTTTTACCCCCTGCTCGCTAACGCTCCCCAACCCCCGTGAATTGCGATGCAATTCACATTGGGAACGCTATGCGGTCCCAGCTCGCTCCTCACGTTTTTCAGCAATTCTAGCCAGAATTAATGCTATCATAAATCATTTTAACATACGAAATTGACAATTTTTTGTAATGTAAAAAAAGAAAATGAAAACTTCGTTGAAAACACGATTAAAAATGAATTTAGTTGGTACTACCAGTGGAATAAATCATTTAAATACTATGAAAAAATTATCTTGGAAACACAATTAGTTTAAAACTTATTGCACCTATCATATTGTATAGCACGGCTTAAATTCATTATAAAAAACACTACGTGATAGGAAGATGGTTTATATATATATCATCAATCATTGTATTATAGATATTTGGAAAAGAAATTATCTTTTACTTCATCAAGACAGCAACAGATGGCAGCAGGTGCAAACTAGACAGTTGATAATTTTATTCTCTCAGATTTTCGTGTGACTGAAATTCGTAAATAAATTCTAAATAAGAGTTGAGAATTCATTTGAAATTAACGATATTACTCATAATTAAAATGAGGAATCGTCTCAAACGCTTTGGATTACGTACATGTTATTTTATTTTTAATAATTGCTAGTTTGAGTTTGACTGCTGTCACACTGACCGCCATATTGGAGTTGTAGGCAGAGTTGATCTTACCCAATCTAGACTATTCATTGGTCTGAGCCAACACCTACTTGACTCTAGAGAGTTAAGTAGGTGTTGTCCGAGCTCTGGAAACTACGTTTGTTGCCAAACGCTAAGCTAGAAATTCAGCCTTATTTCCGCGCCACGTAAGAGAAATATATATATAGATGGTTTTTTGCTAAAATACTCTTTAAGGTAAAACTTTTTCTACTCTTCGTAATAAACTAGTTTAAATAAGTTAAACTTAAATAAATACATTTACATCACTGCAGATTTGTCATATCCATTTATATGTATGTTTAAGGAAATTTAACGATCGTATTATACGATTTAGAAGAAATTTTAACTTGATTAAAATTGTTTCAAACTCAAAATTAATTTCCGATTCTGAGCACTGTCTATTCGACTTCGATTTTGTTAGTGTCGGAGATAACAAGAGAAAAGCATTGTTGCCATGGAAATAACGACTTATTCGATATCGAAATGTATAGCGACGGCGTTCTTAATTGGGTCTTTACTTTTAAAATACACTTAAAAATCATACAACCAGTGAAATTGTGTAAATTTAAATAAACTTTTTATCGTTTAAGTTTATATTCATTAAGTATTGCGGATTTAAATACTCAGTTAACAAGCAGTTTCTAAATGCATTAAAATTGCTTGCATTTGGCGAAGAAATGTGCAGCTTGCCAAATCGTTCGTTTTTCCGCGCCAAATACTCGAATTATTAGGTAGCTTTCAATACAAAAAAGTATAAAGCTACCTATTGCAGCCGTTCGGAGGAAAGCAGTTCCGGAAAATTTCGATATATTTTCACCGATCATGACCCCCAGACCCCAAAACCACCCTCCGTTCAAATGTTGATTTATATATATAGATATATCCGTATATATAGCAATAAGTTTATATATATATATATATATATATATATATATATGACCTATGTCATACGATAACGCTCGTATTTATAAATCAATTTTGATGAAACTAATTGTGTGTATTAAGCTAACCAATGTCTCGACCGAGTTCGTTGGCCAGCTTGGTCCGCCATTTTGTTTCAAGATGGCGGCCATTTAAAAATTTAAAACTAAAATAAATATACAAAAAAGTTAAAAATTCAAATTTATTTTTTAATTAAGTGTTAGGCCTTGATTCGAGGATTCCAGAGCATTTTTTGGTTTACCTCTATCTTAAAAAATGGCTGTGATAGAGCAGTTTGAATTTCTAGGGTGGCTGACATTTTGAAACAAAACAGCACATTAACGCGATTACTCGCAAATTATTTTCTCTCATTGTTGTAATAATTTTCCCAATCATACGCATAAAACTATATATTCATATCCGTTAGTGCCAAAATGGGCGACATTTGGCGAAATATCGCCAAAATTGGCGACCAAAATAAGTCTTCATAAATGAAGCCAATTTGGCTATTGCTCAATAATTTGGTGAATTTCTTATTCAAATTCAGTATTAACGAATATTTTGCAAACGTTTCTTTGCATTTTACCTTGCTGTTTTCGTGTAACATTAGCTAAAATTTTAAAACGAAGATATAGGAAAGCTACCTTTTCCTCCCGGTACAGGCCGGAAGGACTTTTTTTGTTATAGATTTTCTACTGGGATCCGCAGCTAAATTTGACTGATCCTTTATTAAGTACATAAGTGGTATCTTCAGCAATTTTTTTTTCAAAAGGTTTTGAGTATGTGCTTTAAGGAGAACTTCCTTGTGAGACACAACACACAATAATAACAGTACGACGAGGATAGCAGAAATTTACTACTCTCATAATTTTTATATGTTCTTCTTTGACTTTTGAAATTTATGCAATAGCTGATGCAACTCGATATATTAAAATGTCATATCTCAAAATCTGATTTTAATACGAAGAGATATTTCACCCCAAGAAAGTTAATTTGAATATGCTCAATGGAATTCCATTCATAACGTTATGATAAAAGATCATAGAGCACAGATCATTGTCTTTTTCCCGTGCTTAGAACATGACTCATCTGATCGATAATGAAAATACAGAATTTTCTTTTCACTTTAGATAACATTGACAGCTTTTTTCCTGTTGAATAGCATTTTTTAAATTCATATAGAAAATACTTTACACAGTATGTTGTATTTGTGGATTAAGTGAAGAGTAAACTCAAGTATTTTTCATCTGCAGGTAATAACTGTTTTTCGCCTTATTTTTAACTAACATTGAATCTATTCTTGGTAGAGGGGGGGGGATGCGCCAGATTGGTTAAAATTAATAAATACTTTAATATATATATATATCACTTTTATTTTAAACATACTCCATAATCCATCTTTTGTGGATACATATCTTACCAAAGTTATCTCCAAATTTCAAGATTTTAGCAGCGTAAAGGTGTTAGCACGCAAGATATCTGATATATTGGCTGTGTTGGCTCCCATTCATCGCACATATCGTTGGTATTATTTCAGTTTTTTTTATTCGAAAAACATTAGATTTTTACTTACATAATATATAACATTTGTTAAAATTTATTTAAAAAAAATAATAATTTTACCATTAAGGTTATTTCAAAACGTTTAATCACTCAGTTCATGTATAAGGGAAGGTGAGGGTAATAAGAGGCAAAATCCCAACCCTAATTATATATTTAACAGCATATATATATATTATATATATTTAATCAGTTTTTAATTTCTCTTTTTTTGATATGTGTTGTCGCAGTCGATCGGATAATTTGGAATAGAAATTTCTGCTTAAACGCAGTCTATTTCAAATAGATATCATTGTGACTTCCTTATATTGTGTTTGATAACATATTAACAATATAAGGTTCCATTTTCTTATTGCATTGTTTTTCTTCCTGTTTTCAGGGGTAGCGTTTATGGTACAGTTCATTTGGCACTATTGGAATGCAGTTATTGGGTTGTTCGGAAAGTTTGTTCGTACCGGAAAATTCTATCATTTAATTATTAGACATTAATTCCAATATCTAATGTCTAATAATTGACGGGTAGAATTTTCTGTACGAATTGGTTTTCAATTGGTTCCCAAACGGGAGGAACTTTCCGAACAGCCCAATATTTTCTAATGTGTTCTAATACTTTGTAAATTTTTCTAAAGTCAATTTTATCTTATGATTTAATAGTCATTTTACTTACAAAGTTTTATTATATTTAATAAATATGTTTTTAATAACATATATTTCGGTTGGTAGTTAAATAATGGTAAGTTAACTGAATAATTTTATTACACATACTTATACCTGAATATATATGATATCATCATTTAGTTGTTATTCATATCTTTATTGAAATTAAAATTATTTTATAATTTCCTTAGTACTTTCATTAAAGTAACACATTCCTTTTTTTCCTTCTTTTAAATACTGAAACAATCTTGATAACTCTTCATTTGCATTATTTCACGAAAAGCATGGGAAATTTTATATTTAGTGCAAATAAAGTAGTATAAACAAAACAACAAAAAATATGAATACGTAAACAAAAAAGCTCAAATAAATATTTGAACAAAAGTAGAAAATTTCTTACAATAAATAAGTAAAAGTGAATTGAAGTAATACATTAAAAACCAAGGCGAGATTTTTAAAACTAAAAGTGTACACACATATGTTTATTACATATGTATTTTCACTGTATGTAAGCACACAAATTAGACAGAAAACTATCGAAATAATATAAAAAATTACAATTTCTAGTGGATTTTATTTAAAGCAAATAATTCGTATGTATAAAATATAGATGTAAAACATTTCCGTAATAAAATTTCAAACATTTTTATTGAAATTACTTTTTACAAATAATGAATAAATTATGTAATAAAACAATGAACAGAAAATGCACTGCATAAACAAGTATGAGTTATTCTTGTGAAACATGAAAATTACATAACCTTTGCTTCATTTTTCCCCCTTTATTTGACATGATGGATGAAAATTAATTTATGCATACGTATGGCTGCAACAGAAGAAACACATATCTATGCAACATTTATTTAGATAGAAAAAAAATATGAAGTTATCAATTTTAATATAAGAAATGTCACTTTTCTGACGTGTCACCAGGTAACGTTTGGTATTGTCAGAGCTTTGAAAATAAACCACAATATGAATATATATTTTTTTTCAAGTAGTATTTTTCAAAAGTATATGTTTTATACGATATATGTATGCCTTGGAAACAAGAAAATAGAACCTTTTGTGTATATATTTTTGTGTATAAAACCTTTGTCACTAAGATTCATATCATTTTCCTGTTCTGAAAATTTTGGTTTTTTATTATAGCAATAGCTGGAGCTAATGATTAAAAAATAATCTTAGTGGAATTTCTTAAAACAGAAATATTGAAAACATAGCTCCAAGAAGCAGCATTTAGAAATTATTTCGGTACTTCTCCATTATCCCGTCGACTACTTTCCATTAAAAACTATCGCCAAACTATAGGATTTAACGCCAAAAATGCATGCCAAAGATCACATTCACTTGACGTCATATATGTTACACGCGTGTTTGTTATGTCATCAAGTTATTTTTAATTCGAGGTTTATTTGTATGTATAATGATTTTTTTACTGATTTATTAGATATTTCGTTAAATAAAATAACAATTACGTCATGAAACGACGTCAGGATATTAAAAAAGAAAAAGCATTGGAAAAAATGTTGCGATGCGTAGTTACTTTAAAATAGATCAGTTTCAACTGACGTCACAAACATTTATCCACCAGCCGAGAGAGATAATTAAGAAAAATAATATAAATAAATAAATATCGAAGATTTTCTTTTTGTCTGTTTTCATTAATAAATTGTTTAAAGTTACTGATTGTTGACACTTAGTAAGTGGGGATTTTCCAAATTTCTTCTAATTTTTTGGGATTCCAATGACAAAATTCTTCCATTTGTCTATTGGGCGACACAATTTGGCGATAGTTTTTGTGGAAAGTGGTCGACGACGGGATAATGGATTAACGTACTATTATTTCATTTTCCAACTACATCAATTGAAACTTGGAGAGTGTAGATTTCTAATATGATGTAATTTTTCTAGCTTTATTATATTATGAATTATATAAATTTAAATTTAATAATATATTGTAACCCACAAGAAATGTGTTTCTTCATAGATTGTCAAATATGCTAAGTTTAAAAATGGAGAAAACATGAAATTATTTTTTTTTAAATCAAAAAGTCATTGTCCTGGTTTCTGCATACCAGTACATATAGCAGGATAATGGCAGAAAGAAATATCATGGGCTAAGACAATATATCATATATTACAGTGACAATTTTTAAGATTTTTTTTTTTTTACTTAAACATGTTAAACACCTTATGTATTGTCGATTTTAAATTTTTTTCATTTTGGAAAGTTCATGTTACATAATAATCACTATATTGTGTAATTTTTCGCTCAGACAAAAAGGTCTAGAATACAGCAAATTTGAATTCGATAAACGTGTTTATTTCAAACGAAATATTAGCGTACACTCTTTTTAAAAAATGATGCTCATGTAGATTATGTTTATATAGAATGTCTAAATGTAAGTGAATGTCGTAAATTTTAAAACGATAAAAAATAATTTTGTTTTAGGCAAAATATTAATACAATCTTTCTTAGAGATTGCTGGATGCATAGCAATTAGAATACAAAACAATTTTCTTTCTCACAAAATTATTAGAAGTTATGGAATTCAACATGCAAAATAGTGACTTGTGGTAAATAAAATATCAGTACAAATTCTTCGTACAAATTACTTCAAATTATTTTAATTTAAATAAAAATTGTACAACATTAAAGACAGTTTATTTGCGATATATATGTGATACTTCATATTCTGAAAATGAATTTGTGAAATCAATGTTTTACATCATAAGCAATAAATAAATTTACAATGACATACAAAATGTAAAATTCTACATACATATTCATAAAAATTCAACACAATTAGAATTAATATGTTTATAAACATTATTAAACATCTTTTTTACTTTCTTTCTTTACACAAAGCAATGAAAGGCAATATAGGTAATTCAAAACATTAATATGAACAACTTATTGTGATATGACATGATATATTGTACATATATTATCTTTTGTGATATATTATATTCTGTGATATCTTCTTAACTTTTTTAACCATGAATATGAGTTTATATAAGAAATGCGTAATTTTATGAAAAATGAATAATTTTACAATGATAGTCAATACAAAATATAGTTTTTTAGTATAATATTCATATAGTTTATCTCAACGGAAACTATAACCTGTTTATAACATTATTTACAGTTAACATTTTCTTATTGTTTGTAACATTGTAATTTATTTTATAATAACAGGTACAGGTTTAAACATTTATAAAGACAGTTTTTCGGCTCATAGAATGCCAGTACCTTCCATGTATAAAAAAATAATCTAGTAAAGTAATCACAGTAAAATAGCTCCATATTATTATGCGCATATAAATCTTATCTCGCAGCTCTACGGTAAAATCACAGTAAATTTCAGCTTAAAATGTATCTTAAGCTGCTTTTGAGCCATATAAAGATTTCGAAAGTGTAACATATGCACAATAAAACAAGAAACAGACTTCATCTAAACTAACTTGGTTCGTATTCTCGTCCAATATCTTTTGGAATAGAAGGTAACTATTTCTGAAAAGCAACAGGTCCAACAGTCAAATTACAATGAAATATCAATTTTAAAATACATCCTAAACAGTTAATAAAATGTACAGCCTGCACAAATGTAACCTGTAATCACAGAAAAACAACCATTAGACTTTGTCCAAAACAACTGAATCACATTCTCGTTCAATATCTTTTGGAATAAGAGACAACTCTTGTTTAAAAGCAACAGGTGTCTGTAGTACAATTGCAGGGAATTAATTAAAAATTTATCCTAGTCGGTTGAGCCATGCACAACTTTTAAAAACGAAATATAATCAGAGTAATATAATAATATGACTTTGTCTAAAACAACTGGATCATATTCTCGTATATACCTTTTAGAAAAAGAGGTTAAGTTTCACTTAAATGTAACGGATTCTACAAACAAATTACGGTGAAAAATTATTTTAAAATTGTTCCTAAAGAGTTTAGCTATGTACAACCTCTACAAACAAAATATATATTCATTGTAAAACAATGATCTGTCCAGAACAACTGGATCATACTCTAGTCCAATATCTCTAAGAAAAGGGGTCTCGCTTAAAACAGTTGATTATTTTAGTAAAATTAAAGTGAAGTATTATTTATAAAAAATTCCTTAAGGATTGAGTTCATACAACCTCCACAAACAAAACATGTAATCGCTGTAGAACAATAATCAGACTTTGCCGAATGCAACTGGATCATATTCTAGTCTAGGATCTGTTGGAATAAGAGGTAGGTCTCACTTCAAAGCATTTGATTCTACTATCAAATTAGAGTAAAATATGCTTTTAAAATTTATCCTGAAATGTTGAGGTTGAGGTGTGTACAATCTCCATATAATTTCGAAACAGAAGGTAACACTTACTTAAAAGCAATTGGTTCTAAAGTCAAATTAGAGTGAAATATCCTTTGAAAATTTATTCTGAAGCATTGAGGCATGTACAATCTCTGCATACGAAACATATAATCACAGTAAAAAAACGATGAGATGTCATCCAAGGATGTTATGAATCACATTCTGGTAATATATTTCGGAACACAACTTACTTAAAAGAAACTTATTCTACAGTCAAATTAAAGTGAAATATCATTTTAAAATTTATCCTGGAGAGTTGAGCTATTTACAGTCTTCGTAAACGAAACACGTAATCACAGTAAAACAACAATTAGACTTTGTCCAGCACAATTGGATCATATTCTCGCCCAATATCTTTAGGGATTGGAGGTAATTCTCGCCTAAGAGCAACAGGATCTAACTCGTAATAAAAGGGCGAAATTCTCCCTGACTGGTCGTCATAGTCTGTATCTGAATACGAATCCTCCATTTTCCTGCTTCTTATCAATAAGCACATACCCCATAAAACGACTAGAGCAGAAGCAATAACTTCAGTGATACTGAAAATGCTAAACACAAGAGTTGAGTAGACAGAATAGCATAAGGCTACCAGTCCACCAGTCAGGAACATCCTGCCACTGAAAACCGTCGTGTGAACATCCATGCTGCTCCAGTTGGTTCCTGAAAACAAAAAGGGAAGAATTAGATACACAAAATTTAATGAGAAGTTTTACCAGCTCCTTAATTGTACCTTGTACTCTAATGTGTTGAAATCTGGAAACATAAAAAAATAATTTGGATGTTTAATACATAAAAAAAAAAACGGCCAAGAGGCCAAGATAGAATTACAATGGATGAAAAGTTCCGTTTCAGATAGGTTTACGTAAGAATCCTATCCGACCCGAACCCGAAATGTTTCATTAAAGTCAAACCCGACCGGCAAAAATAATTTCGTCAACCCGAAACTCGACTGAACCCGAAATATTCAAACCCAAACCCGAAGTGAAAAAAAAACGCGCAAAATATCCCTATGTTAATACAACTATAGAAAAAATAGTCTACAATTAGATCTGTAATATCAATTTTATCTTTTTTGTATACAGATGAACACATATACACTCATTAATATTCAAATATATAGTTGTTTTTTTTTTATTTAAAAAATATTCAGGACTTCCTTTCGAAAAATTGGGTCAACCCCACACCCCAACCTGAAAAATTCAAAACCTTACCCTAAATCGACACGATCCCAAAACATTTATAGGATTTAAAGTCAACGCCCCAACGAAAAAATTAGTGTCAACCCGACTCGAAGGTCCGGTCGGATTCGGGTAAAATAAATTGGGTTAGCTGTCTCCATGCAGGATTCTGTAGTTTCCGTCTAAGCAGAGACAGTTGTATCCTATTGTTCCCTTACACTTGTATTGTATTCTTTTCGGTGGAAGTTCTGTTATACAGTTCTGTCTGTTCAGGTTTTGATACAATTGATTATTTTTATGCAACATTTTATTTAATAAAGTAAAAAATATGTTAACGATTGGTCTTCATAAGTTTCGATAGAACTGAAACTATCTAAAAAATATGTTAACGACTGGTCTTCATAAGTTTCGATAGAACTGAAACTATCTGGAAGCTATATGATGCCGAGATGTTGCTTTCTTTTACTGCATAAAAATAACTACTCGCTCAATTACAAGCAATTAAATGATTTTACATCAACAGTTTTTTTTCTCCTAAAACATAATCCACAAGAGATTATTTTAGTATTTTATTGAAACTAGCACTAGGGAATCCAACCCAAGCTTCCCGGGTTACAGACTGTATGGAAAAAAACTGAAAATTAATAGATTTTTTGTTAATATATTTCTTAAATTACTCACTAACCACTCAAAAAGTATTTTTATATTTAAAAAAAATATCAAGAATGTATACAAATAAACTTTCGAAAAGTATTAAAAGCGATACTTCTGTTTTAGCCGCATGTCAGAGCCGAAGAAATCGTCAACGATTTCGCTTCTTACAGCAGCCTTTTCGATTCTGATAATTTCAGTGGTTTAAGAGCGTAGTTCGATTACATGTCTGTTAAATTTGTGTTTTATTTATGTTATTTTATTTATTTATTGGTGAAGTTTTCATTTCGTTATGTAATATTAGTCAGAAACAAAGGCTGAACTATTATAATTCTTTTAAGTGCAAACGGGTTAATCTATCGTAATCGGACTGCACGCGATAGAGATAGATTTTTTAAAAATCATGCGTAAAAATTATTTTAAAAACCATTTAAAAAATCAATAAGTTGATATACAGTTTTAAAACAAACTAGATGGAAACTGTCAAAACTTGACGGCAAACAACTTGATAGTACCATAAAAATAAAATTCATAGCAGTTTTAAAATGTTTGAAATTTTTGCCGAATAATTCAAATAAATAAAGAACCCACCTCGAATTAAAACTAGGTTGGGGACCGGCAATTGGCTCAATTACACTGCCACATTCACTAACAGAATTTATTTCATCCGACACACATTTATCGCTGTTGTGCCAGTAAATGGTTTTCCATTTACTGGCACAACAGCGATAAATCATACACAATTGTCATTATACAATGTCAGTTAATGCAAAATGCATTCATATACACTACACACTTTTCCATCTACTGATCCGATAACCATTTTTTCATTATAGTGTATCTAAATACAGTTTGTGATATAGGATAAAATTAGCACTCGCCAATCGGCGAGTAATACCGAAAATTTGGCGATTGATTTTATTGCCACTACTGGCCAAACTTAATAGTCACACTCGCCAATTGGAAAGTTGCAAGCAGCTGATCAACCATTGTACTTCAACTGGAGGTAATAATGATAAAATAATGATAAAATAAACCCAATGGACAATATTCCCGTGACGTCACAATAAATATTAATTGTTATTCGCTTATAAAAATAAAGTGTACGCGATAAATATTTTTACCGAAATGTAACTTGCAAATTAAAAAATTCGGCCTAAAGCCACGTGTCTTTAATATTAATTATTTCTCTTTTATCCTTGCAACCACAGAGTTTCTGGTTACTCTGTGCCTCGCAACAGTGGAAGTTATCCGATTGCCGACTTTATAACGTCATACGCAGAAGTAAAAGTTTAATTTAAAATTACGGCTAATTAATAAAACTTTCTAACAAAAGAATGTACGATAACAAATCTGTGTCCAAATATCTTTCATTTAAAAAATAATGATGGAATTTGATGCAGTAGTTTGTTCTCACGTATTGTCGAAAGAAAACGCTTAGCGTTTTAAATATATAGATATTAGAATGGTATAGAAAAAAAATGTGATGGCCACATTAAGTTGAAAGAATATTTTTGTCCATATTCGACTGTGTAAAAATTGAAATTGAGCGATGTTTAGAAGTTAAAATAATGGTAGTAAAGGCTAAATTTATATATCAGATCATTACCACAGTCTATATGACGTCAGCATTACCCACAGACATGTTTTTGCTTTATAATTACTTTATTTAATTCCACTTGATTTTTTTTGTAGCAATAATTAATATAACAACCAATTAGCAACAACATAAAACGCTATCCAATTTCTTTTTCAGAAAATACAAGTGACATGCAATCAAGTGAGTGGCTCTTTGAAGAAACACTGACTACTCGCAGAAGGCCAATAGAGATATTATAAAACAGATAAATGTAAAAACACATTAAATTTACGTTTCTGAGTCTATTCAATGTAAAAAAAAAAAAAAAAATGTAAAGAGACAAATATTTCTTACTCTACGATATATAATACAACCAGAACCACGAAAGAAAATATACAATAACATCTTCCGAGTTACACATGATTCCGAAATGCGTTTTTTATCTTTAGAAATCTCAGAAAATGATATATTTTGGAGATTTAGAAATGAGATTATAAAAAAACAAAGTTTCCTTTGCTGCCACTAATTTTCGGACATATTTCCGAGTAGTTTTACAGTGTAATAATCAGTTTTCTCAAACTGGAATGTCGTTTTTAACACTTTCCAACATAGTTGAAAAGTGTTTATGAATTCGGTTTGTCTGTCCGTGCTCTAACTTGCGTAAATATGCTCGGATCGTCATGCAATTGATATATGTTATTGAGGCTTACTGTGGCATGTTCGGTATTGAAAATGAAGTGTAGCACTTATAGTTTTTTTACAGGGACACTCGAGAGAATTCCGTTACATTGTGGTCCATGGGGAAAAATCATTTGCAGTTTATTTTAATGGTGTTACACAATTTCAAACATATTGAAATTGATATATATCACTGAGGTGCTCTACAAGAGACTAATTATAGAATGTGGTGGGCATAACACTTATAGTTCCTTTATAGGGATACTCAAAATAATTCCGTTACATTACGGTCTTATGAAGAAAAATCGTTTGCAGTTTATTTTAATAATCTATTTCAAACATATTGAAATTGATATATATCACTAACGTGGATTACAAGATGCTTACTATAGAATAATTGTGTGTATAGATTTCATCGTTCATTTACAGGGACACACAAAATAATTCGGTTAAAGTACTACTCATTAATAATAATTGCTGGGAATGCTTTTTCAGTAGCTGAACGCGTTTTTAAATTCAACTAATTTTTTGTCTATTACTTGGTGTATAGATTGTATAGATTGTATACAGGGCAGCAGAAAAGTTCTGGAGTACATTTCCGTTTATTGTCGGAAATTGCAGAAGGGAAATTTTAAACTGTGCTACGCGTTTCATAACTGAACTAAAATTTAGCATTCTATTTAATATATACACAAATCTATAGATCATATACAGGTTTGCACAAAAGAGTTCAGATATTTTTCCGAATATTGTTGGTAATTCCTGAAATCGGATTTTTAAACATGTTATGCATTTAGTAAATTGTTTAGTTAGATACCATCTTACACAGCTTATACGGTAAAGACTTGTAAGATTATTTTGGAAGTGTTGGAAAATGTTACATAATCTATGCTTGACGCATGATTTTTCGTTCTTGTTTAGGATGCTATCAATTCTTAATCAAACATTTTCAGCTGCGTAATTAGATTTATACACGCAACAGTAACAAAATAATATTAATGTTAATGCTGTTAATTTATCATATTTATCTGTAAAACATGTTTGTTGAACATGAAAATGTTTACTTGAGAATGGATAGCATTAAAAAAAACCTATGTTCCGGTTTGAAAAAACTAATTTATGCACTATAAAAACTACTTTGAAACGTTTCCGAAAATCAGTGCCAGCAAAAGAAACTTTGTTTTTATAAATACTCCTTTGAATCTCGAAAATATGTTGGTTTCTGGAATTTCTAAAGATAAAAATACGTATTTCGGTATCGTTAGTAAGAGGTTATTGTATATTCTCGTTCGTGATTATATTATGTTTTCCTGGATTAAGAAACATCTGTATTTTTTTTTTTTTTTTTTTTTTTTACAGTGTGTATATTGCATCAACCAATCGTCATTATGTTTGAAATAAATGCGATAATCGGTACGTCGTCGCCTCGTTTGGCAGTTAATATGTTAAACCAAAATCATATCCACTGCAGTAATATGATGTACCATGTAGAACAAATGAAGTGTAACGAAACCAAAACACCAGGGAGGAAATTTATTAACGTTTTGGATTCGATCGTCATCGTTAATAACCAGTTACGTTTTTCAGAAAAGTACACACCTGCTACACAATTTTCTCACTCCACAAAGGGAAGTCTGGCTGATAACAATGTCGAAATACAATGTTTTGTGCATCAATACCGTGTAACTTAGTTTAGCAACAATATAAATGTAATTATTCGGCCAAGTGATGCAAAAAAATTATACGCTCTGTGCACTATTCTAAAAAAGCACAATATCAGGACGCAGCGGGGGGGGGGGGGGCGGTAGGGACCTATGAAAAAGAAAAAACATTTTTTTTTTCTGGCAGTACTTTTTATCATATCAGGGTTGCCAGTTTGGCCCCCTTTTTCATTCAGAAATTCTGAAAGAAGTTTTACTTTAAGTATTCACGAAATGCCTGTAATTAAATGAAAAATTACTGTTCGGAATTTCTGAATAAAAAGGAGACCAAACTAACAACCCTCCCTACACCATATTTATACAAGGTAGTTAAATTTAAAGAAAAGGTGTTCGTAGCCCGATTGCTTAAAGCTTACTGCGATTAATATAAACAAATTTCGTAGACATGTGTTTCAAAACACTGACATTTAATTGGAATTTATTAAATAAAAGAAAAAGAAAAGATTCGAGAGTGTTCACTTAGAGAAAAACTGGCGTTGCATGTCTTATAAATCAGCATATTCACACACTGATGAAGAAGAGGTTGGAAGAGGGGTTTCGGAAGAGTTTTAAGAGCAGCGTATCGAATATTGCTTGTATCTGAATCCGAAAAAAACATTTTCAAATGCAAGCGTACGTTTTTACTACTTATTATTATCATACTTGCAGCACTAAACTTCCCCAGGTGGACACTTTCAGAATTAGATATATATTTTTTTATCGCAATCAAATTCCGGTGTTCTGAAACATACGTCCAATGCAATTAGCTTAGTTTTTCTGACTGATAATTGATAACTAATCTTAAGGCTGCCAAATTCTATATATCTCTGTCTAAGACCGAACTCGCATAGTGTACATTAGGGGTGAGACGGGCCTAGCCCGAGTCGGGGCCTAAAACGGCCTCGATTTTTATACATTTGGCTCGAGAGGGCGCAGTGAAAATTTTATGAACAAATTGAAAAAGAAAAAGAATGCCAGATGGTATTTGATAAACAAGAATGTACTCTGAGTCTCTTAAAGTGTTTTACAATCCTCTGAAAATCAGTTTGAAAGTGAATTGAATTGTTATTGATGGGATATAAGAAGAAATATTCAATCTGATTCTGAAGCATTGATACGGCCAGTGTTAGTAAAAATAAGAATCTGTGGGATATCCCTTGTCAATCCTCTTTTTCTGTTTGAAGTCTTTTTTCGGAATTTCTGGAAAACAGAACTCGTGTGTTCATCGCATAGCTGTATAATGATATTTTAAAAGAATAAGAATTGTGTATTTTGCAGGTTTGTGACAGTTCTTGGGTATTAAAAGTTTCAAATTTGCAATTTTAAACAGATTTTCAGGGACATGAAATATGAAAACCATGACACGTCGTCATGAGCGAGTATTTAGAATTGATAGTTATTTCTATGTACGAAGATATTTTTAAATGCAAAAATTATTCTCGAAACAATTTAAAAATATTATTAACATTTTTTTACCGCGTATTTTTGGTATCGGGCTCTGGCTGTGATGACAAATATTTTTTCGGGCTCTGATTTCGAATCGTCCGGCTCTGGCTCAGAAAATAGAGCCCGAACTCATCTCTAGAGTAAATGCCAGTTATAAATAGTGAATTACTTGAAAAATCCAATAATATATGTTCTTGCACTAAGTCATAAATAAAATAGAATTCTAGCAGTGCTCTTAATTATATAGATAACTAAACCAAGATATAACTTAAGTTTCATTTAGGTTAAGTTTTAAGGCATCTTCCAATATCTAAGCTGCACTTCAATATTAAGTTTCTAATAACAACTGATCACTCAAGATCTGCTTAAATGAATAATGTATTAACACTGGATAAAATATCTAGCAAGTTTCTGAGTAGTTTGCTGAATTTAAATTACTAATCAGAGATAAACGTTTGATGTGGTTGCATTACAAAGAAGTTCAAGCGTAATTCCAAAGTTTAACAATGAATCGCAAAGCCTCAGGGTGTCTTACATGAACAACTTTATTCTTGGTAATTACTGCCTGCATATCAAAGTAGTAATTACAAAAGATATAAAGTTTCAGTGTTAAGACGTCTCGTTTCTAAGATGAGAATCGTTATGCCAAATTGTAATCGACGAATATCCTTTGTTATCAACTTTATCGTAATCAACTGCGTTAAAAGAAATGACATTTTCACAGCCTCTAATCGATGGAAATCTTTTACTAATAGCCTTACACAAGCTTTTATATTGTAGCATTTGGAATAGCATAAAAATTACGGCGTTAAATATTGTTTGGAAACTTCACGCTGATGTCATGTTACAGAGCATATAACTACTGACGCATAACATTATAATTATAATACCCTATTTTGCAGAATGTATCAAAGAGAATATAAGGATAATATATAATTAAATAATGTATATAATTTCCGGTCATTCTTGTTTGCATAAGAAAGTAACGATGAAAAACTGTAGTGGGACACTGCATTATTTCAACACTGTAGTGGAATTTGTTGCCTAAGAATTTCGCTTTGAACGGATTTTAACAAATTAGAAAATATAGGATTATACTATTATAGAAAGAAAAGTAATTTAAGTTCTTAAAATTCATAAAAAAATTTAATTCACAATTAATTTTTTGTAACCGGAAAAAAAAATCTTATTAGAAATTATGTAAAAAGACCCCTAAATATAATGCGTATGGCCGCGCATGCATGGTAACGTATTACTGCTTATTTTACTGTTTATTACTATTGGTTTTACGTTATAAATACTGGCAGTTGGAGTGCCAGTATTATACCGTAAAATCATTTTTTTCAGTGTATAAGTGAAATCTAATAAGAGAATATTGCATACGATACTTATTACATTTATGACAAAAGCATTCCAATCACGGAAGAAACCATTACTGTACCATTGGTGTATTCGGTAGGAGAGTCTATTACTCATTTATTTCTGCATTCTTTTTGATTCAAATAAAAATAAAATGCTGCCTACTTTTGCATCAACTTAATTGATTTATAGAGCTTATCAAGATTATGGAAGTTTCCCCATTAGTCACTATTACTTTCATCTATTGAAAAAAAGGTTTTTTTAATCTATAGTATATACAAGTTATTACAAGTATGCATATAATGTTATAAGATGATTGTAAAATGAATGCATGGGTATAAAGATGAAGATGATAACGGAGTAATTAGCATGAAGATATTTAAAAAAAAAAAAAAACGTAGGGAAGAAGAGGGCTAAGTGTGGACAATGGGCTAGTGGTAGATAACTTGAATAATTCCGCTATTTATCAAGTAAAATGTCTATATAGATTTAGGTATGCTGGCAAAGCAGATACAGACTTCCATGAGTGGTTTGGTGCAAAAAAACTTTACATCTCAATTGTAATGTATAAAAGAAGATCTTCATAATACAGAAGTAAATATATTATATGTTTTTTAATTACTCATTTTATGTATACTATTTTGTTATTATGAATAAAAACGATAAGAAGTAGTTAATGGTTGCATTAACTGTATATTCCAATTTTGAACTTTTCTGTGCATGACTTAAATAAAACAAAATTAGGCCTAAAACAAAAAATGGCCCTATGGGGTTAGTGTGGACAAATCATGGTGGGGTTACTGTGGGCATTCTACATTAGCCCCACTTAGCTTTTAAGGTTGTAAAAAAAAAAAAAAACATGGATTAATTATAAATAATTGCCATTTTAGACTATTTTAGTTACACAATATTGCTTAAATAATAGAAAAGTATAGATTAATTTATGAATTTTTATTTAATTAAAGTTGAATGAGACTTTGTAAAAAGGGGGTGTGGTACATATCCCCCTTTTTTTATAAAGTCTGGATCAATTACTCTAATGCAATTTTATTTATCACACATTTTGTAAAGTGATTTACTTAAAATGTTGAAGTTATTCTATTTAAGTTTCAGGCCATCATGGTCTTTATAAAAAAAAAACCTCAGATGCCCTTAAAGAAAAATTTGTTTGATGATTCTTCTGATTCAGAGAATGAACTTTTTTAGTAGAAAAATCAGACCAAGGAGTGACAAAATTAAAACTTCTAATTGACACTGATTTAATTAGGTGTAAAATAATTTTGTACTGGTTAATTTCTTTAAAAAAAAAGAGAGAGTCTATGCATAATGTTGCTGTAGGGGAAGCAACATATGAAACAACATATTTTAATGTCCAGTTTTTGCGAAAAAAAGAGGGAAAGAACAGCAATCATATTCAATGCTTCTTATTTCCTGATATAAAGGACATATCACAAATTTCAGAAGGGATAGTGTAATCAAAATTACCACCTCCCATTATTGCTGGTAGCACTGCTCGCATTGCATCACAGTTAATATTTTATGTTGATATGTCAAAATACATTGTAAAGAAGAATTGTATTTCTCCATTAAAATCCTTATTGTGGTCTTTGATTAAAATTCTTTAATTAAGGTAGGACTTGATTGCAAATATATTATTAAGGCTATCATATAACTTTTAACATAAAATAATCATTTTTAATTATATTATTTGAAATTGAATCATTATTTAAAGTTTTATCATCTTGTCCACAGTACTTCCAATCATTATTTTAACTTGTCCACAGTTAACCCCCATCTCATATGGACAAAAACAGCTTAAAAAAATTACATTAAATGTATATATATTTTATATTAAATTTATATATATTTATATTTTAAAAGATTACATTACATTTATATATAGCCAATCATCCTGGTAATGTAAACGAAAAAAAGTTAACTTTCCAGTTTATGTTTTAAAGTCCATTTGCTGTGTTATAATTGCTATTAAAGGTATGTTTTTTGCAGATTGTTAAAAATTGTTCACACTAGCCCCCTTCTTCCCTATGTATTTACTTTAAACACTCTGGTAAATAAATCAAATTTGCGAATGGATAGTTATTTTTTTCCCCACTTAGTTATGTTTTACATGAGTCATTTTTTCTTTAATAATTTTTCAAATAATGCTACTTGCTCTTTCAAAATATAAGATATGTTTTGAATGTAATTGCCTTTAAAACGTTGCCTAATTTATTAAATTTAGAATTGGAATTAATTTTGAAAATATGCTTATAAGTTCAAAATAAGTATAAAAGTAAAAATATATTTAAAAAAAAAAAACATTCTTTTATAAGCATTCAATGTTTATCTTAAAAATTTCACCTCATTTGATTATTTCAATTCATGTTGTAACAAAATATTTCCGTTACAATAAGTAAATCTGACGTGGTCCCCGATTATGGAAAATTCACTGCTTTAATTTACGCTTGGTAGAAAGCGCGAACTAGTGAATTTATTAAAAATATATATAATAGTTGCTTTTTTTTAAAGATATGGTAACAGGAAAGACAAAAAAGCATTATTTAAAATAACTATTCAAAATTGTTTTCTCAACGTAAAATCATAATTATCAATTAATATCAAACTGCTAATCATAATTATAACTAATAATTCTAAATTATGTTTGTTAATTTTTTTTCTCAATTAATTCTTAAAAAACTTTTGTGTTTTTATAAATCAATGACGAGAGAGGGGTGGTACTTTTACTGGTGACTAGAATTTTTTGCTGGCTACCAGATTTTATCAAATTTGTAAAGCCCTGGTTGTAACCATGAAGAATATTTGATGATTTATCAGCTGCGCCCAGCTAATGGAAAAGATACCTTAATATTAATTTATTAATTTGTAATTAAGTTATAAAAAATATTAAAATGTTGATTGTCATCGGAAACATACCTATACTTTGTACAAAATTCTGTACATAACTTTTGTAATTCTAGCGAATCAGGAAGTGATTGAAAATTCTATTACAGAATTCCATCTTTACGTATATAAACCAAGTTAAGTTAAACAAGACATTGTAATATGTTTCAATAGGCAAATAAAATGAAATAAACATGGCGAATATCAACTTACAAACACAGTAGCAGAACTTTTGCATTAAGTTCTAAAAACCATTATATATTATACATTTCACTCAACTACCATTGCTTAACTCTTTGTTCAGTAAAACCTAATAAAGTTATATCGTATATCCCAATTATTACATCAATTTTAAGTGTACCCATAACATAATTATTTTACACTGCAATCATTACTCCTTTAGAATGTCCAATAATGGCCTTCACGGTGAATTATTTTACCTTTGAACATTCGGGGACTATAACTTAAACTTCATAGCAATTATTAATGAGTTCTTAAGCTTTCTGAAACGATAAAAGCTTCATCTGAAGCATAACCAATTGAAAAGATTATAAATTTCATGAGTTATTCATAACTACCCATCTGCCGAAGTTGTATCATGAACTTCTAAAGGAAATCTAAGTGACAGTTCGACAGATGTTGTAGATAATCATCGGTGGAGAACGACCTCATGTAACCTTTTCCAACGAACGATTCAAAACTTAGAAACTTGGTGTACTTTGTAAGTTGAATTTGTTAAGTTGAATAGTACTTCAATATACTTAGTGTATTATGTCTAGAGATTTGTCCTTAAATTTAAACGTTAATGAAATTAAAATTTCGGTTCTAGACAGAACAATAAATTTAGAAGAACGTCATGAAATAATATGATCTTACGTTTTAGCTTGAGATATATGCACTAGAGATGAGACGGGCTCAGCTCGAGTCCGGTCTCTACACAGCCTCGGGCACGATTTTTATACCAATCTTCGGTCTCAAGCTCGAGTAAAAATGTTATTTAGTCGCAAATTGAAAAATAAACATTAAAAGAAACTTACTATTTCAGAAATAAGAATACATTTTAAGTTTTTTAAAGTGTTTTGCGATCTTTTAAAATAAGTTTGAAAAGGAATTGAATTGTTATGGATTTGTATATAAGGGGAAGTATTCTATCTGATTCTGAAGCCTTTGCACATTGTTAATGTTAGTGACAAAGAAGCTGCGGGATATCCCTTGTCTATCCTCGTTTTCTGTTTGAAGTCCTTTTCCATAATGACTGAAAAACAGAACTCACGTCTTTCTGTCATAGTTGTACAATGATATTTTAAACGAATAAGAATTGTAACTTTTGCAGATTTCTGCCAGTGGTTGGCTATAAATAACAAAATTGTAATTTTAAACAGATTCACTGGCATATGAAAATCACAAAATGTTGTCATGAGGTTGTATTTAGGATTAATATTATTTCTACGAAAGAAAATATTTTTAAATGAGAAAATTCATCTTAAAACAATTTTAAAAGGTCATTAAGAATTTTCTACTGCATGCTTTCGGCATCGAGCTCGGGCTTTGATGGCATATACTTTTTCGGGCTAGGCTTTGAAAAAAGAGCCCGAAGTCATCTTTAAATGTACGGTACGCCGAACGAAAAGTAAATAGAAATAAGTACACGCGTTGCATTTTCAGTTCTAATTGAAAAAAGAAAAAAAAAAAGAGTTGTTTAAATTCGTAGGAAGTATTTTATAATTGCATGGGGGGGGGGGGGGTAAATATTTTTATTTATTATTAAAAAGAGAAAGAATGCTTTCATCATTGTCTACTCCGCCAACAGTAAATATATACATTTAAACTAAGGAATCTTTCAAAATGTGAAACTTAAAACTTTGACGTAATGATTGGCCTATAATTTTTGTTAACAAGGCTTTTTCAGCAACTGAAAGATATCGCCACCATTCTGTTGTAAAAAGAAAGTTTAAAAAAAACAAGAAAGGAAAAGAAACAGAATGGTGGTTTAAAAGAAAAAAAACCCAATGAGATTTATTCTAAGAATTTTTTTTTTTAATTAATAAAAATTAATAATTCTATCTTTTTACCGAGCTTTCCAGTATTATTTGGTACTGTTTCCTTTCGCATGATAGAGCACTGAACAAAAAACACAAAAGGCGACCTTCCATAAGCTCAAAATTATGCATCCTTAGATTAAAAAAAAAAAAAAAAAAACTTTTTTCTTCTTTCCATTTCCCGCACTTATTATACCTATTACAAAACTAGTCGTTGGGGGAAACCGTAATACTTACCCATCATGGATATGCATAATATAAAATATGAAATTAAAACATGTGTAAACTATTTATAAAATGCATTGCAATTCGAATAAAATCGTGGCTTGATGACGTCATAAACTTTAAATGTTCTATAACTCCAAAATTGATAATCATATTAACTAACGGTTTACTGCGTCGGATTAAGCGTCTCATTTCCAATTAAAATATATCTTTGAATTAATAATTTGAATGAAATACAGGGTCATGAAAAATTGAAGAGTGTGGAAAATAGGATTACAAATACCTCAGCAACTCATTATCCGATCGACTTCATTCTTTATGCAAAATATGTTTTTTTTTATTATTTACTCCTTAAAATAAACAATTTCGAAAATATTTATATACCTTTTATCAGAAAGAATATTTCGAGAGTCCGAAAAAAATAGTTTCGGATAATCGAGGTTACTGAAATTCAATAAGCTTCTTCCCATTGTTACATACTAAGTACATACCAAATTTCAAGTCTCTATCTCAATTTGTTCGGGAGATAGAGCGTTACAGACACACACACAGACGGCATTTTTTTTTCTTCTAAAAATATGTTCTTCGGAATCTCCAGTGTCTGAAACGTGTAAATCCATCAAAAAAAAAAAAAAATATTTCGATTTTCAAAACGATTACAAGATTTACCCTATACTACGTATGATGGGTAAGTAAAACGGATGTTTATTATATATTTTTCCTCGAAATTGTATGATTTATAAACAAAAATTTATATGTTCAAATAACATGAGAATATTCCCAGCTGTGCAGAATTCGCATATAATGACGTAAAATTTTCACTTTTTCTATTAATGAACAAGAACCAAAATCTTTTGAAAAGAGACTAAATTTTATGTCCTAAAACCTGTAAAATATAAACATATGAGTTTAAGATGTATAATAAACAGTAAAAAGAGAGAAATGTTTCTGGATCTATTATAAGCAAAACTTTACGAAAATATATTATAATCTCTTCCGAGTTATCCACAATTCAGAAAAAGCGTTCTTTTATATCTCCAAAAACCTCAGACGCCAATATTTTTTTTAGATTTAAAGAAGCATTTCGGAAAATAATTATATAATAAAAATTAAATACGTGTGTTTGACTTTTATTCAATAAATCACATTGAAACAAATCATTTGAGCAAATATCTATTTTTAATAACTTCTACTTTACGAAGTTCTCTATTTAACGAAGTTTTAGTCTGGATTTGGTGACTTCGTTAACTAGAGGTTCTACTGTATTACATTTTTGTAAAGTTTTCTTGATACAGAAACATTTCTATTTTTTTTTCACAGTGTATTCTCATCATAAAAGTGAAAAAAAAGCTAGGTCTACTTTTTTTCAACCGAGTGCATTTATATGATTAATATTTCGTAATGCTATATATCTCATCGCCACTTGCGACTAATTGTTTTTCGGTATTTGAATAAATATTTAACGTATGAGATTTTCATTTTTTTAATACGTAGACCAGTGGTTTCCAAAGTGGGACGTACACCCCAAAGGGAGGGTAATTCGAGATAAATTCTTCTGGAAATCATAATTCATAATTTCAGACATAAAGGGTTAAAATATTTTTAACAAATTACTGACAAATTTATTGAGTTTGGTTGAATAATAAAAAAATAAATAAATAAATAAACAGTTTTTGTCGATTTATCCCTTTATGTTTAAAAAAACAATTCGGCCAATTTTTTCATATACATATATTCAATCTCATTAACATTTCATAATGCTATGTATCTCACTCGCATGCGAGTCACATGCTGTTAATAACTGTTCTTAGGTATTTGGATGAATATTTAACAGTTGAGTGTTATTTTCTTATCGTTCATCGGCTATTCTATTGCGGCTATTTTGGATTACTATTGGCTTAGCATTAGATGTATATGCTTATTAAATATTTTACAATGTTTCGTTTTTTCCTTAGACATTCTAAGTTACTTCCTCTAGCACTTCATTGATTCAAAGTAAGATTAATGGTGAAGAATACAATCTCTCCATCGGAACAATTTGCATAATAGTGATTACATGAAGTGTTCTAGGAAATACCAAAAGATGTATCTGTATTTATCCCTTTGTATTACTATTTTTGAACATTTTTTTTTTATCATTCTCGCACTATTTTTATTTACATAATTTCTATTTTTACTTTTATAACATCGCTGTTAGACTTCTTTTAAATATGATCGAGTTTATCAAAGTTACATCAATCTGTTATTTAGTAAACGACCCACGCAATTTTTCTTTAAATTTATATTTTGATAAGATTGAATTTAATAGTAAAATTCTAAAAAGATATGTCATTTCATAAAATATTGCCAGCATTAATCCTAAAAATGATAATATTAAACTCCTTATAACATATCCAATAAACCACCAAAAAGTGAAAAGAATAAGAGATCCAAAATATAAACAATAATTATATAAGTAATTTATAACATGGGAAAGGGGTGGGGGGGGGGAGCAATCTCTCTTGAACATGACGAATTCAACTATACAAAAGGTATATTCCATTATATTACAAAGATTTTTAAATTCAACAGTAATTTATGCATATACTATACTGTCAAACATATTTGAGATGTATCGATGTTATTATTGCAATCGATAGACAGATTATAATAATTTATACCGCTGAGCATTAAAAAACATAGCAAACAAAACGATGGAAATCACATACATAAATGTTAGATTTATCGTTTGTTTGTTTTTTAAAAAAATTAATACAATTGTTTAAAACTTTTGAATTTTTTCTGCTTCTTTTAACATGTTAAAAAAATAAAGAAAGCAGAAAAAAAATTGAAACAGTAGATGAATAAAAATTTTGTTTCACCCTATGATAAAATCCACATGGCACACACAAAATCATCCATGCCTTTCAAACATAACTTCCACTTTTGCTATTCAGAAAATTTAGACACACTTGATAAGATTTCGTCAATGTTACTGATGTTTTTTTTTTCTTTCTGAAAATGATATTCAAATAAGTAAAATTTTTGATATTGAACCAGATAAATGTCATTTAGAGCTAAATCCGATGAATATGGGTGATGGTGAACTGTGTCTACATCCATTATCCGTTAATTTCTTCATTTCTTCTGAATGGTTATTGCGATCGAAAAAAAAAAAAAAAAAAGAGCCGAAATAGCAATGATTTGGCATCAACAACTTTAGCCTAGGCGCCCAGACAAATCATTAATGGCTTTCGACTAGAATTTTAGTATTCGCGATTCAAAAAATGTAGACACTTTGTTAAGATATCGTCCATATTATTGGCATTTCTTATTTCAAGTGACATTGTAGTAGCTGCAATTTTTGATAATGAAACAGATAAAAATCATTCGGAGCAATGGCCGATGAATATGGTGGATGGTGAGCCGTGACAATCCAATGAATCTATTAATTTCTTTCGTGTGTTTTCTTCCTTCAGTGTTGTTCGTGATCAAAAAAGTGATGAAAACAAAACTTCCCAAAACTTTGAAATTACTATTTTTTGAAGAAACATATTTCTGAAAATTATAAAATGTTTATAAAGTTTATCTGAGATTTCTTTTTATTTACTTTAAAATGGTGAAACAAAAAAAATGTCCTAATCTATACTAATATGAAAGAAAATGTTTTGCTGTATGCCTTCTTGTGTGCTGGCGATGGCTAGGAAAATCTACCGCACGTAGAGGTCTGAAAATTTGGATGAGGATAGTCCAAGGCAAGTCCTAATGCACCTGAGGCTCAGATTTTTAATTTTTTATTAATTAACCGATACATTAATTAAAAACCATAATGTACATCGCAAAATGGCGTGAAAAGTCGCAGAGATGTAGCCGGAACGCTGCCGTTCCAAAGAATTCTAAGTAGAAAAAATGCTATGGTCGAAAATCGAACCTCTCCCCCCCCCCTCCCCTGCGCATTGGCTCGACACGTAAGAATACAAAAAAAATTAAAAATACCCACCGTATTAATGTACTTTTATCTTTCTAAAGGTGCCATCTGTTTAAAAAGTACGAATATCAACACTTTGAAAAAAATTATTTTCGAAACGTCGTTTTTCGTGTGTCCCCCCACCCCTCTTTCCATGCTAGCATCGGCTCAAGTATTCAAAATACGAAAACGCCCCCCCCCCCCCAAAAAAAAAAAAAAAAACTAAGTTCGATAGGAAATATTTTTATTTAAAAACATAAAATCATACAAATTCCAGGGGGCTCGATGCCGAAAGCAGTGTTGCCACCAAAACTAAGTTCGATTGGAAAGATTTCCGTTGGAAAATATAAAATCATCCAACTCTGATTTTAAGTATATTTAAGGTTATTATGACGGGCTCTGACAACGCCGGGCGGGTCAGCTAGTGTAATACATAAAAAACATATGCTTCAGTCTTTCTTTTTGCAAGAAACGCTAAGCCCAAATTTGACACTAGCTATCCTGACCTGTTTTATTGCTTCGCCTCTCTGTGGCATCCGTTTGTTGTTGCTTGTTTACTCTGCACATTTTTAAGCTTATGGTTTTTAATTTTTAAAATATGGCTTTTGATTTATTAAAACTTTAAATTTAATTCTTTTCTAATTTGTTTTAAATTGTTTTAAAGGTATGTGTTGTTTCAAAAAAAAAAAAAAAAAAAAAGTGCTTCTTTAAAATGCATATTTAGTTAATAAATTAAAATTAACATATTTCATTTATCATTATTATTACTAAATCAGATTGTAAGAGTTCAATCTTTAAAGTAGTTTAACATTGTATATTCATATGTAGTTTATCTATTTTTAATTTTTGGGAGTTCAAATTTTGTTTAATGTCGTTCAAAAATTTTTTGATCCTACGTGAACGAAGTCACGACTTGCAGCTTCTTAATGCATAATTTTGTCAAATTTCCGCGTGAAAAGTAAATGTCATTCTTTTTTTTTTTTTTTTTCATTAAATTCTAAATCTGTGGAATTAATATAACTACCGAGAGAACTTTGATAATTTAGGATTTCTAATCGAACCTGTTGTTGATGTAATGGTAATGTTGCAGAAGATGATTTAGAACCTGTTTTGCCACCTGTAACGGTGAAATGGCAGATGATTAATGGTACTGTGACAGTTATAATAACTAAGTGACACATGCAATTAAAAAGATAAGTCAAACTCTTCCCCCTTTCAATAATAGAGATTGAAATCGAATGTTGATTCTAAACAATAAGTGGCTTTAATTAAAAACGTTATATAGCTTGCATATACAATGAATCTTAACTTTTCGTTATAACTAAAAGAAAAAATACATATTTACATACCAGTAGGATAAAAAAGTTCAGAGGCTGTACTGATCAACGTTGTCAATTTAACGTATTTTTTTAATTCAAAATACCAATCAGAATGTCCGAATATCCATGCTTTGTTTAATGACATACATTTCGGAATTAAATAAAACAATAATTACTATTCTGAAATTCTGGTAGGTATTTTAAAAAACACACGCTAAATTGACAACGTTGGTCAGTCCAGTCTTCGAACTTTTCGATCTTATCAAAATCAAGAGTAGCTGGTAATTACTTAAAAATATATATATTGAACTGGCTTGAAATATCCAAAATTTGAACTCCGAATCTTCAGATTGGTTAGCCACTATTAGATTATCGTATAAGAGTCTTTTAAACAATGTACTATGCTACTGTGATAAACGTGTTAAGAGAAATTCCATAAAATCTGGGAGAAAAATCATTAAAAACATTTAAGTGGATTTTCTTTTTCAAAATATTTTTCCTCAGATTGGCTAATCGCTATACTATCACATAAGAGTATTTTAAACAATGTGCTATGCTACTGTGATAAACGTGTTAAAAGAAATTCCATAAAAGTTGAGAGTAAAATCCTTAAATAAAAAATAAAATAAATAAGTATACAATTTTTTTTTAAACATCTTCCCTCAGACGGTATGCAATAGTCTCATCGTTCAATCCATTATTTTAAAGCAACTGGCAAAGTATTTTATGGAAGCTACTACATGTGGCTGAAATGATGCGAGCATCTATATTGAAATTTCTTACACGGAAATTCTCCTTCACGATGTCATCTAAAAATCTTCAACTCATGAAAACATCTCTATTTGTAAGTTCGTTTCATTAAAATAATCTTTTTTCTTTAATCATTAATTTTATTGAAATAATTGTTTTCGATTTTTCTCAAACTATAGCTTCCTGATGAAGCTTCAATACAGACGCGCATAGTTTGTTTTATTAAAATAATTGTCTAATATTTTGCTCAAACGATAGCTTTGTGGAAGAAACTTCAATACAGACGCACACTGTTTGTTTCATTACTGTTTCCTGTCTTGCTTAAACGATAGCTTTGTGGAAGAAACATCAATACAGACCAGTGGTGTAGTCGAGGGGGGACGCGGGGGGACGGCGTCCCCTCACTTTTTTAATTTATCGCGAGCGTCCCCTTACTTTTTATTTTCAAGGGGGATGCTAGAGACGCGGGAGGACGCAGGCTTTCCAAACTTATTATTTAAAAAAAAAGATGAGCACACCAATAAATTAACAATTTTAAGTGATGTTTACGGAGTCTGATCGCCTGTCTGTCTCCATCTGTTTGCATTTTAACTTCCAGAATGCGCTTGAATTGCGACAAAATTTTATGTATATTTTTTTAATGTAGTATTATCACTATTGTAAATGATATATATGGCATCAGTATTTCGTTTACGAGCGATCAAAAAGGAGTTCTTTCATATTACGGTTTATGGGCGGAGATTGTTTGAAATACACATAAATAAAGTTATAATACTTTAACTACAACGAAAATGACATATGGTGAAATTCGTTACAAGATATTTCCTATCGAAAATAGCATTTATCTTTCGTTTACAGAGACATTCAAAAATATTTCGAAACACCATGACCTATTAACGGAAACTCTTTGTAATGCATGGAAAACTATGGAAAACAGTGCCTGAAACATTTATAGCTCTTTTACTACAACACCAAAGAATCCGGACACATTGTCATCTATCGATTCAGTTGCTCGAAACGTGTTTTTGATTATATTATGCATTTTTCAGCTGAATAAAATATTTATTACCTGAGTGATACGTAAATGATATTCATATACTGAGCTGCACAAAAGAATTCAAGTACACCACCGTCATGGCGGGATATTTCTTTAAATGCGTTTTGCAGCTGGTTTAAATTTTAGTTTGTTATGTGATGCGCATATGATCATTAATTTCTATACATGACCACTCAAAATAATTCGAATGAATACATTTATAGGTAACTATTGCTTGATTTGTGTTGATTATTCGGCCAAATATTAATAATAATTCCTACGAAATTCGGATAGAATATTATTACATTATATATTATTCATTATGCATTGTTCATTATATATTGTTCATTATACATTATTATTATTATATTATTCTGTTATTCGTATATAATAATAATTCGTACGAATATTCGGCCACTATTCGGTATTCGGCCCTTTTGCCGAATATTCGGTATGGCCGAATATTGAACCGAATATTCGGCCGAATGCCTGTAGCCGAATATAATTTGATATTTTGTCGAATAGTTGCATATTTGGCCGAATATTCTAAGATATTTGGTTAAATAAGTTCCAGAAAATCAAAACAAAATGTGATTTTAAATATTTTCAACAAACAATATTTAAAAATTATATCTAAATACATTAATTATTATAAGAAAATAAATCCTAATACTTATGCAATTTTAAAGCTTCATGACTGCTTATAAATAACTGTACATAATGATATTAAATTAAAAAAATATTTTTCTTGCTGCATATTTAGGCATCATATGAATTTAAGTAAGTATTGCAACATTAATTTCTTTTACATTAAAATGCAAAATATATATTGCATTTAAAGTTTAAATCTCTTTAGTGAATTTAAAAATATTAACTTTATATCTATTTTTTAAATCTGATTTATAATGATGATAACAGTTTCTTAAACAATAAAATTCATAACTATTAAAAATAAATATTTTACTGTCTTGTAAAAATGTTTAATCTTTCACAAATTAAATCATTTTTCTAGTTTTTAGTTTTACTTTTAAATAAAAAAAATTGAGTAAATATAGGACTATATAATTACTTTACTAATTAAAAATTAAACATTAGATGTTGATTAAACGAACTAATGAGTTTGATACATTGAAAAGAAAAAAAACTATTACCTGTACTGAAAAAGCATTTAATGAGTTACTTTAAAATAACATACAGAGGTAACAAAATAATTTATCACTGTAAAGCCTGAAATTGTGATGCAAAAATAATAACTTTTCAGCATTTTCAAGAAGTCTGTTTCGTTTGGTTTCATATATATTACTAGCTTCAAAAAACAAACTTTCACTATATACTGTGCTTGCAGGAGCTGAAAGATGATTTCTTGGTAAATTTGCAAGGCTTGGAAAGTTTTCTGCATTTGTTTTCCACCAGTTAAATGGACACTCTGTCCTAGCTATTAAATGTTTATCAAAATAGCAATCTACCTCTCTTAATTTATCTGCTGTATTATTATTAACTCCATTTGACAAATTTGGTAGTGATGACTTCTTATTTTTTTATTTCTGAAAAGCAATCCCAAAATGAAAATGAAATTATATTTTAAGAAAATAACCCTTTTCTTGACATGCAGAATGTAAATTTACTAAGTTTGAGTTGCATGAGAAAGGATATAAAAAGACAGAGGACACATGCAAGTTCTTATTTTTTTTTTGGGGGGGGGAGGGGTTAAATGATTTTACTAAAATAAAAAAAAAATTCATTTTTACAGAGGTAATGAGTTTCTATTTTAGGTAAAAAATATATAAATTACTAGAACTATCTATGGATTAAAATATATATATATGAATTAAATTATTATTTACATTTTTGAAAGTCAAATGTTATCTTATTGGCATCAAAGTATTTCAAATATTACAAAAAATACATTCAGCTGTTATGATTTTTGAACACTCAAACAAAAAAATTATTTCAATTAGTCCTTAATTTAATTTTTGATTTTAAAATTGAAAAAAAAAATAAATAATTAAAATAATTTTTTTAAGTCAGTATTCTACCGCCGAATATTCGGTATTCGACTATTCGGCCAAATCACTATTCGTTACATCCCTAGTTTAAACTGAACAAAATTTTATTTTTGATAATAATAATAAAAAAAATGCTAGACGTGCTTTTTCCTCACACATTGTTGTTGTAAAATTAATTTTACAAACACTTGTGAGTAAGGAATATAATATATATTGGCCGGTATACATTGTGTATTAGAAAGGTTGACGAGCGCTTTAATTTTTTACCTGCTGGAGATAAGTAGGTAATGTAAATTATAAAATTGTCTAAAATAAGGTAATAAAATAACACTGAAATAACATTATCAATGTCAATGGAAGAATTATCTCGTTAATTTTCACACATTTATACAATAACTTTTTAAATTTTTATACGACTCTTCTATTCAAAAATTGTCAGTTAAAAACAATTTCCTTTTTGCTGTAACAAAATCATTAAAAATCATCATACATATCTTTAAAATTTAGTAAAAAAGTGAAGGAAGAAAGCTGACTTATACAACCTTTTCGAACTATTTAAATATTACTTCATCAGTGAAAATTGGGACTGTATGCATATTGGCGATAGTATTTTTAGAACAAAATTAAATATAAACAAGCATGAAAAGAAAGAAAAAATACATCGCAAGTATATCTAATTAAAAAGCTACACGAGCAGAGATCATGTAAAGAGATAATGTAGTTTTAAAACTTAGATACATAATTTTTTTAAATTATAATAATTGGCTAAGCATTCTCTATGTATTTTCCGTAAGCTCCAGTACATGTAGCTGGTGGGTCAACCGCATATGTTTATTATCGTCCATGTTACTGTTACATCTTTCTTGTAATAGAGATTTCTAATTTATATAGTCGTTGTCCCTTTCCTCACCCCTGCACATTTTCTACCTTATTTTAAACGGTTTTGCGTCTTACATTAACTACTTATCTTCAACAATTAAAAAATTAAAATGTGTGTCATTATTTTCGGACGCCCTATATACGTCAACCTTAGCTCAAACTTGAAGACTTCATCGGAAAATATTCAAGACTTTGATAGCAACGTGGTATTTTTAGTGACAAAATGTGATGCTTTTAATTTATAACAGTAATTTAACTTTAATGAATAATCTATTTAATTATCTAATGCTAATCTTTAACAATCCATCCTTATCTAAGTGAAAACCACAACCTTACTCAACATTTGGAAAGCTGAAAATCATAGAAGCGCGGCTACTGACACAAAATCTAGAAAATATAAAGAATTGAGAACTTTAATGAGAATAAATATTTCTGGAAAGTTCTTAAAAAGAGAAAAAATAATACATATTATTAAACTGTGACCGAATTAAATATATTGCTGTTGTTTTAAACCCATTTTTCACTTTTATTTAAATATTTGATAAATAAAAGAAATTAATATGAACCACGTTTTTTTATTAACGTTAAAAATAATTTATTAGGAAAGTGCTTCTTAAATAAGCCATTTGGTACAACTATAAGTGTTATTTGCATACAAACTCTTACTTCAAAATCATATCTTAAAAAAAATCCTACTCGATTTTCTAAACACTTATAGAATGGCATGCATTCAAATCAGTTTATAATTAGAGTAGACTTTTATGTTCTGTTAATAGTGTGGTAACATTCACTGAGACGATTCACACATTAAAATTTCAATTGTTCTTAGGGAATATCGACGCGTTATATACCTTCTATGTCAAATTTGAAGTGTCTAATCCTGAAAGTTTCAGAAGAATAGTGACTTAAAAAAATTCCGCTCATTTCACCATTTAAAATTTCGAATATTTTAAAAACCGTTCTTCGTGAGCATTTACATGTTAATAGCTTCCACATGGTTTAAGTTACTTTTGCTCGAATATTTCCACCGAAATCATGACGAAACCGAGATTTTCGAACGTTTTATCTATATTTAAAAAAAATCCCTCTAGTATTGCACTTACATATTGAGAGTAACCTTTATTACTGCGATTTAAAGAATTGCTAATTATACAGAAATCATGATGAAACACCATTTTCAGAAATGTTCTTCGGAAGGATACTTATCTATTACTTACCCATCATACGTAGTATAGGGTAAGTCTTGTAATCGTTTTGAAAATCGAAAAAAAAATTTTGACGGATTTACACGTTTCAGACACTGGAGATTCCGAAAAACATATTTTTAGAAAAAAATTTTTGCCGTCCGTCTGTGTGTCTGTGTGTGTGTCTGTAAACGCTCTATCTCCCGAACAAATTGAGATAGAGACTTGCAATTTGGTATGTACTTAGTATGTAATAATGGGAAGAAGCCTATTTCATTTCAATAACCTCGATTAACCGGAACAATTTTTTTCGGACTCTCGAAATATTCGTTCTGATGAAAGGTATATAAAAATTTTCGAAATTGTTTATTTTAAGAAATGTATATAAAAGACAATAAAAAAAACATAAATTTTGCATAAAGCATGAAGTTGATCGGATAATTAGTTGCCGAGATATTTGGAATCCTATTTTCCACACTCTTCGATTTTTCATGACCCTGTATTTCATCTAAATTTCACTTCAAAGATATATTTTAATTGGAAATTTGACGCTTAATGAGATGCAATAAACTGCTAGTTAATAGGATTATTAATTTTGGAGTTATAAGGATGTTTCTTTCAAGCAATTCAGTAATCGAGACTTTAAAGTTTGTGACGTCATCAAGCCACGATTTTATTTGAATTGCAATGCACTTTATAAGTAGTTTACACATTTTTATTTTAATATTTTACATTATGCATATCCATGATGGGTAAGTATTACGGTGGCCCCCAACGACTAGTTCCTTTAAAAATTGTATTTTTAAAAATTTCGATATGGGTTAGCACATGTATCCTAAACGTAGTCTTCGAGCCAGTAAAAAGCATTATTTATCGGTTATCCTCGGCCTCGGTCACGTTTTTTGATGATTTTTCTTACAGAAACTTCACTTATTTTTACATTTGATCACAAAATGGCTTAAAAATTGTCTGGATACGAAACACGTTGTCCAAAATTTTATACAGAGTTTGGACAGTGGCATATAGTCCAGGATATTAAATAATCTTTTATTATATAACATATCTGCGACATTTGAGTTCAGACGAAAACTTCGTTTAAACGCTATCATGCTCAGAAACGCATATTGACTCATCGTAAAAACACCAAAAACTGACTTTGGGAATCTGAATAAGTAATATATAAAAAAAAAATTAAGTCAATTCCTACTTTTTAATCATAAATATATAAAATAAATCCGTGCAGCATTCATGTCCCACGTTATCTTTATTGAACAGTATTTTATAATCATCGTTGCGGTATTTTATTTCTGTGGCATCACTCATTTGAGATAAATCTTTCATTTCATTTATGAAAACAATGGGAGGAATTTTTTATCCCATTTAAAACTAAAATTAATGAATTAAATTTAATGAATTAATTAATATTTGAAAAAACTGTATTAACATAGTGTCCTCCACTACAAGTTTAAAAAAATGTATTTGAACTTGAGTGGATGAATAGAAAATATTTTATTAAAGATTGAAAATTTGAACGAGATATATAGAGAGAGAGTGTGAGCTAATAGTAGGAATTTAATTTTAAAAAATCCCGACTCACACACATAAATACGCACATACATAGAAATAGGAACACGGATTCAAAGGACCTCAAAAAGTAAAAAATAATTTTCATAGTCTTTTTATTTTCTTGTGATTACAAAATTTTCCTTACACTATACGTATCCGTAAAGTAAAAATGCAATAATTTTCAATGTTCTCAGAGGACAACTGTTATTATACGACTAATTCCAAAATAAATAATTCAAGATAATTTCTAACAAAAGTCTGGTTGCATGAATTAGCATAACTGAATTATGAATTCTATTCCAAAAATTTTCAGACATGAAATAAGATTTTCAAATTTTTTTATTTATGACAAGATTTTTAACGACTGTTTTGATAAAGAAACTTTAATTAATTTAATTTTAATTTAATTTTTTAATTACTTTTTTCTGCGATTCAAAATGAAGAACAAGATTCATAATCAAGTTTGCCCTATGGCTGATTACAGGCCTTAATGATAGAGGCTATGAGCGTCCCCCCACTTTTTTTCTCAGGACTACACTACTGATACAGACGCACACTGTTTGTTTCATTACTGTTTCCTGTCTTGCTCAAACGATAGCTTTGTGGAAGAAATTTCAATACAGACGCACACAGTTTGTTTCATTACTGTTTTCTGTCTTCCTCAAACGATAGCTTCGTGGAAGAAATTTCAATACAGACGCACACAGTTTGTTTCATTACTGTTTCCTGTCTTGCTTAAACGATAGCTTTGTGGAAGAAACATCAATACAGACGCACACAGTTTGTTTCATTACTGTTTTCTGTCTTCCTCAAACGATAGCTTTGTGGAAGAAATTTCAATACAGACGCACACAGTTTGTTTCATTACTGTTTCCTGTCTTGCTTAAACGATAGCTTTGTAGAAGAAACATCAATACAGACGCACACAGTTTGTTTCATTACTGTTTTCTGTCTTGCTCAAACGATAGCTTTGTGGAAGAAATTTCAATACAGACGCACACAGTTTGTTTCATTACTGTTTCCTGTCTTGCTTAAACGATAGCTTTGTAGAAGAAACATCAATACAGACGCACACAGTTTGTTTCATTACTGTTTTCTGTCTTGCTCAAACGATAGCTTTGTGGAAGAAATTTCAATACAGACGCACACAGTTTGTTTCATTACTGTTTTCTGTCTTCCTCAAACGATAGCTTTGTGGAAGAAATTTCAATACAGACGCACACAGTTTGTTTCATTACTGTTTCCTGTCTTGCTTAAACGATAGCTTTGTGGAAGAAACATCAATACAGACGCACACAGTTTGTTTCATTACTGTTTTCTGTCTTCCTCAAACGATAGCTTTGTGGAAGAAATTTCAATACAGACGCACACAGTTTGTTTCATTACTGTTTCATGTCTTGCTTAAACGATAGTTTTGTGGAAGAAACATCAATACAGATGCACACAGTTTGTTTCATTACTGTTTTCTGTCTTGCTCAAACGATAGCTTTGTGAAAGAAACTTCAATACAGACGCACACGTTAATTCAGCTATGTATAGGGCTCGGTGAAACAAAATACTTCGCCACTTCATTAGAAAAGTGAAATTAATGATGGGACCAACGCATGTCATCGGAGAGGTTTTTTTTTTTTTTTTTTTTTTTTCTTTAATAAGTTTGTTCTACTTACACATTTTGATTTTTTTTATGATTTTACTCTCGGTTTTTATGGAGAGTATTTCAAATTTTGCAAATATTATTCAGACAATAACCATCATGTAGATGATATTGTACATCAATTTTTCACGTGTCTTTGTATATGATAGGAGGATAACTTTTTATATCAGAAAATTCCTTACTTAAACAACTTATCTTAATTTCATTGCAATTTAAGCCCTTTTATTATCATTGTAGATGATAGTATAAATCGATTTTCTTTCTTGCATCGCTGTGAACAAAACTGCGTACGAGATTATTATTATTTTCAACATTAACATATACGAGGGAAAGTCCTTAAGTAAGTCACTAAAGATAATTAAATAATAACTTCCAATGATATTCACTTCCAAACTATTTTTATTTCTCAACATATTCTCCACCAATATTTAAGCACCAATATGTATCCCCGTTTTATCAGTGCCCCAACTCCAGCTGCATAAGATACTTTGGGTTGCTGTCTCAGCCACATTAGGATTTCAAGTTGAACCTTTTCATCATCTGTGAACGTCATCTTGCTTCCAAGATGGATTTTTAGTGGACTAAACAGATGAAAATCGCTTGGGGCTGTATGGTGGATGTTGAAGAAGTTGCCAACCAAACTTTTGAATTGTCTCTTGTGTTCAACTTGAAGTCCTAATATGGCAGAGGCAGCAACCCAAAGCAGCTGGTGTTGGGGCACTGATAAAACGTTGATGTAAGTGCATAAATATTGGTGGAGAATATGTTGCGAAATAAAAATAGTTTTGAAGTGAATATCATTGTAAGTTATTATTTAATTATCTTTTGTGACTTACTGACTTTCCCGCGCACTTCTGTTCTCGTAATAAAGCTTTCGAATCTTATAGCAATCGGTTTATTTTTCGGAATGATAGAGCACGGCGAGGCAATCACGCTGACAGAAAGGCAAACGACAAACACTACATTTTCAAATATAATTAAAGTTTACAGGTTAACATGCTAAAAACGAGTACATAAAAATAAAAAAAAAATGAAACATTTATTTAAAAGTTATCTGTGATCATGCATATGAAAAACGAAATAAATTAATATGTTCTAAAATAAAAAACACATTTTATTTTATTTTATTTTATCCAATTAAAGATGTATTTAAATTTCCAAATATAAATATTTATTTTTATTTTGCAAATTGCAAATAAGAGATTTTATAGATGGTCTAAAATTTAAGAAACTTTTCTGCGATTTTACTTCAAAAAGTACAGTTTAGGCAACTTTTTCTAAAAGATGTAACTGATAAAATATCAAAAATATATTAAAATAATTGCTTACATTTAAAAAGCATATAAATTCCAATGAAAACTTCAATGGCATTTGTAATTTTTTTTTATATAAATATCTGAAGAAAAAAAAGTCCATTTGTTGTATCTATCATTTTTTTTTCAAATATTCAAACTATTTATGAATATTTTTCCTCCCACGAAATAAATACTATTCAATGTAAATACTTAACTTAAATTCAGCATCCAAATTAACAGACAACTTCATTTTTAATTACATTATTTTCTTTAACTTAACTTGATTCATGTATGTATAGATGGAATTTTGTAATCGATTTTCCAATCACATCCTGATGGGAAAGAATTATAAAAATGATGTCCACAGATTTGCTTCTGATGACAATACAACATTTTAATATTATTATTAATTAATTCTAAGGGATATTTACGTTACCCGACCGCAGGTGATAAATCACCAAATATTCTTTATGGTTACAACTGTATGAGTTGCATAAACAATGTAAGTTAATTACACACCAAACCACGCTCACCAAAATAGGCCAACTGGCTCTTAAACTACAACAACGAAATGTTTTAAACACTAAAAAGTGTAACATCTAACTAAAAAAATCAATAGTAAAATATAATTTTTTAAATACACATGAATTAATAGTTTGATATTCATTAAATTGTAATTATGCGTGGAGAAAACAATTTAGAAATCCTGAATAGATAGTTTAATTTTTTTTTCTTGTTGCCATATTTCAAAAAAAGAAACCAAGCAAAAAGTATATATATTTTTAATAGATTCACTAACATTTTTTTACCAAGAAAGATTTTTCCATAATCGGGCCTCACGCTAAATTAACGTTTTATAACTTTTTTTTCGGGGGGGGGGGACAACATGATTTGTATTCAGGCTTGATTTTTAAGATAAACAGATAAGTGTAGAATATGTGTAAATCTTATAAATATATGTAATATATTTATAAGAAACTTATAAATATGTGTTTTTTGTTTTGTTTTTTTTAAACTATATTTACTTTTATGTTTATTAAATTTCTTTTATAAGGATTTAAAATAAAGAACTTCAATCAACCATGAACAAACGCAAACAATATAAAGTAAGTTTCAATGATCTGCTCCCTAATTCGGGCATAATATTTCACACTTTTTTCAGTTTTTCATGCAGCAGTACGTTCCTGCTCAAGGGCAAAAAAGTTGTAAAAAATAATCCGTAAAATACCACTTTTCTTACTACAATAAAAAAAAATTCAAAACTCTGCAATTTTCTTCAATTATTTTTCTTTTTTTTACTGATGTACTTTGACATTCGTGATGAATAAAAATCAGTGATGTAGAAAGAGTAGAAGCTGTAGACAAATAATAGAAATAAACAAAGAAAAATCATGCGTCGCGCATAGATTATGAAACATTTTCCAACACTTTCAGGATATTTTAACGCAATTTAATATTTTGAAACGCTGAAAGAAGAAAACGCATAACATAGTTTGAAATCCGAATGTCAGCAATTATCACGCATAATCGGTAAGATATTTGAATTTATTTTTGCAAACCTGTGCAAAATTAAATAATTATTTTTTCTTGTTGCCCTATCTTAAAAAAAAAGGAAAGTGTGCAAAAATTATATATATTTTAATAAATTCACTACCATTTTTTTTTTTTTTTTTACCAAGCAAGATTTTCCCATAATCGGACCTCACACTAAATTAACGTATTTTAGCTTTTTTTTTTTTTTAAACATGAATTGGATACATGAAATTGGGCGTGGTTTTAAAAATAAACAAATAACTGCAGAATATATGTACAGTTAAGCTTATTAAATAAAATTTAATAAGCTTACTTATAAGTTTTCATACACACCACACAATATACTAAACTTTTTTCAGCTAGAAAATTCTTAATACTATTGAAAATTCATTTTCAGCAATTTCATTCGTAGACTAATGTATTTACATTATTTTGTGCAGCCATGTATATGATCTATAAATTTCTATTTTCACCATACAATATGTTAAAATTTAATTCAGTTATAAAATGCATAACTTAAGTAAAATCACACTTCCGACAATCACCATCCATAGATGGTAATGCGCATAGTTTCTTCTTACACAATTTATAAATTTGTATATAAATTATTATAATATACAGTATATTTGTATTCTGTATATAAATTTATTTAATTCTACAAACATCCCGTTCTAAAATGAAGTTCATCTTGGAAAATGAATAATATTTTTCAAAATACATTTTAAGCAATATAAGCCCACCGACGGTGATGCTTATTACGTTCTTTCGTGCAGCCCTGTATATAATCTATAGAACTTATACACACCACATAAATACACTAAAATTTAGTAAGCTTAAACACGCGCACTGCAGGTGAAAATGCATTTCCAGCAATTATCGGTCATATAGACAGTACTGTAAAACAATTATTTTGTGTGTCCCTGTAAATGCAGAATAAATTTTATGCACAGTATATTTCATAGAAAACATTTGTAGTGTACCTCAGTAATGCATTGCATATCAATTTCATTGTGCTTGAAGTCGTAACATCATTAAAATACGTGCCAAATAATTTTCCCCAGAGAGATGAAAATGTAGTGGAATTGTTTTGTGTGTCCCTGTAAAGGAACTAGAAATGCTACATGTTTCATTTTTAATAGGGGATGTCCCACAGTAAACCACAATAATATATGCCAATTACATGAAAATCCAAGTAGATTTACGAAAGTTAGAGCGCGGACAGACGGCAGGCGGACAAACCGAAGTCAAATATTTTTGAACTGCATTTGAAAATGTTAAAAATTATTATTATTATAATAAAATGTATATTTATAATTTCTAAGGATTTTGTTAATTTTAACCATGCATGCTTTATTTAACTTTGTGTGATTCAATACATTTTGTTTTTAAGAAAGTAGCCCTTTGAGGAATTTACCGTGGCAAAAGCTAAAAGAAAATTGCAGTTAAGCATTTATATATAAAAAAAAAATCCCTGATGGTTCGGCCTACAGGCACAGGTAGATTTCGAAGACGCAGACCGTGGGGCGCCTATTTGTTGGGAATTGCGGAAGAAGTGACCTTTTTTGCCATGATGCGGCATTTGGAAACGCCTTCTTCGGAACCTAACTTGTTTGCAGGCAAAGCCGGCAGATTTTTTTTTTTTTTTTTTTTTTTTTTTTTAAGGGTTGGTTCTATAAAAAACTTATCAATATAAAAGTTTTAGATAATATTAAGAGGATTTATAATAAATTTAAGCGGATTTGATATCTTCTGAATTGACGAAGTTATGATTTTTTTCTTCTAAAGCCCCCCCCTCCCCCTCCCCCATGGGGCCATTTTTAATGATATCAAAAATCTGTCATACATAAATTTTCGGCCCTTTTCCTAGAAGTAATAATAACTTTAAACGGATTCGATGCGTATCATAATTAAGAAATTATGGGATTTTTTTCTGTTTTCACAAAAAGCCCTCCCATCCCCCCCCCCCCTCCTGGTTCGATTTTGCCCATTAACGAACTTGACCAAGATTTTATGCCCCTTGGTTTTGCGTATCGGTTTGGAAGAGATTTGTGCAGAATTATGGGAGTTACCGTGTCCATAAAAAAGTGACGATAGATAGATAGATATGTATATATATAAAGTTTTGAACTGGGGGTGGTTTTGGGTTCTGGGAGACATAATCGACGTAGATCTGAAATTTTTTTTCAAAAATTCCAACTTAGGGGAGAATGTAATAGGTAGTATTTCTTACGAAATCTACCTAATTACATGGCAGCACAGCCAGACGGCCAAACAAACAAACCAAATTTATAAACTCTTTTCAACTATGTTGGAAGGTGTTTATTTAAAAAATCCCTGACGGCTCGGCCTACAGGCACAGGTAGATTTCGAAGATGCAGACCGTGGGGCGCCTGTTTGTTAGAAATTGCGGAAGAAATGACCTTTTTGCCATGATGCGGCAGTTGGAACCGCCTACTTCGAAACCTAACTTGTTTGCAGGCGGAGCCAGCAGGGAATTTTTTTTTTTTTTTTTTTTTTTTTTGCTATAAGAGTTGGTCTTATAAAAAACTTGTCAATATAAAAGTTTTAGATAATATTAAGAGGATTTATAATAAATTTAAGCGGATTTGATATCTTGTGAATTGACGCAGTTATGAATTTTTTTCTTCTAAAACACCCCCTCCCCCCCCCCCCCCCATTGGGGCCATTTTTAATTATATCAAAAATCTGTCATACATACGTTTTCGGCCCTTCTCCTAGAAGTAATAATAACTTTAAACGGATTCGATACGTAATCATAATTAAGAAATTATGGGGTTTTTTTCTTTTCACAAAAAGCCCCCTCACCCTTGGTTCGATTTTGCCCATTAACGAACTTGACCGAGATTTTATGCCCCTTGATTTTATGTATCACTTTCGAAGAGATTTGTGTAGAATTATTGCAGTTATCGTGTTCATAAAAAAGTGACATAGATAGATAGATAGATAGATAGATAGATAAAGTTTTGAACTGGGGGTGGTTTTGGGTTCTGGAGTCATGATCGGCGTAGATCTGCAAAAATTTTTCAAAAATTCCAACTTAGGTGAGAATGTAATAGGTAGTATTTCTTACGAAATCTACCTAAAAATCGCTACACGACCAGAAGCAATATTTGCTTTTGTTCTGGTAGTGGTGACATGTCCCTTTGTCTGCTGAAGGAAAATTAAATATTTCAAAACATGCAGCGGCTTTTGCATTTATATTATCTATTTCAGAAGCTTTTTTCATTACGTTGTGTTAATGTTAAACATGATATTTGCTACAATGTATTACTTATTTTGTCAATTTAAAATTTTGCGTTGTTACAGTCGATTTTTTTTGGTATCGTAACTTTTTTTTTAAGTGGCTGAATTGCTTTTGACTTTGAATCACTGACACAAAATCATTCATATTAAAAAATATGTGCAAACATATGCAAAAAACCATTGTTGCATAAATTGTATTGTTAAGGGAAATCTATTACTGATTCATTTTTGCTTGCTATTCAACTCAACTAAAAATTAAATGCTACCAAATTTAGCACATATATCTATTGTATATATTGCAAATTGTTATCATTTTTTGAGTATTAATTAATTTTAACCCTTCTCTTATTATTTTGTTTTTATAAATGCAACAAATGTACCTAATTTTTTTAAATAGTTCCGTTATTTTTATTCAAAGTACGTGAAAAAGTCAACCCGAAACAGACCTAAACCTGAAATATTCAAACACGAACCCGAAGTGAAAGAAAACTAATCTATATTTTAATACAATTATGGAAAAGTAGTCTACAATTATATCTCAAATACCAATTTTATCTTTTTGTATAAAAGTGAACATATATAAACTTACTAATATTCAAATATATAGGGTTTTTTTTTTTTTTTTCAATTGAAAATATTCAGGACTTCCTTTTGAAAATTCGAGTGAACCCGAAACCAACCAGAATCAAACTCAACACGCAAGATTAAATGTCAACCCCACTCGCAATGACAAAAAATTTAATGTGTCGAGTCGGGTTACCTGACCTGATGCAGCAGTGCAGCACCCTACTTCCAAGTAATACCAGAAATAACTTATTACATGCGTCTAAACAAGGACAGATAAAAATGTAAACTCCTGCCACCCTACAGCAAGTCAGTTGATCCTTTTGTTAGTGTTTCTAAGATAATTCATCATGTATTATAGATAAGAACAACAGGGAGCAGGCATGTTAAATGGACCGGGTCAAAGGCTACTGCCATAAGAGAATAGTGGTGATAAAGACATGCAGCGTGTAGCTACCATCTGCCTATTATCGGTCTCGCATAATCGCCTCCGACGGAGTACAGACTACAGAAGCAGTTTCCGTTGAAAATGATAATTTATTAAATGAGTAATTTTATGATCAAACAATTTTATAAAGAATTTCCATGGGTCGTGTACGCTAGGAAAGGATAAGGGGGCGCGGGGAGCAAAAAGAAAATATTGTTGGTAACTACCATCTTATCATGTTCATAGACACAGTTTTGGAGGGGGGGGGGCTCGCCTCCCCTCCTCAAAATAAGTGGAAAAAGATTTATTCATGTACTTTTATTTAAAAGAAAGTGTAGCTGAAAACCTAAAATCGCTTCCCACCTCCCCCCCCCCTAAAAAATTAAAAATCTGCTTATGGGCTTGTCTTTTTGAACTATTTTTATCGTTTAGTATCACCAGGGGACCCTTCCCGGCAGTGTTGAATTCAGGGGGTGGCGCGGGGGAGACATATCCCCCTCCCCCCAGAGCATTGAAATGTCCCCCACCGGAAAATTTGAGATTTTATGCTTTTAATGGTTAAAAGTGCAACACCCCCCCCCCCCCCCGGAACAACATAAATCCCTCCCGGATAAAAGAAGTATCTGAATTCAACACTGCTTCCCGGAGTACAGAACATACTACCCGAAGTACAACACATAGGTGAAAATAATTTTCAATTGGAGACGCTAATAGCTTTTTTTTTAAATATTTAATATATATATTTTTTTTAGATGGCCCAGCAATTATACCAAAACGAAAATTTATATGAAAAATATCAATTATGTATGTATTGTTTTAAACTTACTAAAAGCGATATTACTTTCGTATTAACCGCATGCCAGCGGTTGATAGCCAAAGAAATAGACAAAGATTTCGCTACTCATTATATTGGGTCATCCTGAATGTTCTGCGGTATACTTCTGTTGAGATAATGTTGAAATGATTGAATGTCACCAGAATTTTGAAGCAAATTTATTTCAAAATAAGTAGAAGCAGTTTCTTCACATTATAAAATCAAAATTTCATTTAAAATTCCGGAGTGGGAATTTGGCATTTATGGCAAAATATATACAAACAGGGGTGGGAAATTTTCAGAAAATCTTACCAGCCAGCAAAAAGCAATGTACAATTGAAAATTGTTATGACAGAATTTACGCAACTGCAAAAATAATTCATTACTACAAATATACATTTTCGTAATTTTTCTTTCATTAAATTAAACTATACAACATATAAAAATTTAGTATAGGATAGAACTTAGTAACATATTTACATTGCGGTAATTTTTAGAGTTGCAAAATATAGCTGACAAGTAAAAAACAAATCTTCTATACCCTACGGTTTTTAAAAGACTTCTTAAAGATATTCACTGGCCTTGTCAGAAAATCCCCTCGCCAGCGGGGAGTAAAATGATGCAATTCCAATTCCCCAGTCTTGTATATATAAAAAAAAATGCATAACTTTCCAGATGACGTAATGGCAATTTATTTTATTTTGATTATTCCAGTGTTTAAGCGCGTGATTAGATTACATATTTTTCAAACTTTATTTATTTACTAGCTGATCCACCCGCCGTTGCCCGGGCCAGGATAATGATTATATATAATCTTAAAAAAAAAAAAAAAAAAAAAAAAAAAGTTGAATTCAGACATTTTTCGCTGGGGGGGATCTGGTGTTCGGGCCCCACTACCTTTGGCAGGGTACACCTTCGAATTTGTATGATAGCATACTTTTTAAACGAAAATCAAACTAAATAAACGTTGAGTTTGGTACACCACAGACTTCGGCAGTGTGTATACCCGGGCGTGCTACGCAGGCTCCAGTCTGTTTTTGGAAATTATCTTCTAATTTGTATGATTTTATGAACAAAATCGCAACAAGCGAAAATCTTTCCAAATGAATCTAATATTGAAAGCCCTCCTTTTTTACTTTTTTTTTTTTTTTTTCTAAAATGACAGTATTTTTTTTTTTTTTTTTTAGAGATTGAAAGCAATAAAAAAGTCGGTTGCATTCGCTTAACTCTTTCGTGACGAGTGTGTTGAATTCAGACACTTTTCTCTGGGAATGATTTCTATGACTCCGGGGGGGGGGGGGGGGGGCATTATAGAGTTCCGAGGCGGGAAATTGTACTTTTTAACCATAAAATCACAAATCTTCCGAGGTGGGGGGGGGGCATTTCAATGCTCACCCCCTGAATTCAACACTGGGTACGTATACGTGAAGCATTGGGGACGCAAAATCCTTGAATTTGAATACTATTATTTCCAATCAGTTATTTTCGCCTTAGTTAATCACAGAATTTCAGCTATCAAATAAGGCGAAAATTGCTATTCGTAAAAAGTGGTGCTCGAAGTTTTAAGGAAGTTTACGGTACGCACGCCGCAAAGGGGTTAACAGTATGCAATAATATTTTTGTTTATAAATTATGTACTTACCATATTTGATAAATTATCCACTATCGAAAATAAATCCAACACGAATTTCCGCACACAACTCAGTGCTTCGGAGTTCTCAATCTTCCACGCTTTAAACGGAGAACCAAAACAACGGAACTTTTACCGACGATTACTCGAAGAATACTTTCCCACAATCAAGCCGGGTTTACAAGACATTGTTTTTAGTACAACGTCAAAACACGTTTTGATCATTTCACGGACTGGCTGACGAGCAAAGCAAGCACATCGAATCACTGAAGCCGGACAGAACAGGTAAATGTAAGGCACACACAAACGTTACGTTATGCTTTGTTGACTGTCGAAGCAGCTGGTTGCTTTGAGTGAAAGGAATTTACGATCCTCGCGTGACTTGTCAAAAACTCCTAATTAAAGATAGAAAGAACAAGGGGTTTGTTCCAGCAGAAGCCACTTTCTCCCGTTCTTTTTTTACACAAAAACTTTGAAATGGAAAAATGATTAATATTTTTATTACATGTTATCTAACGGTATAGGGTTTCGCTGAAAAATCAATTGTGCTTTTCTTTTCTTTTTAATCAAGGGCCTTTGATTTCACGAAACAAGAAAATGTTGGAGGCTTTAAATTACTTTCCAAGTTAGCCAGAAAAATGCATTTTACTCTTATTGGAGGCAGTAGCCAGTAATGAAAATAAGGGGATGGGTGGGAGCAGCTGCCCCGGGTCCTGAACAGAGTTAAATTCAGACATTTTTCTCCGGGAAAAGGACGTTATAGCGTTCCGGCAGAGGTTGCACTTTTTAGCAATTATAAAAGCATAAAATCTCAAATCTTCCGGAGCTGGGCATTTCAATGCTCCGGGGGGAGGGGGTATCCCCCTGTCGCCTTTACCATTGTAATTACTTATCACGCAGCATTAGGCTATTTCAGTACAATGGGTACAATTTAACTTTTAAGATAGAGGATAATTTTTTATTCTGTTTGCGGTAATTTTGAGTTATTAAATATTGCAGGATGCGATTTTTGGGATTATTTTGTATTTCATTCTTTGTGTTTAATCTCTTGAGCGAATGTTTATATTTCTAGTATTAAAATATTTTTTTTTTTTTTTTTTTTTTTTTTTGGTACAAGCAGTTCTTAGAAATTGCGTGTCACCAATGTTCAATTCTAATTAATTACTATATAAATTTGTTATCAAGGCTAAAATTTAGCCAAGCTTTGTCACTCATTGGAAGCGTCAATAAAACACGGGAGCCAGAAAGGGTCGCAGATGTAAAAAAAAAAAAAAAAAAAAAAAAACGCTGCCCCATCTTATTATTGGAAATCCTAATTTAGAGATTATATTGATCCAGATTATATCGAGCCCAAAGGCACCATTTGGGCAAGGGGGAATTACTCCCCTTCCCGCCTCAAGGAATTTGATATTTTAGGAAATTGTACAAAAGCTAAAATAACCTGTCAGATTTCTATAAAATAGAAACATTAGAACTAAATAAATACTTCAGGGAGAGTATCCAAGACGTAGGGGAAGCCCGATGTCAAATAGGGGGCCCTCCTTTTACTCTACCAATTATGCTTCAACAATTTTAAATTTTACCATCAAAATTTCAAGTAAACAACACTTTTAATGTTAAGCTAAAACTAACTACCTATATACATATAAAAAATATTTTATTATATACATAATTATACATAACAAATTAATTTTGTGAATGAATTTACAAATATGGAACAGGTGCGAATATTTGAACTTTAAAATATATTTTATGCTTTAAAAATTGCAGGATTTGCCAGTGCTAAGAATATTACAGGGACAACAAATATTTGACGTAAATATTTGCTTAGCTGCAACACAATTTTGATGCTATTTGATAAACAGAAATTTGATATCACCTGAATGCTAATTACAACCTATTCTCCATATTTTATATAATTTCTCCACACTTTATGAATATAAACAAAATATAATTATACAGATTTAATTTTCTATTATTTTTAGCATGTTCAGTCTTGAACATTTGAAATTAAAATGTAAAACATAAGAAACTAGTCGTTGGGGGCCACCGTAATACTTACCCATCATGGATATGCATAATATAAAATATAAAAATAAAACATGTGTAAACTATTTATAAAATACATTGCAATTCGAATAAAATCGTGGTTTGATGACGTCATAAATTTTAAATGCTCTATAACTCGAAAATTGATAATCATATTAACTAACGGTTTACTGCGCCGGATTAAGCGTCTCATTTCCAATTAAAATATATATGTCTGAATTGAAATTTGGATGACATACAGGGTCATGAAAAATCGAAGAGTGTGGAAAATAGAATTACAAATATCTCGGCAACTCATTATCCGATCGACTTCATTCTTTATGCAAAATTTATGTTTTTATTGTATTTTATATTCACTCCTTAAAATAAACAATTTCGAAAATTTTTATATACCTTTTATCAGAACGAATATTTCGAGAGTCCGAAAATAATAGTTCCGGATAATCGAGGTTACTGAAATTCAATAAGCTTCTTCCCATTATTACATACTAAGTACATACCAAATTTCAAGTCTCTATCTTAATTTTTTCGGGAGATGGAGCGTTTACAGACACACAGACGGACGGCAAAAATTTTTTTCCTAAAAATATGTTTTTCGGAATCTCCAGTGTCTGAAACGTGTAAATCCGTCAAATTTTTTTTTTCGATTTTCAAAACGATTACAAGATTTACCCTATACTACGTATGATGGGTAAGTAAAATGAAATAAGTTGATAATAATGAAAATAAGTTGCATTTAATCACTGATTTTATACCATTTATTATATCAACAGAAATAAAAATAGAGTATAAATGTGTCAGTATTAGTCTGAGGGAAAATTTTGTAGCTATAATTAAGAAAAAAATACATTTTTTACACCGACTGAATTTTTCCCCCTTAAAAATTAGTTTTGAAAAGTAAATTTGGGGGCGCCTTTGAATTTCAGTGGGTAAGCTCAGGTTTCACGGGCCTATTCGGTAAACAGGCCCTGAGAGTATCAATAATATTTGCTGAAGTCTTGGTATTGCAACATTCTCAAAGCGAGACATATTTATCATTAATGAGTACTTTGGATATTTTTTTAAATATATGTGATAATAAAATAAAATTGCTTCTCAGCTATGCACAAGAAATCAAAAGAATTTTTTTCTACCCTCGAAGAAAACCTTGACCCCTTCCCCGTTCTGCTCTTCTCTATATCTGCTTGGGCTTTTGCAAACCAAAATAAAAATAGTATCAGATTCTCCTCATAATTATTTTTTTTTAGATTATTAAAACAAACATATATTTAAATATTACATTTTTTATAGATATTAATTATAAGTTATCAGTATTTTAAAGTCATAGTACAATATAAATCATCGATCTAATGGCAATATTCTTCCCATAATATCATCACATTTCACAAAAAGTAAAATAAGTAAAATAATGTTGAAAATATTGGCAAAATATTTTCATCATGGTTAAAGTCATAAACAAGAATCCGGGTTCAATTTGCCCCACCAGTGGCTGAGAGGTTCTGCTCTCAAAGCTGGTAGACGGAAGGTGCTGGGTTCATACCCCCTGTCGCGCTCGTCGACCTAACCATTCGGAGTTTTCCATGGTTTTCTTCGAACCTTGCCGTAAATACGGGTTAGGATCCCTTAGAAAGTCCCCCACGGAGGGCACTCACCGGCCTATATCCCTAGATAATCGGCCGTAACAAATAACCAACCAACCAACCAACCGGATTCAATTTGGAGTAAAACACCCTGTATTTAGGACTGAATAAATGGATTGCGACCCAGTTTCCCGGTACGAAAAATGTTTGTTGCAGTCTGCTGTATCACCTCTTAAAGTTTGTTCTATTGCTAATGAATCATCCTGTAGACAATGAGAAATAAAAATTGATATGCAAGATGAACAAATCCCCTATTTCCCTAACAGAAGCATCATTTCAAATTTTGCTTATGAAGTGGACAAATAGACATAGTAAATCCATATTATCTGCCCACTTATGAAATGAACCATCTTTTCGCATTTATTTTTCATACAGATTTTCAAACAAATATTTCACTGTTATAATTTACTTACATGCATAGCATTTATTAATTTACTGGTAAAAACAAATGAAAATCTTCAATTACAGTATAACACCGATTTAACGAATTCCTCAAATTTAACGTAAATTTTAATAGTACGGATTCACTATATTTATTTCTATGTTGAATACCCCTTTTAAACGCGACGAAAATCAACAAAATCATTGAAAGTTTTAATTAGTGTATCTTCAAAATCTTTTTATGTATAAACATGAAATTCTGAATATTGATTAATCGTATTGGGCTTTTTAATATACTATACACTAACATTAGAAAATGACTAGCCTTTTACAGAATTTGTGCATTGTTGAAATTAAAATAAAATAACTGATTTTTTCACTCCGTAAGGCATTGTGCGCATGATAGCTTGAGAACATATGTATGGATTGTTATGATATTGGATGTAGACAATAAGCACATAGGTGTGTTTAAAATTATCTACTTTTAAGTATTTGCAGTGATAAAATTTTTAGTTATAAGTATTTTTATTCATTAAAAAATGTAAAATTTTTATATTTTTTACATGGTTAATGCAATAATTTTGACCTAAGAGTAGATCATTTTAAAAATACATATGTGCTTATTATCTAAATCAAATTTCATAACAATCCGCTATCTTTCATATAAAAATCATTTTTGGTATTGTTAGTGGACAATCTAAAAAAATATATTAAATGTAAAAAATGTATTAGAGTTTTCAATTTTAAAGAAATGGTTTTCACCTATATTCCGTAACTCGGGAAACCTGAGTTAGATCCCCTAGTTATTATAACATTGGAATTTTGCCCGACTTTCTTTGTTTAATTAATTAAATTAGTGTATATATATTAATTAGTCGAAATATCACTTACCTTTCTCCATTTCTTGAGAGGAATATCCAAGCTTCATTATGTACAATATTTTCGAACACAAACTTAAAAATTCTGATCATGCAGTACCGTTTCCGAAGAAGAGTTCTACCACACGCATGGTACACAAAACATTTGTTATTCAACGAAGCCTGGAAAGTTTTGACAGTTCAGCTCTAAACACCAACTGATAACGCACCATAGCGGAACCTATTGCCAACTCCGTAGATAATAGGATCATTTTCTAAGGAGACGTATGGTTTTTGTTTCCTTGCTCGCTCCTATCTTTAATAGTTTATCCAGTTCCTTATCACTCAACAAAAGCACAGTGGACGAAACCGTTTCCAATTGTTTAAAGCATTAACAGATTTATGTGGATGAATTCGTAAAAATTTCCTGCATACTACGTATTACGATTAGGTAAATACGTTATGTTCTAATTTAGTTGGACTACATGCATGGACACAGGTAGGAGGTGGGGGGGGCATTGCCTTTCTCTATATTTTCAAATTCATTGACTTTCCAAATTGCATTTTCAAATTAATTGTATTTTCAGATTCATTGACTTTCCAAATTGCATTTTCAGATTCATTCAATGCATCATTAACGGCACAGGCAGGAGGGAGGGGGGTTGCCTTTTTTTGCCTTTTTAAATTAATAGAATTTCCAAATTGCGGTTACAGATTCATTGAATTTCCAAATTGCTTTTTCAGATTCATTGACTTTGCAAATTAAATTTTCAGATACATTCAATTCATCATTAACGGCACAGGCAGGAGGGAGGGGGGGGGGGGGGTAGCCTTTTTTTTTTTTTTGCATTTTCAAATTCATTGACTTTCCAAATTGCATTTTCAGATTCATTGACGTTCCAAATTGCATTTTCAGATTCATTGACTTTCCAAATTGCATTTTCAGATTCATTCATTTCATCATTAACTAAATTTTCTTTTTCTCTGTTGATTTTGAAAAAAAAAAAAAAAAAAAAAAAAATTATTCTCCTTAAGGGGAAAGTGGATATTAAAAACGAAATATTTCAATTTTCAATGGATTCATTTGAAAATTGATAGACTTATTAATGGCAAACTCAAATAGTTATATTCAAAATTTGGTGTTAAAAAAATAAAAAGGTTTTAAATTATTCAGTTTTAAAAATTTTTAAATAAAGAATAATTGTCATATTTTAAAATGTCCCATACGCATTTCTTTTACATAAAATATGACAATATTTGTTTGAGATATTTTTTATATATGATAATGGAAGTTGGCATGAATTGTAAAAGTTCGCTGAATATAGAAGCAGAAACAAAAAATATTTTTATAATTATGCCTTGTTTTATCTAAAACAGTAGCTGTATATTTGCATATGCACACAACTTTTAACACTAAAAAAACCCTAAAATGCAACCTTTTATGCTAACATTTATTTATTATGGTATAGCCTATATACAGTATAAATTTCAAATGAATCCGATAATTAGGAATGCGCATGGAACGTTTCAAAATTTAGAAATGTGCGAAATTTTTAATTTTGAGAAAACAATATTTAAATAATAAAAACTGTATGAACATATAGAGTTTTTTCAAATATAAAAGTTTCAAATATAAGAGTTTTTTCGTGATTTTCATGTTCTTGAAAAATCTATTTAAAATAGCAAATTTGTTATTAGTTTTTTTTTCTATTTAAAGAAAAGTATACTCAATCACTGGCCGAAATCTGTAAAAAGCACAATTGTTATTCTATGGAAGAAAAGCAAGAGTTCTGTTTTACAATAATTCTAGCACTTCAAACAGAAATCCACAAGGGATAGACAAAGGATAGACAATGTATAGACCACGGCTTCCTTTTGTTACTAACACTGACCGTTCAAACGCTTCAGAATCAGATGGAATTTTACCTTTATATATCATTAATAACAATTCAATCTCTTTCAATCTGATTTTTACATAGAAGAAGGAATATAAATAGAAGTAGGATGTAGGGTGTTTTCGCCCATTTTCCTCTTTCGCCGTTTGCCACGGATTTTTTTTTATTTACGCTATTTTCCGAAACTATTTCAAAGGCGGGGAATAAGCAGCCAATAACGGGAGGGTTGCGAGCCAGGCGGGGAATAAGCAGCCAATAACGGGAGGGTTGCGAGCCATTCTGTTTGAACACCTTCCCATAACCCCCGTAACAAATGACGGGCGAAAACACCCTACATACTACTTCTATTTATATTCCTTCTTCTATGGATTTTTAAGGGATTGTAAAACGCTCTAAGCAGGGCCCGCTTATTTGAAGTAGGGGAAGCTGTATTACTCTATCAATTGTTTTTTTATTTACTAAATCCATATTTCGTATGCTGCGACAATTTGAAACTTTATATTTGTATTTCAGTGGGCACGAGCTTCCCGGGCCTATTCGATAAACAGGCCCTTACTCTAAGAAACTTAGAGTACATTTATGCTTCACAAATAGCATTTTTTTTTTCAATTTGTGGATAAATAGAATTGTTACCTTGAACCAGAGACCTAAGACTGGTATAAAAATTGAGCCTGACCCTGTTTTGGGACCGGAATCAGAATGAGCATGTATCATCTCTAATGCCTACTTTCTGATGATCAAAATGGTATTTGAATAATTTTACACTAGCAGAAAAAATTAAAGGAACAAGTTTAAAAACTCATATAACTTGAATGATTTTGCAGCTAAAAACATGGAACTTTGCACAACATCTTTATTTTTTCATAATATGACAAAATGACCCCTTCGGTCTCCGGCTGAACACGTCTCATCGCTAGTGTGCAAACACCACGTTCCAAATACATTTGCTGCAGAACTGTGTATGAGGTAGGGTAGTCCGACCAGTAAGTGAACTGCCCCCAGTGAATGAACAATTAGTAAATATTTTTTTTAGAATAAGGTTTGAAAAACTCCCCAGTTAACTATTATGCTGGGTTTAAAAAACCAGTAATTCAGTAAAAAGTGTTATAAGTTATTTGTACAAGTTCTAAAATAAATAGCATAGTATGAAACTTAAGTGTTTTTAAATTGCTGCCTATTCATTCACTTGGAAAATTTTGCGTTTATTCACTGGTAGGAACTGTTCATTTACTTGGTTTTTGTATAGCTGTTTATTAAGACACCCCTAACATCCCAAACAAATGAAATATAAACTTCCTTTTATTATTTTTGAATCATTTGTATACATCAACAATGTATTTACACTGCCAAGACACCAAAAGGTACTGTTTATTAATTTTTTTATAAAAAAAAATGTGCTTAGGTGTTCATTTACTTATGGAACTATCCTATACCCATTTTTTGCAAAGTATGAAAGCCTGACCTTTTACTTAAAGAGACTCGCTACCTCAAAAAAAAAAAAAAAAATAATAATAATAATAATAATTTTTTCAAGGCTACGTATAGACTAAATACTGCGACAAAAGCCGTAAATAATTTCTTTGGGCTTTCTTTTCTAACGACTCTGTGGTCAGTTGTGACCATTTCTTATTATTCTTCAAAGGTTTCTAAGCAAAGAGCACAAAAAAAATTTCCCCAGGGGAGGTGATACATATGTCAGGGGCTCTTCTTCTCTATCGTGCGACAAAAGAATGACCACTTCAAACAAGCCGAAAAAGGTCCCCCACTGCGTCACTTTGATGCATTTCAACCTTACTCTTTCACTTTTTATCTTTAGCTTAGAAAACGGGAGGAGAGTCTAAATTTGAAAACATTGTTATAGTAAGCAGTGTTAGTTAATGAAAAAGACTGAGCAAAAATAAAATTACGGTTTACACTTGTACTGAAATATTACAATAATAACCAGAGGGCCCGTGCGAAGATTTCGCACTAAAATATAATATTTTTTAGGTACTTCTCTATTATCCCGTCGACCACTTTTCATAACAAAAAACTACCGCCAAACTGTAAGATTAAACGCCAAAAATGCAGTCCCATTTACTTGATGTCAGAAGCATTATGCGTGTTTGTTACGTCATCTAGTGGTTTTACATTCGACATTTGCGTGTATTTTTCATTATGTTTTACTGATTTAGTAGTTATTTTATTAATTAAAATAACAATTGTGTCCTTAAATTCTTATATTTTATTTATTTATTTATTTTTTGATATTCCAATGGCAACGTTCTCCCGTTTATTTGGCGATAGTTTTTTGTTATGAAAAGTGGTCGACGGGATAATAGAGAAGTATCATTTTTTATCAATATGTAATATTTATTAGATGCAGGTTTAAACTTCTAAAGAAAAAGCAAGGATAAAAATATCTGCAAACAACATAGTTGTTAGTCAAGCCAGAATATCATCTAATTTATTCCATCAAAGTTAGAGTAAAAACTGATCCAAGATTACTAAAGGCACGCGCGAGAAAAAAAAATTTAACAATCGTATTTTAACTGCATTAGAGGATGACGTCATCCGCTTCGGGAAAAACATGGAACATAGAAATATAAATCTAAACATTTCAATTTCAACTAGATGGAACCCGTCAAAACTTGACGGAAAAAAATATTATAACAATATCATTAAAATAAGCTTCTTTATTATTTAAGAAGAGTGCAAATGAAACAGTCTTTCAAATATTTTATTTTAAAAAAATTTTCCTCAGTGAAATACAGTACGATTTCCATTGCAAACTCCAAACAAACAATCCGTAAACAACTGTGTAATGCAAATCAGTTTGACATTACCGCCATATTCCCCACGGCAAGAAAAAAAAATTTCATGGACCTATGAAGTATCATACAAATAGTATATTCCTACGTTCATCTCATATTCAGTAAATAAAAGAACATAGTAAATAAAGCACACATCTCCCCCCTCCCCCCCTGTGATAATGCAACCGAATGAGCTCCTATGAGCATGTGCATTGCATCTGCCCAAAAGCACCGTCGAGATTCGACGTTAAAAAAAAGTTTTAAAATGTTTAAAATAAAAAAATTTAAATGTCTTCTTTAATCATTGTTCATTTCAAATCCATATCTTCTAAAACGCATCCAATGTTTTAAGGTAATCAGATGAATTTTTTTTTTTTTTTACAATAATAAATCAATCTTCAGATGAGGGAGATTTTTAATGTTTTCAAGTGTAATTTATTTGTATAGTTTCCTCCGTCCCTTTACATAATAAGGATGATTATCCCTTTTCCATCACAGTCGGGGATCTTTTACCTCTTGTACAGTTAAATACCCAATAGATCTTTTAAAAAATACAATTCGTAGCATTTTCTGATGGAACATATGCATCAGCGGATTCAACATATCAATTTTATGTTAAACAAAAACTCAAAATAGTTTTTTTCTTTTTTGACAGATTTTAGTTTAGCGCCAAAATGCTCTATCTTATGAATAATCTGATCTTATGATTTATCAGGCTTTATTATTTTTTTTTCACTTTTTATGATGGTTAGAGAAATCTATTTTCAATTGTGGCAACATTCCCAGGGGCTATTTTACATTATTAAAGCAAACTGATGGTCATTGTTAAGATAGAAATGAAAACATTTAATGCTTGAAAATTATTTAAAAAGTCGTTAAATTACGCGGCAGTTTTCAAATAAATTTCAATCGAAGGCTAATTTTTTTTTCTAATTCATGATGTAAGATTTAAAATTATAAAATGTAGTAAAAAATTGAAATTTGTAGTATTTAGAAGTGATGTAAGCGCGATGAAAACTAAAGCGATAGCGCCGTTTGTTGTCATAACCGTTATACATTTCTAAAAATTGCCACTGTGTTTTCGCTGGCGTCCAAAAGTAGACTATCATTTTTTGACATCGAAAGAGAAATTCACAGTGAAAGAAATATGACTTTGCCGCTAATATGGAACTGTTAAATGAACTCATAATAAACCTACCAAAATAATTCTATAAAATATTAGCCTTGCACTGTTTATTCTAGCTAAAAATACAATCATTATTTCAAGTTCTTTTTTTCTACCATAGCACTATTTTTAATAATTTTAATTTTCCTGAAATCCTTTACTTTTGGGATTTTTTTATATTAAAAAATGAAATCTTCTAACCTATAATTAAAAAAAAGTAATTGGTAATATGCAATCAAGATGAAGCAATCAATAAAGACTCCAATTAAAATCTTTATAATTAAGAATGGAAAAATCAGTTAAAATTACGTCATGCTGACACAATCATATAAATTTTTCTCTTTAGTTTTATCAATGTTAAAATGCATTTCAAGCTAAACATAATGTCATTTTCACCAGCGCAAACTTTTCACACTTACTTTGTATATGTTACTTTTATGCGTAAATACCATGTATACAAATCAAAATATATTTGTATTTAACTGAATTTGAAAAATGGCATCAACAAAGTTATAATGCATAATAATAGACGCTGTCAGTCGTGACGTCAATCATGACGTTTTGCTTGGAAACTGACTCCAAACAAACGGTTGCTATGTTGTATTTTCTATTATATTTTATATATGTAGCTATATCTTATAGCTATATCTCACGGTAAAGTGTTTCAATACATTATATGAAGCGGTAACATTTTTTTACGATTTATATTTAATAAGAAATGAAACATAGCAACCGTTTGTTTGTAGTATCCAACCAAAACGTCGTCACTGACGTCACACTGAAAGCGTCTATAAAATAAACCCAATGAACAATATCCCCGTGACATCACAATAAATATGAATTGTTATTCGCTTATAAAACACGCGGATAAATATTTTTACCTAAATTTAACTTGCAAATTAAAAAATTCGGTCTAAAAGCCACATGCTTTTAATATTATTTCTCTATTATCTCGCAACCACAGAGTTCAGAAAATAAACTATGTACCTCGCAACAGTGGGCATTAATCCGATTGTCGACTTTATGACGTCATAAGCAGAAGAAAAAGTTTAATTGAAAATTACGGCTAATTAATTAAATTTTCGAACAAACGAATGCACGATAACAAATCTGTGTCCAAATATCTTTCATTTAAAAAAAGAATGATGTAATTTGATGCAGTAGTTTGTTCTCCGGATTGTCGAAAGAAATCGCTTAGCGTTTTAAATATATAGATTTTGCATTTAATTGGAATGAAAAAATAGCATCAACAAAGTTATAATGCATAATGATAAAATAAACACAATGGACAATATTCTCGTGACGTCATAATAAATATGAAGTTTTATTCGCTTTGAAAACACGCGGATAAATATTTTTAGGGAAATTTAACTTGCAAATTAAAAAATTCGGCCTAAAAGCCGCGAGCTTTTAATATTCATTATTTCTCTTAATATCATCGCAACCACTGAGTTCAGAGAGTAAACTGTATGCCTTGCAACAGTGGGCGTTTTCCGCGAGGCTAACGAAATAGAAAGGCTACCGCGGTGCTTTACGCGTATCTTTTTTTACAGACCGCGGGAGTCACGTGATACTCGAATGCACCAATGCAAGTGTACGAAAAGAGCACACGTCACTCTAGCGGTCTGTAAAAAAAGATAAGTGGAATGCACCGCGGTAGCCTGTCTTTTTCGTTAGCCTCGGTTTTCCGATTATGACGTCATTAGCAGAAATAAAAGTTTAATTGAAAATTACGGCTAATTAATTAAATTTTCGAACAAACGAATGCACGATAACAAATCTGTGTCCAAATGTCTTTCATTTAAAAAAAGAATGATGTAATTTGATGCAGTAGTTTGTTCTCACGGATTGTCGAAAGAAATCACTTAGCGTTTTAAATATATAGATTTCGCTTTTTAATCATAAGTATAAAATAAACCCGTGCGGTGTTTTTTATAATAATTGCTATGAGCATCATATAATGTGATATTTTATTTTTTTGGCAACAATAATTTCAGGAAAACCTTTCATTTCTTTCGTGAAAACAATGAGGATTAAATTTTTAATTTTCAGCAAATTTTAATCAAAAACATGTTTTAACGAATTGTTAAGTGGGCTATGTCAGAAGCCGGTTCTAAAACCTTTCATATGGTATCTCATTCGTTGTTTTGCGTTTCATATTTTCTTAGAAAAAGGGATGTTGACAGAGGAGAAATAATATATATGATAATGATAATAATAATAAATAATAATAAACTTATAAAAAATATCATTACAATGGAATGTCAATCATCTTGCAGTAATCAGTCCAATTACAATAGCAAACAGTTTTTGATAATTAGATTCTACCAGTACATTTTTTTTTAATTCTTAGTTTTTTTTATTCATAGTTTTTAAGATTTATTGGAGGCCCACGGCATTTCCCTGCGCTACGTCCATGGCTATAATAAGCCAGTAAAGTCATTATGAAGCACAAACGTCGCCGTCATTAAAGCTAAGTATAAAATTAACACATAGGTGACTCTTCATGTTCTATCAATTCCACTTTGATCGCATATATCTTCGCTTCTAAATATAGCATAATTTCAATCTTTACACTATCAAATAGAACTACAACAGAAAAAAAAATTGTAACTTTCTTTTTCCTTTTCTTTCTTTTATTTAAAATTATAATTTAAGTTACGGACTTTTTGATGACTTTTTTAAATAACTTTCTAGAGTGTAAATTTTTAGTCTATCAACGCGTGGCATAGCAATAAATATTTATTTTCTACAATAATATAAAGTAACATTTTAAATAACATAGATAAATATAGGATAAATATTTATGGCTGTTCTCAAATCCAGATGAGCTACTTTCTGACACAATTTTGAATTCCCCCCTTTTTTTTTTTTTTTTTTTTTTTTCCAGAAACGTATGAAATTGGCAGCTGATCTTATTCAGAAACTATGTCATCAAAATAAGTTTTTTTTTTTTTTTTTTTTTTTTTTTTTTGTGAAGGCTGAAGATCTTTCAGTAAAGACTGTCAAAGTCGGCGTTTTGAACCGAATTCCCGAGGAACGGGGAAAATCGTTTCGTCACGTGACGCGAATAGCTTATAACTCGATAAGTATTTTATTTTTCAAAAAATGTCCAACTCATTTCGATTCCAAATCGCTTCCATAGTCAGGCCTGCCAATTTTATACTTTTGCTTTAAAAAATGAGTCAGCAAGTTTCGCGTTGTTGAACAGGCCATTTGAGAACCACCTTAAAAAAAAATTAAGTAAAAACTGACAGGCTTACCATAAATGGCTACTTCAGCCCATGCTTTACAAGCGCGCATTCTTTGGCTTTCTAGAAAAAAAAAACATATGCTTCTAATTTTGGCAATGCTAATTAAATCATAATTTAATCGATCACATTTAATTATATTAAAATATTTATATATATGATTTTTATTTATATAATAATATATATATGTGTGAATTAAAAATTATACTTACAAGTAACATATACATACCTACTTCGTTTTACCTAACTTTAAAATACACGTTAAAGAAGAAACAATGTCTTGTGAATCTGCATTGCATTACCGTGTTTGCACCCTAGCAGAAGTTACATAATTTTGGTAAGTAAGTCAAACCATACAACTGGTTAATCCACAGAAGCCGTAGTTAACGTTTTCTTTTTAGACGAGTCAAGTAACAGGACATACGAGTCCGAACATTTACATTATTACAAAAAAAACAAGTTGGAAATTGTACGTCAAACGTTACAAACGAGGTGCGTTCGTACGCACGTTTTAGAATTAAATTCATGATATCCCGTGCGTAGAACGGGTTAAACAGCTAGTTAAGTATATATTTTATGACACTGTTCATACAAATATCTTAACTAGTTATATAAATATTCAGATATATATGTATCAGCTAGTTATATAAATATTCAGATCTTGATGATTTTTAATTCTGTGAAATGAATTATATCGTCTGCAGATTAATTTCTGTCATAAAATAAGTGTCTCGGTCGCTTGACGATTTAACATCCATCGGAAGCTTCTCTAACAAGAAAGCACCGATTTAAAAAAAAAAAAAATCAAATTTCTTAATAAATATTTTTATTAAAATCTCCTAAAGTTTTGATTCGATTTTAATAAAATTTGAAATGTCTCGACAAAATTCTGCAAAGATAATATATTTTAAATTGCAAACCATTTGGTTGGGTAGTTTTTGCGTTGTTATATGCGGACAGACAGACAGACGGACGGACAGACAGACAGACGGACGGACAGACGGACGGACCAAACGACGACTATAGGTGCTACGTATTTATATAATTACGAACGCACCTAAAAAAAGATATGCTGTTCTAATCTGAAACCGTTTCCGAGAGGTTTTTGGGAGAAGTAAGGAAAATGCCTTATACTCTACTTTAAACTAAAATAAATAAATAAATAAATAGATGAAAAATAAAAATTAAAAAAATAATAATAAATAATGCTATTATTTTTGTCATTAAAAATTGAAAATTTATATAAAGTAAAACCTATACGAAGTCGGAGTCGCAAGTAGAGTCCTGCACGGTTCGGGCATTATACCCGACACAAATCAAAAAATTATATTTCAAGTCAACCCAAAACCTAAATTAAAAAAAAAAAAAAAAAAAAAAAAAATCGTCAGCTTGAAACCCGAATCCAAAATCGGAGAAAATTTATCCGTATTTTCATATAATTAGGGAAGAATAGTCTACAGTTATATCTCTAATATTATCTTTTATGTTGAAAACTAAGCATCATGTATCACTAGATTAATTTTTGACACAATTATTCAAATTGGTAAAGAAATCATATGAGATGTAATCTTTGCATCTGGGCGAAAAAGTCCGGGCCAGGATTCGAACCCGGGATCCCTTGGCTGAAGCTGCAAATAAATGCTCTACTAATTGAGCCATTCCGGACGAATGTGGCTGAACTAATTCACCCTTAGTTAACCTTAATGATCATAGCATCTGGTCTGATATCTGAATTAGCACAACAGAATAAATCACAGGTAATGGGACCTCTAGTCATGCGATAACGCTCGTATTTATAAATCAATTTCGATGAAACCAATTGTGTGTATTAAGCTCACCAATGTCTCGACCGAGTTCGTTGGCTAGCTTGGTCCGCCATTTTGTTTCAAGATGGCGGCCATTTAAAAATTTAAAACTAAAATAAATATACAAAAAAGTTAAAAATTCATTTTTTTAATTACGTGTTAGGCCTTGATACAAGGATTCCAGAGCATTTTTTGGTTTACCTCTATCTTAAAAAATGGCTGAGATAGAGCAGTTTGAAATTCTAGGGTGGCTGACATTTTGAAACAAAACAGCACATTAACGCGATTACTCGCAAATTATTTTCTTTCATTGTTGTAATAATTTTCCCAATTATACGCATAAAACTATATATTCATATCCGTTAGCGCCAAATTCTCGCCAAATTTGGCGACATTTGGCGAAACATCGCCAAATTTGGCGACCCAAATAAGTCTTCATAAAAGAAGCCAATTTGGCTATTGCTCAATAATTTGGGAAATTTCTTATTCAAATTCAGTATTAACGAATCTTTTGTAAACGTTTCTTTGCATTTTAACTTGCTGTTTTCGTGTAACATTAGCTAAAATTTTAAAACGAAGATGTAGGAAAGCTACCTTTTCCTCCCGGTACAGGCCGGAAGGACTTTAATTTTCGAATTTGTTTGCAGATTTTTTATTTATTATTATTATTTTTTTTTATGAGGTCCCTTTTTATTTCGGATTTTCGGAACCGGTTCCGAAAGTGAAAGCATCCTCATAAAAAAAAAAAAAAAAAAAAAAAAAAAAATGCTGCCAAAATTAAGTAAAAATTTACCCTGTGACAGATCTGCCTCAGATATGTGAAAAAAAAATAGTTTAAAAATATTGAAATGCAAACGAGAAATTTGAAAATAACGCAATTTTTAAATTTCGAAATTTTGTTTAGTTTTAATTTGTTTTATTTGTCAGTCTGATTTTTCTCCCTTTCCTTTCCTTTTCTCTTTCTTTCTTTCTTTTTAATTAGAAAAAAAAAAAAAAAAAAAAAACTTCAATAAGAATCCTATGTGATTTTTATGAACAATGATAATAAATACATTTTTGAAATGTGAAAATAAAAACACGTTTGGGCATTTATTTATAATTTACTATATACCATGTGTAAGTTGTCATTTGGTTCCAAAACAAATAATTAAATCTTAAACTTGGGTAAAATAATCAACTCATTTTTATTAATCTGAACTTTTTTCATCTGAAAAAAATATTCCATTTTCCCCCCTTTAAATCCGGTCAACCAGTACCCGAACCAAAAGTGTCAAATCACAACCCGAAACAATTGAAGTCAACCCCAACCAAATCCGACCCGCAACTAAAAAGATTACTGTTAACTTTACCCGAACCGCAGGTCCGGTCGGGTTTAATCACAAAAAACTGCGAAAATTTTGGTTTTAGACGCGTCTCCCTTTTAACAAATACACTTTTTGTTATGCAGTAAAACTTGCAAAAACGGAACCTGTCTACAGCGGAAAGATGTCTTTAACGGAAAATTCCATGCTCGGGACGGAAGAAATATCAAACAGTTACATCTGCTACGACAGAAATCTGTCTAAAATTTTAGAAAAAAACGAACGTAAATTGTTCGTACTTTAAAAAAAAAATGATTGTTTGCCAAAAACTGATTGTTTGCCGATGCTATCGAATGTCAGTGTCAAAACAATCGATTGCACGACACTATATCGATATAATAAGTCATATCTAATTCCCATATTTATTTTAGTTTTACTTAAAAATACTACTTTAATTTTTTGTTGTTTTCACAGTCTAATGATTTCTTTCCTTTCTCTAATCTTCCTTTCTGTTTCTTTTGAATAATCTGCCAGAAATATCCATACATGATTTTAATAAAAAGTTATGAATTATTTTTGTGATATAAAAATTAATAAACATTGAATTTCAGATAAAGTCCTGTTTGAAAGTTTATTTAATTTATACCGCGGCGTTTTTTTTTTAATTCAAAATAAATAATTAAATGTCAATCACCTTTTAATTAATCCAAATAATTTTTTGTCGATAACTTTACCTTAGTATTGCTTCTACAACTAAGCAGTTCCAAACTAGTTGCACTAGTACTAGTCTACACCAGTCACTCGAAGAAACTCGCAAGCTAATGTTAAACCAATGGCAGCATTCTATTCAAATTTCTCGTTTGTATTTCAATATCTTTAAATGATTTCTTTGTTGCTATTGCATAATATAGCCGAGGTCCTTCTCTATAACTGAGTCCGTTTTTACTTTTTCGAATTTGTTTGCAGATTTTTATGAGGTCCGTTTTAATTTCGGAACCGGTTCCGAAAGTAAAAGCATACCCCCAACGCCCCCCCCAAAAAATAAATAAATAAATAAATAAATAAATTGCAGCCAAAATCGAAAAAGTAAAACCTGTGAGAGACCAGCCTCAGATATCTTATGTAAAAAAGCGAAAATTAAAAAAAAAAACTAAAAAATATATGTTTTAAAATATTGAAATACAAACGAGAAATGTGAAAAGAACACGGTTTTTAAATTTCGAAATTTCGTTTAGTTTTAATTTGTCAGTCTGATTGTTCGCCCTTTCCTTTTCTTTTCTCTTTTTTTTCTTTTTTTTTTTAAATAAAAAAACTACCAAAAGAATCCTGTGTGATTTTTTGTGAACAGTGATAATAAATACATTTTTGAAATGTGAAAATAAAAACACATTTGGGCATTTATTTAATTTATATACCATGTGAAAGTTGTCATTTAGTTCCAAAACAAATAATTAAATGTTAAACTTGGGTAAAACAGTCAACTCATTTTAATTATTCTGAACCTCTGTTTTTTTTTCTTTGTTTATTTTACCACAGTATTGTTTCTAAAATTAAACAATTTTAAACTAGTTACGTTATTTTCTTCCAAAATTAAAAGAAAACATGGAAACGCGATTTTTCTCAGTGTCGAAATATTTAGTTCGGATTGAAGGATTTAGGTCACAAGTTTATACGATACACGTACCTAATACAGCATATGCATTTTACTCGATTTACTTACTTATTTGCGGTAAAACAGATGCGATTCTGTGAGATTTTGAAACGTTACTTTATGTTTCTTAAACGATATCTGGTTTAAGATATTAGTGGTACTTATATTTAAAGGTAAGTTTCTTTTTCGCCAATATAAATTTCTAAGTGCATGTTTTCGAAACCATGTTTTAATTTTTAAACAACAGGGTTGCTTGTTTTCAATCGTCGTAAAATCAAGCTATTGTATTTGTATCATAAAAGTGCCCTAACCATCGGGGGGGGGGGGGGGGGGCATGCATACATTTTTTTTTATCATTGTTGTGTAGTGGAGAATATATTATACCGATTCACTTATGTAAAGTATTCATAATAAGTGCTACTGAAATGTTATCAACTTTTACACCAAGATTTATTAAGTTTTACTTTAATCAGAAGTGTTGAAATTTCCTCATTAGTCCCTATCACTTTCATTTGTAAAAAAAAAAAAAATATCCCATATTTATTGTATGCATTTAAAGTTTTTTGAATGTAAGTATGTATGTAAGTCATAAGAGGGATGTAAGTTTATAAGTTAGATGTAACTATGTAAGTATTAAAAATGAGACAGGCTCAACTCGAGCCTGGGTCCGTTTCGAGCCCGGGCTCGATTTTTCTACCTGTTTGCAGTTTGCGGCTGCGGGCGTGGCCGTAAGTACGGAAGGTCAGGGCCATGCGAAGACAAAACAAAATAATCATCTGGCACGCCCCCCCCCCCCCCCCACACACACATACCACCGAATTCTTCCAACATTATTTTAGATTTTTATGCTTTTCATAGTTTATTTCATATTACAATCTTTAAATTATATATTTTTACTTTCAGACACATATAGAGAAAGAAAAATACTGTAATCATGAAAAAAAAAAAAAAAAACAATTATGGAAATATTGGTACATTTTTACGTTTTGAGGTCCCTGAATCCGCTTTTGCTATTTTTACATTTTTTTCATATATATGTATTATGTTGGTATTACTTTACGTTTTCTTGTCCCCAAAGGGTCTGATCAACTCTGTGTAGAACCCGGGGCACGCAGGTCATGCAGGTAGAGCACCCCTTTCTCAAGCATGTTTATGCATTATAAACATGACAAACAGCTATACGTGCAGTTTAAAACTTAAGTCATAGTTTTATGAAAAAAGAATATATTATAGACACGTGTAAAAATGCATAAAAAAATTATGGGAAATTAAAACTTTTTGCTCTATATGACTATTTAGGGTAAGTAAAACTCTAAACCTAAGGGATTGAATGAAGCATGTTTCATGTAATATCGTTCTTCTCAGAATTTCGAAGTTTACATTACATTTCATTGTCGTTAGTGAAGAACACTGAGATAGTTTAGCGTACATGAATGGGAAAAATTCATTTTTTATATAAATGATAAATGAAATTTACATTAATTTGTATCGTCAGAGAGTGAACAAAATGCACTTTGGGGTCCCCGAAAATCTGGGCCTGGGCAACATGCCCCGTGTGCCCCTGTGATAATCTGGCCCTGGGCCCCAGATTCCTGTGTTGATGTTTTTTTCCCATGATGTCGGTATGCATGGATGTGTATGAGTAAACACGATAGCCACTTAAACTATGTTTTCGATTGAGCTTCCATTTAGTGAATATTTTTAGAGGCCACTGTCACAAGAGCTGTTTTCATTTTAGTTTAAACCGAACGACGAGAGTAGTAGGAAAAGAAGAGTTAAACGGCTTGCTTCATAATATTTTTACAAGGTTTATATTTTCTGATTAACAAACTCTCTTCATAACAATAGTTTCTGTTCCATTTTGTTGATATGTCTAATATTTTCTTAAATAGTTTAGTTCTCTATGGGTGTGTGTATGAATCTCTATGTCCATATGTATTTTTATAACTATGTTTATATGTATTTGCGTGTGTTTATGCATAAAATTTACAAGTTTTTATAAAAAATTAATGGTAATTTGAAAAAAAATTACGACCTAATTTTAAATTTGAAAAAAAAAAAGTTTAAAAAATTAAAACTTACAAAAATAAAAAAAAAAAAGCTTAAAAAAATTAAATTTTTAAAAAAAGTTTTTGAAAAAAAAAGTTAAAAAGTTAAAAATTAAAAAGTTAAAAATTAAAAAGTTAAAAATTAAAAAGTTAGAAAAAGTAAAGTAAAAAAAAAGTTAAAAAAAAAGTTAAAAAAAAATTTTTAGAAAAAGTTTTTGAAAAAAAAAAAAAATAAAATAAAAATGTTTTTTAATCATTCTCGATCTAACTGAAAAAAAAAAAAAAAAAAAAAAAAGGTTTTAAAAAAATCACAAGTTAACAAAAATGTTATAAATCTTTTAAAATTATTACTTTAATGTATTTCATAATTTATAAAAAATTTTACTAAGCTTTTTGCACATGGTTAACACTTTAGATAGATTCAAAATCATTTTGTAATACTTTTAAACAAGATAAACTGTTTTTAAATCATGGTAAACCGTTTTGAATAGTGTAGTAAACCTCATTAGACGGTGTGTGTGTGCGTGTATGTATGTATAGATAATGTTTTATCAGAAATGTTTGTATAAAAGTTTTAAATAAGTACACAAAAATATAATTAACGCCTTTTTTTTAAACAAAATAATTTACAGAAAAGGTTTATATACAGAAAGATATTTACAAATCAGCAATTTTCTCCTTCATTACAATCTTGGTTAATTTCATAATGTCCATACGCTAAGCTAGATATTCCATTTTCTAAAATGTATCTCTTGTCATCAAAAGGACTTAGACTAATTTTATTTTGGGTTAATGTATATAAATTATGAGAATCCTGAGCGATCCTTATCTGTTTCTCCATGCTTGATTTTTGCTGTTGGAGACACTCTAAGTAGTTTTCATGCTTGATTTTCTGTCGAACAATCTGCGTAGACACGCCTTTTGCGCGCTTTTTCTCGTCTTTAAAGGATTTTAGTGAGTACATTTTTTATTTCAGTCCGACAAACTCAAGGGCTAATTCACCATTAAGTTCATCCTTGAACTTGCCGAGAACTTTCTTATTATCTTAAGAGTATAAATCATGCGATTTCGGATACTCGGATAAGTCAAATAAATTACGGTATTGTTCCATATATCCTTATAAATATTGTTTGTTTGAATATAGTAAGTTAAGGAATCTGTATCAGTGAATAATAGGGTTGCCCGATCTTTATATGTTTTCTTTATGAAGTTATGTTATAATGAAAATCATACATAACTAATTTTGAGAGTTCTAAAATAGCGAACCCAACATAAATAGACCGATTCATTAAAATACTAGTTTTCAGTTGTTCTACCGCGGTCAAGTCTTCATCAAAGGTTTTAAATGATTTAAAAGTAGGCGAAGCTACTAATTTTTTTGCTTTTTTTTCACCATTACAAAGCACAATGTTTCTTCTTTTTCGAAGATTCTCCATTGTCTTCCCAAAAACAGAATTATTCAATAATTTTAAAAAGTCCTTTTCAAAAAAGGACTTAGACTCTTTCCGTTTCTCAGTATTAAAATTAATATATTTCCGAAGCCAATGTGTCTGTTTAAATTTTAAGGCTTTATGTACAGCTGTAATTTTTAAACCAAGTTCTAAATAAAATTTAAGATTACGATAATGGGTTATATAATTTCGTTTATTTTTTAAATTAGGTATAAGTTTAGGGGTACCCACGAATTTTCTATTGTTAAGTAAGTTTCTTGCATGAGAAGACAACATGGATTCTTCTACAGTGATCCTCTCGGGAGCAACCAAGGTCAGTAGATATAAAGGTTGGCTCGTTTCTAAGGACTCCACCCCGCCCACTCTCGTTGCTATGAGGGGTCATACGTCACAAGAATCCCAATTCTCTGTGGGCCTGCTTTCTTTGAACGCTCTCTATCGCCTAAAGATGATTTTATTAGAATTTGGTTGACCAAATGGGACTTTTATTTAATGGTCAGTGTGTTCCAACAGGCCAATATATTGTTGCCAGGAATAAGAAGAAAAATATTATATTAATTTGGTAAATGATAATGAAAAATGCAATTTGCCCATAAAAAGTGACTATGAAAGTGACGGTTTAAAATATATAGCCGGATATCTGGCGATAAAACACCTGGATGAATTAACTTATCTTGGGAATAAGACTTTCAAATTAAATTTAAGTTTACAAGCTCCCTCGTGGATAAATTCGCTTTCTTTCGGAGGGCTCAGACAGCATTCTGAACGATGGGTGGAGGAAATAGCCATTATGGAAAATTATTTTATTTCATATAATAAAGATACATTCAATAACAGGAAAGATATTTTAAAGAAAACTGTTGGATATATATCATCGAAAACACCTAATTTAAATATAGACAATAAGTTAATAACTTCTTTTTCTAAATTTAAAATTTTTATATAATATATGTAAAATATTTAAATGCTAAATCAGAAAATATGAAATCAATAAAAATAAAATAAAAATTTGGCAATAGAGATAGTGGAGAAAAAAAAATGAGAAAAAATATTGTGTAGTTGTTGATCTTCTATTATTGTGTTAATAGTTTCATATGTTGTATATATTTTTTATGTTTTTCACAGCTTAAAAATATTTTAAAACTTATTAGTTTTAATAAACGCAATTCTGAGAAGTTAGTGTTCTGTTTTTTTTTTTCTAATTTGTAGAAATTCCACATTAAAACATACATTTTAATTAAGGGGTTACATATGTTCTCAAAAAAAATCAATTTTTTTCAACGGAAATTGAATCCTTATAGTGTGTAGAATTATTATTTTATTTTTTTATATTTTTCCAATACGTTTAAAAGTCAAAATTTTAGACGAAAAAAAAATCAAATAGCGCAATTTTCTTATTTTTCAAAAAATTGAGCCGATCGACCTTATCCACAACCTTATTGTTATTTTACAAGAAGAAACTGCGATTTTAATATTTTTTTGTTTCTACAGGAAGTTAGGATACTACCCATCGAGCCAGGATATTTTGATATTCAGGTTAACCGGTTGTAGGTTTCCGACGTCATATGTGACAAATTTTAACAAAAAAAATATTTTTAAATACTTGAAGCCATAAAAAACAACGTGGAATTATTAATTTTTCAATTAATTCTACTTCCTTAAAAAAAAAAAAAAAAAAAATCCAAAATATCAATTTTTCACCACCGAGAACATATCTAACCCCTCAAATGAATTTCAACTGCGACTCACTATTTTACTAATTTAATAAATATTCTAAAACAAAACTTTGGAAATAGGCAATTAATAAGATATATGTATAATAATAATAAAATAAGAGAGAGGAAATAAGAACTATACTGCAGCTATAATTTTATATACTTATTATTTTGAAAAATTGTTTTATTTTATTTTCCTGCAGTGTCACTGTAAAGATTTTAAAATTTAATAATTTTCTTCTATGTAGTTTTAAAAACTAAGGTCTCTTTTTTCTTTACACGTATTAAAAAAGTATTAACATTTTTTTTTCAATTAAAATTGACGTAAATTCACAGTTATGCAATAAATCTCAAGCATTAGATTTGTGAACATACTACCAAGTTTGATACGCATTTTTATAACTATTTTATAATATTATTATTTATTTTATTAGTTATACGTATATAAATTCCATAATCCACAAAATATTTTTTATTTCAAAAGTGTTCTTTCAGTTTTCTCTTATTTTTTCATACTTTTATAGTTTATATCCGTATAAGCACTGCTGTATGATACTTTTCAAAATAATACTGTGTAAATACTATATATATTATAAATATTGCAGTTTCTTACGCAATTTACAAATTCAACTTACGTAAAATTCAAGTTATGTAAAAGTTTACGGAACGCATTGCTTACATAAATCGGAGGATGCCTGCATAACAAACTATATTGCGCTAAGCCATAGTTTCGGTTTCAGCACGGGTATGGGATTCTGACCTTGGATTCTTGTGACGTAGAAGAGCGAAACCCCTCCGATTGGAGAAAAAGTTAGGGCCAACCTGTATATCTATAGACCTTGGGGAGCAACAGGGTATTCATTGTGCAGAGGGTGTAAATGTTTTGGGTATTCCAAGTCTACCTCGAAAAGGAACCCAATTTCAGAGCTATCAGATAGTGATAGAACCCACTCTTCTGTGGTATGACTTGCTTCACTCCATTCAAAACCGCCACAAGGCAAAAATTGGCTCATAGCCCACCCATATAGATTGTTAGCACCCCAGTACATGATGTAGCTGGGTGCCTCATTTTTCCTATAATCGGGCGTACCGGGTATGTTTGCTCGAGCGTATCTTTGACTAATCATACCGATACCCCCTCGTATACCATTTTCAACCATAAGCAGCATATCTATATCACTGAGTAACTCTAAAGATGTTTCAGACATCTTCAAACAAGCTTGCCATGCGAGTGAAGGTGCAGTAAACAGGTGAGCAGGGTCAATTTCATAATACTGCTGACATAATTTCCTAAAGTTTTGAAATACGTCAGCAAGTAGTAGGACATCTGTCTTGACATAAAGGTTGTGGTAATCACCGAGAGTCTTAATGTCAAATGTTTCCCATACATTCTGGGCGTGTTGATAGTCTTTTTCTTCTACTGGCTCATTGGTCACTATTAAAAAATGCAGAAGGTGAAGGGAGCTGCTTTTTATTAAATTTATCGAAAGAAGCAAAATAATCATAGGGGTAAACCCCTTTACGTATGAGAAAAGATAAATTATTATTTTGGGGGAAGTTTTCTTCAAGTATGGTGAGTTGATCAGGTTAAAGGTTTTTAACAAGTTTTTCCAATGACGTAGGCAAAAATTGAAAAGAATCGATAAACACCATCTGAATAGAAGATGTAGGCTTTCTGATTTTAAAAGTGATATAGTTTTCCATAGAAGTAGCAATAACATCGATTTTATTATCTTTAAATTTTCCAAGCTTTGTCATAATATCGTCGCTACCATGTCAAACTATCGAATGTGAGAAAAGAAATATTTTATTACTTTTAAAAAAGGGCAGATTGTCACCACTAAATTTTAAGAGTATTCTTCAACGGGGTTGCCAGTTTGGGCTGCTTGTTTTATTCAGAAATCTTGAACCCATACCAGAAATTTCAAATAAAAATTATTGCTTAGTTTACTGAGAAATATTTCGTTTTTAATTACAATAAAAAAAAATTCTCAAAATTTTAGGTATGAATTTGGTACCTCTGGATAAAGAGGAAGGCAAAAATGCCAACCCTGTCCTTCACAGCAATTTCATTGCTATATTTACTAGCCGAAGAATTTTAATAAAAATTAGTGGTGACAATCGGTCCATTTTTAAAAGTAATGAAAAATGCATTTTTTCATATTCGATAGTTTGACATGGTAACGACGATATGAGGACCATCATAGTTTTTCAAGTTATGGAATATAACAGGAATTGTTTTACACTGCTTATAATTCAAGTTACATTTCACGTGTGCAGCTCCTCTGTACGCATCTGATAGGTGGTCATGGTCACGTGTGCGTTTCTCATCTAAAGTTTTCTTGCAAATATGACAAAACTCTGCTTCTCGAAATGCCTTTTCTTCCTCGGTAGAAAGCTTCATAGGTTTAATATTTAATAACTTTTGTCCAAGTATTTCCTTCTCTTGCATCATTCGGTTTAAAAAATGCTCAACACAGTTTCTGCCACGATATACCTCTGCTTTCTTCACACATGTCCCATCAGGCCCGATAACCACATAAGCGTACCCACACGGTAAATGATAGGTTGTTTTCTCAGGATAGGATGCTTTACAATAGAATGCTTTAGAAGAGGATGGGGCTGATGAAATAGGTATAAGTAGACTCTCAAAGTCTGCATAAATCGTATAGGCAACAGGATGTTGCAGATTAATACCAGAAACTTTTAATAAATTTCATTTTCAATAGGCATCTTTATAGCTTGCGTAACATGTCGAGAACAATATTCATTATGCTTATCCAACAGATCTTGTCTTGAAAATCGATGCAAACATCGATAGCAGTCATATTGCACACCATTACGCTTAGTAAGATCACCCAAAAGTCTTGAAAAGCTTCTTATCAAACAATAGTGTTGCTTATCACCATCGCCAACCAATAAGAAATTTACCACATCTTGATCCCTCTTTTCAGATATATACAGGGGGTAAACTTCATCCTCTTCATATCCAAACACATTAACCCGTAAATTGTTAAGTTGTTCAATAATAGGTACCTTCTGAAGGGGTACAGGCAGGACATTCTACACTACCTAATTTAATATCATACTCATAGGGTCGATAATGTGAAACACGTTCAGGCTTTTTTGTAAAATCTAAATTCAGTTTAAAAGCCAGAAAGCACCACACTAAGCATTTATTGTCTTCGTTTTTAGCACTTTCCATCCTAGTTGAAAAGTGCTTATGACTTCGGTTTGTCTGCCGTCTTCCGTCTGGCCGTCTGTCCGTGCTCTAACTCCCGTAAATATGTTCGGATTGCTCTGCAATTTTTATATGTTATTGTCGTTATCTATAGCATGTTCCCTATTACAACGGAAGTGTGTAGCACTGATAGTTTTTTTACAGGGACACTCAAAAGAATTCCGTTACATTGCGGTCTATGGGGAAAAATCATTTGCGGTTTATTTAAATAATGTTTCACTATTTTAAACGCATTGAAATTTACATATATCACTAAGGTGCATTAGAAGAAGCTTAATATGGAATAGGGTGTGCATAGCACTTATAGTTACTTTACAGGGACAGTCAAAAGAATTCCGTTACATTACGTCTATGGAGAAAAATCGTCTGCGGTTTATTTAAATAATGTTTCATTATTTTAAACGCATTGAAATTTATATATATTACTAAGGTGCATTACAAGAGGCTTACTACAGAATAGTGTGTGTATAGTAGTCATCGTTCATTTACAGGGACACACAAAAGAATTCTCTACTGTCTGTTAACAATAATTCCTGGAAGTGCGTTTTAAGTTACTGAACGCGATTTTAATTTTAACTCGCTTGTTGTCTATTACGTGGTGTGTATAAATTCTGTAGATCCTATACAGGGCAGCACAAAAGTTCGCGAACACATTTCCGTTTACTGACAGAAACTCCAGAAGGATAATTTTAAACTCTGCTACGCGTTTCCTAACTAAACTAAAATTTAGCATCCTTTATAGTATATATACAAATCTATAGATCCTATACAGGGCTGAATAAAAGTATTCGGATATTTTTCCGAATATTGTATCTGTTGGAAATTCCTGAAATATTGTTTTTAAATATGTTATGCGTTTTCCAAATTGTTTACTTAGATGTTATCTTTTAGCTTATTAAACGGTATGTTTTGTAAAATTATTTTGGAAGCGTTGGAAAGTACTACATAATCTATGCTTGAAGCATGATTTTTCGTTCTTGGTTATATTCAACACTGCTTTTTTATCATCTAGTTTTTTAGACAGAGGAATGTAGGAACTCGCAACGAGGGGGTGATATTTAGCAATCTTGAGTTCTAAATGATGAATTTTTCTAAGTTTCCACCCAGAACCTCTTTGTACAAATTCTTCAAAGGATTTAATAATCTTCGAAAATCCTTCTTCAATATGTTGTGAGATAGTATCTTTTTTTTCTCATCTAGGGAGATATTGATTACCTGTCTTAGCAAAATATTAGAAATCAATAACTCTTTACATTAGGAAAAAAAGGTTTAATATTTTATATTGGTGAGTCCAGCTTTGAATTAGCTAATCCATGTATATATAAGCATCTGAACTGCCACATGGATTAACTGTTTTGTTAAAGGCCTCAGTTTTTATTATTATATCCATTAGATATAATTGTAATATTAAAGATTATGAATGAAAGAATACTAAAAAAGTATTTTATTAAATTTAATATTAATAAAATAATTTATTCAAAATTTTATAATAGCTACATTTTTTCTTTTTTTCAGTTTCAGTGTTCTATATGAAAACATTAAAATGTAAAAAAGATAATTAAATGTTACTTTTCTCATTAAAAATAAAAAATCATATTATATCCATAGTAATAATTTGAATTTGTGGAAGTGGTAAGATTGAAAATTGTAACATACAGAATTTTTTTTTTTGGCCATATTACCAATTTTTTATATATATTTTTTTTCACATAATCAATAGAAATATTTAACCATTATTAAAAATTTAAGAAAAATAACATGTAGTTGTAGGGATTTATTCTTTTCTGCTCTTACCATAAATATAGATCTTCAGATTTATTTAATTGTATTTATATAAACTTTGAAAAAAAAATCTTCTGGCAAAATTTAGTTGAAAACAATTCGTTAAATTACTTATGCAAAAATCCACCTGTTGTATAACTTTTAAAATTGAATTATTTTATATTAAAAATTATCAAAAATCAATACAAAAATTTATTAGTTTCAAATTTTTTCTTTGAAAAAAAAAATTATATCTTATCTTTAGGACTCTCTTCATTCTGAATCAGAGACTCATGTATACAACTAGGGGATAAACACTCGGTTGGAATTCTATATTATTCAGTGAATATCATTATATTTTTCATTAAATTTTAATAAGTTTTATTTAAAATTACTTTTTAATGGCAATTTTAAATAGAAAGTGCAACTGAAATGACCATTTAAACAGTCAATAATATTTTACAAAGGCATTAAACAAAGTCAGGAAAGCTATTCTTTTCTCGAAATTATGTACAATTAATGCATTTGAAATAGAAATTTTAAAAGCGCTTAGATTTCAAATATCACAATAATTTATGTATGTTTTACTAAAATTCCAATTTTAATTGGATTTTATGAATTGTTTCACAAAGCCTTTAAAATTAATTTTTAATGCTTTTAAAGATTTGTAAATTTATTTTATAAATAGTATTCTATTAAAATATCTCAAACATGGAACACTAGTTTTAAAAGTGCTAAAACAAAACTCAATTATTATAAATAAATAAAACTTCCTAAAAATTGAGTCATTTGAGCCATGTGGCAAAGCAAGACACTTTGCCCTTACCTTATATGGCAACTTTCCCTCTGCAATTCTTTTCTGGAGAATGATTGGCGTTAGGCTTAAGGGGACTCTTCACTGACCCGAAAACACCTGCTCGCTAATGTTAAACCTATGGGCAGGTTCTTTTCTAATTTCTCGTTTAAATTTGAATATTTTTAAACATTTTTTTTTTTTTTTTTTTTTGGTTTTTGCATAAGGTTTTTCAATCTCAACTATCCAATGAAAAAAAAAAAAAAAAAAAAAAAAAAAAAAAAAAAAAAAAAAACATTCAAATTTAAACAGGAAATTAGAAAAAAACCTGCCCATAGCTTTAACAAGCTAGCAGGTGTTTTCGAATCATTAAACAATCCCCCTTAATGTCTTCTGATCGCTAAATGACCTGCTGTCATGAATAAGATAAATAAAACATGGCAAAAAATTACAGACCATTGCTGGGTGCAGCCGCTGCATTTATTTGAAATCACAACATATCAAATTAAACTTTTTTTTATTCACAAACTATCACTATTTATATTATCATATTACAAGCAAATTTTCTCAAAGTCATCTATTTCTTGTTCCTATGTTCTCCTTCTTTTCCTTTGAAAACAGTTTCCATCCCAATTGGCAGATCTCACAGGACTTTTTCAATGTGGCTGGAGATAACAGTTGTTTTTGCTTTATCAAACTTCATTTTCACACTCACTAGAAAAGTAGAATGAGCAAAAATAAAAATTTGTCCAAGTGAATTTTCATCATGAAAATTAATAACTTATACTATGCTTACTTATTCTCCTTTTTATTTACAAACTATGTAATGTAAATGCTAGATTTAAATTTAATAGCAAAAAATTATAGCTTGAATTTTTTTTTTCACCCGAAATATTTAACTAAACTTGTGTTAATATATTTTATCTTTTTGACTGTCTTCCCTCTGAATCAGAGTCTGAACTTATTGATTCTAGATTTTTCTGCATAATATGAAGCCAATCTTCTGAACATACAATAATTATTTATAGAGATATAAAGAAATTATAGTGAATAAGAACAACAAAGTACCTAAAATTACTTAATTTGCAGCAAGACTTTTATAAAAATGAAATGGTTACCAATGAAACACAGGATAATTCAGAATGCAATTATCAAAATTTGGTGTTAACTTTTTGTGATTATCGTGTAATAAGACTGCTTTCATTAAAAGGGATTTTTGATAGTTTTAGAATTTTAATCTGTCAGGATACAAATATAACATATCTGTGTTTGAATTTTTCTGAAGAACATGTCTATGTTTGTTTTTTATCCCATTTTGAACTATACGAACTTTTGTTAAGTATGTGTTTCGATTTCAATGAAGAAATGAGTGATTTACCGACTTTTTTGAGGGTGTGTTGAGACAATCATGTGACTTTTTAACCCAATAAAATTTTAATATTTTAAAACGAATGCTCTCTTATCATTAAATGTTCTATCACGAATTAAGTTTCTTTAATACTTTACTTCGTTATCGCTGTGAAAGGTTATGTTTTTCGTTTGTTAGTTTACATCTAAGTGATTTTGGAATGAGTCATACATTACATTCTCCTGTGTTAAGTGTTGGTGATGAAACCAGCTTAAAGTGTTAAGCTATAAAAGAAACATATTCTTAATAATATCTTCCTTAAAAAAAAAAAAAAAATCCATACTTCTATTCAAAAATAATGGAACGATATGGCAGCTGCACAGTAACACGCACGACGCACGGTTCTGCAGCCGGCGAAAATCCCTGCTAAGGCAGCGTTACCTACCATCAAACCGAAACATGTATATCAGATACCCACCAGATGGCAGACTGTTTGAAGAAAGAAGCAGATGAACTGGCGACTGGCGATGTAGTAGTACAGTGCCTAGAAGTATACTTCTAGGCACTGTAGTAGTAGAATGATTTTGGCTCACCATAAAGACTACGCACTCGGGAGTATCAACGCCACGAACCGAGTACTAATTTCCGGTCCGTCTTCTGAGCTTGAAAGCCTATCTTCATTATTCTCCTTTAGACCGGGAGGCGGCAGCACCGACAATCATCTCATCGAGTTCACGGCTGAAATTCCAGAATTAGTTAAAATTCGATTCATATATTAAAACGTAATCGGTCTTCCAAGTCATATCTTGGTGGAAAACACCTTAAAACCCGATTTTAGCAGTTGACTCGTAGGTTTAGCATTGTGTTTTCCTGCACCCACAGGTATGAAAACATTGAGGACTGAGAGCAGGAGCGATTTTACAAACCATCATGCGTAGAACGATTGGAGGCGATGTTGAATAGTGATTGGTCGACTGCCTGAGACGATGTAGGAGGAGCTTAATGCGCTTGAAGAGGATATTTTTCATTTCGTTGAAGATTCATAAGATCGTCTGAGCTTGTATATTCATGTTTGCTTTATTTTTAATGATGCTTAGGACATATTAAACTTGTCTAACAAAATAATATTAACTTAATCCAATTAAAAGAAAACAATCCATGTGTACAAGTATAATTTGAAACAGCAAATCAAATACTTCTAGCTCTTGTATTTTCAGAGCTCATTACCTCCTGTTTTTTTTTTTTTTTTTTTTTTTAAGAAAAATAAAACTGATATTTTAATTGTAAAGGTTATTGAAAACTAATTTAAATTTGTAGTAGCTTGTGTACATTTTTTAAGTGAAAAAACTATACGTCCAGCTTAATTTATTGATACATAACAAACCTTACATGAAGTAAAACATATTTCATTTATAAATTATTATATTCTTTAATATCTATAATCCATAACTTCCAATTTTCAAATAAAGATTACATGTTTACATTTTTTTATAGTTTTTATTTTAAATTTTATTTATAGTAAATACTCACTACAATTAGATAGAATTAAACAAAGAACAACATATTAAACATTATTTCACAAGAATAAACTGAAAGCACAGCAAATAAATGTTAGCTTTTCTGAATGTTTATTATTATTTTTTTAATCATCATAATTGAATTAATAAACGAAAATAAAATTACTAGGTCGTTAAAAACTTTTTGAACTATGTTATTTCATAAAATCAACATATACTTAAGCAATGCATTTTTCAGATTTTTATATAGTTTGTTATTTCATAAAATCAATATAAACTTAAGAAATGCAGATTTCAAATTTATATATATAGTTTTAAATTTTTTACTGAACTTAAAGGTTTATTAAACAATTTCTTTCATATCTTTAAGTCAAGACAGCGTAAAATACAAAATTTGTCACACAAATTCATTTAATTTTGGAAATATACTTTATTATTTTTTTCTTTTTACAATTAAAAACTTGCAAACATTGCATGTTTGCAAAATTTTGCAAAAGTTAACTGAAAAAAAAATCTCATTCAGTAATTAAATAATTTAAAAAGCTATGCAAATTACACTCGAACGCCTAAAATCCATGCAACGTCTAAACCGTTGTGTAGTGGCGCCATCTGTTCGTAAAATGAAGTATTAAAACAAAAATATAAAATAAATCTAAAATATGAGATTTTAGTTTCGGAGCGATTTTTTAAAAATCCAGAATAAGTAAAGGTTTTCTAAGCATAGCTCTTAAAATCATTAATATTTGGTTAAAACCAATTTTTAAAGCGATTTGAACATCTTAATAAAATGATACCTAACCCCTTTTTTTTTTTTAAATAACAACCTTTAAGATATGATAGATCTACCAAACAAATACAACATTAAGAATAAATATGAATTCTGAAATTAAATTGCATTAAAATACTTTTTATTAAAAATGAGAGCTATAATAATGAACTTCATAGATTTTATGCAGTTATGTTCAAGTAAAACCTCCCCCCCCCCCCAATATAGTTTTAAACCCTGGGGTTGCTGAAGACCCAAATAATAATCTTGAAATTTTAGACCAGCACAGTTATTGAACTAAACAGGAATTAATTATAACCTAAAAAAGGACATGCTGTGATTTTAAAATAAGCAATTAATCATTCAACATTTTTTCCCCCCACAAAATTAAAATAATGATAACTATATTTATTTTTCTAGTGTTAGATAGATTTATCTCCTTCATTTTTACTATATTTAAATAATATTTATTTATATTAATTATATGTTTAAATAATAGTAATACTTATTAATATTAATTGTATGTATTTAAATAAAAATATTAATTAATATTAATTATATTTATTTAAATATAAATAATAATTAAAAATTAAATAATAAAATAAAAGACAAAAAAATTAAATATGGTAATCTTCCACAACTTTATCACTGCAGATCAACCAGTAATTGGCAAAAATAATTTTAGTAAATTAATAGAGATTTTTAGGAATAATGCTTAATTTTAAAAGATGAAAACTTTAATTAATTAATTCTGCTAATTTGATAATCATCTGTTACTAAAGTTCTAATACAAAAAATATTTTAATGAAAGTTTAGGAGTTTTTGCATTTTAATAAATGTTCGTATAGTTATTAAAAAATTGCGTATAGGAATTAAAATTAAATTTAATTCTTGAAATTTATCTGATATTAAATTTTATTGTATGTGATAAAAATTTAATTTTTATTTACCTTAATTATAATTTATAATTTAATATTGTTTAACTTAATTCTAATTAAAATTTAATTATCAAATTGAGAATAAAATATTGCAGAGCAATTTATAAAGATTAACTGATCTTTATATCAATGCTTAAGAAGCATTGTTAATAAATATTCTTTATTAAATAATTCAATAAAGAGCAAAGCAAAACTCTAAAAATAATCAGCAAGGACACAACTTGATGCATCAAAATTACGAGCCTGATACTTTAACCACTATACTAGATCGGACACAAATACATACTAACTTTTAACATACTTGTTCATTTAATACGCTTTAACTCCTCCCCTCAATAACAATGTAACCATCTTTCAGCCAATCACTATTCGACACCGCTTCCAATCGCTCTACGCGTGATGTTTTGTAAAATCGCAGAGCAGGAACACACAATGGTAAACCTACGAGCCAACCGCTAAAATCGGGTTTTCGGGTATTTTCCACCAAGATATGACTTGGCAGACCGATTGCGTTTTAATATGCGAATCAAGTTTTGACTAATTCTGGAATTTCAGCCGTGAACTCGATGAGGTGATTGTCTGTGCTGCCGCCTCCCAGTCTACTTCTTAAATTCTATCTTCATGGCTCTAACTATTCGGCCACGAAGTTAACTTCAACAAAATATCATTAAAATATCAGAGCAAAGATGCTTTATTAGAAGGTCTATGATTAAAAACGCAAATTAGTCAAATCAATGTTCCTTTTAGAACCCACTCCATATTTTATTCTCCTTCGCCCACTCTCCACCTGATCTTCGTCTGTGAACACAGCCATATGTTTATATTTTTTTATGATATTTTTGTTGTGACTTTTGAACTCTGTGACTTTTGATAATTGTCTTGTGTGAAAGGGTAATTTAACAAACTGTATTTAGTGTTTTGCATGCTTTATTTTATTGAAACTGCTGTGCAAAAAAATGTTTGACTAGTTATTTTTCGCATATCTATAGTTTAATTAGTTTTATAAAGCATATGACATTTTTATTTTGAGAAAAACGAAACTAATTTTTTTAAATGCAGTATTCCACTTTACTCTATCTGTTTAATTTATATTTACTGTAACTAATTGCTGGTCTAACTAATTTTTGCGCATCTATAGATTAATTAGTTTTGTAAAACATACGTAATATTTTTATTTTGAGAAAAACCAAACTAATTTTTTAATGCAGCATTCCATTTCACCCTCAGGTGTTTAATTTATATTTACGGTAGCTAATTGCTGGTTCAGGTTCCCCACTAACGGTTGGCGCCTCAGAGGGACATAAGCAATGCATTCAACAATATGGTTTAAAGTGGCTTCAAACAAGAAACATTAAATGTTTGAATGTTAAACACTCTTTGCGCCAACCACACCCGCTAAAGTACGCCAATTAATAGTAAAACCGATTTCGTAAGATTAACATAGTTGCTTAACGTCTGCATAATATTAAGATAATCTTTATTATTTTAAAATCTTTTTATTTTCTCCGAATTGCTTGCATTATGCTTCCTTGCATGTAATTCTGTTTTAAATATTTGTTCTTATAGTTGTTAATATAAAAAATCTTGCTAGCTTATGTATTAATTCTTTATTTCTCAATTCAAATTAATGCTGAGCTTCAGCTTTTAATGTATGTGAGCTGTTTTAGCTATGTTGCTGTTATTTATAGATACTACACTAAGATGATAAGAAGAAGGTTATGGACATTTATTAATACACTGCAAAAGTATAGGACCGTACCAAATTTTCTTCAGACCACACAGAGAAAGAGATTTTTTACTTTATCTTCAAGCACTGAATTTAAAGTAAGATATCAAATGAAAATTGGATTTATAAATTGTATTATTATTAATTACATTGTGCAGATTAATGGGCCAATGTTTATAGTACCCCCTCCTCCTCACCTCTCAACAAGATTATCTTTTTTTTTTAAAAAAAAACCTTTAATTAAGAATTGGAGCTCCAACATTTTTTACCAAATCTTGTGTCTTGACTTGCAGTAGGTTGCTATTGAGTTGCTAAAAGACCTACCTTATATTTTTTTATGAAAATATATTCCCAAACATTCTTTTGAACTTAGGCTTCTTTATAGCGAAGGTCTGTCGTACAGGTAGATGTTTAAAATGTCTTTTATTCCTAAGGTTTGAAACACTTTTCCATCGTCAGTTTTAAGGGGTTTTTTATAACTAGAATTGATCATTAAATTAATAAAAAGTAAATCTAAATTGTTTGTTACAGTGTTATAGATGCTGTAGTTTAATATTATTTTATTTGACTACTAATGTACAAACCAGTGTTGCTAATGAATGGCTTAATCTTATTTCACTCCACCATTTGGCACTTTTTAAAAATGCCACATTGGTGATTTCTAAATTATTTACTTACATTTATCATATTGTAACCCCCAATAAGCAAGTGGTAAAATGTTGCCATTGTTAATTTTTAAATAGTTACACATAGGAAAAGTAATAAAAACGTCACTGAAAAATAGATTGCATTTATACGAGAATAACAATGTACCGAATGTAAAATTTGCTTCGTTTAAAAAAATTTGGACAAAAGAATGATAATTTAAATACAAAATTATTAAATTAAACCATAAACACACAGTTAATTTTTTTTTTAGATACTGTATTATTGAGTGAAATAAGATATTTTATTTGACAAATTTAATAAGATAGATATAAAAAAGATAATATGAGCAGTAAAAAACAACGTTTTTATACACATTTCATCGATGTTACATAAAAGTTAACGACTAATGTGAAGTTGAAAAAAATGAAAGTACACGAAATTCGTTAATGTTGCGATCACTGTACCACGTGTATGATCGTTTCGCAAACCTTTTAAGTTTATAAAAGTCATCGTAAATAGGGGTTCATATAACATAGAAAAAAAGGTGAATCCAAACCATAAGAATTTATCATTAAATTGAGGTAATCGTTAAATCAGGGTTCTGCTGTATGTTTTATTCACACAGATACAGTAGACTCCCTCAAATCAGCCACCCTAAAATCCACACATCGTTTCCGATGTAAGCAATGAAACTGACAGTTAAGAATGTAGGTGTAAAATTCAATTAATTTTTTTTTTTTAAATAATTTTGTACACATTTTAATATGGAATTCTGGTTAATATGATTCAATTCATGTTTTCTCATGAAGGAAGTATAAATTTATTTTTGAAAAAATTCAAGATAGTGCTGATATATCAGTGGCGATCGCGATATTGTCACCAAATAATTTATGTATTAATCAAGCTTTTTTGGATATTAAATATGGTTAAACATGAAATAAAACTTTATTATTTTAAGATTTTGATATGAATTATGAGTGTACTGTACATTTATAAGGCGAGTTTCACTGAATAATTCAAGAAAAAATTTTCATCATCATTATGCATATTTAGTTATGCAATATTAATTATTTAGTTCACCTTTACTTTTAATATTTTAAATTTTCTTAATTTTTATTATTTTACTTAATTATCTTACCTTTATTGTAAGCATTCATTATAATTTCGAGTGCATTATTAAATTCAAATGATTGTTTAAAAAAGTTAACAAAACAGTGACCAGAAATCCGCAGAATTCTAAAATCAGCACAACCTCTCTGGTTTTAAGCTACACAGATTTAAGGGAGTGTACTGTACTAAATTTAGGGCAATTTATAAAATACACCTATTCCAATATCTTAAATTAAAAAAAATATATATTTTCTGTATTATTATACTTTTGAATAATTTTATCATTTTTTGTGATAATTTTTCTCTTGCTTGTTGTTGTCATGAATTTTTATGTGTTCTGTTTCATATCTATTTTTTAGAGAAATATGACTACCCATGGGCCAGCCGAGAGACTTCGTGGAATGAAGGAAAGTGTGTGGTAAATGTTAATTTTATTTCATTTCAAAATTGTCATTTAATATAAATCATGATTGTACTAGTAAATACTCAATGTTGCATTGTTTCAATTCGCATAATTTCAATTCTTCATAAATACCTTGAATCAATGATGGTATAACATTTTAATCGCAGAACAATGCGGGGGTATCGCAGAACAGAAAGACATTTCATACCTTGAATCAATGTCAATAAATTGATGCAGTAAATATATAAACTTCAATTATTTATCTTTAGTTTTAATATATTACTCATCTTATGACCCCTTACATTACTAGGACAGTGAAAATGAAATATTCCGCTGCTATCAGTGCTGTTGAGTGTGGCAGAACCTTCTAAACCCAAGCAATTTTAAATATTAAGCCTAATGCTTAATGGTTTGTATATTTTGGAGAGAAAAAATATAAGTGCTTGAAAAAAAAAATAATTTTCAAGTCTTTGAAAATTAAAAAATGTAATAATAGACCTTGAATTTTTAAGTTCAACTTGGCCATCAAAGAGGGTTAAAATCTCTTCCTAGATTTTGAAATTTGACTAATTTTTCTTTAATTTTGATAAAAATAGAATAATATATATTCTTAAAATGTAATTAAACACTAAGAAAAAATAACTTTTTCTTTGACCCTTCTCCTCCAGATGTGAAAAACAGTATTTTAATTTTGTTTTCCTTTTGCATTCATGTCTCAAAAAATGATCTTGAATGGTGTTTTAGGAGGCCGTGCCCCCTGATGAAAAAAAGAAAAAACTTTCAATTTTTCCATTTTGAAAAAAACTAGTAGAAACTTAATTTTGTGTTTTTTAATTATTTCTTATTTGTTGAATTTCTGTATTGCTTTTTACATTGATATGTTTAAAAATAGCCTTGCCAGAGGTTTTGACAAAAAGCTCCTAGCTTCAAGTTTATATTCTTTGTTTTAAAAAATGTGGCCATGGTTATGGACTTCAACCACTTCTGTTCGAAAATCTTGTTCCTCTCTGGTTTTGTTCTGCCAGTGCCCCTGCTTGATTTGCTATATTCAGTTATTTATATACAAGAATGATTTGAAAAGTTTGTGAAATGAATCACAGATGGCAGCATCCAGTTAGAATAAAATATATGCAACAGATAGCACCAACTGTCTTGTGCACAAAGGTCAAATTAGATATTGTTTTATTAAGTCGTAATCAGTTTGGCATTGCTTTGAATAAAACTAGTTTTGTGAGTGTTGCAAATAGTCCAGTAGAAATAGCATTTTACCTTACAAAAATTCGGGTAGTTCTGATTTTTGGGTATGTTGTAAAGGTTGACCCTCTAATAAAAAAACCAAGTTTTCGACCTTCTAGACCTTGTGCGTTTTTCACAATATTGAAAAAATCAATATTTTTCGGCACTTTTTTCGATTTTTCTTAAATAACTCAATTTTAGTGCATTTTACAGAAAAAAGCACTGCTACCATTTTGTAGAGCATAAAATTTTCTACAACATGCAGTATTCAGGTTTGTAAATTGTCCAAATAGGGGGTAAGATACGGAGCCGGGAAAATAGGGTAAAATTTTCAAAAATCCACTAAAGCCGTTAGTTTTTGCTTAATAACCTACTTTTAGTGCGTTTTAGAGACAAAAACACTTTCATCATTTTGTAGAGCATAAAATTCTCTACAACATGCAGTAGTCATGTTTGTAAATTGTCTAAATAGGGGTAAGATACGAAGCCGGGAAAATAGGGTTAAATTTGAAAAAAATGTAAAAATCCACAAATGACGTTAGTTTTTGCTTAATAAACTACTTTTAGTGCGTTTTAGAGACAAAAGCACTTTCAACATTTTGTAGAGCATAAAATTCTCTACAATATGCAATATTCATATTTGTAAATTGTCCAAATAGGGGGTAAGATACGGAGCCGGAAAAATAGGGTTAAATTTAGAAAAAATTTAAACATCCACAAATGACGTTAGTTTTTGCTTAATAACCTACTTTTAGTGCGTTTTAGAGACAAAAGCACTTTCATCATTTTGTAGAGCATAAAATTCTCTACAACATGCAGTATTCGTGTTTGTAAATTGTCCAAATAGGGGGTAAGATACAGAGCCGGGAAAATAGGGTTAAATTTGGAAAAAATGTAAAAATTCACAAATGACATTAGTGTTTGCTTAGTAACCCACTTTTTACTCCTTTTCCCTTTTAAAATTTCTAAATTATAACTTATTTATTTTTCAAGTATTTTTTTATATTATTCCCAGCTATTAATTTTACTTTCGACTTTGAATTCTTGGCCCTACACCTATGTCTACCGACTAGGTTTTTTGGTTAACTTCGCCCCCCCCCCCCCTTAACTATTCAACAGTTACCTATTGTTGTACATATTATAATTAATTAATTGCATCGTTTAATCAATATAAAAAATAAAAGCTCGTTTTTAAATTAATGACTTGTCAGGCAGTATTTTTTTCTTTTAACCATAAATTGTATTATTCTGATTTTTAGAGTCTATTATAGACATTTAATGATCTAATAAATGAAACTTATAGACTACTTCATGCTTTACAAACTTTATATTGACACTTTTGTCTCTAAAACACACTAAAAGTAGGTTATTAAGCAAAAACTAACGTCTTTAGTGGAATTTTGCATTTTTTGCAAATTTTATCCTATTTTCCCGGCTCCGTATCTTACCCCCTATTTGGACAATTTACAAACATGAATACTGCATGTTGTAGAGAATTATATGCTCTACAAAATGGTGAAAGTGCTTTTGTCCCTCAAACGCACTAAAAGTAGGTTATTAAGCAAAAACTAACGTCTTTAGTGGATTTTTGCATTTTTTGCCCTATTTTCCCGGCTTCGTATATTACCCCCTATTTGGACAATTTACAAAACTGAATACTGTATGTTGTAGAGAATTTTATGCCTTACAAAATGGTGAAAGTGCTTTTGTCTCTAAAACGCACTAAAAGTAGGTTATTAAGCAAAAACTAACATCTATAGTGGATTTTTGCATTTTTTGCAAATTTTACCCTATTTTCCCGGCTTTGTATCTTACCCCCTATTTGGACAATTTATAAACCTGAATACTGCATGTTGTCGAAAATTTTATGCTCTACAAAATGGTAACAGTGCTTTTTTCTGTAAAATGCACTAAAATTGAGTTATTTAAGAAAAATCGAAAAAAGTGCCGAAAAATATTGTTTTTTTCAATATTGTGAAAAACGCATAAGGTCTAGAAGGTCGAAAACTTGTTTTTTTTATTAGAGGGTCAACCTTTACAGCATACCCAAAAATCAGAACTACCCGAATTTTTGTAAGGCAAGGCCCTTTTTTGCGCTATTTCTACTGGACTAAAAAGGGATAAAACTGAAATGTGCGCTGCTATAAAATATTTTGTGAAAAACATTGGAAGGTATAAGGAATTTATAAAGATATGCAGGATACTTTAGGGGACTCTTCTCCATCATTTATGACTGTGCATAAGTGGGTGACGGAATTTAAACATTGTCATGAGAACCTAGAAGGTGACCCATGCAGTGGACAACCAAAAACTGTCACAATGCCTGAAATCATCGAAAAAGTCTACGATATGGCAAGATCATTGATTAAAGGTATCCAAAATTGCTAAGGATATAGGCATCTTAGATGAAAGAACATTTCATGTCCTAACTGTGGAATTACGGATGAAAAAGATTTTGGCAAGATGGGTGCCGTGCATATTGACAATGGAGCAGAAACTGTGAAAGAATGAGAAATTTGTCAAAATCTAGATCGTTTTAATGCAAATAAAACTGATTTTGTCCATCGATTTGTTGCAATAGATTAAACTTTGGTTAATGTATTACACCCCTAAGACCAAGCAGCAATCAAAACAATAGAGACATTTTTTCTCCACCACCGAAGAAGGCACTGTCTGTGAAATCAGTTGGCAAAGTTATGATATCATTCTTTTTTAATGCTAAGAGAATCTCTAGAAAGCTTTTTTAAGCTTATTTTAAACTCTAGAAAGTGATTAATAAGATTTTCTAAACTGTAACAGTAAAAAAAAAATTTTTTGTAATTAATAACATTTCATTTATTATAAAATATTTAAAGTGGATGTAGCATGCCCAACACTTTTTAATTTTAAAATACTAACTTTTAACAGTTCTAATAGAGTTAAAATTCTGTAAATCTGTTTTATTCAAATTAACTGTTCATAAATTTCATAAATTGTCTATTTCAGTTCAGTTCATGTGAGAAAACGCTCTTTCATGTGAAGCTGTGGAAGCTGATAATATATTTACATTTTAATAAATTTATAATACTTGTAAGAGATATGTAACATTTTAAAAATATTTTGCTCAGAAAATTTTCATTTTTGTTTGCTATTTTCAATTAGTTCTCATTAAGTGAAGTTGAATCTAGAAATATTGAATGTGTTCTTTCATGGCTTGACATTTTTCCCAGTTACATTATAGTTATATTAAAAATATCGATACTTTTATGTTAGCTGAGCACCAATGATAACTCGCCAAATATTGTTTCAATTGCCATCATTTAAATTGTCAACAACTAATGATCCATTGAACAAGGATTTGAACAACCAACGATGCATTTTTACAAATTCTAAATATTAAAATATTTTTGGATCTTATATAATGCAAGTTTCTATTTTTGTGATATAACAAACTAGAAACATTTTAAAATTCATAAAAATACAAATAAATGTAAATATATTGCTTGAAGGTGCATAAAAACATACATAAAATATTTAAAAACACATTAAAGTCCTTTTATAATAAAAACGTTTTCAACCGAACTTACTCGGTCATCATCAATGAAAAACTATTACTTAAATTGAGTTGTTGTCTCTTCACATCTTCTAGCTTGTCTGGAACAAACCATTTTACTTCAAGGGTGTGGAATATAAGGTGGGATGGGAAAAGTCATTCAACATTTCAAAAACAAGTACAGGTTAATCAATCATGTATTAATTCATTCCAGACTGCATGGATATCATATGATAATACATCGTTACAGACTATTTCTTTTTTAGATATTATTTCCAGAGACTCTCTTATGATAGCTTCCTGGTGATTACTTGTGTGGAATATAATTTTGGATCCATTGAAATCTACTTTTATAGGTTCCGTTTGTGCTAATCTTGCTAACGCAGTGTGGGGTCTATTTAATCTCAGATCTGCTTCATGTTCTTTTATTCTGTCCCAAAATTTCCTCAGTGTCATACCTACGTACATAAAATCTTTGTTATCTTTCTTGAATGGTATAATATATACCCCTGATCTATTGATAGCCTGGATTGGGTCAATTTTCCTGTTTAACAAAACCCGCCAGTTTGGGGGAGGGACTGCGATTAATGTAATGCCAAACTTAAAGAGGGAATGTCTCATACTTTCAAAAAACCTTGGGATGTAGTTAACTCTACAAAATTTCAAACTTTTAATCGTACCTGTATTTCGTTTTTCTTCATCTTCCACAAAGTGACATTAACTACTACATCCCAAGGTTTTTTGAAAGTATGAGACATTCCCTCTTTAAGTTTGGCATTACATTAATCGCAGTTCTTGTGGGTTTTTTTAAACAGAAAAATTGACCCAATCCAGGCTATCAATAGATCACGGGTATATATTATATCATTCAAGAAAGATAACATAGATTTTATGTACGTAGGTATGACACTGAGGAAATTTCGGGACAGAATAAAAGAACATGAAGCAGATCTGAGATTAAATAGACCCCACATTGCGTTATCAAGATTAGCAGAAACGAAACCTATAAAAGTAGATTTCAATGGATCCAAAATTATATTCCACACAAGTAATCACCAGGAAGCTATTATAAGAGAGTCTCTGGAAATAATATCTAAAAAAGAAATAATCTGAAACGATGTACAGTAAAACCTCTGAATAACGGACACCTCGGGAGCACAGAATTTGTCCGCTATTTGGAGGTGTCCGCTATTGAGAGTTAAAAATCTACAAATATACAGGTTTTGGGGATCACAAAAGTGTCCGCTAAATAGAGGTGTCCGCTATTCGGGAGTGTCCGTTATGGAGGTTTTACTGTATTATCATATGATATCCACGCAGTCTGGAATGAATTAATACATGATTGATTAACCTGTACTTGTTTTTGAAATGTTGAATGACCTTTCTCATTCCACCTTTATATTCCACACTGTTGAAGTAAAATGGTTTGTTCCGGGCAAGCTAGAAGACGTGAAGAGACAACAACTCAACTTAACTATTAGTTTTTCACTGATGATGACAGAGTAAGTTCAGTTGAAAACGTTTTGATTATAAAAGGACTTTAATGTGTTTTTATGTATGTTTTTATGCACCTTTCAAGCAATATATTTACATTTATTTGTATTTTTATGAATTTTAAAATGTTTCTAGTTTGTTATATCTTACTAGCAGAACCATCCGGCTTTGTCTGGGTTAACATAAATTAAAATACAATAATATGACAATAACGATTTGTGCATTCTCGACCATAAATCAATAAAAAGACAATCTAAAAAAAGTATTACTTTGACTCAACCATAGTAAAATTTCTCAGCTTTATAAATGAGAATGCACATACAATACTTTGCATATACAATAGAAAAATATAAGATTTTCCTGACAATGACAAAAAATCAACCAAATGTCGTAGCATGTTGTGAAATTCGCTTTCATATGGCATCTATCTATATTATAAAACAAAAACATATTCGTGAGTAATGTCAACATCATATTGACTGTAACAACGACCTAACCATTAAATTTTGTTTGTACTGCATTTTTGTAACTTCTAAATATCGCACAATTTCATTTTTTACACTATCTATTCATTAGAAAAAAAAGTGCAGTTTAAAAATTTTATCTCAATTTACTGATTTTTTATGGATTTTAATTTTAAAGCACGAATATTGTTTAATCTGTGTTCAATCCAATTACGAAAGATTAACTTATTTGATCTTTATAAAGTAAAAACATTTACTTCTAAACATAGCACATTCAATTTTTATGCGGTCGAATAAGAAACAAATGTACTTTCAATGTTATTTGTTTGAAAAGCGTATCTCAATTTACTGATGTTTTACGGATTTTAAAGTAATTTTCAAGAATGGATATTTTTTAAATCTGCGTACGACTCAATTACAAAAGATTAACTGGTTTGCTCGTAAAACAATGTAAATAATTCAGCATTTGTTGGTTTATGTGTAATATTCCATAACTAAATTGCCAAATTAAATTAAAACTTAAAAAAATAAAGAAATAAAATATGGGAGGCTTGCATAATATTAGAAGGAGCATTCAAAATATATTAATTTCATAGTTTTAAATGTTTTAATATCACTTACTACACCAAAATCAATATCACCAAAGAAAACATTTTATTTTTTCTATTATTCTAAAAAAAAATCTATAAAACTGGAAAGTTGCCAGATTTCATTAAATAGATAATTTTAACAGCAAAAATAAAATAATGGAAGCATAGAGTTAGTAAAAATGACTTTAAGGAGTATCTTAATATTTACTTTTAAGTTTGATGTAAATTGCATAATCGAGTCACTACAGTAACATTTAAAAAAATTATTTCGTGTGACTGAAACGTAATTGTGGGTAAGCCACACGAAATTTTATGGATAACACACTACTTTATGGATAATAATAAAGGTTAACTTTAGAAAATCAAGAGTTTCCACTGATAATAAAATATTTTATAATTGAAACTTAAATTTTTATCGAAAAAAGTTAAATACATAATGATTAGATGAAAGTTATGTTCTTTTAGCTGTGAAGTTTTTGTTGAAAAACGAAAGAAATGACCATCTCTTTAATATAAATCATAGAAAATGTTACCACTGCTTCTAAATCAATAAAACACTTAGCAATATAACGTATAGCTATAAGATACAACTATAGTATACAACCGAAGTAAGAATGAAACATAGCAGACGATTATTTAGAGTTGGTTTGAAATCACATTGAAAACTTTCACTTTAATAGAATGTGACGTCATACCTAGCTTTTTTTAAAAACCCTTTTACTAAATTGTTTTCTTGAAATTGAAACATCTGTATTAAAGTAGATAAAGTTAACTACAAATGAATTTAAATTAAGATACTACATCATTTTAATGCACTTAAAGTTATCATTTGCTATTTATGTAGGGAAAAAATGCCCATTTTCTTCTTAGAATCATTTCAATTTCGGAAATGCAAAAATATATCAGAGTGAGTCTGAATTTTTATTGGCTTATAAAAAGAAAATAAACGTGTTATCATTTGTTTTTAAATTGTTGTGCCATTTTTTAGGGTATGGCAACAGGAAAGAATTATTGCCTTAGAAATTGAAAAAAAAGAAAGATTTCTGTTATGATAAACTATGGGAGATGAAAAAAGTGGTAAAGAATGGTCTGAGAAATTTTTAAAGTTGACAGTAATTTTAGCATATTTACATTAAGTTTTGTTCAAATCGGACAAAAACTGTAGATTTGTATAAGGAACACACACACATACCAAGAACAGCTTTTATATATATAGATTTTAACATTTTTGTAATGGACTATGCCTAATCATTAATAGACTCAATTTCATGAGATTTTGTTATTGGTATTGATATGTTCGTTTTTACATAATCTGTCATGATTACATTTTAACTATTTTTAAGGAAGTGTTTTTTTAAGATATTATATTGCAATGTTACAATATTGGCTATTTGTTATTAGCTAATGTTAAAAGATTGGCGAGAAAAAGAGGTTGGTGAGTTAAAATAAAAATCGGCGATCACTGGCACCCAGCTAACATAAAAGTACCAAAATTTCTTATTGCTAACTCTATTTTATTTTTTGTTGCCATGGTGATCTAGTAATTAAAATCTTTCAATCCAACTATGTTGATACTATTAATTGAAATAAATTTGATTAACATTGTTATCATGTCTTAGTGAAATTTGACGAATATGATTTTATGGAAATTAGCAGAGAGTATATATGTGTCAAATGCACATCAGTACCCTTATTTATTTAATTTATAATTTTAGATATTCATCATATATTTATTTTATTTTAGGGTTGAATTTATTCAACTAGCTCTTGATTATAAACCTGTGAATTTAGGTCAAGGGTTTCCAGACTTTGCTGCCCCTGAACATGTAGCTAAAGCACTTAGTGATGCAGCAATAGGGCCAAATATTCTCCTAAACCAATATACCAGAGGATTTGTAAGAATATTTCTGTATTCACTCTTACTTTACTGTGTGATATGTGTATCTTTTTGCTATTTTTGACCATTATATATACCTTCAAAGTATAACGTTTAGAAATTCTATTCTATAAAAGATTGGTACTTGATATTTATATATATAGAGTGTCTGAAAACGCTTTCCCTGACTTACAAAATTTATTCATATCTGCTATATATAAGATAAACATGTGAAACTGGTGCCAAAATGTTGAAAAACTAACATTTTTTTTTTTCTTGCATTTAGGGCTGGATGATATCAGAAATTGATATTGGTGATATATCGCAATAACTACCGTAAAGTGCTAATTTTAATCTGATTAAAATAAGTGAAAAGCAAAAACTGAAATTGATTTAATGCCAGATGTCATACTAATATACTTGTAATTAAATAGGTTTCAATGGATAACAGATGCAGCAAAAATGTTATTTTTTAATCTTTCTCTAAGGTACCAATGCATTCTTAATAGAAAAAAAATCGCTCTATTTATAATGTACTACATAAATACAATAGTGAAAACTTTTTCAGAATATAAATATACAAATTACCTTTGGAAATAGTTATATACTAATTAAAATTTAGTTTTTTGATAAATATTCATTTTAAGCTGAAATATCAGGACAGGATATATTAAATTTATTCAGGGAAACTTAACTCTACCAATAATACACAGAGAAGATAATATGAATTAGCAAATGTGTGCAGCATCAGCAATACTAGACGTTAGTAGCTGGGAAACTCAGCTTAAAAGTAACCAATCACAGTGAAAGAGAGGCTGACCTTGGGTTTCACCAATGTGACAAAAAACAATTTTCGTTACCATGTGCAGACTCTGATTAGTTGTTCGCGAACTTAGCTTCCCAGCTGCTAAGTTCTAGGGAATCTAGAGGTTTGGCAATAATCATCACATATTTTTAACTCATGTGGGTCATGATATATCCATATCTGGATATATCCAATATATCAACACTGATAACAGTGGGATTCAAATACAGACAATAACAGTCAGTAACAAATGGTTGTATAAATTTGTGGTTTGTGCGAATAAAAAGAAACATATTGGGATATATTGGGATAGAAATGAAAGAGAGATAATCACTGGAGGGGATAATACGGCAGTTTGAATGAAACAGGCAGTGAATAAATAAATGCTTGGATGGGATGAAAGAAAGGATTAGATATTGCTATTGCGATATAAGTTTAGGATATTCAAAGCTTTTTCTCTGGGTTTGAAGTTATGGTGAGGTAAAAGAAAAAAGTCATTGGAATATATATGTACAGTCAGAGCTTAGATATCATTGTTAGGATATATTGTCAGAGTCAAAGCTTAGCTATCATTATTGCGATAATTAAAAAATATCAATATTTGACTGATATATTAATAAATAATCCAGTCCTACTTGCAGTTTTCTATAACATGACTGTAGTGTAGTAGTGTCAGTGTCCAGGAAACCAGATATGTTCACAAATCGGGAAAAAGCTCAGTGTGTCCTCTGGTATCATGAGACCCGGTTACCAAAAACAGAGCAGAGGAACTTTCACACAATGTATGGAACGATGCCACCCAATATCAAGAGTATTAAGTCACCTGTCTCGCTTCTTCCATCCTTTCAGCTGAGGCTGATTGCCAGTCAGTTCTTGGTATTATCAGCAACAGTGCCTATGGTCTTGAACTTGTCATACCACAACTTAATGCTCTTGACATCCAGCAGCATCTTTCCATATATTGTTCGAAAGTTCCTTTGCATTTTTGGTGATCATGATACCAGAGGATACACTGAGCTTTTTCCTGATTTGTAAACATTTCCAGCTTCCTTTACACTGACACTGTTACACTATAGTCACATTACGGAAGCCTGTAACAAAAAAAGTTGGTTAGTTTTCTAACATTTTGGCACCAGTTTCACATGGCTATCTTAAATATAGCAGATATGAATAAATTTTGTAATCAAGGAAAGACTTTTCGGACCCCCTATATATACAATAGTGTCCTGATTATCCAAGTTAATATGGACCTAGTTCACCTCGAATAAACAATTAACTCAGATAAACAGAAATTACTTAAATAATTCGTCACTAATTAAGGAGTTGAAATATAAATTTACACACAATTTATTAATTTTTATGGTACAACTTACAGTCCTTATGGCATACATTTCCAACACTTTTATAGAAAAAGGGGAATAAAATTGTTCATTGGTAGAAGTCCTTGATAGTTTTTTGTTTGTTGGATGATAAATGTTTCTTTGCTGCAATATTAATTCATTGTATTAATGTCATCAGCATTGTAAGTGTAGTCTTCCTGCTGCTTAATGTATTCAATGGTTATTGCAATCAAACTTAGAACTTCAGAATGTGTCATTTTCTTCTGATGGGCATCGTATCCTTACTGCTCTTTTGTTCATGGTTTTGAAGCATGTTTGCAATTATGTCATCAGTAATTTCTTGCTGTTCATCTGCATTTATCCACTCAGCAATATCTTCTTCCGCAAAAGTTTCAGAAGCTGGAAGTCTTCGTGTCAGGTTCAACAAAATATCATAATCACCAGCTTCATTTTCATCATTTGGTTGTTTTGGTACCATAATCTCCTGCCACTATTTCTGCAGAGGCATTGATTTAACTTCATCCCACACTTTGGCAATACAAAACACAACATCCTTCAATGTAACCTGTTTCAGGAATTCTGTAATTCCTTGTTCTTCAAAACCTCCAATCAGTTTTCCTAACAGCTTCTTCCTATAGTTTATTTTCAAGTTCTGAAGAACATCTTCATCTGATAGCTATATTAGTGAAGTCCCATTCAGTGACAAAAAATATGCTTTGATCTCTTCACTGCCAGTTGCTCCTCATCTGCGTTGAGTGGAACATTGCTTTACAAACAGGTTTGTTTTTCTTTTCATTTTCTTAATCTCTAAAATTTTCCACTTCAGGGACAAAATGCTCATGAATTCTTGAAAATTTCAGCACCCATCCACATACTTTTCTGGTTCTAGACTCTAGACTTGTTGTTCTTAAATGCTCTAGGTTTCTTTGAATTTCTGATGAGCATGGGTTTCAACTTCAAGGTACTAAATGCATTACAATAATCTAAAACTATTATTCCTTCCTTGCTCTTCTTATATCCAAGAACTTATGCTTCTCCTTTTGGAGATAAGGTTTTTGATAGTAGTATTTGAAAATGGTAATTTAGTTTCATCACATCTAAACAGTTGATCTTCACACAAATTATTTTCCTTGATAAATTTTAGAACTTTACTCTGAATTTAACAACCAACTTCTTCAGAATCTGAAGATAGCTTTTCACCAGTTATGTTGAGTTGGTTAATTCCGCCTCGCTTTTTCCAGTGATCGAGTCATTCAGCACTTGCAGTGAATGGCTCATTATCATAAAATACCTTGTGAAAATCCAGAGTTCTTGACTGCAATATTGGTTCTGAAATTGGAATTATCTTTTTCCTGCCATTGTGTGAACCACAGAAATAAAGCTTCAGAACTTTTTTTCAAACTCAAGGTGCTTCATTGTCTTTCTAGCTTTACTACAGTTTGCTTTGTCCACAAAAAACTTTTCAATCTTTACTCTGTTTTTTTTTTCCAGTATCTACCAGTAACTTCTCAAACACCCAGATCTAATGCAACACTTTTAATAAATTGCCTTTTATCCAACTGCTATGCATCATTTTTTATTTCTATCGCAACAACATTTTCCTTCGGTTCTTTATCTTTCATACTTATTTTAATTTAATTTCATGATTAAAATGCTTTCTTACGGTGTATGAAAATTAAATCAAACAGAATGTGAATGACTAACTGCCAGTGCAAAAGGTACGGCCCTGTTTCAAATATAGAGAAGTAACCAATCTACATTTCTTGGAAGAATTCGAATCCTCCTTCTTCAAGGATGGGAAAGATAAGATATAGCTCCCTTGTTGCTACCCCCCTTTTCAAAAGAGTATGTGCTGTGTAACACTGGAATCCCAATTAGTCACTCAATTCAAACCCATTTTTTCAATAATAACACTCCTCTCATTTCGCATTGTCAAACAAAGGATTACAATGAAGTTGAATTTTCCAAACCAAGGAAGAAGTGAAGATGAAAGAGAATTTGTAAAAATTTAAAACTTTGCTTTTTTGATAAGAACGGAAAAAAATGGCCATAATTTTTTCTTTGGAAACTCTATTAAAGTAGAAACTCGGATGATCGGGACTCCACTGTATATATGCATCATATATTTTAAATTTCAATATTTTTTAAAAATTAGATTGACTTAATCCTACCTTAAAATATTTTTTAAAAACTTTTCCTAACACAAAATCTAATTGTTTCTACACTTAATATCTTAGCTTTCCCATATCAAAATTCATTCCATTTTGAAATATTCTTCTTCTGTCATAAACTTTGATTTCACATTCAAGGGGATGTGTTCTAGGGTTTTTCAATGCCAATTTCAATACCTTATTACATTTTTTTTTTCATACGCCATTAAAGAGTTCCGGCAAGAGCATTGATTGGCTGACACCAACTACTACTGCATTGCATTTTTTTGTTTTTTGTCTGCGTATTCTTATGCACTCACCGATAAAAGTTGAAGCATGTCCTAAGAGAGAATTTTTTTTTTGTTTTCCCGTATTATTCAAACTTGTGCAGTCATCATCGAGCTTTCGAATTTTTTTTATTGTAGTTATGGAGGAGATAGAATTTAAAATTGATTAATATTATGGAAACTTGTAACATCTAGCTTTATTTTTAGTTTCTTTTCCATTAAATTACTAATGTAGTGGAAGTATTTGCAGCACTTTAATATTCCAGAGTGGAGTGCTTTTTAGACTGAAAGCTTCCGCTCAAACGTGTAAGATGCTATTACAAAATAAATATGTGAACTGAACTACAGTTTTATTTTTGATTGTGGAAAACTTAACTTTGGATCATATCTTTGCCTTTCAACTTGACCCATGATTTGCTATTAGTCTGGATGTTAAAATCACAATTCTCTTTTGTAAGTCAGCTTTAACCAAAATGCGAATCTCATCATACTATGACTGCAATATAACTATGATAAAGCTCCTTTTTTCAAGTAAAATGCCACAGCTTTAAAATACAAAAACAGCATGGTCGGGGTAACCACTCAAAATGTTATATATATATATATAGTTGTTTAAACAGAAAAAAAAATTGTACAGAATGTGAATTAATTACATTTTCTTTAATATTAGTCTTACATGAATTATTGAAATTGTGTCTTGCATTTTATATTATCAATGATATCTTCTGTCTCTTTGAACTATAATACTAATAAAATAATAATCATTTGTGAAGGTTATTGAAATAATTATTGCATTCTTCTAGATTTATTCTAATATGTTTATTTGTTAAATTTGTTTTGTCTATGTGTCCATTTTAATGTTTTATATCTATCCTTTTGTATGATGTGATTAACATTTATTATCTTTAGCAGTAATGTTTTTAAAAATGTAATTTCTGTATTAAATGGGTTTTATTAATCTTGTTTCAGGGGCATCCTCGTCTTGTTAATGCCTTATCCAAATTATATTCTTCCCTTATTGGCCGCAGCATCAATCCTCAGAAAGAAATTTTAGTTACTGTTGGAGCTTATGAAGCCTTATATTGTACAATATTAGGTCTTGTTAATCCTGGAGATGAAGTAAGTTAATAAATGTAATAATCACAAAATTATATAAAACTGTAAATCTGTGCATTGTACAACATCAGTCAAAATTGCTGCATAGATTTTAATAGGATTTTCATCAAAATAAAGCTTGCTAGTGCTCTGCAATTGATCATATAGGTTATTTTTTGTGCAATTTGGTGCAGAATTTGAGAATATAGAATCAAAAACTAGTTTTCTTTACGTTTTTTGTTGAAAACATTTCCTTCATTTCATATTATTTAATATCAGAACAGGTAAGATTAAAAATAAGTGCAAATTATGTCACTTTAATGCAATCATTACAAAAATGTTCTCATTTATGAATCAAAATACGCATTTTTTTTTTTTTTTTTAAACATGGCACCATTTACATTGATAAAGCTATATTTTCCATAAAAAATCTGAAAAGTTATCTCATTTTGGTTCAATTACAACATATATATATATATATATATATATTAATGTCATAATCTTAGTATCAATGAATTGAAACATCTGTGATAGTGACATCATTTTATCGAAATTATAGTAAATTGATTCAAATGTATAAATTAATAATGCTCATTTTCTTTTGAATGAGGTGTCATTTTCATTTAAAATCAGAACTCATGAATATAACTATACATCTTTTGTTTAACATAATATCCTTTTCACAAAAGGAAAACTTGATAGCCATGTGTGTGCATATTGTTCATTAAAATAAATGTAAATAATTTGTTAATATCACCAGAAATCGTTAAGTATTTGAAAATATACAAGCAATAGATACACCTTAAAATTACATATTTAAAGAAACTTTTTATCATTTTATAAGCTCTTTGTTAGTAAAATATTTATTATCAGTAGCAATATAATTTTCATTTTATGTTAATGGGAACAAAAATACACCATGTTTGAGAAAGGTCTTTATCATTCTAAATATTAATAACAAAAATACTAACAGGTGAAATGGAGTGCAGTTTTCTGCAAAAGAATGAACAAATCTAAGAATTTTTTCTGGTATCAATTGCCTGAGGTAGATGGTGCTAGTTGCTTGGCAGTTGCGATAAGAAAAGAAAATGGCGACTGCACAGTAGAAAAACCAGTGTGTATTGTGGTTAGCTGAAACAATATCACTGATAACCCTGCAAAGAAATTTTTGCCGGATGTATCATAAAGATCCATCAAGTGTGCCTTCAATTTGTGCATGGATGCAGAAGTTTAAAGATACAGGAAATGTTGAGCATACAAAAAATTACAGCTGACCATCGACATCAGAAGAAAGTGTCAAACGAATCAGATAATCGTTCTTTCAGAGTGCCAGGCAGTCGGTCAGAAGTGCTGCACAAGAACTAACTTTACCGAAATCCACTGTTCATGACGTCCTTTACAAACGATTAAGGTTGAGAGCTTATAAAATGCAATTAGTACAAGCTTTGAAACCAGATGATCTGCCAAGCTGATTTAATTTTGCATGCACTTTGCTGGAGAAGATAGAAGAAGATGAAAATTACCTAAACAGAGTCTACTTCTCTCATGAATCCACATTCCATGTGTCTGGAAAGGTACATCACCATAACGTTAGAATATGGGGCTCTGAAAACCCACACATGTCAGTGGAACAGGAATGAGACAGTCTCAAACTGAATGTTTGGTATGGACTTTTACATGATGCTGTAATCGGTCCATTCTTCTTTGTGTAGAAGACTGTTAACATTAATGTTTACCTGGATCTTCTTGAGGTTTACGTTATTCCATAATTGGAACATTTGCAACCAAATGTTTTATTTCAGCAGGATGGTACTCTGCACCACTGGACATGTTTTGTACATGAATTACTTAATAGTGTTTCCTGAATGATGAATTGGTCATATAGGACCCATACCCGCGATCACCGGCATAACACCACTGGATTTCTTTTTGTGGGGTTTGTTAAAGACAGGGTTTATCAAACACCTGTTTCTGATATATCAGTTTTAAAGGAAAGATACAATTAGCAATCCTCACTATTACACCGCAAATGTAAAAAAACAGTTGGAGGGAAATCGAGTACAGGCTCGACATTCTTTGTGCTACTAACATAGCTTACATACATTGAAGGTACTGAAAAAAACCTCTTAGATTTTTTCATTCTTTTGCAGCAAACTAACTGCATTTCATTTCACCTGTTAGTATTTTCGTTATTAATGTTTAGAATGATAAAGACCTTTCTCGGACATGCTGTACTATTTGGTACATTTTAACAATCGCACATTCAAAGCCTCAGACTTGCCATTAGATATATTTATGCATGAAATAGATCTCTCATAATAATACTTTTGTATGAATTCCTATCAAAAGCTCTTAGGAAAATTAGTTTAGTGTGCTTGACTCATAGAATTAATTTTATTAAGAATGTTAATAAACTGAAAATATTATTTAGTCCATGTTATTTTACATAAAATGTTTTAGGTATTGATAGTTCAAATAACAAAAGCATGCTTTTTTCCCTTGTCTTATTTTTTTTTTTCTTTTCTGCTTGTTAAATGTATTTAGATAATTATTACAAAATCCTGATTTCATTATTATTGTCATTATTTTGCATTGCAGGTCATTATTATTGAGCCATTCTTTGACTGCTACGAACCCATGACCCTTATGGCAGGTGGAAAGCCAGTATTCATTCCTTTAAGACCTGTAAGTGTACATGTATTTTTTTAAAATTAATTCTGAAATCTGTTACCTGAGTAATAAAAATTTATACCACTTGTTTTTAGATACAATCGAAACTTATCAACATGAATTGTATCTGCTGAAAATTTTCACACTTAACTGAGTTTAATGTTAACCAAATAGGGAGAAAAACATTTTTAGAAAGAAAATATATGTATACTTTTGATTAAGTGTTATTAGAGAACATATGAAATTAAGCTGACAAACATCCAAAAAGTAAAACTCAAAGGAAGATTATAATAAAAATTCTTGATAAACTTCGGCATGTATCTTAAACATAACCAGCCGTAAAGTTTATGTATAATTTTTTTTCTCTAAAGTATGACGGGAGGAAAACAACAGAAGCAGGAGAAAGACTTTTTTAAAAAAAGAATTAAGTTTTTATTGCTCTTTGAATGTTGATATTCAAAACAGATTTTGTTTCTTTTTTGCAAATTAAAAAAAAGTTTTTTTTTTTCAAATTAAACAGTATATATAAACAGCAATTACTAACATTTTAAAAAACAAAGAGATAATTATTTCTCTTTGCAAATTATATATCCACAATTCACATCAAAGGGGCTCAGAAAGTGTAAAGAGGAGAAGAATAGATTGAGCTTTCCTACTGTTAGAATCATACATTACTCCAGTGTGCAGTGTTACTTAATTTCTGTTGGTACCAGAATTAATTGTTTGAATTTCAAATCTATGTTTGCAAAAGAATGCCTCGCTAAAATCTGTGTGAATTACAATTTTGCTGCTTTTCAGTGACTGTTTCTTATTGTAAATAATTTTATATTGTTGATGTGTTTCATAAATTTTGAAAGTTAATATTTAACTTGATCAGTAGCTTCTTTTATTGTTCTAACATTTTCTTACTTTTTAATGACTAGTACTGTAATGTCTGCTCCTTGGTTCATCTTTCTCTTTTCTTTTGTTTTTACCCATTGATTATTATGAAGCTCTTCTCCGTTTCTTCTGAAATTAAAATTAATTTGTCCTATACCTTTGCATAAATTGCATTTTGGTAGTAAACAGTCTTCATGCAGTTCATTGTTGTTACTAGTGTTCATTCCAGGTTTTTTCATTTACTGCAAACAACCAGTAGTAGGAAAAACTACTCTTTTTTTTTCATAGTATAACTACAACTACTGTATTTAAAATGTAGTTAATTGCAACTACTTGTTTATAAAAAAAGTAGCCACAAACTACATTTCAAAAGTAGTCACGGCTTCATTACTTTCCGATTTTGTCAAAGGATTCCATCTACACTCTAAATTGATGATATGGATTAAGAAATACAGTGGTATCTTGTTGTATCGAGTATACTGGAACACAATTAAATAAGTACGATATAACTCAAGGCATTACAAAATTAAGATATCATACAAGAATATGTAGGGAAAAAAAATTGCTTTACAAAAATTAAGACGGAAGGTCTGGCAGTAAGCCAGTTGTGATACTTATGCAGTTCATAAGGCTACTTTGCTGTTTCTATCATATAATATGATTAAATGACAGAAAAATCTCCTGTTTTTTGGTTGGTTTTCTTTGGGTTTCTGTTTTCCAAATCAATGCAAAGGGGCTTGTATAAGTACCAGTATTGGGTAACTGACAAACCTTCCACCTCAGTTTGTGACACAATCTCACCAAGCTTGGTGGTACTTGGTGAACTATCACCAACTTTGATGAAAAAATAATTCACCACAGGTGAAGCCAACTTGGCAATAGCTGACTAATTTCTCAAAATTCCCATGCAAAAATTGGAAATATTCTATAATTGGGTTCTTTACATTTTGGCTTTTGTGTTTTCAAAACCGATTAGTATTATGAATTCTTAAAACCAAGAAAACTGAATTCTTAAAACCAAGGAATAGAAAAGTTATATTTTCTTCCTGATACAGGCCAGAAGGACCTTTTATTAATTTCTGAGGCTTGTTGTCTTAGAAATTTTTTGCTTAAATGCAGCCAGAAGTTATTTATTTTTTACTCTTGATTATTGCTGCTAGTTCTTTTCTTCCTCTAGCTTTAGGGGATGATTGTACATCTTCTGAATGCAGCATAGCAAACAATTCAGAAGTATTCTCATCTGTTATTTTAAAAGTACTCTGAGTTAATACATTTATTGTTTCAGAAGGTGCCAGAAAAATTCTCCTTTCTGTGCGTGAATTGTTTTTATTTAACAAACTACCTGGTGTAGGATGATCTGTTGCATAATCAAAGAGAAAGTCAGACTCATCTAAAGTATCATTATTGAAGAGTGGTATATCACAATTTTTGAAACCAAGCATATTATCTCGTGTGAAAGCTGGGTTATCCGATATTTTTATAAATATCCAGTATTTTCAAAATATTTAACTTATTGATAAATATTTTCAAATTTAATATAAATTAGAAATTAAAATATATTGCACTAAGCATGAAAGCTTAATAGAACAAAATTCTAAATGTATTTTTCTTTTCTTTTTTTCACTTATGTAACAAAATTGAAGATCAATTAATTGAAAACAGACACAATTTGCTTTTTACACCCACAAAAAAAAAAATATAGGATTTAGTATCAGGTAACAAGAAAATTTTGTTTTATATAACAAAATTTTAAAAGCAAAATTTGTTTTAATTGAAAATTTTGAAAGTTAATGTAAGTTTGTCTGCTTTTTCATTCCTTAACCTGTTGTGCAGTTTAAACTGAACTAAACTAAAACCAGAAAAGATTCTTTCTAATAGAGATATAAATAACTTATTATCTAAATTAGACAGTTTATATTTTAATGGCTGTTCTAAGTAAATAATGTTGCTCATAATTAATGGTTCCAAATTTAAAAATTAAGCTTCAAATGTAAAGCTTGTAAAGTTTTATTTATCTATTTTGTTAAAAAGTCTGCCAGGGCAAAAGTTTTTTTATCTACAGAACAACAAAATCAATAACAGTTGAAAAAGTCATTTACACTTGTTTTGTTGACTGAAAATTTCAAAAATATACGCAATATTATTTTAAAAATAAATATCAAATATATAAAAACATAAAAAATATCCAACATAATGATATTTTGAAAATAAATATCTGATAAATATATATATATATATATACATCCAATCCATTGATATATGTCACCAAACCCTGTGTGAATGCATAGTGAAATATGCCTGTGATGCTAAAGAAGAAAGGTATGTACAGATGTTTTTGTCAGTATTTGATGACATATACAATCAATTATTTGTAAGGAGATTTTTAAATGAAATAACATTTATTACTTTCAAATCACTTAACTTGTGTACTAACTGCATTTTATTTATTTATTTATTTTTTTAAATATACCAAAACTTTCTCTGAGAACTCATACAGTAACTCAGAATTTTAAATAAAATTAACTAAATATAAACAATTTTAAGTAAAATAATTTGTTGCATAGAGAGTTTAAAAGATAATATGACTTAAAATAATTAGATACTAAAACTTGCCCAGAGAATCTTAAATGAATAAATTTGAATACTATCTATTACAATGAACAGAGGAAAGCGTATTCAACTAGGTAAATTATATCCAATGGTTGGAGTATCATAGTTGAGATTTTTTCAACGGGGCGAAAATATGCCGGGACCAGGACTCAAACTTGGGTACTTTGGCTTGTTGTGCCAACGTTCTCCCTACTGAGCTATCCCAATGATATCCTGGCTGGCATATTTCACTCTTATTTGTTGGACAAGGCTGCAAACTGCAGTGCTAATTTCATTCATCTTAGCTATAACTATAGATTTTACATGATGAATCTGAAAATAGCACAGAAACTCCAAAGAGTTTCTGTGAATAATATCATTGCGATATCGTGAAATATCATAGGGCATTGTGAAATATATCATTGGGTAGTAGGGAGAGCGTTGGCACGGCAAGCGAAAGTACCCAGGTTCGAGTCCTGGATACCATCTATTATTTTAAAAATCGAAATAATTTGTTGTATGAACAAATTTAAAATAAAGGACTTGAAATTATGAGTTACCAAACTTTTATTTCAGAGCATCTATAAAAACTTGGAATCTTGAATAGAATTCATTTGAATATCATTTATGTATTACTTTAAAATAAAAATAACTTGTAGAAAAAATGACTTGGAAAAAAAAAATCACAGAAAACTTCTAAACTTTATTTTTTGTTTAAGGTAACTAAAATGGAAAAAAATAATAAACTTATATGATTGAAAAAAAATTTGCCATTCTATACCATGATCTGTGTCCCGTTAAACCTCAGCAATCCTTTTTAAACATAATTTTATTTTTTATTAGTGATACTGTTAAAATTAAATCTAAATGCATCTTGAAATGAGTAAACAAATTATATGTAACAATCATAATAATTATAAACTTCAAATTTAACACTTTTGAAATTTTTTCATAGAAAATTTCACGCGCCTTGCATTCATAATAATAAAATTTTAATTGCTTAATAGGCATATAGCCAACATAGTGAAAAAGTACCCAAGCCAGGACTTGTACCCAGGTATCAGTATAACGCATTGAAATTCTACCAACTGAACCACTTGGGAACGATACTCAGCCTGGAACTTTCTCACTATAACCTGTTGGCAAAGCTACAAATGCAGCACAAGATGGAATATTTTCTGTGAGCCACCAACCCTGGGGCAAACACGAAATCTAAGAAAATCCAGCATTGATAATGCAATCCAGCAATGATATCCTGGCTGGCATATTTCACTCTTATTTGTTGGACAAGGCTGCGAACTGCAGCGCTAATTTCATTCATCTTAGCTATAACTATAGATTTTACATGATGATTTTACATGAAGATAAATGAAAAAATTCATATTTAACACTTTGGAAATTTTTCCATAGAAAATTTCACATGTCTTGCATTCATAATAATCAAATTTTTATTGCTTAATAGGTGTATAGCCAACATAGTGAAAAATTACCCAAGCTGGGACTCGAACCCAGGTCATCCGTATAGCGCATTGACGTTCTACCAACTGAATCACTTGGGAACGATACTCAGCCTGGAACTTTCTCACTATAACATGTTGGCAAGGCGACAAATGCAGCACAAGATGGAATATTTTCCGTGAGCCACCAACCTTGGGGCAAACATGAAATCAAAGAAAATCCAGCATCGATAAATGAATAAATTCATATTTAACACTTTGGAAATTTTTCCATAGAAAATTTCACATGCCTTGCATTCATAATAATCAAATTTTAATTGCTTAATAGGCGTATAGCCAACATAGTGAAAAAGTACCCAAGCTGGGACTCGAACCCGGGTCATCAGTATAGCACATTCACGTTCTACCAACTGAACCACTTGGTAAGATACTCAGCCTGCTGTAGACTCAGTCAGTTAGTAGAATGTCAATGGCTTGCAAGATATTAACCTTTAAAGAAAGTAAAATAAAAATCTTCTCATATTTAGAAAGGAAAAGTTCAAGTAATTACTTCCATTCTAAAAAAATAAAAAAAATGAAGTTAAGTTATTATATATATATATACATGTAGGATTTCAGTTGAAACACTTCACATAAATGATCATCAAATGAACTGACACTGAACTGACACTCTATTATTGTCCATGACTTTGATGCGCGAGTTGTAAATAGTTTGAATCGCGAGATTTGGCTAAGAGCCAGTGTTCTAATTTTTATTATGAAGCGAGATATAAAAGGAATATAGCTGGTAAAGGTATTATTAGGCCTTGCCGGATTGTTGTAAGCTAAATTGTGGTTATATAGTTTTTACTAAAAGTGTATTAGTTGAAATTAAAGTTAGTATTCTGTTGTTCATCGATTATTTGTCATATTGGTTCAGTAAAACTGACTATTTATATATCATTTACTTACATTTTTGGGGGCTCGGCCGGGATTATTTTGTAAGAGCCACTAGTAGTGAAATGGAAACTGAACGTAAAGTATTGTAAAACGCCAGTATCAAAAGTTGGGTTACGAATCAGCAAGGTGAAACCGTAATCGTATCACTTCAAGTACAATTTTTGAAAGATGGGAACTCTAAATAAAGCCAAGAGAATTGATCTAATAAACCTCTGCGAGGAATGCGGAATTGAAGCAACAGAAAAACCGACAATACCTGTCCTAATAAAGCTGATCAAGAGTTGGGAGAGTTATGAAGAAGATTTTATAAGAGATCGATTGGAAGTAGTGATAGCAAATAGAAAAAAGAAAGAAGAAAGAGAAGAGAAAGAGAAAGAGAAGAAATTACAAGCAGAACTGGAAGAGAAGAAATTACAAGCAGAAGGAGAAAGAGAAGAGAAGAAATTACAAGCAGAACTGGAAGAGAAGAAATTACAAGCAGAAGGAGAAAGAGAAGAGAAGAAATTACAAGCAGAACTGGAAGAGAAGAAATTACAAGCAGAACTGGAAGAGAAGAAATTACAAGCAGAACTGGAAGAGAAGAAATTACAAGTAGAACTGGAAGAGAAGAAATTACAAGCAGAAAGAGAAAGAGAAGAGAAGAAATTACAAGCAGAAAGAGAAAGAGAAGAGAAGAAATTACAAGCAGAAATTGAAGAAAATAGATTGAAATTGAAAATGGAAATGGAAATGGAAGAGAGAAAATGGAAAATAGAATTGGAGCAGAATTTTGAAATTAAGAAATTACAGATACAAGAAAATTCAAGAGAACATATTAATGAAGACTCAAAGACAAATCCAGGTAAGCAATTTGAATTGCTTAGATTATTAACTAAATATGATAGCTCGAATGATATCAGTTTATACTTAGCTATGTACGAAAGGCATTGATAAAAAAGAATGGGTAAATTATTTAATTAATCTAATGCCGTTAGATGTGATCAATATAATAACAAGGGAAAACGAACCTGAAATTCACGATTATGATTATATAAAAAATATTCTACTAAAACGCTACAAGCTATCACCAGAGGAGTTTAGGCTGAAATTTTTCTCATCTAAAAAGGAGCCATCAGCCAATTGGCGAGATTTCGCTTATGAGATAAAAGTGTATTTTCAACAATGGATTGAAGGCCTTCACGTAAATAACTTTGAAGATTTGGCAGAATTAATTGTTGTTAATCAAATCAGGCATAATTTACCTACGGAAACAAAAACACATTTCATAGAGGAATTATTAGTAATAAAGAAAATTGATGACTTAGTTAATAAATTAGATAATTATGAAACAGCACAAAGGGTTTACAATAAACAATCAGTTAAGGATACAAGTAGCGATTTTGATGACAGAAGATCGCGAGTGGCTGATTACGCCAATTTGAAAAGACTCCAAATTGACAATAGACACAGTATGAATTATGGAAGCAAAGAGTCGCATATAATCTGTTTTGCGTGTGGCAACCCTGGTCACGTGAGTGCGAAATGTGCCATGGCGAATAATACAGAACAAGAATATTCAAATTTTTACCCGCAACGTAATCAAAATTGGCGATATCAAAATGAGACCCAAAACGCGCAAAGAAAAATAGTTAATATGGGCATGTTTAAATGGTAAAAAAGGAAGAATCTTAGATTTTAGCGGAATAAAAACAAGTGTAATAATTGATACAGGAAACGATATTTCAATCGCCAGTTCAGGATATCATACTGCAATAAACGCGCCAAAACTAACCAGAGACAATATATACATATCAGGCATAGGTGGAGAAGAAATTAAGCCAACAGGTTTTTTCTGGCATAAAGTCTACGTGGATGAAACAGAAATCCAGGATAAATTTTACGTGGTACAAGAGGCGGACTGCGATTTAATAATAGGTAGGAAAGCAGTAGAAGGCATGACGTTAAAAGTAACGGAAGATAGTGTTAGAATAACAAGCGGCAACAAAGTTCGAGTAAGATACATTAAAATTAACGAAGTACCGACAAAAATTAATGAAGCAAGTATAAACAACGATAATCGAGGTTATGAAGATATGGTTAAAATCGACTGCGTAAATGACGGGGTGAATTTGACACAGATTACGAATTTAGTGAACAGAAAGAAAATAAGGAGATTAATAAAACCGTATAAGCCGAATAGGACAAAAGATACAGGATTATCCGATGAATGGAATGCATCTCCAGAAGAAAATTATGAAAGCAGTAGTCCTGCACATGGTAGAAAAGACTATGTGAAAGATCGCAATAGGAATTTTGATCATTAGGGAAAGAACAGAAATTTTAATAGGCCATTTGATAACAGAAGCAATAATGGATATGGTCAGAGATATTTTAAACAGTCATTTAACCATGGAAATAACAATAAATATGGATATGGGAAAAAGAGTTCCGAGAATTCTTACCAAAATAAATCTGAGGTTTCTGAAAACTTTGAAACTGAAAATTCTTTGATACCTCAAGACATAGCAGAAAATACTTCACCTAATTCAAAAACAAGGTATAATCCAAAATTTTCCCCTACATACATGAACAGAGGCTACTATCATGGTCGAAATAATTATAATTATGGTGGCCGACGGTCGTACAAGGCTAGTTATAATAAACAAAGATATTCACAACTATCACATAAGAATAATTCTCATCATGGATTTAAAGGAGCTTATAGTGGACGAGATGCTTATTCAAATTCTTATCATTCTAGAAGCAATAGTTATGTAGTTTGTAAATATAGAGAGCGATATCCGGAAAGGAATCACAGAGATATTAGATATGCTGATCCTAAAGACAGAGAGCAATACTCAGAAAGAAATAAAAATCTAAAAAAAATAATAACTGTTAGGCGTGAAAAAAACATAACAAATCAAGTTGCTGATGTCGAGAAAACATCATGTCAGGATGACCGATTTGTAGGATTTCAGTTGAAACACTTCACGTAAATGATCATCAAATGAACTGACACTGAACTGACACTCTATTATTGTCCATGACTTTGATGCGCGAGTTGTAAATAGTTTGAATCGCGAGATTTGGCTAAGAGCCAGTGTTCTAATTTTTATTATGAAGCGAGATATAAAAGGAATATAGCTGGTAAAGGTATTATTAGGCCTCGCCGGATTGTTGTAAGCTAAATTGTGGTTATATAGTTTTTACTAAAAGTGTATTAGTTGAAATTAAAGTTAGTATTCTGTTGTTCATTGATTATTTGTGATATTGGTTCAGTAAAAGTGACTATTTATATATCATTTACTTACATATATATATATATATAAGTATATAACCCCGTCAAAAATGGCAGATTGTTGATCTGTGTTTCTTTTTCATAAGACTTCATACAAACAAACAGCATGAAGACTTTATTATTGAAAGGTTTGTACTGTAAAAAAATCCCTGATGGCTCGGCCTACAGGCACAGGTAGATTTCGAAGACGCAGACCGTGGGGCGTCTGTTTGTCGGGAATTGCGGAAGAAATGACCCTTTTGCGATGATGCTGCAGTTGGAACCGCCTACTTCGAAACCAAACTTGTTTGCAGGCGGAAACAGCAAAGATTTTTTTTTTTTTTTTTTTTTTTTTGCTATAAGAGTTGGTCCTATAAAAAACATGTTAATATAAAATTTTTAGATAATATTAAGAGGATTTATAATAAATTTAAGCAGACTTGAAATCTTGGGAATTGACGAAATTATGAATTTTTTTCTTTTAAAAAACCCTCTCCCCCCCCCCTTAAGGCCATTTTTAATTATATCAAAAATCTGTCATACATACATTTTCGGCCCTTCTCCTAGAAGTAATAATAACTTCAAACGGATTCGATACGTATCATAATTAAGAAATTATGGGTTTTTTTCTGTTTTCACAAAAAGTCCCCCCCCCCCCCCCCCCCCCCTTGGTTCGATTTTGCCCATTAACGAACTTGACCGAGATTTCATGCCCCTTGATTTTATGTATCAGTTTCGAAAAGATGCTGGAGTTGGAACCGCCTACTTCGAAAAATAACTTGTTTGCAGGCGGAGCCGGCAGGGATTTTTTTGTTTTTAATTTTTTTTTGCTATAACGGTTGGTCCTATAAAAAACTTGTCAGTATAAAAGTTTTAGATAATATTAAGAGGATTTATAATAAATTTAAGCGGATTTGAAATCTTGGAACCTGACGAAGTTATGAATTTTTTTCTTCTAAACCACCCTTCCCTCCCCCTCTTAAGGCAATTTTTAATTATATCAAAAATCTGTCATACATAAGTTTTTGGCCCTGTTCCTAGAAGTAATAATAACTTTAAACAGATTCGATACGTATCATAATTAAGAAATTATGTTTTTTTTCTGTTTTCACAAAAAGCCCCCCCCCCCCCCCCCCCCTGGTTTGGTTTTTCCCATTAACGAACTTGACCGAGATTTTATGCCCCTTGATTTTATGTATCAGTTTCGAAAAGATGCGGGAGTTGGAACCGCCTACTTCGAAAAATAAGTTGTTTGCAGGCGGAGCCGGTAGGGATTTTTTTTGTTTTTAATTTTTTTTTTGCTATAACGGTTGGTCCTATAAAAAACTTGTCAATATAAAAGTTTTAGATAATACTAAGAGGATTAATAATAAATTTATGCGGATTTGATATCTTGTGAATTGACGAAGCTATGATTTTTTTTCTTCTAAAACCCCCCTTTTTCCCCCCCCCCTTGGGGCCATTTTTAATTATATCAAAAATCTGTCATATATAAATTTTCGGCCCTCTTCCTAAAAGTAATAATAACTTTAAACGGATTCGATACGTATAATAATAAAGAAATTATGAGGGTTTTTCTGTTTTCACAAAAAGCACCCCCATTTCCCCCCCCCCCTTGGTTCGATTTTGCCCATTAACGAATTTGACAGAGATTTTATGACCCTTGATTTTATGTATCAGTTTGAAAGAGATTTCTGCAGAATTTTTCCAGTTATCGTGGTCAAAAAAATGTGACATAGATAGATAGATAGATAGATAGATAGATAGATAGATATATATATAAACCTTTGAATTGGTTGTGGTTTTGGGTTCTGGGAGTCATGACCGGCGTAGATCTGCAAAAATTTTTCAAAATTTCCAACTTAGGTGAGAATGTAATAGGTAGTATTTCTTACGAAATCTACCTAAAAGTACATTTTAAAAATGACAAATGATTTTTACAAATAAAAATGATGAGGATATATATATATTTTTTACTCAGTATTAAATTTCAGAAGTAGTTCAACGATTGGACAAAACATTCAAATTAAATATTAACAAATAATCCATGTGCGAAAGTTTTTGTAAAAAAGTGTTATCATTGAGTTTCTAAGCCGATTGACTCACCACATAACTAATTGTTTGATTACATAAGTAAAATTAATGCAAATTGCGTTTCCTATGTATTCCTTATATTTTAATTACGTTTGATAAGAAAGAATCATTTTACAGTATATGACCCATTATCCGGAATTCCAAAATCCGGAAAAACCCGAAGTCAGCAAAAAAATTTCGAAAATTTTCTAAATTTGTAAATTTTTACAAAAATTTTAGAAATTTTGAAATTTTTTGAAAATTTTACTGATTTCTAATTTTTTTTTCAGTCCATTGTGTTTCAATGTGTAATCACTAAAATAGTGTTACTTCGGTAGCGGGTGAACCCCCCCCCCCCCCCTTCTTCCCGAAATTAGAAACAAATAATTTTTCTCTCAAATTTTAGTTTAAAATTAATTATATTACGATTCGTTTGAAACAAAAAATAGTTAAATTTTTATTTCATCAAGGGTGATTCTGTTCTGAATTTTCCTAAAAATTTAAGGCATTTGGTTTCGAAAATTTTAGTCTTCAGTCCAAAGATTCGAACATAACAAAATCTTGAATTTTGAGCGATCGTCGCTGAAAAAAAACAGTTATGTCTATCGCTCGAAGAAAAAGTAGACAATTTCTTCAAAGGATTGCGGAAACAACTTGAATTTTGTCAAAGGATTGAAAAAAAAAACGCAAATTTCGTCGCGTAATTTGTGTAATTTGCAAACAAAACAAGTTCACTAGCAAAGAAAACTTTAGCAGAAGGACTTAAAGAAGTTATTATTAATAAATGCTTGGTTCGAATTTGAATAACTAGATTTCATTATAGAATTTTATTTTTCACAAAAATATAATAAATTTTACAAAAATAACTTTTACTTTTCACAAAATAGACCCCCAAGAAAGAAAAACCTGCATCAACCCATGAACTTTTCAATTCTTTAAAAACTTTTTACTCTAATTATTATCTTGTCTTGATAAATTATGTCTTAATAAGTTATTTAAATTAACCTCTTCCTTCAAACTCCCCCTGTTCATATTATACACAATTTAAAAGCTTTAAAACTCTAATTAAAAAACAAAAAATCTGGTCTATTTGTTGTTCTGCAATGGTAGGGGGAATAAAAAATGTCCCTGTTTTGTGCTGTTTGACTTTTATCACCTCTGAAATATTTCTGCATGTTTCAGAATCAATTGTAATTTATTTTGATAAATCATATATTCTGTGGAAACTGAACTTCATTTTAGAAAGTTTAATGTAAAAGTTACAATACTTTACAAGGTTTTATTGCTACTTTCTATTAGTGTAACTTTCTTTCCATTTTTATCATTTAGAAAAATGCTGGTAACTCTGGAACAAGCAATGATTGGGTGCTTGATCCCGATGAATTAGCTTCAAAATTCAATGAGAAAACAAAGATGATAATTGTGAATACGCCTCATAATCCATTAGGCAAGGTAAGTGAGCAAGCATGTCATGTATAATTGTATGAGCACTCACTGGCATGTTATGTATAATTGGGATGTTCAGAACCAAAGGGTCAAGTCCATCAAAGATCAAGTCCATTTTTTCATTCAACTAATTTTGAGATGAATTCTCTCTTTCTCTCTCTCTCTCTGAACAATAATTTATTTTGTGCCAAAAAAAAAAAATCTAGATTAAAAGTGCGAGCAATAAATGTTGCTAGTCTTCTATGATTTTCAATAATATGCAGTGGAGTCCATTAATTTTATCTACAAATGTTAGGCTGTATCAAAATTATTTTTGTTTTTTGAATGCTTTTATACTAAATCCTGTAGCTGGCACTTTCTCACCCCTATTGTTGAACATAAAATGTTTTTTAAGAGGAATACATGTCCCTCTATATTCTATAATCACACAAGCTTCTTTCATTTTTAACAAATGTTGAGATTTTATGTATCTTAAGGCATTATTTTAAACTAGGCCTTAAAACCAATAAAGCTGTCCTCAAAACTTGTGTGGTTAGAGGTCAGGACTGTTCAAAACAAATCCAAATGTTTTAAGGAAGTGGACCTCAGCCTTGAAATCAAACCCAGAAGTGACAGGTGAATTTTGACCAGATTAAGAGAAACAAGTTGGAAATTGTAAGTCAAACGTGACAAATGAGGTGCGTTCGTACTATAGCTAGTTCTATAAATATTTTCCGATCTTGATGATTTTTAATTCTGTGAAATGAATTATATCGTCTGCAGATTAATTTCTGTCATAAAATAAGTGTCTCGGTCGCTTGACGATTTAACATCCATCGGAAGCTTCTCTAACAAGAAAGCACCGATTTAAAAAAAAAAAAATTCAAATTTCTTAATAAATATTTTTATTAAAATCTCCTAAAGTTTTGATTCGATTTTAATAAAATTTGAAATGTCTCGACAAAATTCTGCAAAGATAATATATTTTAAATTGCAAACCATTTGGTTGGGTAGTTTTTGCGTTGTTATATGCGGACAGATGGACAGACAGACGGACGGACGGACCAAGCGATGACAATAGGTGCTACGTATTTATATAATTACGAACGCACCTAAAAAAAGGAGAATCCATTCCCTACAATTAATTTTGATGCTAAAAATTAACAGAACTACACATTCAAAAATAAATAATTTTTGAATGTGTAGTTCTGTTAATCTTTAGCATCAAAATTAATTGTGGTAAATGGATTCTCCTCTTTTTTTTCTCTTCATCTGGTCAAAATTCACCTGTCACTTCTGGGGTTGATTTCAAGGCTGAGGTCCACTTCCTTAAAACATTTGGATTTGTTTTGAACAGTCCTGACATACTACTTTTGTCCTGGCCTCTAACTGCGCGAGTTTTGAGGACAGCTTTATTTGTTTTAAGGCCTCATTTAAAATAATACCTTAAGATGCATAAAATCTCAAGATTTCTGTCACTCTTATTGTGATCTAAAAATGAAAGAAAGAAGCCTTCATGATTATAGAATATTGAGGAACTTGTATCCTCTTAAATAACATTTTATGTTCAACAAGAGGGACGAGAAAGTGCCAGCTACAGGCTTTGGTATAAAAGATTCAAAAAACAAAAAAATATTTTTGATACAGCCTAATATCTCTGGATAATGTTTTATGCAATCCACTCCAGCTACAGGCTTTGGTATAAAAGATTCAAAAAACAAAAAAATATTTTTGATACAGCCTAATATCTCTGGATAATGTTTTATGCAATCCACTTTGAATATGTATAGCCCAATTATGTATGACTTTCTGAAATATCAATTTGAATAGTATTTTTTTAAAGATATATTTTTTAAATTTTACTAAAAAGAAAAAGAAATTGTAAGATGTTCGTTACATATGTATTTAGTTAATTTTTCTATTATTTGCATGTGCAAATGTTTTTAGACACACCACGGCTCCATACATTAAACATGCCATACCCTTTTTAGAGTGTTGACCCTGTATATATGTATAAATGAATAAAATATTGAGTCAGTTGATGTTGTAATTAACAACAAAGAGTATGACTATTTCACATAATGATTTAAATGATGTAAGTGTAAAAATCTTCAATGAAGTTTAATTTTTTTTTTTTTTGTATTTCTAAAGGTTTTCAAGAGAGAAGAGTTGCAAACGATTGCTGATTTGTGTAAGAAGCATGATGTCATCGCTGTCATGGACGAAGTTTATGAATGGATTGTTTTCAAAGGAAATGAGCACCTAAGGATGTGTATGATTATTACTATTATTGCTCTTATTTTATAAATTTACTAGAAGACCAATCCACCTGGCATTGCCTGAGCAAAGGAAATTAACTTTAAATATATCTAAAATTATCATTTACCAGGATTATTTTAAATATATCTTGTTACACTGGTAGATTTTTTAAACAAACCTCTTTGCACCCATCAAATAATTTTAAAAAAGTTCCCAACTGCAAGGTCATATCCATTGTCATAGCCACAGTTTTTGACAATAAAAGGGTTACTTAAGAAAAAAATGCTGGAACTTTTCCTCATTGGAATTATGAAGTTTTGCCGTTTAAGAAGTTTTAATTTCCTGGTCTCCTGGAAAACTTCTTAAGCAAGCTCCACTATATGGAATTTGCAACACATTATTCACATATGTTCCATATGATTTCTAGCAAATTCCTTTATACTATATCCAGAGCTGCCAACTGCTACGAAAAAATCGTAGTTGCTACAATTTTGAGCCACAAACTACGATGCTACTAAAACCTGTCTGAAACTACGATTTTCTGAAAAAAAAAAGCGAATTTTGTCACAGGATCACTCAAAAAATCACGAATTTCGTCACAGAATCGCGCGAAAAATCACGAATTTCGTCACAAGATCGCTAAAAAAACGCGAATTTCGTCAAAAAATTGGCGGGAAAAAGCAAATTTCGCCAAAGTATCGCCGAAAAAACGTGAATTTCATTCAACTGATTGCTGAAAAAATGCGAATTTCGTCAAAAGATAGTTCAGGGGTGATTTTGGTCCGAATTTTCCTAAAAATTAAGGCAATGATTTCCGAAAAAAAAAATATCGGTCATAAATCCGAAAATTTGGACATTAAATGTATCGGTATTTTGGCAAATGATCGCCGAAAAAAATCAATGTCGTCTTTCGTTCGAAGAAAAGTCGCCAATATTGTCAAAGGATCACGGGAAAAACGTGACTTTCGTCAGAGAATCACAAAAAAATGGCAAATTTCGTCAAAAACATTGCGGAAAGCGGCAAATTTCGTTAAAAGATCGTGAAAAAACAGGAAATTTTGTCAACAGATCGCGGGAAAAACGTGACTTTCATCAGAAAATCACGAAAAAACGGTAAATTTTGTCATAAACATTGCAAAAAAGAGCAAATTTCGTCAAAAGATCCCGAAAAAACCGACAAATTTTTGTCCATAGATCACAGGGAAAACATGATTTTCGTTAGAAAATCCCGAAAAAACGGCAAATTTCATCAAAAGATCGCGGAAAAACGACAAATTTCATCAAAAAAATTGCGAAAAAACGACAAATTTTGTCAAAAAGATTGCGAAAAATGGCAAATTTCGTCAAAAGCTCGCGAAAAAACGACAAATTTTTGTCCACAGATTGCGGGGAAAACGCGATTTTCGTCAGAAAATCATGAAAAACGGCAAATTTCGTTAAAAGATCGCGAAAAAATGGCAAATTTCATCAAAAGATTGCGAAAAAACGACAAATTTCATCAATCTTAAAGAATTTGGGTGGTTAATCCACCGGGCTCAAATGGTAAAGTAAAAGTAAACTGACTCTGAATAAGAGGATGGCTTAAATTAATAAATAACATTTATTAAACATACTTTAACATTATAAGAATTAACAAACAGTCTGGCATACTTGCACAGACATTTAAAAATAACTAAAACAAAACATCGTACGATATGCAGCTGCCACATAAGCAAAAAAAAGAAGAGAAAGAGAGCAGACAAGTCATGCAGTGATATTTAAGCTAGTTATTCAACACATGCGCAGTCATGGCATCCAATCAGGAAACGGCACCTGGCAATGACGCAATGCATACGTGGGAGCAAGAAAAACATGTGTTTTTGTTTACGCTAAGAGATCGCGTATCGTCGTACATACGATCGCGATAGAAGCACTTAAAGTAGAATATCTCAGTGGCGCGAGACCTAAAAGGAAAAACAAATATGGGGAAGTTAAGCTTCCACACTAAGGTTTTCACAACATAAGGCCCCCCTCTCGCGATCACTGAAATCCCAAAAAAAAACACAAATGTCTAACAAGACATGCCCCCCTTAATATTTAATATAACAAATTTTCCTTAAGAAAGAAGCATTATGAAATTGCAAAAGGACTCTTAAATTTAAAAAAAAACTTGCAACAAAAACAGTCAAATCCGCTCCTGATCCAAAAGCCAAGACTGCTTACAACAATCATCCCATTTAAGGATACATATAAAACAAGTCATTCAAAAAAAAAACCCTTTTAATATGTGGCATAAAAGCATCAAGAGATTACATGTAAAAAAAAATTAAATCTTTACAATTCAAAAATATCAAATGAGACACCAGGAGATATACCTAAAACATTACAATTATATCATAACCTCAGAGTATAATACTTTAAAATTTCAAAAATATGCCATACAATTTTATTACACTTATATAAATAGTCTGGCAATGAAATCATTAACAGACATTTTAACTAGAGCTTTTGTGAAAATATCTGCAAGATTATCTGTACTTCTTACATAAGATAAATTAAATAGCTTTTCAGACACCAAATCTCTTAGAAAATGCAATTTAACGTCAATATGCTTTGACCTAGCATTTTCAATTGGTGACTTGCAAAAGTCAATAGCAGATTTATTATCACAACAAAGTTCATATTGTGTTATTTCATTCCCAAATAACCCCATTTCAAAACACTCTAGAAGTATATGTCTAACCCAAGTGATTTCTTTTGCAGCCTCAGTAAGTGCAGTAAACTCAGCTTCCATTGTGGAAAGGGCAACAGACTTTTGTTTGAAAGTCTTCCAAGAAACAGGTGACTGACCAATAAACAACACAAAACCCCCCATACTCTTCCTATCATCACGATTAGTGGCATAATCTGCATCACTATAACATGTGACACTAAGGTTATCAATCTTAGATAAGTCAAGCTTTCTTTCTCTGGTTGTATACAAATAACCAAGTAGCTTAACTAACCCGTTCCAATGAGTAAGCCCAGGGTTTTCCTGAAATTGTGAGAAAAGGTTTATTGCAAAACAAATGTCAGGTCTAGTCCTGTTAGCTATAAAAGCGAGACATCCAACAAGGCTGCGATATGGAATATCTTGCATTTCATTTAGCTCTATATCATCTTTTGGACAATCTAATTTTGAATACACAACTCCTTTAGAAATTGGGAGAGATGTAATTGGAGGTTTATACTCTTTAAACATATTGTAAACCTTTTCAATGTAACTCTTTTGATGAATGAAAAGATTACAGTCCCTCTCTTCAAACTCTACACCTAGGAGTTTCTTAGTGCGTCCTAACAATTTAAGATCAAACTTAGATTTTAAGAGATCTATGACTTCAGAAACCAATGTTTCTGTTTGTCCAAAAATGATAATATCGTCCACATACAACAATAATAGAACCTTTCTTTTAAATATAAAAATGCAATTTGCCCATTTTAATTTCTTAAAATTTAATCCCTCAAGTGCATTCCGAAGCTCGAAATACCATTCACGACCACTTTGTTTAAGGCCGTAAATAGCCTTTTTCAGGCGGCAAACATACTCAGACTTCTCACTGACATAGCCCAAAGGCTGACTCATAAAGACTCTTTCAGATAAATTCGCATATAAATATGCACAGTTTATGTCAATTTGATGATGAATCCAACCGAAAAAACAGACTAGTATACTGAAAAATAATCTAATAAGAGAAAAATCAACTACTGGGCTATATACTTCCTCGTAAGATATGCCTTTTTCCTGCTTAAAGCCTTGTGCTACAAGCCTAGCTCTATAACGAGCAATCTCGCCTTTCTCATTACGTTTAATGGAATATACCCAGCGGTTACCTAAAACTTTCTCTTCTTTAGGTTTGGGGACAAGTTCCCATACTTGCCTTTCCTTCATGGTTGTTATTTCATCATCCATCGCCTTAGACCATTCTTTTCTAAAAGGAGAACGCATAGCTTCAAAATAAGAAGATGGTATTTCTACTTCCGTTATGTTAGCTTCATAGTGTTCAGTTTTGGAACGTGGTTCTAAACCAGAATAATCATCTTTGTTTCTAAAACTAAAAAATTCCTTTCGATAATCAATATTTCTGGCTTTACAGTAATTCTCAACATCTCTATAAGATCGAAGTTTAGTATTGGAACCCTCCACACCATAATATATATCATTGCGGGACTTATCTTTTCTCATAATGGCTTCTCGGACCCATTTAATAGCTTCACAAGGGGTTTTTTCAGTTTCATTCACATCCCGGTCTGGGTGTTCATCTCCTGACTCTTCAGTTTCGGAACTTACTTCAGCTTCCTTTTTGGGAGTGCTTTGTAACTTTATAGAGTTTTGTGGTATAATCTGATCAAATTTAGATTCAGAATCAGATTCTTCATTATCAATATAACGATTTTCAACTCCTGACAAAACTTTCCCATTCTCAGAATTACAGTCCATGGTGCCCAGGATGCGACCACTGTACATTTCTCTCTCATTGAAATTCACATTTAAAGTTTCCTCGACAACACCCCTTTCAGGATTATAAATTCTGTATCCCTTTGTCTGTCCTGCATAGCCAACCATGATACCTTTAGTTGCACGCATATCAAATTTTTTTCGTAGTTGCCTGGGGATCCCTATAAATGCAGTGCATCCGAACGGTTTTAAATGACTCACAGAAGGACGTCTCCCACCGTATAATTCAAATGGCGTCTTTAATTGGCCTTGATGGACAACTCTATTCCAAACATATGTGAAACAGACAGCTGCCTCAGCCCAAAATTTTTCTTCTAAACCACTATCCTTCAACATTGTTCGAATGCCATTATTTATAGTGCTATTAAATCTCTCAGCAACCCCGTTTTGTTCCGGCGTGTACCGGTTCGTCTTCTGATGATCTATTCCCTCTTTTTCAGTAAGCTGTTTAAATTTGTAATTGCAGTATTCCTTTCCATTATCTGACTTTATGGCCTTAATTTTCTTTCCAATGAACCTTTCTGCTCTGTTTTTAAATCGAACAAAAGTATCAAAGACCTCATCTTTATGTTTAATTGGGAAAACGGCAGCCTTTTTAGAAAAATCGTCTATGAAAGAGACAAAGTACCGTGATCCCCCAATTGAAGGTACTGGCATTGGGCCACACACATCGGTAAAAACAAGTTCAAGAGGCCCACGTGTTCGGTTTCCCGGCAATGGCTTAAAACTTACTCTTCGTGTCTTTGCCAAACGACAAGGTTCACAATTTAATTCCTGATTTTTCAGTTTAGGTAACCCACGAACTACATTATTTTTACTGGTATCAACTATATAATTTGTGTTGATATGACAATATTTCCTATGCCAAATCTCAAGATTTGATTCCTTAGACTGAGTTAAATTTACATGCTCTCTGATAACACCGGGGTATTTTGGTCTAAGAAAATATAAACCATTTTCTCTTTTTGCAAAGAAGTCCAATTTTCCTTTATTATTATACACGAAAATCTTTCCATTCTTGCCAACAAATTTCCCTCCTTTTTTATCTATGGCACATCCTGCAAATAAATTTCTCCTCAATCTAGGTGAATAAAGAACATTGTTCAATGTTATTTTCTTCTGGGTACCTTTTATATTTACCAAAAATTCCACTTTGCCAATTCCCTCAACTGAGCAAGACTCTTCACCGATAGCGACTGATACTGTTGTATCTACTACTGGCCTAAGCTCAACAAACAAATTTTTATTGCGGCAAAAATGAGAAGAAGCAGCAGAATCCACAACCCAAGACAAATCATCAGGACCATTACTACCTTGACTGTAGTTAGCCTCTACAATATAACTTGAATTGTCTCGGTTAAAATTTCCCTTTGGTTTAAACTTCTTAACCTGAAATTTACCAGAATTTGGCTTCTTTTCTGGGCAATTAGAAGCAAAATGGCCTAATTTAGAACAATGGAAACACTTAATGTCTTTCTGTTTATTAAATTTAAAATTGCTATTATTCCTATTTCCTTGTTTATTAATTTTGACTTTATAAGCAGATGCATCTACACGTTCAAGGTCACTGTTACACTGTCTTAACCTATCCTCCTCAACCAACAACTCTTTTAATACATTGTCAAAAGTAAATGTTTTGTCATCCCATCTATAAATTGACTGAACAATCCCTGAAAATTTGGATGGCAAAAACCGGATAAGTTGAAAAGACTGGTACATTTCTTCCATTACATGTTTTGCATCTGCCAATTCATTAACTACCTTTTTAAGGTTAGCTGCATAAATACTAATGTCATCCCCTGTGCCAAACCTCAATGAGAAAAATTTGTCCAATAAACTCACAATCCTACTGCGAGACGTTGGCTGGTAATGCTCCTTTAATTTCCTCCATGCATCCCCAGCATTTTTAGTGTCACTTATTATACTACGATATGGTTTCTCAATATTTAAATAAATTGAGGTATATGCCCTATCCCTACACAATTCAAAGTCACGAAGTTCCTTTCCAGTTAAATCTTTAGGTGTTTCAAGGTCTGGTTTTTCTACAAATTGCCAAACTCCACGATCCATCATATACACCTGTATTTCCTCTGCCCAAGTAGCATAATTGCTACTGTTAAGTTTTTGGATAGCAAACTCCATCCTATAAGCTCATGGGGATAATTAAATATGCATATCTCAATACAATATTAACAAACCATTCAACAATATTAAAACCTACTAACCCTTCAAAAAGAACCATTTAACAACAATACATACATTAAATATACAAAATAAATGAAGTAAAAAAAAATTCATTAATTACTCAAATTTAATCAACCGTTAATTACTCAAATTTAATCAACCATTAATTACTCAAATTTAATCAACCATTAATTACTCAAATTTAATCAACCATTAATTACTCAAATTTAATCAACCATTAATTACTCAAATTTAATCAACCATTAATTACTCAAATTTAATCAACCATTAATTACTCAAATTTAATCATTAACTATTTAAATTAACTATTAATTATCCATATTAAATTAATTATTCACTGTTTTATTAAAAATACAATTCTATATTCAAACCATTTCAATATAAAAATCTTTAATTAAAAACTTTCAATTAACAACTTTAACAAATCTTTCTTTTTTTTCTTTAAATCTATTTAAAATTTTAAAATTCTAAAAAAAAACAAATTCTAACAATTAATTCATAACAAATAACATATCACAGTATACTATTAACGTTAAAAAACTTTAAATTAATAAATTATTCATTTGATAATACTCGGAAAAAATAACTTTCCTAAATGAGATGAAAAACATTCATTTAACACTGAAGACTAACAAGCAAAAACACTTCACCAATAAAACAAACAGCAAAAGTTTTATCAATCCATAATAACTTCACTAAAAAACCACAAACTTTACTCCATTCCAAGTTAACAGCTGTTCACAAAGTAAACAACATTCGGGTAATGTAACATAACTCCTTATCAGTCATGGGGGAAAGGGAAAGAAAACACTACAGTTCCAGAGTCCACACAAGTTTGTTTATCTTAGTCAGAAACCAGGAAGGAGCAGGAAAGGGTGGAGATAAAAACAAATTAGCTGTCTGCTGTTGCTTGTCAAAACATCAATACTGTAGCTCTGGAAGAGGCCCCCCATCTTTGCCATTAAAGATGACCTCATTATGATAAATTCACACCAACACCTCAGAGTCAAAAATTATATTTAAACATTACCAAAAATGGACAAACTCTTTTTAAATTTAGACTTCATTTGGCCCATAACCGGTCTTAAAGAATTTGGGTGGTTAATCCACCGGGCTCAAATGGTAAAGTAAAAGTAAACTGACTCTGAATAAGAGGATGGCTTAAATTAATAAATAACATTTATTAAACATACTTTAACATTATAAGAATTAACAAACAGTCTGGCATACTTGCACAGACATTTAAAAATAACTAAAACAAAACATCGTACGATATGCAGCTGCCACATAAGCAAAAAAAAGAAGAGAAAGAGAGCAGACAAGTCATGCAGTGATATTTAAGCTAGTTATTCAACACATGCGCAGTCATGGCATCCAATCAGGAAACGGCACCTGGCAATGACGCAATGCATACGTGGGAGCAAGAAAAAACATGTGTTTTTGTTTACGCTAAGAGATCGCGTATCGTCGTACATACGATCGCGATAGAAGCACTTAAAGTAGAATATCTCAGTGGCGCGAGACCTAAAAGGAAAAACAAATATGGGGAAGTTAAGCTTCCACACTAAGGTTTTCACAACAATCAAAAAGACTGCGAAAAGACGACAAATTTCGTCAAAAAGATTGCGGAAAACGGCAAATTTCATCAAAAGATCGCGAAAAAATGACAAATTTCGTCAAAAGATCACAAATTTCATCCTAACCATTGCGAAAAACAGCAAATTTCGTCAAAAGATCGCGAAAAAAGGCAAAATTTCGTCATAAACATTGCGAAAAACAGGAAATTTCGTCAAAAGATCGCGAAAAAAATGACAAATTTCGTCAAAAGATCACAAATTTCGTCCTAACCATTGCGAAAAACAGCAAATTTCGTCAAAAGATTGTGAAAAAAGGCAAAATTTTGTCATGAACATTGCGAAAAACAGGAAATTTCGTCAAAAGATTGCGAAAAAATGACAAATTTCGTCAAAAAATCACAAAAAACCGCAAATTTCATCCTAACTATTGCGAAAAACAGCAAATTTCGTCAAAAGATCGCGAAAAAAAGCAAAATTTTGTCATAAACATTGCGAAAAACAGCAAATTTCGTCAAAAAATCGCGAAAAAATGACAAAATTCGTCAAAAGATCGCGAAAAAACAGCAAATTTTGTCATAAACATTGCGAAAAACGGCAAATTTCGTCAAAAGATTGTGAAAAAACAGCAAATTTTGTCAACAGATCACAGGAAAAACGTGACTTTCGTCAGAAAATCACAAAAAAAGGCAAATTTTGTCAAAAACATTGCGAAAGACGACAAATTTCATGAAAAATGGCAAATTTCGTCAAAAGATCGCAAAAAAACGACAAATTTTGTCAACAGATCGCGGGAAAAACGTGACTTTCGTCAGAAAATCGCATAAAAACGGAAAATTCCGTTAAAAACATTGCGAAAAACAGCAAATTTTGTCAAAAAATATCGAAAAAAACGCAAATTTTATCAACAGATCTCGAAACCCCCCACCCCCAACTGCCTTGGAATCTTTCAAAAAATTCACTGTGAAATTCAAAAATTTGGCTTAGGAGTGGACAGAGCATTAATTGAATAGGAATAATTATGTTTAATCAATCCGACCCGCAACAAAAAAAATAGCAAAAACAAAAGAGTCTCCTACTTTGTGTGCTTATGGATATACATATGCGTTTAATTGATTAGTATTTGCTCGCTTAAAATTTACAGTGTAAAAAACAGCTACCAACCAACCAACCTTCAGATAAATTTGAATTTCGTGTGCTACTATTTGTCATTTTCAAAGGTTGGCAGGTCTGTATATCTATGGAAATGTTTTTATACAGGTGTCTAGTCACCTGAAAAACTTGGAAAAATCAGGGAAATTTACTATTCCTGAGGAAAAGTCAGGGATATTTGAAAATTCTGAGAAAAAGTCAGAGAAATTTGAAACTTCCATGAAAAAGCCAGGAAAAATTTTATTATTAATTCTGATTATAAAACTAATGATTTGAAATTGCAGCAACAAGAAAATCTAATTTTACTCTTCTTAAGTACTGTACAAAGTATTTCAACCTCTTGTGCAATTTATTTTGTCTATCTCCTTTCAGTCCTTCCTTGTAACTCAGAGATTTTCAATTCCAGCTTCACTAAATCTTTGTATAGAATGTTGTAGGATTGATTAGGTGATACAGTCTGTTTATTTATCTTTGTTTGGGAACTGAACATTTGTTCGCTTAATTTATTGAATATTTATAATCTTTAACTTGGGTTAGTTACGGAGCAGATGATATATATTGATTGATGATATATTGATTATAATGAAAAAGATTTTTTATTACTTAACTGTGACTGGTGTGATAAAGAATTTAATACTGAATGAACTGAACTATTACACCTTCAAAAAATTATGGCAACATTTTTTGTGAAAAATAAATCGTAACTTTTTTACTATTTGTTTTGTTTTAAAAATTAAGAAAAAATGTTTGGGGTTTTAATATTCAACTTATTGCTATTCCACCCCCTTACCTTATGGATAAATTACAGCAACCTGGATCCTACATTTGTGGACCAGCGCTCTGGAGTTTGAGATACCTATTGATATGAAAAATAATGACAGAAAGTTTTAAATTGGTGTTACAAAGCAAAAGTTTGTTGAGAGCTTAAAGGAGCACAAAAGTGATACCGTAAAATACCGTTAATCCGCCCTTCCCGATTAAGCGCCCCCCTCCCACTTTGTAAACAAATTGGAAAATTCAAAAATACCGAGAAAGCGCCCTCCCCCAAAAGAAATTTTGCCAGCATGTCAAGATCGACACCAAAAACTTAATCTCCCGAGTGTTTTTTTTTTTTTTTTTTTTTTTTTTTTTTTTCCGACGGAACAGAAAGGCGTGACGATTCTTTGATATATCTCAAACATGTGCAAACACATTGTCGATCTGAAATAGCAATATAACCAAACATTAGTTTTGCTGTAAATTTATCTCCATGTAATAAAAATATCGATAGTGAAAGTTTCTCATGAAATAAGTTAAAGAAATGTGTATTTGATACTGTGTGGAAAATATTTTGATTAAAAGAGAATCTATTTATTTTATTAAAGAATTTATAGTTGTATTTAACATTATTATGAAAACAACCAATCACAAAAAAAATATCGATTGATAGATCAGATCAATCGATTTGTCGATACACAATCGAATTTCTAGCTTAATTTATGCTATCTTTGTGGTAGTAATGTTTTTTGTTTTAATAATCTGGCAACACTACCAATTCCTTCTATATGTTCTCAATTTTTGTGATTTGAATTATTTATTTAGCATTTATAGATACGTAATCATGATTTAAAAAAAAAAACGGTTATTTAATCTCCCTAACTTACAACAGATGGCGACACCACATAAAATGTTACTAGTTCTTGAAATTACTTCAGGATATTTTCAACTGCAATTTCCCAGTGTTTTTTAATTATTTTAAATTATTAAGTTCCTTTTATTTTTCTGTTACCATATTAATGACAGATATTAGTGTTATTATTTATCTAAATGCATTCCAGTTTCAAAGCTTCTGAAATCCAGAATTTTCTATAATCTGAAACTGCCATTAATCGTGAAGTTATACTGTTTTTCTATTTTGTATATAATTTTTTTAATTCAAAATGTTTTTCTTTTGTCACTTTATTAAAATAATGCATACTCTGCGACGATCGGCCATTAGCATCTCCGCCCCCCCCCCCCCCCACCACCACCACCACCGATAAATATCATATACTACAATTTTAATACCGTGTAAGCGCCCCCCCCTGATTATTTTACGATTTTTCGTCACGTTTAGGGGGGCGGATTAACGGTATTTTACGGTATAATACAGTACCGACAGGCTACAGACCTCTCTAGATTATGTTTTAATAATCCTGACAGCCACATTGACTTTGAAAATGCCAAGATTATCATACCCTGTAATAATTTTATGGATGATCTCCAGAAAGAATCTATTGAAATTATGTTATGAGAAATGAAGTTTGAATGATAATATTTCATGTGCCATCCCTAAACTTTAGATGAACATTTTAAAATGATCACATATTGCTGTATTTTTGTTCATTTTATGCTTTTTGGTTTGAAGTGCAACAGTGAAAACGTGCAACTATGTTTGTTTTTTAGACTGCTTATTTTTACTTTCCTGGATTTTTACTTTGTTTCAATTCATTATTTGGATTTCTTCTAGTAGATGCCGCCACTGCACTGCCTGTGATTGGTTGTAGCCAAGGTACAGTGCCTAGAATACGTAGTGTGGAAACCGGGTATCCCAGTAATGCTTTAAAAAGTTCTAAAAATTGTAGCTGATAAATGTGCAACGATGCTGTATGATAATAGGGCGATCACAGTGATATCTGCTAGCTCTTTTCAACTTAGACAAAAATTTAGTTAATTATCATTTAGTAAATATCTTTTTTAAGCCATAATCACTATCTTTCATAATTTTATAGCTTATGAAAATCACTATATAAGTCAGAGGAAACAGGATATAATTTAAGTATTTAAGATACTTACCACTAGCCGAAACATTTTCTCAGTGTGGTTCTTATTCAATGTTTACGTTGAAAAGTGCTAGCAGATGTCTCTATGATTGACCTCTTATCATTTAGCATCGTTGTACATTTATCAGATTCAGTTTTTTAGTACTATTTTGTAGTCGGTTTCCACACTATTTATTCTGTGCGCTATAGCCAAGGATGGAGACAATACTTGTGAAATATTCAGTTCAAGATGGTGGCCTTTGTATTTTAGACTCCAATTGAAATTAACATCATAATCCTATGCCAACCGAACCGTCAATTTTAAGTTTTTAATGTTTGTATAAGTTTTAATTATCCAAAAATGCACCACATAGTAAAAGTGAGATTTATTTTTCACAAAATTTTTTTTCAAATTTAATCCTGATTTGGCAAAATGTATAGAGCCTGATTTTCAAAATGATTAGCATGTTAAAAATACATTCTCATTAAGAAAAATAGGGGCATCAAGCAATCATTAACCATGAAATAAAAATCTTGGTGTTCAACATTTTGTAGATTTTGCAAAAAATTGTTTAAAAAAATCTGTAGTTTGTGCTTCAGAGTCAGTTGTGAAAGTTCCATTCTCAAATTCACAATTTTAAAGATTTTTTTTGTATGTAACATCACAAAATCTCGATGCCTGGTAATTTGTATTTATTTAGTTATTTTTCTTTTGGTATGGAAAACCTGGAAAAGTCAGGAAAATTTAACTTTAGTGCAGAGTATTTACTTATTGCTTCTTTAATCTTGTTGTAAATGAGTGGTTGATTTTATATTCATGTAATTTTCAGCTACATTTCCTGACATGTGGGAAAGAACATTGACCATTGGCAGTGCTGGAAAAACTTTCAGTGTGACCGGTTGGAAAGTAAGTTTATAAAATAATTTGCTATAATCGGAATTTTCATTAATGTGTAGACACTTTTACATTAAACATGTTTCCCCCTTAAATTTACACAAATTTATTTTTCATCAGTTTACAATTTTTTTCTTAAAATCTTATTTTTCTGTATATTTTCTGCCTTAATTCATACAACTTTTATTTGAACATTTTTTCTTTTCCTTTTAATATATTTAGAAGGAAAAGCATTTTTAATGTTCATCTGTTTTTCTGTCTAACTCTATTCTCTAACTCTACTTTGATTTCTACATTATTAAGATGTTCCCTATTGAAAATGAAGTATGTAACAGCTATAGTTCATTTACAGAGACAGTAAAAAAATTTCATTACATTATGTTATTTTGGGAAAAATCATTTGCTGTATATTTAATGATATTACACTGTTTGAAACATAATGAAACTGATATGCATTTATGAGGTACACTAAAACATGCTTTTTGTAGAATATGGAGTGCAAAGCATTTATCATATATTTACAGGATCGCACAAAATAATTCAATTACATAATGGTCTCTATAGGAGAAAAATTATTTGTAGCATATTTTAATGATGTTACATTTTCAAACAAAATGAAATTTATATATATTGTTGAGGTGTGTTACAAGATTCTTGCTGTAAAATATAGAATGCGTACCATTTATCTTCATTTACAGGGATACACAAAAGAATGCAGTTACAGTACTCTCTGTGAGCGATAATTCCTGGAAGTATGTTTTCAACTAAACTTTTGAAAACCACATTCTATATATCAAATACAGGGCTGCATAAAGGAATTCAAAAGCATTACTGTTTATGGGCATGAATTGCTTAGTTGTGGTTTTTAATTTATATAATACATTTTTGGGCTGAATTATATACAGTACACTAAAAGATAGTTTTAGACCATAAATCAAGTCGTATACAGGGCTATGCACAGAGCTGGATACATTACCAACCATCTATTGCTGGAAGTTTGTTTTTAGTTGTGTTTTGCTTTTTTATTTAATCTGAAATAAATTTTAGCTTAATATGTAGTGCCTATGAAAATCTTAAGATAATATACAGGGTTTTACAAAAAAAAAAAAAAAAAAATCAAAAGAGTTTATTTCCATCTACTTGCGAAAATTGCTGAAGATGACTTTTCAGCAGTGGAATGCATTTTCTAACTGGACTGAATTATGCAGTATATATGTTTAAATCTGTTGATCATATACAGGGATTCAGAAATGTGCAGCTCGAAACATTTTTTCACTCAAATGAGGTCTGAAGAAGTAAAAAAAAATTGTACACTTCTGACTTAGAGGATTATCATTTTTTTACATTTTTTTTTTTCCACAAATTATTAATGCTACTTATTTTCCATGATAACAAATGAAACTAAAAAGAAATAATGTAAACTCTGAAACATTTCAAAACTGAAAATCAAACATTCTGATTTTTACACTCCTCAGTTTTGTAATTTCACAATAATGATGAGAAATGTAAACTCTGAAAATCTGTTATTGTTCAAATGCAAATTTAACTTTATTTTTTTAGAAAAAATAAATGTATTATTCCCATAATTTATGACACATATCGTTATAAATTTTGGTAAGATTGAAATTCTCAGTTATAAAACCCAGATGTGGAAAAATCCATCAGAGCCATATTCATCAGTCTTCCTACATTACTATATCAAGGTGTGTGTGTGGGGGGGGGGAATGTTTGTTTTTACCACAATTTTATTGCTAGACTATATATAGTATGTTTCAAAATCATGTTAACAGTTTTAACTCATTGTATTTTATTCATAAATTGCCAAAACAGGGTATAATTTCATACATAGGTAATATCTATACTAATAAAAGAAAGTTTCGCTCTGTGTGTGTGTGTGTGTGTGTGTGTGTGTGTGTGTCTGTTGGCGATGGCTAGGAAAATTTAGCCCACCTAGAAGGCTGGAAATTTAGATTTAGGTAGTCCAAACCCTCTCCTGGTGCACCATTACTTCAGAATTTTAATATTTTAATTACTTTTTGAAATATTAATTAAAATGCACAAAGAACTCTCATCAAAAATACGCTTTTATTCTCTTGGGTTGGTTGGTTGCATCGATTCTTCACAGAAGTAATTAAATAAATCAGAGTAGCGATGCATAAATAAGGATCTCTAACTAAATAGTGTCAATATGGATTGAAGTTATCAGCGTAGAGGAGCCATGCGAATGTCGCACCACCTGTACATGACAAATTACACATACGTCCCACTGATTGAAATATTTTCCAGGGACATTTTTCTTCATGACAATTAGTCGAGTTTTTTTTTTTTTTTTTTTTTTTTTTTTTTTTTTTTTTTTTTTTACATGACATTTATGATGGAGATTGTTAATACAGAAAACTTTATTTAACAGATTCTGTTTTAGCTCACAGGCTATCAAAGCCTGAGAGCTAATGTGCCCGCCCGTTCTGTATGTATGTATGTACGTACGTAACGCGATAACTCGTGATAGAAATATCCGTTTATCTTCAAATTTTGGTTATAGGTTTATAGTGATAAGGCGCTTCCCTGATTAGTTTTGGGGGTTCATTGGTTAAGTATAAAGGGGGAAACGGGGGACTAATCACCCCTTAATTTATATAAATGGGTTTTTCGTGAAGAATTATCCGATTTGATTCAAATTTTGTTTATAGGTACATTGGGATAAGACGGTTGCGTGATTAGTTTTGGGGGTTCATTGGTTACGTATAAAGGGGGGGGGACGGGGGGGGGCTAATCCCCCCTTAATTTAGATAAATGTGTTTTTCATGCTAAATTATCCGATTTGATTAAAATTTGGTTTATAGGTTCGTTGTTATAAGATGCTTCCCTGATTAGTTTTGGGGGTCCATTGGTTAAGTATAAAGGGGGGAATGGGGGACTAATCCCCCTCCTTAATTTATATAAATGGGTTTTTCGTGCAGAATTATCCGATTTGATTCAAATTTTGTTTATAGGTACATTGGGATAAGGCACTTCCCTGATTAGTTTGGGGGTTCATTGGTTATGTATAAAGGGGAAGGGGCGGGGGGTATCCCCCCCTGATTTAGATAAATGTGTTTTTCATTCTAAATTATCAGATTTGATTAAAATTTGGTTTATAGGTTCGTTGTTATAAGATGCTTCCCTGATAAGTTCTGGGGGTCCATTGGTTAAGTATAAAGGGGGGACGGGGGGCGCTAATCCCCCCTTAATTTAGATAAATGTGTTTTTCATGCTAAATTATCCGATTTGATTAAAATTTGGTTTATAGGTTCGTTGTTATAAGGTGCTCCCTGATTAGTTTTGGGGGTCTATTGGTTAAGTATAAAGGGGACGGGGGGGGTAATCCCCCCTTAATTTAGATAAATGGGTTTTTCATGCTGAATTATTCCATTTGCTTCAAATTTTGTATATAGATTCATTGCGGTAAGGCGCTTCCCTGATTAGTTTGGTGGTTCATTGGTTAAGTATAAAGGGGGGAAATGGGGGGGGGGGGCTAATCCCCCCATAATTTATTGTCGATCTCTTTCTTTTTCGAGGGGCATTATTCTTTGAAATAAGAGTATAATATACAATTACTGTATTATAGCCTGTGAGCTCAATGCCATCAGTTTAACTGGGCACTTTTCTTTTTATTACATTTGTGGGAATGAAGAGGGGCAAGGGTCTAATTACATTTAAGATTCAAGATGTATTTCTAGAAAGCAGTTACCAGAATTTCCGAATAATAGTGTAAGCCAAATTTCAAATTAAGTTCCTAGCTTAACCAAATGAATCAATTTTTAAAGATGTATTGTGATCCTCCTAATTAGTTATTTGCTGAAGGCCACTTGAACACCCCCCCCCCCCTCCCTCCCGGCCCGTCCTTCAAGGTTTTTTCTCTAACTCTGCTCCGTTTCCATATCTCAGCAACTGTCTTTCCGATTTCAACGCAAGTGATTTCAAACATTATAATTAATTTAATAGTCACTCTTTATAACATTAAATTAAATTTATGAGTAGTGGTTACCACTATTTACGAATAACAGTTTAAGCCAAATTTGTAATTAAATTCAGAGCTTAAAGAAATGAACAAATTTTGAAAGATGCATAGTGGTGCTCCTAATTAGTCATTTGCTGAAGGGCACTTGAAACCCCCCCCCTACGGCCCCTCTTGCAAGGATTTTTCTCTAACTATGCTCTGTTTCCAAATCTCAGCAACTATTTTTCCGATTTCAACGCAAGTGGTTCCAAACATTATAATTAACTTAATAGTCACTCTCTATAACATTAAACTAAATTTATGAGCAGAAGTTACCACTATTTCCGAATAATAGTGTAAGCGAAATTTGTAATTACATTCCTAGCTTAAGCAAACGAACGAATTTTGAAAGATGCATAGTGGTCCTTCTAATTAGTCATTTGCCGAAGGACACTTGAACAACCCCTCCCCCCCGGCCCGTCCTTCGAGGTTTTTTCTCTAACTCTGTTCCGTTTCCATATCTCAGCAACTATCTTTCCGATTTCAACACAAGTGATTCCAAACATTATAATTAACATAATTGTCACTCTTTATAACATTAAACTAAAATTATGAGTAGTGGTTACCACTATTTACAAATAATTGTTTAAGCCAAATTTGTAATTAAGTTCAAAGCTTAAGCAAACGAACGAATTTTGAAAGATGCATAGTGGTCCTCCTAATTAGTCCTTTTCTGAAGGACACTCGAACATCCCCTCCCCTCGGCATCTCACTCAAGGTTATTTTTTCTAACTGTGCCTTATTGCAATAACTGGGCTAATAATGTTCCAGTCTTCTCGAAACCAGCTCAATTTTGTAGTGTGCCTACTATACAGTAACGTAGGCAGCGGGGACCTGTCTCAGAAGTTCGTTCGGAAAGAGCAAGGGCTCGGGCAATGCCGGGCGGGTCAGCTAGTAACAAATAAAATTTAAGGGGCATTTGTTATTGTAAAGTTCTTACAAATGCTTAATAAGGGCACCCTCCATTTTTTTGCAAAAGTCAACTCCATCCAAATTTGTTTCAGAAGGTTTTGATGGCACAGGATTGTGGCATTGTTTTTTATATACAGTAAAACTTCTAAATAACGGACACCTCAGGAGCACAGAAATTGTCCGCTATTGGGAGGTGTCCGCTATTGGGAAAACTTCAGATATTCACAAAACCGCTGAGAAATGCTTAACATTTCATTAATTGACTTTTAAGTGTCCGAGAGCTTCTATTATATGATTAATCAGAAATTAAAATTACTTTTTTAAGCAATAAAACTGAAATAAAATTGTATACATTTTTTCACTGTTTATTACGTTCTTAAGAAAAAAATCTGTTACAAAAGTTTGCTTTTGCTTACGATTACGTGTAGTTAGTTTTTCTATGCTACGTTTTAATGCTATCAGTAGTTTTAATCCTTCTGAATAATAGTTTTTTGGAAAGAGAAAAGTTTTGCCGCTTCTTGGAAATTCTCGATATTGCAGGAAACATCCCCTGGTTTCAGTTCACTAATATATTATTCATATCACTATATACACTATATATATCACACATATATATTAATATCACTTATAGAGTCAGCTTCTGTCGAAGATTCTGAAGGAATATAATCGCCTACGTCAACTGATTCTTTTTCAGTAAGTCATTATCAATGTTGATGGACATTTCGGCATTTCGTCACTCCTGATCCATTTCATTAATTCACTTATTGTGATAGTTCTTCATTTCTATCGGAAATAAGTGTTTTATTTGCTTTTAATATAAAGTCTGCTTTTCTGAAACGTACGCATTCTGGTTATAGGTTTTTTACAGCTGAAGAAATCCGAATTTGAAAGTAACGGCAACATTAACTAATTTTAGGCTGTTCTCAACTGTATTCATAGAATAAAACTTCGAAATAATATGGTCTTCTCTACCAGGCTTTACAATTGTGTATAACGCCTTGATCAAGGGGCTGGCATACGGAAGTTTTTTTTTTTGGGGGGGGGGGGAGTGGCACAGTTTTAACATTGTCCAATTTAAAATGTTTTGGATAAGTTGCACTGTCCAAAAACAAGAGAACTTTTCTTTGTTCTTTCATCCTATTATCAAAGGAAGTTAACTATTTAATCAGTAAAAAACTGGTTATCCACACTTCTTTATTTTCTCTATAACACTAATTTTTTTAAATCGGATGTTCTTTGAGAAACACGTGGGTTTCAGAGATTTTTGAACTATAAGAGGAATTTAAAATTCCCCTAATACATTGCAACATAATAAAACAGTGATTCGCTCTTTTGTCCTTTTTTTCGTCGATACAGCCATCCTTTTTAAAGCAATCGTCTTATTCGAAAAACATCTGAAAAAGAGTCCGCTATCCTTGGCATTAAAATTTTTTCTCTCCTCATAACCTTCACAATTTGATTGCAGTTATTCATGCCAATCCTCCATTTTTTTTCAGAGCTACAGATTTTGCTTTTCCACATATTGTTTTGAAAGAGATGTTGTGCCGAGACAGGAACTTTTTCCAGCCATCTACCCAAACCCTTAAAATCATGTAATCCGAGTTCTTTGGTGACTTTTAAAGCCTTTTCCTGAATCAAAGTCCCACTGGTAGAATTTTTTTGAACGAAGTGAAGTAAACCAATTCAGAAATATAGAATTAATTTCAATGGAATCAGTATACCTCAGTTTCACATTTTTGGTGTTCTCGTTAGAGTTAATAATCCACAAATTCTTTATTTCGGAAAATCTCTCCCACTTGTATTTTACCTATTTTAAAACATTCGAAAAGTATCCGTAAACTCTATTTCTGTTTTTTAGATTCACTTACATTTACAATTTCAAATTTTTCTTTTAAAGTTAATCGCTTTCGTTTCGAGGTCATTCTCGAAACATTAATCACAAACAAGACACTAAATTCAGAATACGCAGAACTCAATATATTCAGAAAATGATAAAAGTGGTTTTAACATGCTTTGAATATTGTATGTCAATTAAATCTGAAGAATCAAACAGTAATCGATACAAAATACATATGATATGGGGGGATCCACAGGCCATTGAGGATTTTCCAGAGACCACCCTACATTTATCTGAGGTCAAAAAAATTGTGACACATTGCCTTGATAAATTTCAAGGCTTTTTACTTTTTATCCATTTTCTTTCTCGTTAAAAATCATTTTTCATCCTTGATCGCCAAAACTACTGTCCGCTATTCGGAATGTCCGCTATTCAGAGGTTAAACATACAAAAATTTAGATTTGGGAGTGGGGATTTGAAAAGTGTCCGTTAAATAGAGGTGTCCGCTATTCGGGAGTGTCCGTTATGGAGGTTTTACTGTAGAATTAAAATCAAGCCATAGTGAAATAAAAATTGAATTGCAGGCTTTGAAAAACAAAACGCTTCCTGAAGAATACAAAATACCAATCCAACTTGGTAGATTTTAAGTATTTTTAAAACAAGAAAATATATCCAGAATAAAATAGAAAAATAGAGGGAGGGGTGGAGGACACCGAATCATATGAAACACAGCAAACTAGATTCTCATGAGGTCAGGGAAGGAGGGATTCCCAAATTGATATATCATATTTTTCACATTACATATTAACATCTCAAATTTGGAAGAGACCAGATGAGACAGTGAGCTTTTAACAATTAAAGAATTACAAGGAAAGTGCTACAAGAAAACAGCCACCCTGCCCCCCACCCTCAAAGCAAGCACCAATCACCAATCATAATTTAGCTGGGAAATGAGGGACGAAATGCTTGGGCCAACATAAACAAGGAGAAAAGGTTGCAATTTAGTAGGTATGGGAAATATAGTTACTTTTGGTTAACAGGTTACATCGTTCCACAATTAGATAGACAACAGGTTCCAACAACCTGTTATTTTTGTAACATATAACTAATCACTGTGTATGTTGCCAACAGATATTTTAATTAAAAGACATTTAAACAGAATGTTTGAAATAATTTTGAAAGTAAGTATAAACACTGTTTACTGTTGAGATGAATCCACACCATTAAAATCAGTTTAGATGATTAAACTTCATTTTTGCCCAATAAAAGCTTATCCAGTTATGATACTTTGAATTTCATGCATTTTCAGCTTTTCTGCTACTAAAAGAACCTTTTTCAATTTTTAGTGAACTCAAATGTTGAAAATTCATAAAATTTTAAGTATCGTAACATGGTAAGTTTTGGTCATTGAAGAATAAATTTGTATTGTTCTACTTCTTAGAAAACTTATAAACTTTTATAAATAAAACATATAGGACCTAGGCATTGTATACATTTTTAAAATTTCTTAACCATTTAAAAAGTAACCATTTTAACGTAAATTGATTTTTATATGATGTAAAACAAAGTTTGAGACATTTTTGCAATTAGAACTGTACCTCTAAAACTAACGGTTTAGACATTAGCTATTAGTACATGATCAGAAGAGATACCCAGTATAAGAAGAAACACATTTTTAACGATATCATTTGTAACAAAAATAAATTTGATCCCCGATTCATTGCAGGTCAAATCTCTCAACGCATATCCAAAGCAAATCCCACATATATTATTTATGCACTTATAATCAAATTCAATTCATCCTAACAAATTTTCAATATGATTTTCAAATTAATTGCAATTGTATTAAAATTAAGTTAATTTGCCACATACCACACAACTTATACAATGCTATTTTCTTACCTTCTTTCATTTTTTTTTTTTCAGTAATATAAAATCAGATTTTTTTTTCCAGTTCTCATTTTCTAAAAACGCAGTAATGACAAAGTAAAAAATAAAAAATAAAATAAAATAAAATAAATAGAAACACATAATTTCTCCCCCCGACACCCCCTCTAAAAAAAGGCATCAGAATAAACCCTCATACTCTATGAGTATATAGCAACATCCCTTATAAACACTTAAATTTCAAGGAAACTGCCATCCAGCAATGCTGGCCAAAGATGTCTGTTCTGTAATACGACCCAAAATACAACAAGATTGAAATTAAAACCTTCCCAATCCATCCTTACTAAAGAACATCTTGTACTTTTCATTCCAAAAAAACCCTTACAAATACAATTTCATGAAACTATAAGCATCAACACAACAATTTACAGTCTTTTTAAGTTACATCACTGTAAGCATGTAAAATGATTTTTTTTATCCATACTGAACAGAAGCAGTTACATTATTAAAATAAAAAATAATGATTATTTGTAATAAAATAACTGTGTGAGTTATTTATGGTTGGTTGTAACTCTAAGAGCTGCATAGATTACATTTTGACGAATGATGGGAATAAAAAAAGAAGCAGATTCTGATTGGTTGCTCGTAAGCCAAGTTTCTCAACCAATAAGGTCTATAGTGATTTCTCTTTCCCTTAAAGATTTGAAAGGAAAGATTTTGTACTGCAGTTTCATTTGTTGGTTTCGATTTCACCTGGCTTTGTTTTTTGTTTGCTTTGACACTTTCATAAGTGTTTAAAATAGGACTTTTTTATTCGAAAAAAAAAATAATAAGGTTTTCTTAAATTGAAATAGAAACAAATTTCGTAAATTTTATTTGAAGTATAATTCAAAAATGTATAAAATACTATTTTTTCAGGGTTTTTTTTTTTCTTTTTAAATACTTTGCAGATAACACATTCCAAATTTAAAAGGGACTTTCTGTTAATCTGTTACTAAATAACAAACTGTCAAACAATAACATTGTTATTTATACTAATACATTAAGTACCGCCCACCTCTACAATTTAGCCATTATGTGATTCAGACAGCAGCAAATGCATAACAAAGAAGTTTTAACAAATGTGAAAAGAAGAGCAGCGATAGGCTGTATCCAGAATTCATTTTTATCTGTTTTATATGGTTGAAATGCCATGAGACTGAGTAACTGCAGTAGAAAGACTTTTTTTCATACAGGAACAGGCAATTAATGAAAATAAGAAAGACATAGCATAATCTTAATTATCCCATTCATTTTTTATTCGGGAAAAACACAGAATTTAAATAAAATGTAGAATAAAATAATTAATTAAAAATAAGAGTATGAAATAATATAAAAAGGAATAACTTAAAAGATTAATTTAAAATATATGTGATTCCATATGCAGGCCCTTAACTTTTTCGATTTTGTTTGCAGATTTTTTTAATGATGATACTTTCACTTTCGAAACCAGTTCTGAAAGTGAAAGTATGCTTATAAAAAATACCTGCAAATAAAATTTAAAAAGTAAAATAGAGCCTGCATAGTGATCGACCTCAGCTATCCAATGCAAAAGAAATCATTTAAAAATATTGAAATGCAAACGAAATATTATAGAATAACTCCCATAGGATTAACATTAGGGAGCAGGTGTTTTTTTTTTTTTTTTTGTGTTTGAAGTGTTAACCATTCATGAGAAAACTACTGAAGTGAGTTTAGCTGTAGTTAATGAATGCAGAATAAAGAAGAGTACACTGTACACTACATACATAATGTACACACTGTACATTAGTTAATTCATTTTACAAAAATTATTGATATTTAAACTTGAATGTTACATCTGTGTGAGATTATGTCTAGTTTTGTCAAATTATTAATAAAATATAATAAGTTGAAATCATTCAATTCATTTTGAAATATACTGTATCATTTCTTTTCTCTTGACAGTCTGTTTTATCACATCTATTATAATATTGTCTTTTCTATCTATTAAAAGGACATTATTCAGTTATACAAGAGAGTAATTTTGTATACTCTCTAAATTGGTACAGAAGTGCAAAGAAAATTTTGGAATATATATGGAGAAATTGAATCGCAAGATGTTTCTGTCTATTCAAACCCTTTGAGTTTGTTTCTATTTACTTTTCTTCATGCACTGCAGAACAGTTGTCAGATTAAAAGTTCCCTTATGTTACGGGTATTTGAAAATTATACGAATGAAGTTTAAGGTGTCTTTGCAGAGAGAAAATTTATTTTTAAACTTCTGAAGAAAAGGGAGTGTGCATAAGGTTCTGTTTGTGGGATCATATTATGGTCCTTCAACATATGAAAAGTTCTTGTGCAGTTTCAGTGTGATAGAGATTATTGCTAGGATAATCTTTACGTTAGACATATTTAGAATGACAAAAAAAAAAAAATATTCTTGAAAGGAGGACTAAAAAAAAAAAAAGGTTATGACAACTATAAGCCAATTAGTGAGTATGTAAAACCTGTTAAAATATGGCTAGAGTTTACCATCATAGTATAGCCTGAAATTATTTCAAACTTTTTTCTTTGGCTCATTTTCATGCCCAAAGTAAAGATTTCTTGAACCTTTGGCACTTTTATGTATTATTAAAATTTTGGATTACATTTTATAAGATACTAGCTAATCCACCCTGTATTGCCCGGGCCCTGAACAATAACCTTAAATATACCTAAAAAAGTGACAAATTCACTTTACTCATAAAAAAATGTAAAATTATTACAGTGGTGGACATAATTATAAGACACCTACCTAATTTGACATACAGTGAAAGAAAAGATTCAGAGCTTAAAAATACTTTATCAAATACGACAAAAACATAAATTTATTCTGTTATCACAAATAATTGTTTTGCAGAAATGGTATTTTTATAGAGTTTAATAAAAAAAATTAAAAATACCATGGACAAAATTATAAGACACCCTAACATTTTAATTAAAACACCTGCTTTTTTTTCGAAATATGCAAATTATCTGCACGCTGTTATGACGTCAGCAGTTAACTAAAGCAGACGATAACCGACTTCACGAATTTACAAACATGCCATGAGGTATAAAATGCCCCAGCACATTTTATAGAATTCTTTAGGTCTTCGACACATGTAAACTGCCTCCGATTTCGGTAAACCTCACAAGATAAGATCCCCCACAAGTTTTCGATGGGATTTAAGTCTGGGGAGCGAGAATGCCACGGAAGAACATTGGTACTTTGCTCTGAAAGCCACTTTTTTGTTACGTGTGATGTATGAATCGACGCGTTATCGTGCTGGAAAGTGTAGTTTTCGCCACAAAGAAGTTCACTGTATAGGGCTAGTTGATCTTTAAGAAGATTCTTATACTTTTCGGAATTCATTCTTGCATGCGCAAAAACGATATCGGTTTTCCCTTGAGCCGAAAAACCAGCCCGAACCATTACTGAGCCTCCACCCATTTGGCGGCTCATAAGTACATCAGGAGACTTCCGTAAATCATGCCAATAATAGTGAAACCCCTCAGGACCATCCAGGTTAAACTTTTTTTCATCAGAAAATAACACAGAGTATCATTTGGAGGTCCAGGCTGTTAATTAAAGCGTTCAAAAAGATGTTATTTTAACACCTCAGCTTTCTAAAAGATAATGCGGACGCCAATTAATAACTTAAAGCATACAGAAATTAACGTCAATTAACCTCTTAAGCTTTCAAAATACTAATAATTTATTCAGCAGTAGAAATTTCTACCTCATTCCATGAAAATATTTAAACAGGAGTAAACAATTTCTAATTCACGTTACATATTACAAAAAATGCATCACGAGAAAAAAAGATGAGAGGATAAAAAAAGGAAATAAATAAAACATGGACAATAGGTTTAACATCCTCCCACCTTTTGATTATGTCGTATAATCAAAACTTCACATTAAATAAATTAATTTACATGAACATTATAAATCGAGTCTCTCTGGCATTTTTATCATTCTACCAGATCTAGTCTTTTTAACTTGAGATTCGTTCTTTGAAGGCTCAACCTGAGTTTCATTCAAAGTTGGTTTAGGAAAATTAATTTTGGTACAATCACTCGATGACACTTCTAGAGGATAAATTCTTTGAACAGGCCGAAGTATCTGCGAATGAGATGTTTGTAACTTTAAAAGCCAAACTTTTCCATCTTTACCAGGAATGAGCTCTGTAACAAGTCCTAATGGCAAGTTAATTCTTTTCTTGTTATCTGCTCCCACCAAGACTATATCTCCTACAGCCACTGAATGTTGGAATCGTCTCCCGATCGGCCGTTGGATAAGTAGACGTAGATATTCTGATCTAAATCGATTTCTTAGATCCTTTTGCAGTTCTTGCCTATATTTAAGTCTTCTAGTGAGAGAGTTTTCCTCGATTGCATCAACGTCTGGTAAACCACACTCATGAATGTCTTTCAAAAACATGTCTGGAGATATGGGTTTGATAGATTCTTTCTCTGACATGTAAGTTAGTGGTCGAGAATTTATAATACTTTCACAATCAGCCAATACAGTTATCATCTCTTCATAGTTCAAACAGGCTAGTCCTAAGACTCTTTTTAATAGATCTTTCATTACTCTGATCAGTCTCTCCCACCATCCGCCCCACCATGCAGCAGTCGGTGGGTTGAATTTCCATTCAATTGAATTGGTTGCTCCATACTTCACTATGCAACTCCAATTCAATCTTTTCAAAAAATTAGCTGCACCCAAAAAATTTGGACCATTGTCGCAATATATAATAGAACATCTTCCTCTGCGTGATACAAATCTTCTTAAAGCCATCAAAAAAGCCTCTGTTGATGCTGAAGTAACAAGTTCAAAATGTACAGCTCTGTAGATAGCGCATGTAAATATGATAACCCAACTCTTTTGATTATTTTTAAGAAATAGAGGGCCAGCCATATCAAGACCGATAATTTGAAATACTGCTGCATCTTTTACTCGATTTTCTGGTAGAGAAACAGGAGAAGATTCCAAATTCTTAGAATTAAATCTCTTACAAATGGTGCATTTGGATAAAACAGAAGTCACAGTTCTTCTTCCATTCAGAATCCAGTATTTTTCTCTGAGCAAATTTAAAAGAATCTGAGGACCTGCATGACAATTTTTGAGGTGAAAATGTAAAATTAATCGTTTGGTAACTTCATGATTTGAAGGAACAACCATAGGTGTGAGGAAATCCATATTGTCTTGTCTATACATAATTTTAGTCTTTACACGTATTATTTCTTGTTGATCTTTAAACGTCTCAAGAGTTTTCAATCTCTCATCGCTTTCATGGGAAAAACATTCCTGTTGTATCATCCAAATTATCTTCGTTTCTGCTTTCTTAAATTCATGACTTGTCAATTCTCCTCTAATTTGTTCTTTTGAATTAGAAGAATTATGTCTGAAACGTAGTATCCAACCAACAAGACGCACGATTTTTTCATAACTGGAAAAATACTGGTAGTACCAGGTTTTCTCTGGACTTTCATCAACATTAACCAGTAATTTTGTAGACTTCAATTTCTCTTTTTCAATTTCTTCTTCATTTATGTTTTGACATGTAAAATTCATATATTTATAATATTCTTCAGGATTTCGAAGCCAAGATGGACCCTCCCACCATTTGAGAGATACCAGCTTCTTTGCTTTACAGCCTCTAGATGGCAGATCTGCTGGATTCATTTCACCAGGTATATGTTTCCATAAAACAGGATCACTCAAATTTTTGATTTCTTGAACTCTGTTTCTAACAAAGACAGACCAGTTCTCTTTTCTGGATATCCATGCAAGAACCGTCGTGGAATCGCTCCAAAAATATCTTTCCATATCTTCACAGCCCAATGCGTCAATTAGTGATTTAGCCAATCTGGCACCAATCAAAGCAGCTAAAAGTTCCATTCTAGGTATGGTTACTCATTTTAAAGGACCTATGCGGGATTTCGATGCAAGAAGAAATAATTCAACATGATCTTTACTTGCTATCCTGAAAAATATAACAGCAGCATACGCATATTGCCTTGCATCACAAAATGTGTGAACTGTACAATCTTTTACATTATCTGGGGTGAGCTGAATATATCTTGGAATCGGAATTTCTTGTAAAATATTCAATTCTCGAAACCATTCAATAAACTCATATTTTAGATCACTTGCAATTTCTTCATCCCAGCTGATACTGTGGTGTAGCGAGTGTTAATTTCAAACATAAACATTCACGCACAGCTAAACTAATAAAGAATCCACTGGATTCAATTAAAAATTATTTAATTAAAAAAAATATTCTGTACAAGTTCTTTGTGATTTACAATTTAATCGTGATCTTCATAATCACCGCAGAACACAGCGGAAAGCACTAAAAAAAAACATCTCACTAAAGCCGGAGCTGTTTACAAGCGAACCTCATCGCTCGCTTTCCAACAACAGACTCCCTGCTTCTCTACGTCTACACTGTCCACTGGGGGTAAGGGCGGAAGTTCTCGGTCATTGCTCCAAAATGACCAACCCCCTCCCCACTTCTGCGAGCATCTTCTAACGTTCAGAAGGAAACAAGCGTTCTCTTGGAGAAATACTGCACCCTGCAGCCGTTGTTACAGCTCCTTCCCCCTAAAGAATTTTCATACGGTGCATACACCTATGAAAATGTAAATTTGAACCAGGTACCGAGCCCCTCATTCTTAACACACTAAATCTGAAAGGTCCCAACACCTAAACTCCAGTTGGAAGTGCTAAGGAAATACCTTAATAACTTTACCTTAATACTTTTACCTTTTACTAATACCTTAATAACTTTATACACTTTAATTTTTCTCTATACAAGGTTCATACAGACGCACGCGTACTCAGTTTTGAAAGACTCATGATAATCCTAGATTTCACTTATGAATTTCCATAACAATTCAAATAATAAAAACATTTTCGTAATCAAATCTAATATAACAGATGAGATATTTATCTGAGTTCAATAACTGACACAGTGCGATTCCTTGACATTAAAGAAAATTCTAAAAAAATACTAAATTACACACAAAATATATACAAGTGATAAATAACAAAAAAAAAACAATAATTCGTAAATAAAAATTATAAACAAATACTAATTCGGGAATCAAGTAAAGAAATTTACACTAATTAAATACTAAAGAAATTACACTTTTCGGTTCTACTTAACCCGTCTGCATTCCCGTGAAATAGTCCACACAGGGACGATGATCCTTTCCCGGAATCTCTGCCAAAATCATGAGGGACGTAAAATCGGACTGCCCTACTTCTATCACTCCTAATTCCAATAGTCTCCTGATTTCCTCTCTTAAAATTTCGGTCTGCCTAGGTGACATTCTATAAGGTTTCGCTCTCACCGGCGACTCATCTGTCAACTCGATATCCATCTCTACCAGATGGGTACGACCAGGGTCTGAAGAAAAAACTTTTCTATTTCTCTCTATAACCTCCTTAAATAAACTTATTTGGCTATCTGTCACTTTTTTCTCTAACTCGCTGTTATACACAACTTCCCAGAAGTCAATTTGTGTGGGGTTTGGCAGGGGATAAGGGATCTCAGCATCTTCTTCCACCTCTTCCGCATCTATGTCAATCAGCAGATTAACAAATTCAGGCCGCTTGTAATAAGGTTTCAAAAGATTCACATGGTAGATAGTCGCCTTATTGCGCCTCTCTGGCAAGTCAACTGTGTAATTTGTTTCCGAAATCACTCCAGTGACAGTTCCCGGCAATAGGTTTAACACAGGCCATAGTTTGTTTAGCGAAGTTTAAACGGTCCATTTTGTGCCGCCTTAGAAGCGGTGGTTTTTTCTTCAATTATTTTTATTTCACATAGGAAGCATTATGCAACACCCTGCGAATGGTTCTCCTTGAACAATTCAGTTTCAAAGCATTTTTAATGCCTGTAGTGGCCATCTTATTCTGTGTAGCGAGCGAAAGCACATGGTGTCTGTCTCTCGAGGACAGGCAAGGAGTACGTTCAGATCTATTAATCACCGATCCATTACTTCCTATTTTCAAAACATTTGAAATTACACATCTAGAGCGTTTAATAACTTTTGAAATATTGTTAACTGAAGCACCAGTTCCATTTAATCTCCAAATTTCGCGAATTTCACTTTCTTTTAATTCTGTACCTCGTGGCATGTTTGTAAATGCGTGAAGTCGGTTATCGTCTGCTTTAGTTAACTGTTGACGTCATAACAGCGTGCAGAAATTTTGCATATTTCGAAAAAAAGTAGGTGTTTTAATTAAAATGTTAGGGTGTCTTATAATTTTGTCCATGGTATTTTTAATTTTTTTTATTAAACTCTATAAAAATATCATTTCTGTAAAACAATTACGTGTGATAACAGAATAAATTTATGTTTTTGTCGTATTTGATAAAACGACATGAGCATTTTTAAGCTCTGAATCTTTTCTTTCACTGTATGTCAAATTAGGTAGGTGTCTTATAATTATGTCCACCACTGTATTTTATGGTTGTTTTTCACCCATGAAACTTTTTTTTATATTTTCTTTATTAATAAATTATTTTCAAAATATTAAATAATTTTTCATTTTAAAATATGAACCCAGCAAATATTGCAGTGTTTTAGAATAATAGATATGCTTATTTTAGAATACCAAATATTCTTATTTAAGAATAATATAAAGATTTTAGAATAACAGCTATTTCAGGATAATAGATAATATAGAAATCCAAATTTAGCTTTCACATATAATATTATATGGATCAGATTTCCTTAAAAATGTCACTTCTGATTTACATTTCTGATACACAAACTAGCAGAAAAAACAAAACATAAAGTATGAGACTTAGAGGAGATTTTGTCTAAGACATTTTATTGATTAAACGATTTTTCAGGGCTAAACATCGTAGATCAACAAAAGTCAGTAATTTGAAACCCTGACATAATATGACAGAAACATTTTTCTAGTTTTAATTTTCAATTAATCTAAATTTACCCTATTAAATTTAATTAAGTATAATTTGTAGTGATTTTCTGTAGAATAAAAAGCTACTGAAGGTGAGATTATTTTATATAAAAAAAAATCTTTTAATGGTTTTTTTTTTCTTTTTTCTAAATTTGTTTTTGTCTTCTTTCAATTTTTCATGAGTGAATTCGGGAAAAAAAAAAAAAAATCATGGTCCATTTGCATAATAGTCATGAAACAATTTTGTGACAAATATTATTTCCATGTATTAACATTAAAAATAATTCTAAATTTACTATGTGGATGTTGGAATTCTGTCACATCTTACTGTGAGCTGCCAATTTAGAAATGTTACATAAGAATGAACACATGTTTAGAAATGGTTATTCCAGGAGTTTCATTTCAATACAGATGGAATGAATGGTTAGTACTGTGAATTTTCTTATCTCCATCATAGTAAACTCTCTGAATTTTATGAATAGAAATGATCTTATAGTATTATTAAGCTTAGTCAGTTTTTCCCTGTTAAAAACTTATAATCATAATATAAAAACATCAAATGGAAAATAATTCAAAGGAGTTCTTTATGATTTCACAAACATTTTTTAAATAACTTAATTTAAAAATTGAAACAATTTTTCACAAATATTTTCAACAGAATTGAGTTTAGACATTTTCTCCACTAAGGATTTCTGCATCTCTAATGTGGAGGAGGGCACTGTAGAAATCTAGGAGAAGGACTTGCACTTTTAGACAATTAATAATATAAAAATCAGACATATGTCTGATGGGGTACATGGAAAAAGTACTTCCCAGACTATCTCCTGAATTCATCATTGATTTCTACCATTCTCTAAGGTAGGCATGTCAAACAACTGGCTCGCCGACTTCTTATCTGTGGCCCGCAAACCTTTGGCATTTTGCCTGTGTTTAATTTAGTTGTTGGAGTTGTTTTAGTTGTTAATTAGCACAGAATGCTACCTTTATTTTTTAATGGTAATATTTGTCTTATTTATTCTGTCATTAAATAAGAGAAATATTTCTCTTCAGAATGTGGTAGCATCTGATCTGTGGCAGCATAATTAACTCTGATAACTCAATTTTACATTTTAACACAATAAAACTGTGGATACAAAGATAACGAATTGGAAATCTGAACGTAACAAAGCACTGGATCTTGAATCTAAAAATTAAAAAAATAGCAAAATTTATACATTATTTTATTTAAAATTTTCATTTGTCTTATGTCGAAACTAATACTTTATTTTATTACTCTTTTTGATTTTACACCACTTTAGAAAATAATATGCTGTATTTATTAAATACTCAGAAATGTATTGTAAAATTTGAAGCTAATTAAGAACAGTTAAAATAAAAAAAATACAAAATATAATTAAACAGCTTTAAATGAGTTGCTTTGAAAGTGACACCAATTATCACTTTTGTGCTTGACACAAAACCCCAAGTCTGTCATCCAAGTTCTGCACTAGCCAAACATATGGATTTTAGATTTAAACTGTTTATTTTCATTACTTAGGTTAGTAATTGTGTCATTTTTAATGGATCCTGCATGATCTCTCTTTCTTTTCTTTCTTTCTTTCTTAAATTGATATACACATTTTATTGACATACTCTCATAGATTTCAGGATTTATCCTAAAAATATGTTAAAGCTATTTACCATTATGAATAAATATGATGAACAGAAGATGAACATCACAGATTTTCTTTAAAGGTGATTTACATTACAATTATATTCAAAGGAAAACTAAAATTTTATGTTTGATGTGTAGACACTGTTGGAGTTTAAAAAGAATGTAACATTAAGAGAGGCTACAGCACAAAGTATAAAACAAACTTACAAAAATCTGCGGCTAAACATTGGAAAGATAAACTGGCAGAATTGAAAGTCTTCTTAAAAGAGAATCAAAGTGCTTTCATTTCAAGAAGAGATATCTAGAGCATTTAAAGAAATTTGGAAATACTTTGAGCATAAGTACCACTGCTAGAAAGATTTATATATGTCGGATAGATTTATAAAAGTCTGATATGTGCTTAAAAACTTATAGTGCTTATAAATTTATATTATATTCTTATGCATATGCTTAATCATTGTCAATCTAAAAAATATCTTGGAAATATGGATAGTGAAGATAAACAGATCTACCTTCTTATTACAGATATTTAACAGCTTTCCATCATAAAGTTTTAACTGTTAATTTGGAATCGTTAAACAAAGTTACAATTTTCATTTTAAATTGACAAATTATGTATCTGATTTATTAAGACTATCAATAGACAAAGTACTCAAAGTTTTCATTTGAAATTACAAAGCACCTGAGAAAACTTTCATGTCAAGGCAAATTCCATAATTCTATCTTGTTATTTGATAGTATTAGTGTTTTCAAATATAATTTATTACTTTGATAAAACAGTTTTCAAAAATAAAATGTATTTCCTTTTAAATATTGCCAGGCATTATTACAAAAATCATCGGTGTGAAAATTTTTAGAATATATTAAAAATATTTTAAAATGAATGCAAAAGAAGATTTTTTGATTTCAAATAATATGAAAATCAGATTAGTCTATTTACCTCACCTCTAATGATTGATGTTGAAATTATTCTCCAGATTTTTACTGCAGTTAATCAAAATTCAGTGCGATTCCATTTTATATATTGGTATGGAAAAATATATACATATGGGGTTTCCAAATTTCTGTAATTATTCACCAATCGACCGATTTTTTAAAGTATAGTGTGTAATTAGGCATACATTTAGCTATATTTGGTAGCTTAATTTTATATGACATCTTTGCGTAGCTGCCAAGCTTTTGTTATTCTTCAAGTCAAATAAGCATAGTTTGAATTATAAAATGTATTTAAGAAATGTAATCAAATAAGTAGCGCACAGATACTAGACATATTTTATTAAATAAATTTTCTGATTCAAAATATGTATTTTTTTATTTTTACTTGACGATAACATGGAAGATTGACAGCTATGCCTTTGCTAGATCAGGATTAACAGACCAGCGTCTATAATCAATTTTTAAAATAAATGCAATGTAGTAAATTCAATTAAATTTTATAGATTTGGTTTATAAAAAGTAATTTAGAATATTTTCTTGTAAAATAAAATATGTATAATAATAACTTTGGAACTTTGTGTGATTATGTCTTTAACAGGCTGTGTTTTGTATGTGCACATTTTATTCTGTACAATGGTACTAATATTAATGGTACTAATTTTTTATGTGGCCTGCGGCTTTGCATATAATGCTTAATTTGGCCCGTGGTGGTAAACGAGTTTGACATGCTTGCTCTAAGGCAAGGCCTGCACTATGCCACTGAGTGATACTGAAAAATAAACATCCCTATGCACCGTGGACCTGGGGCTGACCAAATTGTACTCAATTGAGCTCAGTACCTCCTAATGCCAGCCCTATCTCACTTTCTTAAAATTGTTATATTTTAAGGTATTGTCCCGGCTTTAAAAATTCCCAATCATGAACATGCTTTTAAACAATATGTATTTAATTTAAACTAGTGATTTTCAAGTACAATTAATTTTTTTACAGGAAATTACAAAAAACGTCAAATTTCCTTATTCACTTATTTTTGTTTCAGCTTTATGAATGAAAATGTACATTGTTTAAACATGTTATCATTTTCATAGGCTGCAGCACTTTACTTCTCTCACATTAGAAATGTTTAATGAATGATTGTTTTTTAACATTTTTACCAACAGAAGCTTCATTCTTTCTGTGGTTAAGACCCTCATGGTTGTAGAGCAGAGAAACCGAAATTTTAAGGACTCACTCTTATTTCAATTCTAGAGATATGAAAATTCCATAATTGGTCATTCTGATACAATCTTACTAAAACTTTGCAGTTTTTTTTAAATGCAAATGCACATTTCCATTGTAAATGATTTGCAAATGAAGCATTGTTAAGGGACTTCACTGAAACTTCCCAATCGCGAAATCCCATGTTAACCTATGGAAAAACTTAGTGTGATTACTCATTACCTAATACAATTATTAAAATATGGTTTTTACCACCAAAAAGTTGATGTCAAATGCCGATGATGTGAGTTTTTAAAAATTGTCTCAGTAAATTTTAAGTATTTTTAAGAAGATAAATTTTCTTCAAGTAGAAATTTCAAAGTTTATAGAGAATTTTTAAATACTTAAAATTTAAGGAGACAACTTTTAAAAAATGTACATTGTCGGCATCTGTCGTCTACTTCCTAATGGTGAAAACCTATTTTAATAATTATATTAGGTAATGAATAATTGCATCTTTAAGTTTTCCCATAGGTTAACATGAGATTCTGTGATCGGGAGTTTCAGTGAAGCGGCCTCTTAATTCTCATGCATAAAAAATAAACATCTTGAAAATAAGCTCTTATGTGTCTTTTAGAGCAAAAATTAATGTAAGACCCAATTTTATTTTAGGAGAAAATTGGTGTTTTATATGTGAATATCTTTGAACAAGTTTTTATTTTTTTAAAACTCAATTCTCTTTATGTCTGTTTTCTGATTCCACATTAGTTTTTGATTTTTATAATAGTAACCACTAAAAAAAAAATTATATATAAAGCAATAAAATTGTCATATATGTATTTTCTTGTAAAATTTTCAGTGGTTTATGTTCATAATTGAAATTATGTTGTAGTTAGGCTGGGCATATGGTCCTCAACATTTAATTCACCCTCTTCAGCTGCTCCATCAGAACTGTGTTTATACTTGTCCCACACCTATTCAAGTAAGTGTTAGATAAAATTATTTAAGTAATTCATGTAATAATATTTTTTTTCTGCTTTTGAGTGTATGTTTTCAGTTTTGTCATTTTTAAGTAACTTCAAACAAGAATCTTTTGTTTTTAGCTGTTATGTATGTATGTCCATAATTTTCTCAACAACCACTGAACAAATTTGAATATAACTTTTTACACTACAATTCTAGTATATCAAGGAAGATTATAAGCTAAAAATAGTCATCATATCATGTATCATTTTCTTAGATATGTGTAAAAGAAATTTCATTTATGATTGTCTAAAGCATGTCAGACAGGGATGCTGGCATTTAGGTTGTCTTTTTGAGCTTAGACCAATTAGAACTAGATGATGCTTGTAGGCATGCTTCATGTGTACAATATGGATAATGTTATCCCCAATGTATTGAAGCTTTTTGATTGGTCAAGATGATGTTGTCATTGTCTTGGAACTTTGCTCTAATCAAATCATGTTCATTTGGGAAACATGATTCATGTTTGGTTGCTGCTGATATTGGCAGAAGTATTGTCATTCCCTGTCTAGTTCTGTCAGCTCCATTAAGGAAGTACAACAGTGTTTTCCAAGCCGAACTACTGGCTATACTAAAAGCAGCAGAATGGGGAAATAGCATAGGGAAGGAATACAGCATTCGCTCGGACTGCATGTCAGCCATCCAATCACTCAGTAAACCCTTCAATGTAGCAAAATTAATCAACACAATACAAAAAACAGTAAAAGACTCAAACAATAAATTCAAAATTAGCTGGGTCAAAGCACATGTGGGTATCCAAGGAAACGAGAATGCTGACGAATTAGCAAAAAAGGCTGCAGAAAACCAAAATAAAGAAATTCCATACCATCTAGAAAGACCAATATCAAACTTAAAAAGAAAACTAAAAGAACTCACTATCAAACAATGGCAGTTCGAGTGGGATTATGGGGAAACGGGCAGGAAGACATGAATACTTCCCAAAAGTAGATTCTCGCAGAATCATCAGCTGCAATCTACTAAGTCAAATTTACACGGGTCACGGAGCATTCTCGGACTACTTACACAGGTTTAAGCGCAAAGACGCACCAGACTGCTCATGCGGGGAGTTGGGAACCCCCAAACACTATCTAACAAACTGCCCACTAACCCAAACACTACATCTGATCCACATCACACCGAACAACGAAAAAATATGGCACAACCAATTAGCGAACAACAAACAAGTACAAACAAAAGGAAGAGCAGTGATGAGATGGTTAGTAGAAAACATCGATCTCATATCACAATAAATACACCTTCCCAGCAGCGAGATTCCTCAAAAGCATTTCCCACCCTCAAAAGCCATCCCTTTGGTAAGTATATTTTCTAATATATCTTTAAAAAAAAAAAAAAAAAAAAAAAAAGTAGCAATGGAACCTTTTTGCTACGCCAAAAAAAATCGATTTTTTTTTCAGCACTAGTGAGAAGTGGAAGTCATCTGTGACGGACTGAATTTCACCAACTGATGAAGGCAAATAGCCAACAAAAAGTGAACAAAACACAACAAAATAATTAAATGGTGAATGCACAAAGCACACCTGCCAAAGAAAGTTAATGGAAAAAAAAAACAGTGTCACATCAAGTGAATACAGCCTCATAGGTACATGACGGACTAACGGCCACGGAACAAGCCCCACTCCATTAGTGCGAAAGTTTCTCAAACAACAAATCAATAAGTTGGACAAAATTCAAAAGCAGTGATAACAGCCATTAGGATTCAATGGACTGATCGCAAAAAGCGTATTCACGAAGGAAAAAAATCAAAATCCCCAATGCTTGGGTGAGATAGAAATGTGACAACCACCAGTAACAGAAGTTACAATGTGACAACCACCAGTAACAAAAGTTACAATGTGACAACCACCAGTAACAAAAGTTACAATGTGACAACCACCAGTAACAAAAGTTACAATGTGTCAACCGCCAGTAACAAAAGTTACAACGTGACAAAACCCACGATAGTGACATAATAACCAGTGAAACTCTCGAAACAAGACCAAGATTCAAAATGTGAAAACCAGCTCTAGCACAAGCTAGAGGTAAAAATATATCAAGAAAGAGACAAAAAACAACCCACAACAGGGGTGAGCATATAAAAACGCCAAAAAGCCTTGACAGAGACAAATACAACAAAAAGTGAAATCAGCCCATAAAAGAGGCGATAAACACTACAGCGACAACCCACCATGATCGTGACAAGCCAACAAACATGGTAAATATGTAAATCTATGTACGCTATTGGCACCTGGTGCATGTAAAATCCGTCGTGGGTGCAAAGCCCTCCAAGTTACCTGTGAATAATACCTCTGGGGGTGCCTGGTCAGGTGAGGGTCTCGTCACCTGATCAAGGTTCTAAATTACGAGACCTATTAAATCTGTCAATTCAACAAAGTTAAACAGAAACCTTGAACCGGCAAACAAAGATAACAGTAGCAAATCACAAGAGAGCAAGCACAGCAGCGATGTAAACAAATCAATAGTCAGGTGGATCACAGCCATTCTGTGATCAGGCGATTTCCGCCCCGCACCCAGGTACTAACCCGTTAAGCTAGGCATTCATGCCGGGCAGGTAGGGGCCTGGTTAGCGGTATATAAAAAAAAAAAAAACAGTTTATGTAAGAGACTGATGACATACAACCAATAAAATTTGATTGGTCGGGAGAATTTTGAATGAAAACTTTGCAAGCTGCCATTATTACCAAGCTAATTTTTCTGATATGTTTCCATCATTTAAGGGTGTATTCAAATCCAAACTGCTTATTTTGAGACACATTTTTAAATTCATTTTTGCTCTAAAATGCATCCAATTGGCAGGTTCTTTTATTCAGAAACTTTAATATCTGTATTGTCTCGATATTTTGATAAAGGCAGAATATATTTTTAAAAATGCTGTCAAAGTGGACATTTGGAACCGAATTTCCCGAAGCAATAGCGCTGGAAACAAAAAAAAATTATCGTACTCTGAAAATAATTGTTTGTAAATCAATTTCTAATTAATTGAACGAAAAATAAAAACATAGCTCCCTTATAAATCTCTTCATAAATCACGGCACCAAGTTTCATGTTTTTACTTTTAAAAATGAGTCTGAAAATGTGTCTCAAAATTTTGAGTTATTGAGCATGGAAAAATATTTTTTTTTGAATACCGCCTTAATTGAATTTGTACAGGTGAGTGTTACCAAATTCTAGAATGGAGGTTGCCATAAATTGGATAAAAATTTCCAATCCCTCCCATAGCAATATGCACAGATGCATAGTAATCACAAAATAAAGTATGTTGCAATTTTCTTCAATCTGTCTTTAAAAATTGTTATTTTTTCCAATCGACTACACAAAAAATTGCAATTATCATTGATCAGTCAAGTAAGAATTATGATTTTTTGGCAGCTAAGTCAAACACTTATACCAAGGCTTTCAGTGGTTCAATCCTTCTCCATCTGCAGCATGTATGTTAAACTTATTTTATTAAAATTTAAAACCGAAAAGGGATAAAATCTGCACCATATTTCCTTCATATCTGTTTTATTTTTACTTTTATGGACATAGAATTTTTTATGCAAAATCAGTTATTAAATTCATCACTGAACTCTATTAATCTATGCTGCTGATTTACCTCAATAAATTTTAAAATACTGTGTATCACTGAAGAAAAAACATATTTGTTTACAAAATAGCGTAAGTTTTGATGTATAAAGCATAACTGTATAAAAAGTGTATAGAATAACAACTTTGGGATGTTTAAGGTTGGAATATTATGTGTTTGTATATTTTCCAAACCAATTCAAAAGTGTTAAAGTTTTAAATTTGTTTAGCTATACAATCTCTTTCATTAGCTTTTATTTATATAAGAAAACAAAGATCTGCATGAATTACATAATTGTTAAAACTCAATTTAAACATTTGTTTGAACATTTGCTTGGAATCATACAGCCTATTACATTCATTAACATCAAATTAAATTAGCATAGGCATTAAATACTCAGAAATATAGGAAGTGTATATATGTGTATAATTAAATTACAAGAAAATCATAAGTATTGTAGCAAAATTATATGTACTCTTTATATACTTAATAAAATAGCCAGGTCAACTCAGTTCATTAAGCATATAAGGCTACTTTTATACAATAGCATGTCAACGTCTGGCTTTTTTTCTGGAGTGTAACATGTCTGTAAAAAATAGGCAATGTTAAAATGAGTGTTTTTGTACAATTATATGCTAGTTGTAAGATTTTAAAAGAATCAGTGTGCATTTTTTAGAGTGATGGAGGAGATGTTGAGTCCTATCTGCAGTGATAATATGGTTTCACATAGAATTGCAATAAAATTATTCCATGTTAATTCTTTGTTTTTACATATCCTTTCTCATGTTATTCCAATAAAGTTATTGCATATTGATTCTTGTTTATTTATTTTATTCTTTCATTTTCTCATGTTATTTCAATACAGTTATTGCACATTTATTCTTATTTGGCGAAAGCTGTTTGGTGTTTTCAGCAATATCCAAATTACTTACACTGTAGTGCTGTTAAAAATGAAAGTGACATTTGGTAGTTTAACATATTAAATGTTCATGATGACTAGCCAATTTTTATGTAGATTATAGCCTGAAAAATAACATAATATATGATCATGTGAATGCACAAATACATGTGCTGTTTCTTTTTTTTCTTCCCAAAAGGATGCTGTTGCAACTGGTTTCGAGACTGAAATTGCTCGGTTTGGAAAACCTGATAGTTACTGGAAGGAGCTTTCTGAGATGCTTGAGAAAAAAAGAGATAAAATGGCAAAGTTTTTGTCTGAAGTTGGTATGGCACCTGTAATGCCAGATGGTGGTTACTTTATGATAGCTGATTTTTCAGCATTAGGTAAAATTTTATTCAATGTATCCAATATATCAGTGTTTTCTGTGTCAATTTAAATATATGTAAAATATTTATTGCTAAATTTTTAATGCAAATTCTTAAATTTGTTTCTAATATTAATATCATATCTGCTAATATGTATGTCCATTTAAAATATGCTTGTACTTGTTCAAGCTGATAAGATAGCTTTCAAGGAAATTAACATAACCTTTTGACTACAGCCACATATGGTGCATACATTAATGAAACTATGTGAGTTCTGACCATGGTCTATGCCTCATATGTGGTTTTGCACTGGACTCTCTTAACTTTCTTGCAATACCTGGTAGAAGGAAACTGTTCACTACTTATGAAGATGTAGTTAAGGGGTTCACTGCTGTGTGCCATTCATTGCACTTAAGATTAATTGTAGTATGAGAAACCAATATTTTCTTATATAACTGTAATGTTTTACAATGAAATGTTAAAAAGCTGGTATGATACACAAATAAGGGGAAAAAACTTGATAACACCATAAAAATAAGAAATGCACAAGGCCTTTGGAAAAAACTCTGTCTTTCTTCATAAGGTACAAATAAGATGTGCTACCACTTTCAGGCTGTTATAGTACATGCATGGATAAAAATGATTTTGTGATTGAAGCAGAATGTATCCATATTTTATTTTGAGAATAATCTTAATAAACATAATATATATACCGGGCATCCTAAAATGGACTGACTGATTTTAAAATTCAATAACTTCCAAACGGTGATGGATATTTAAAAAATTCTTGCAGGAGAGTAATGTATGATGTCAGGAGTTTTTTGACTGTGATTCCTGATTTTAGTTTGAATTACCAGCAATAGAGGGTGCTGCGAGCAATAGACATCCAATTGAGGCAGAAGCAGAAATCACATTGATGCGAAAAAAAGAGGTTAAATACATGAAGTGAGTCTCATTCATCAATAAAATCTTATTCAGAACCGGGCCCTAAGAAAAAGATTGTATTAGCGAATGAGATCCATATATTTAACCTTCTTCCTTCGCATTATAGCTGGGTGACTTTAGTTTTGGCCTCGATTGTACACCTATTGTTTGCAGCACCATCTATTGCTGGTAATTTGAACTAAAATCAGGAATCACTATAAAAAAACTCCTGATATCATAGATTACTCTCCTCCAAGAATTTTTTAAATATCTGTCACCGTTTGGAAGTTATTGAATTATAAAATCAGTCAGTCCTTTTTAGGACACCTGGTATAGTATATATCTAAACCAGCCATACTCAACCTGCAGCCCGCGGGCCGCATGTGGCCCGGCGACCTTTTATGTGCGGCCCGAGACACATAATCATTAATCTATATTTATGAAATGAATTTAGATGTGAATAAAAAGTATTTAAGATCTTCACTGTTGTTTTAAATATTTTCATGGGAAGACAAAATCTGCCCTGTTATTTATAATTAATTTAAAATTATGTTCAAATATATCAAATATCATTTTCATAGCCAAAAGTTCTTTTTACATGCAGTCCTATTTGTGCTACAGTGTTGTATACATTTCTTAAACTACATTACTAATAAAATAGTATTCCAAATTAATTAAATTTGCACTATATATTTTTACAATTAAAGAAAAATAAAGTTTCTGCATTGAGCAAAATTCTGATTTACTAGAGAAATCTCCTGATTTTTCCCTTTAGAACTTGGAAATTCAACATTGTTATATTATAATGTTTTATTACTTATACCGTGTTACTTATTATATAACTAGGGTGAATGCTTGTCATGAAAAAACATTAGCACCAAAAAATTTTTACACCTACTATTTCTAAACAACAAATATTGAAGCCTATTTCTACATTTGCAGTTGAATTAAGGGTTATTGTTTATTGAAAAGTTTATTGTTTGGAAATAGCGGTGTTAAAATTTTTCGTAATATTTCTTCTGCGACAAACGTTCAACTCTACTGGTAATATTAACTTTGTGATATTGATTTGTTATACTACTTTTGTTAACTTAATACTTTAATTAGCCTTTTTTAGACTCTTATAAGTGCCCGCCTAACGTCGCAAATATATGTTTCCGCCCCGGGAGAAAAAAAGGTTGAGTACGGCTGATCTAAACTGATACTCAAAACTTTAGGGGGTGACAAGACATGTGAAAACAAAAAGAAAATTGTGTAAGAAAACACAGTCTCAATACGCTTATTCAATCGAAAAAACAGGATGTCTAACACCACTCTGAACCTCGATTTTCCTTCGTATAACTATAAAGAAGATATTATAGCAAAATCTTTATCAAAATTACTTTGCTTTCTATGAAATGTAGTGAAATCGCAAGAAGAACTATAAACAATCAGCGTCCATATCTAAACAACAATGAGCTAGATCATCAAAATCCAGAAGGTAGATGAATATGCACATGGTGTGTCTGACTGAATTATAGTTCAATCCCATCATTTCCCTTTGGAGTGGAGTATCTTAGGGATTAAATTTTTATAGACCCTTCTGGATTGTCTTATTTATAAGGTATATAAAAAAAGTTTATCTTTTGAAATTTGCTGCTGTTTATTAAATAAATAAATTTTAAAATACACTGTATTTCTTATAGGCATTGGGGTTTTTCAATTTTAGAGAAATACTTGATGAATTGTTCTTGCACTCCAGCGATGAAAAGAACATGTTTCAACTCTCATTTTCCTTTGAACATGTTTCAACTCACATTTTCCATTGAACATGTTTCCACTAACGTTTTCCATTGCTTTCGCCAATGGTGATCTTCCATATTTGAGTTGTGATTCATTTCTTTTTTACTGAGGAATTTTGAACATTTTCTTGAATAGCATCTCCAATATCTTTCTAAGTTTTCACATGATTCAACTGACCTTTTCACATAAGTTGGTCTATATACTAGTTGAATGTTAAATAAATTTTGAAAAAAAAAAAGCGCTATCATTTGTGCATGTACATTTAAAACTTATTCATTTCTAATTGCAATATAATATTTCGCTATAAATTTATCAAGTTTTCTGAAATTGGTGTCAAATTTGGATGAAAACTCTGCAGTTTATAAATTTGAAAAATGCGGGATTTTTTAAAAAATCTTTCAAAAAACTTTTTATATTTTCTTGGACAGATGTGCTGTTCTAACAAATGCACCCAAATATTGTGAAAAGCCTACATAATAATTTATTACAGCTATAGATCATTTTGATTTCTTTTATGATACAGGGTGACTGCAAATATATTTCTTTTTCATTTTGTTGTTGGCCCCCTCTTGTGACTAAAACTTCAATACAAAGTCCGAGTTTTATGTGGTATGGAAAACCTGAAAAAGTCAGGGAAATTTGTTGTTGATCTGGAATAGATAACCTGTTTCTTCATTCCATTAAATCCTATCATACGTAATTAATTCAATGATATCCCATGATAGGTAATGATTTTAGGTTGCCATGGTGATTACATCATATTTAAAATGGAGTCAATATTATTTACATATTACTGAATTTAAAAACCGAATTTGTATACTAAAATTGTTTAATTATAGCAATCATCAGTACAATTGAAGTATTTTTACATTTTAGGCTCTAAAGTTAATTTAGATGGTGAAGAAGGTACAAAAGATTATAAATTCGTAAAATGGCTGTCAAAGACCAAGGTGTGTATTGTTTTTTATGTGAAAATGTTTGTGTTTAATGAAATAAGTTTCTAAATTGTTGTTTTGGTCTTTCAGAAATTGCAAGGAATTCCTCCCAGTGCATTTTATTGTGATAAAGACAACCATTTAGCAGAAAATCTAATAAGATTCTGCTTTATCAAGGTAAGTTTCATTGTATGTTCTCAAAGTTGTATGTTTATGTCTGCAATTGATTTTCTTTGTCAAGCAACTAACGAACTAACCAATACGACCAAAGTTAGAATAGCTGCATGTGACTAGTTAGGGTGAAGAAAATAAAGCATCCTCTCTTCATATTCATGATGAAAAAAAAAAAATTATAATACACAGCTAGTGTCTAGATTTTTTGTTTTATATGTGCTAAAAATCATTCGTACCTTTTTAGTAATAAGCAAGGAAGACAAAATCATTATATTAATCGTAGACTATGTTGTCAAACATGTATTGCATTAATATATATCATAGCTGCCAACTTCCAGTTTTATACCAAGTCAAATAAACATTTTAAACCAGAAATTTTACTTAATAAATAAAACCTAATAAGTACAACAACAACAAAAAATGACACATTTATTAAATAAATTTTCTGGTTCAAAGCATATTTATTTGACTTGTAAAAATAATCAAAAGTTTGCAGCTATGATATGCACATCATTTATTTGCTAATAAGATTCTGTTTTGTCAAGGTAATTTCTATTGTATGTTCACAAAGTTAATACAACTGATCAAAACTACTGTTTCAAAGTCTTAATTCAGCTAATTGCATAATTAACATTCTGAAATTTCATTAAAATAAACAATAAACATACACTCTTTAATTTAATGTTGGCAATTAAATGTTTGCTTAAAATGTGTCTTGGTAATAAAATGCAGCAGGACAAAACATGTTAACAATTTAGGTGGTGTATTTTCTATAGAAAATTTTGTAGAGTCTGCATAAATACCATTTTTATATTCTAAGTTTTTCAGAAAAGTATAACTTTGAAATGCACTACTAATACTTTTTAACAATTAAATAAGTAATTTGTTATTAATATCATACAATTTGAAAATTTTCCTACTGAGTGAAAAGGTGTCCAGGCCAGGAATCGAACCCAGAACCTTTGACTTAAACTGACAATGCTCTTCCAATTGAACTACCTGGAATTACAACTGGCTGAAACATTTCACTCAGACAACCTATTTCAATTCCTACTATTAGTTAACACTCTCCCTATATATATTTATATATCTTGTTCAAATTTTCAATCGTTAATAAAATACTTTTTATTCATCCACTCAAGTTCAAATACATTTTTTTAAGCTTGTAGTGGATGACACTTGATGTTAATACAGTTTTTCAAATATTAATTCATTAATTAAATTTAATTAATTCATTTTAGTTTTTGCATCATAAAAAGCGAATAAGCCACAAGTTGGCAAAAAGGTTGTCATTCCTGGTAGCTTAATTAGAAGAGCATTGGCAATTTTAGCCAAAGATTCTGTCTTCAATTCCTGGCATGGACACTTTTTCACTCAGTTGGAAAATCTTCAAATTGTATTATATCTTTACTAATCAGTATGATTGGGTTAAAATAATAAAAAGTTGTTATAAATAATTTTATTAGTAGTGGGTGTTTTTAATAACTTATTAATATCTTAAATAGCAGTTGGAATTGTATTTTTCGTCAATGAATGAAGCAATTCTTCACTCTAATGTACTGAAATAAATCCTGCTGAGTTTTTTCATACACTTTGAGCATTGTGGTACCTACGTTCATTGCACACTTCGTACATGTCACATATTGTGTCTGTACATTCATATAATAAACTTCTATAACTTTATTTAATTTTTACGACTGCACCTAACTATTATTATTTTTTCAAAAATTTTTTGTAAGTCCATCTATTTTTCTTTTTCTGCTGGATATGTCCGTCCATGAATATATGTAAAATATGCCCAAATTTTTTAATGCAATGTTCTTCTCAGAGTCACTTCACAGGGTGTGACATTCAACAAATTTTAAGTATGTTACATACAGGCCGAAAATAAGAAATAGGCTCATCAAAACAGGCCAAAAAGAAGAAATAAGAGTGTATTGGTAAAGTTTATCATTGCATCATAAATTATTTAAGTTCAGATATTAGATATTTTTTAGTGATAAAATCGTTTAAAGTTGATTTTATATTTTTATTCAAAGATAATACTCTAGAATTTAAAGTTGTAAAAGATTATTTCTTAAGATATTTCAAGATGATAAAATTTAATCTTACCAAATAAAATTAAACTAAGTAAATATAGAAATAAGATAATTTTATTTCAACAGAAAACATATTTGTTTTAGATTACAGCTTGGATTCCAGAATCAAATTTTTACTTATGGAGTAATTAAATTTCTTTAATATGAATTACGAAAGATCATTAACACTTATTTTTTGTTGATGTTGGATGATGTATACAGAGAGCAAATTATAGCTCACACAAGATTGATGGCATTCATCTTTTTGTAAATATTGAATGGAGAATGTGATATGAAGTTACAGACAAATCACACAGCATTGACTTCAGAGTTCTTATCATAAAACAATGTTTACCATATAATTAATTAAAGAGAGTTCTAATTGAGGATAATGTTCTGAAACTGAGAATTTTAATTGAAAAATAATAGATAAGTAAATATCATATAATATTTAGTGCACCATTGCACTAATGGATGTAAGATTGCTGAATCGAGATTTCAGGTTTGAATATGGAAATCTTTAACCTAGCTATACACTCCATACAGCTTGAAGACGATTGCTGGACCGATATTGAAAGGAGGGAAATTTATGTAGTAAAGAAAAATAGCTTGCAGAAAAGACAGTTCGGAAGATTTGGACAATTTGTTTACATCATCGTCAAAATGAGAAAAGAATACTACATGAGAATTCTTCTATGAATTATGGTAAACTTATGAATCTTGTGACGTTCTTTCACATTTACAGATGGAGATCTTATACTTAGCTATACACTTTATACAGCTTGAAGGTGATTGCTGGATCAATATTGGAATGGAAGAAATATTGTTAGGAAGATAGTCATCTAATTGAAGAAAGAATATGCCATCAGTATTCCTATATAAATCATGGTAAACTTGCATATCTTGTGTCAGGAAAACAGATAGACCCAATTTGCTTATATTATAGTTAACAAAAAGATAAACACAATGCTCTTAGAAAAAATTTTGGTGAGTCGCACAAACCAAAAAAATGATGACTTTAGCCAAACCGGAAAACTTGTTGAACAGTCGTCATTTGAGAGTTCTCTGAGCTCCAAAGAGAGAGTCAATCTATGAAGGTTGACTCATCTCTGGTTCATCCCTCAAAAAAAGAAAAGACATACAGTTCAGAGGAAAAAATTACTGCAACTGATTACTTTACCAAATCAAATCCTCCCCCCAGAGGAGATGCGAACCCAGCATGTCAAATTACTATTGCTATGAACCTGAGTGTGTTAGTTATGGTCGCGACTAGATCACCAGACTGAATTTTGAAAATAGAATTTGTATGAATGGCAACAGCAGACTTCGAGAAAGGCATTTTAAGGATGTTCACTTGTAGCATGGGTCCACTGCACTGAATTAAAGATGGAGGCAGATCGCTGTCACATGAGTCGAAAGTTGTTGTTTTTAACTTGTGAAGAAGGGTAAATAAGATGGCGATACAGCGGTCGTTAAAATATTAATGGCAGGTGGTTTAAAAATTGGAAAATGAGTAAAGCTAATTTTTTGTTTTTCTGCTTTACAGAAAATGATCAGAATTTATTACCGAAACTATGCTAATTATTTACACTTACTGAAAATGGATTAAAATACGAAAAATTTATTAATTAGAAAAAATAAGAGTTTAATTTAACCACTTAGAAAAAGGAAAAGCTAGCAGATTAAAGATTGTTTTTAGAAAAGATTATACATTAATAATGGTGGCATTAAGTAAATAAGATTAAATGATATTTTAGGAATTAAATTTTGGAATTAATTGAGTTTAAATTAGAAAGATGAAGTTATTTATTTTTAAAGAATAATTTACTGATTGAAGATTTGATTTTGGAATTATGATTATTATTTATAGTTAATGTAATGTTTGAATTAAATTAATTTTTAGAAGGAAATGTTATATTCTGTAACAAGTTGTCATTAGATTTTTATTAAAACCATACTTTTATGTGTAAGATTTGCTGACATTTTATGCAAAATAAATCTTCATCTAGAGATGTTACCGCCTTTAAAATCCTTCAAAGAATTAATTTTAGTATTACATGAGTTTTAATTTTTCTTATTCTTAAAGATTTCCTTAAAATTTTGAGTAAGTTACTGATACTGCATATAAAATTTTGTAAAAGGGGATATAAGATATTTTTAATCATTTATTTTTTAAACATATCATTAATAATTATTACCTTTTCATTGATATAAAATTCATTATTACATTGATAATTAGCACATGTTTACCAAATTTAATGTTACATAACCAACTATAAGAAACCTTTGTCAAAATTTTGTTAAAGATATAAATGTTTTCTTGGTCTGTCTGAAGGATTGAATGCATCTAAAAATAATGTTTGGTAAATATAATTATTTTTTATAAGATTAAATGTTATTATTTTATTTATTTATTTGTCCTCAGAGCAATGCTAGAGTTATTATTCTCCTCTGCTGCCTAACATCATCAGAATCTTCAACTTCTGTTGTGATCAAATATTTACCTAATTGTCTTTGTAATAGTAGACCAAAATCATCAGTTGTTTACTATTTTTTTTTAATTCATTCAGTGATGGAACATTTTGTAAATATTAATGTTTTTAATATTCACCCTGAATTGTACAGTGCAATTGGTAAAATTATTAAAGTCATGGTGGTATAGGTTACTAAGTTTGAAAATTGATGCTAAATGCATAAAGAGTATCTGGACATATCAAACTAATAATAGGAAGAATTGTATAAGTCTGAATTGAAAAAAAATAAAAATAAAAATAAATAAATAAAAACCTGTATAAATAATACGAGAGAATGTCCCATACATGCTTTTTAAAAAATACTTTGATTTTTTTTTTTTTTTTTTTTTTTTTTTTTTTTTTTAAACATTTAAGAGCCTACACTAGTCACGCAAAGAACACCAGCTAATGTTAAGCCTATAGGGCGTTTTTTTTTTTTTTTCAAATATCTTGCATGCATTTTATTTATTTATTTTTTGCATAGGATACCTAAGGTTGATATCTAATGTTGTGCATTTGTACTTTTTTGATTTTGGTTACAGTTCTTTTATATGTCAGCAGTTTCTCTTTTGGAACTGATTCTGAAAATTATAATATCCTCATATAAAAAAACTGCAACCAAAATCAAAAAAGTAAAAACACACAACGCTAAATATTGATCATAGGTATCTATGCAAAAAAAAAAAAAAAAAAAAAAAAAAAAAAAAATCATTTGAAATTACTAAAATGTTTGCGAGATATTTGAAAAGAATGCTGTCATAGGATTACCTTTATCTTGTGAGTGTTTTCACATGACTAATGTAGGCTCTTAAGAAAGTATGGTTCACACGATTTTGATTTTAACCCTCTGTCAGACATATGGACTATGACCTAGTCCAGTCCTGTATTAGCACCTCAATGTTGGCTCTAGACAGAGTGTCACATCTCTGGTGTTCAGCAACTAAGTTTGGTGGGGATTTCTCATGCCAGTAACCATGTGACTCTCAGTGATGCAACTGGTCCCCCACCCTAACAAAGTTCTACACCTGTGTCCACCTGCCTAACCCTGTTACATTTTTGTGAGTTTTTTAAGAAATGTGGATTTAATTTTATAGTTCTAACTTTATGTAATATTTAGTTTTTGATTAAATTTTAGTGAGTTGTACTGCAGACAGTCCCTTATATTCATTTGCTACACCTGTAGTCAAACATGCCTGACAGAGAGTACATTTTTGTGAGTTTTTTTTTAAAAGAAATGTGGATTTAATTTTATAGTTCTAACTTTATGTAATATTTAGTTTTTGATTAAATTTTAACGAGTTGTACTGCAGACAGTCCCTTATATTCATTTGCTACACCTGTAGTCAAACATGCCTGACAGAGAGTACATTTTTGTGAGTTTTTTTTTAAAAGAAATGTGGATTTAATTTTATAGTTCTAACTTTATGTAATATTTAGTTTTTGATTAAATTTTAGTGAGTTGTACTGCAGAAAGTCCTTGACATTCATTTGCTACACCTGTAATCAAACATGCCTGACAGAGGGTTTACTGCCTCAAATAATGCAAAGTTTTAAGTTTTATATACTTTTGTTTTAATTGCAATATACAAATATAATTGAAGGGTTAAGGAGAAAAATGACGATATTCACAAACTAGTTATTTTGAGTTATTTCTATTTTTTGCATGGACTTTCAATGTTATTCTCCTTTTATGCCTATCTTCAACTTTTTTGAATGACTACTTTCATTTTTGTCTTGATCCAAATTTACCAAACTAGAGTATCCCTCTCAAGTTAACAAATATTATCACCTCAAATCTCTCAAAATTCGACTATCATCATTTTTCTACCTGACCCTTCAAATGTTAATACATTTCGAAATATTCTTGGGTAGAGTAATTTTCTTCTCAGTTTCATTCATTACTGCTGCTTGACCCAAATCAGGCAGCTGTAAAATTGCTGATTATGGCAGGTGGAGTTGCTCATTTCTGTAGCATTCCTCAAAGTTAGAAGTGCATCTTAGGTGGTGCTAAATAAGTAATGATGTTTATACAATTACATGGTTATAAACATCATTCTAAATATGCTTTGTTCATGCTGTCGAAGTGTCATGTGTGTCCTTAAGGATTCTTCCTAATTAACATTTTTCTCTATCTTTTTAACACTTTCCAACCTAGTTGAAAAGTGTTTGACTTCGGTTTGTCTGGCCGTATGGCTGTCTGCCGTCTGTCCGTGCTCTAACTCCTGTAAATATGCTCGGATTGCCCTGCAATTTTTATATGTTATTGTCGTTATCTAAAGCATGTTCCCTATTTAAACTGAAGTGTGTAGCTCTTATAGTTTTTTTACAGAGACACTCAAAAGAATTCCGTTACATTACGGTCTATGGGAAAAAATCATTTGCAGTTTATTTGAATGATGTTACACAATTTCAAACACATTGTAATTGATATATATCACTAAGGTGCATTACAAGAAGCTTAATATGGAATAGGGTGTGCATAGCACTTAGTTACTTTACGGGGACAGTCAAAAGAATTCCGTTACATTACTTCTATGGAGAAAAATCATTTGCGGTTTAATTAAATAATGTTTCACTATTTTAAATGCATTGAAATTTATATATATCACTAAGGTGCATTACAAGAGGCTTACTACTGAATATTGTGTGTATAGCAGTCATCATTTATTTACATGGACACACAAAAGAATTCTCTACTGTCTGTTAACAATAATTCCTGGAAGTGCGTTTTAAGTTGCTGAACGCGATTTTAAATTTAACTCACTTTATGTCTATTACTTGCTGTGTATAAATTCTGTAGATCATATACAGGGCAGCACAAAAGTTCGCAAACACATTTCTGTTTATTGACAGAAACTCCAGAAGGAGAATTTTAAACTGTACTACACATTTCCTAACTAAACTAAAATTTAGCATCCTATGTAGTATATATACAAATCTATAGATCCTATACAGGGCTGAATAAAAGTATTCGGATATTTTTCCGAATATTGTATATGTTGGAAATTCCTGAAATTACATTTTTAAATGTGCTATGCGTTTTCCAAATTGTTTACTTAGATATTATCTTTCAGCTTATTAAACAGTAATGATTTGTAAAATTATTTTGGAAATGTTGGAAAGTGTTACATAATCTATGCTTGACGCGGGATTTTTCGTTCTTGTTTTATTAATATATTTATTATTTTGTTTATTTCTTTCTATTTGTAGGAAGACTCAACTCTTGAAAAAGCTGAGCAAATCATCAATGAGTTGAAAAAGTCTTTGTCTTGAAGATTTATATAATTGTTGTTAATGAAATTATTTTGTATAATGAAAGAGAACTGGTTTGTTAAAAAGTATTTTATTAAATTAATACAACACTTTAGTGCAGTTGTATACTTGGCCCACATCACTTATATACATCATAAATATATACTTCTAAAAAATAAATACACAAGAAATTGTATAAAGAATGAATTAACAGACACATGCACAATCTTCTATGAAACAAACAGCTGCAATTTAAGCTCATATTTTAAATTATTTTTTTAATTTGGTTGTAATTTTTTTATGTCATATTAAGACACTGATTTTAAACTTTTCTATACTTTTTATGCTTCATTCCTGTTTTAAAATGTTGCTAATTAGCTTAACATTACTCCATGTTTCATTTCTTGTTAAATATTAGAAAGTGACCTTATCTAAAATTTTGATGTCTACTTAAAAAAAAAAAAAAAGAAAACAATAATGGAAATTCAGATATTGAATTTTCCTGTCTCAAAATTAACTGCCCTTAAGAAAATATGCTTATATTTCCCCCTACAACTCATATTTGTTATAAGATTTTGTAAAACATCACTATAATTCTCTGGGATCCAGATATTTTCAAATCTTAGGTACTTTCTTCTTTTTTTTTTTTTTCTGTAGTAATATCACATTTTTAACATATTAACACAAAATATGTCTTCTTTTAAGATTAGTTTAAAAAAAAAAAAAATTCTTTGCAAGAAAAACCAAAATGGGCATTCTAAAGGAACACATCAGAGTTTTTTTATGCATCCATTCTCCAATTGTTTGCATAATCTATATGCTACGGCAAATTTGAAGAATAACAGCATTTTAAAAATAAATTCAGTAAGAAATATAAAATTTGTCCAATGCATTCAAAGTATATATTAATGTTTTATATTAAGAAAATATGTAAAATATTAAAGTAGATTATATTAAAAATCTTTGCCTTTTTTTAACAACAGGTAATGGTGTTACAAATTTACATTTGATCTTTAGTTCATAGAAGATTGTGCTACTTGATATCATACTTTGATATTCACTGCCTGCAGCTATAACATTTGAACCAAATGTTTTCCCATTTGTTAAACATTCCTTACAATACATCATTTAAAATATGACAAAGTGAAAAAGGTTGATATAAATTTTCATAAAATAAATAGAAGTCTAAGAGCAAATATATAATTTAATCTTAAATTTTTCTGCTTCAAGTTTTCCCTTTGCATTCATTAAGTAATACCAAAGACATTTAATGCATACCTATTGTTGTGAATGCTTGATTATGTGTTTTAATGGATAACTAAGAAACATCACTTATTTTTCAAGACATTAAGAAATGGTTAATTAAATGGTTGAAAAGAATGAAAAAAATAAAATATTTTCCATACATAAATTAGTTTTAATAAAGTCTTTCTTGATTTTAATGCCTATATTTTACCAATAGTATTTAGCTATATTCAAAATCTGTATATAATTGATATTTTCTTATGAAATCCGCTTTACATGCCGATAACAATATGATAACTTAGTAAATTTATCTTTAAAAATTACACTTCATGAAACTTAGCGTTTGATTCTGTTTCCATACTGAAATAGTAGAAAAATCATGATAACAACTCATTTTAAAAATGATGTTCATAACAACAACATCTTGACTCTTTGTTGAGTTCCAAGAAACAGTCCACAAAAAGGACTAATAACATTTAACAATCTTGGTAAGTAAATAATCTTTTTTAACATGGTTGTAAATTCTTGCAGCACAAATCCACTGATAACTTTGTGTCATTTTTAATGCCATGGGGTTCACATACTTGATCCCTTCTGAACCAGGGTACTTTTGTGTCTTTTCCAAGTATCAAGCAGGCATCTGCTCTTGTTTGTGCCCTCAGGTCTTCACTGCTGAACTGTAATGAGAAATAATTAAGTTATTCTCCCCATAAAACAAATAAAAGCAAATACTAATGAAAATAATATAAATGCTGGACGATTACACCATGAAATATTACAACAATAAAGAAGTGAATATAAAACATCACATATTTTTACTGAATGGTGTATACAAAACATAATACACCATTGTTATGGTGGTTTGTATACATCATTCAGTAAAAATATGTGATGTTTTATATTCACTTCTTTATTGTTCTAATGAAAATAAATGGAAAATCAGTTGGAGTTAAAACAGTAAATAAATAATTGGTTGATGGTAAAATGAAAGATAATGCATATAACATGACAATGTTACATAAATAGTAAGTTCTAATTATTTTGCAGTTAATAAGATTAAATGAATTGAGAATCTTCCATTTTTTAAAATTATGTTATAATTATCTATTTATCTATTAGTTTGCCTGTAGATTCTTCTAAACGACTGATACAAATATGCCTTACCAACTAGAGTCCTACACGAATTTGATTGTACTGACCTGAACCCAAAAATTCTGCTTAAAGTCAACCTGAACCAAACAACAAAAAAATTTTTAATCCAAAACCTGACACAGACCAGAAAAAAATATTTCATCAACCTGAACCTGACATACTTATATCCAAACCCAAAATATTTAAACGCAAACTTGAATTCATTTATATTTTAATGAAATTATGGAAAAGTAGCCTACAATTATATCTCTAATATCAATTTTATCTTCCTTATATAAAAATGAAAATATATACACTCATTAATATTCAAATATATAGTTTTTCAAATTAAAAAATATACAAGATTTTCTTTTGAAAAATCATGTCAATCCGAACCGAACCTGCACCATTAAATATCTACCCAACCTGCAATGAAAAAAACTAGCATACCCAACACAAGGGTTGGCTCGGGTTAGAGTAAAATCGGGTTACCCAACTAGATGCAGAACTCTATTACCTGCCTTGATGGTTTGTAGATTTTTTTCATTCTTGCGAAAGTGTTATATAGTGTGGACATAAATGTTAGAATTTCATCTGCACATGATTTCATTACACATTCTTGGATAATCTTACAGAAAAGATGCATACAAATTTCTATATGAAGAATGCATAGTAATCTTAAAAAATGTAACTGTTTACAAACTTGCACATACCTATAAGTTGGCTTTGGTAGTAAAAACAGTTTTATTTGCTCTTCTCTCAACACATGTTCATATCAAATTCTTGTTATGAATTGATTTTATTTAGTTAATGTTTTTTTAAGGTAAGTCTTAAAATTATCTAAGGTGGTTTACAGTATGGAACCATTTATCCGGAATCCAGTTAACCGGAAAACCAGTTATCCGGAATGATATTTCCAACTGACTGATTTCAGAAACTTTCCAGAAAAAAGTTCCATGCAGTGCTAGTTTGACATGTGCATTGCTTGATAGATTACCACATGCATTGTACTACTTGATCAATATCTTGAATTTGAAATGAAAGCCTATTTAGTTAGATATTGAGTTTTATGCAGTATTATTGTTTCCAAGATATTGAAAGAAATTGCCTTCTTTCAAACTCTGATTAATCTTTGATCTTGATAGGATCTGAGCCTTAATCAGAGTAATCTAATAATTTGAAATCCGTAACAATGTTACAGCCACATATATTCTACAAATCTCATTAAGTGGAAGCTGTTTTAATGTCCAACCAGTTATCCAGAAAAACCAGTTATCCGGAATACATCTGGCCCCGACCATTCCGGATAAATGGTTCTATACTGTATATCATTGATTTTCTCCTTGTAAAATTTTTAAACAAAGAATTGCTTCTCCCTTCTATTTTTTAAATAATGCATGCTTTAAATTTTGGAATTACTTATTAGCTGAAAATATGTCATGAGAAAAATTTAAAGAAATGACGACTTTTAGGTCATTGGTTTGTTAGATTAACAACAACAACATATATAGATAATATTACATATAATTAATGAAGTAATGCTAACTTAAAAGGTTACGCCACTTTGACACCTTGAAATTTTAGGTGTTCTTGCGAATCCTTTGTAAGAAATGTAAAATTTCAATAAAAATCCATTTTCACTAATTTATTATCCATATATTGAAGTTGAAAATTGTATAATTGGAGTTGATTTATTAAAAAATTGCTGATTGACAGCTGATGGGTGGGAAAGCTTTGAAAAAAAAAAAAAAAAAAGAGTCAAGCAGTGGGCATGATATAACTCATTGTAGACTTGGCCTAGAACAATGATACAAAAAAAAAAAGTTTAATTTGAAAAACTAGTAAAATATATACGGTTTTTACAAATATGTATTATTAATGAAATGACATTGATTCAAAGTAAAATGTAAATTTTCACCCCAAAATTTTGTTAGTTAATGTTACACAGAAAAGCAAGATATCAATATTTTGAAAGAAAAAAAATCTTACATATTTCAATAGAAAAATATGTGACGATTAATTTTCAAAAAGATTAAAGTTGCTTGATTGAAAATTGACAGAGCTAGAGTGCCCGCTGATTTTTAAAATGCTGTTCTGTGGAAAAAGAATTTAAAATTTTCATTATTATGTCATTACTCTACTGCACTCTGCTTCTATAACTCCAAAATTAGCCTTTCACTTTCTATATCGATTTTTAAGTAATAAAATGTTTTTTCTGTATACAAAGAGTACTTTAAACATCAACAACAAATGATGCAAATTTTGAACAGGTCTAAGTGATGTTACAGCAGAATAAAAATGTTATTTCAAAGGCAAATTCTACATATATATATTATATTCATTATTAAAAGATTCCATCAAACATAAAGCTAGCTTCTACTAATATTTATTCAAAGTTCATTGACAAAAGACCATTAAATATTTAATATTTTTGTGTAATATCCTTAAGTATCTCACCTTCTGAAATCGTATACTGACTTATAGATTTAACTTCAGAATTATTCACATATCACAAGATTTATATTATTTTTTACAATAATCATTTACTTTGAGGCCTACTAAAGTTCCAGGCATTTAATTTAGCTGAAGGTTTGTTGTGATAAAATTTAATGAAGCAATGAATTTTAAGTTAATGCTTCGTTAGATTGACAACAGCCCAAGAAGTCATCTAAAATGTATCTTATATTGCATATAATTAACGAAGTCATGATAATTTAAGTAGCCTGATGGAAATATTATTCCATTGCTGCCAAAAATATTGCCAATTTTAATATTTTAAACCGATTTTCGGTACTTGAAAGTTCTTTAGTTAGCAATCGATTATAATACAACAAATAGGCAGAAGGGAAAGGGTGAAACACAGTTTCAATTCCCTCTGAAACCTGAAGTATTTATGTGTGAAAATTTTATACATGTAGGGATGACTATAATTTTGCAGTTATGTCGAAAAAAAAACCTACGTCGCGTCGTCTAGTGTGGAAAATGAAAGAAAATTTCTGCACAATCATTATTGATAAGACTGTGAATTCAATACAAATTTAAAAAAAATAAATAAAATGCTCTAATTCTATAATGCGGAATGAATCATGATTATTTTTGGTCTGAAATTTTTATATAGTCACTGCATCACTCTTAAATGATTAGATTAAAATAGATTTAATTAAACATTTTTATCTGTAATCTTTTGGTTACACTAGCGCAATTAATTTAATCAAGATGTGAATCACATTAGTGCATTAAGGGTGTATTCAAATCCAAACTGCTTATATTGAGACTTATTTTTAAATTCATTTTGCTCTAAAATGCATCCAATTGGCAGGTTCTCTTATTCAGAAACTTTATAATGTCCGTATTGTCTCGACTTTTTGATAAAGGCAGAATATATTTCAAAAAATGTCGTCAAATTGGACATTTTGAACCGAATTTGCCAAAGCGATGGCGCTGGAAACAAAAAAAAAAAAAAAAAAAAATTATCGTACTGCAAAAATAATTGTTTGTAAATCAATTTCTAATTAATTGAACGAAAAATAAAAACATGGTTATCTTATAAATCTCTTCCTAAATCACTCCGCCAAGTTTCATGTTTTTACTTTTAAAAATGTCTCAAAATTTTGAGTTGTTGCGCATGGAAAAATATATTTTTTGAATACTGCCTCAAATCTAAATGTTCTGTTAATAGATGGCAGCACTAGATTGGATATTGCTATACGGTAGAGCTGCAGAGCGCTGATTATCTGATCCATACCACAGTTTGGATACGCAAAAGTTCAGATAAGTACACTCCGCACTGACTCAAATACTAAGGAAAAGTGATTGTACCATTGCTGTGAAATATGCAGGTTGCAACAGGAATTTCAACTGTTCACACTGTCAACATTTCCTAAGTTATAAACACCGCCATAAAATAAGAGAAGTTTTGTTTTTCTACCAGAAGAAAATCATTCCTTTTATTCAGTGGCGCAGCCAAGGGGGGGGGGGGGGGGTTGGGCGTTAAAACCCCCCCCAGAGCTAAAAAAATTACTATAATTGCCGTTTATATGAATCAAAACTAAAGTTAAAATTAAATTTTTTGGCCTTTCCGCCTTGGCGGAATCCGCCGCTTTATTAAATCAAATTCTATTCAAAAATGTGATTCAATTAAACGGCGAAAATTCTACTTAAAACTGTGAAAGAGCATATTACAAGCATCGGTTAAGTCAAAGTCAAAACTGGTTATTTGGACTGCGTCACTTTGTCAAGAAGAGCTGGGCAGTATCGAAAATACATGTATTTGAAATACATTTTCAAAATACATTTGTATTTTGTATTTTAAACAGATAAAACTAAAGTATTTTGATAATGTATTTTGAAATGATTTTTCCATGTGTTTTGTATTTTGAAAATACTCAAAATACATTTCTCGATTATTCAAACTTCCTACTAAACTTGAAGCTGGTATAAAGTTTAAACCACAACTTGTGTTTTAACCGCAAATTACTGATTCACAACAGGAAATACATGCTTGTCTGTTTTGTATAGTCTTTGAATTCGTTTCTAGAAGTTAATATGAACTTTTTTTTTTTTTTTTTTTTTTTTTTTGCATAATAAGGATTTTTATCTTTGGCTGAAACATTTTTGCTGAATGGTTTTGCTAATGCTTTTTAATTCTTAATGTTGCTATGCGAAAAAATAAATAAATTGTTCAGACTTTTCCTGAGTATTGCATTTTTAAACTATGTTAGCAGTGTAATGCAGTTAGTTGTTGCATAGACGCGTGAAAAGATTGATAATCAGGGGCGTAGCGAGCGGGGGGGCAGCTGCCCCCCCAATGTTTGGTAAAATGATTCAATCGGCTTATCAGCAGATTTAATTAGTGTCTCTGTAGTATGTCAGTAGGCCGATTAAAAAAAACAATTCGGAAAAATTCTGGTTGGCAGGACTTTAAGTCTTCAGAATGCATTTCACTACACCCGTAGAATCATATGGCAAAAGCTAGTCGGTCTGTCAATAGATAGGTTATGAGTGAAAAAAATAATGGTTTCAATAGATCTATCTGGTCAGCCGGTATGAAAGTCACGTATTCTGTCACATTTTCGAATCACATAAATAGCTAGTCGGCCTACCCACTGAAAAAAAAAATTATCATGTATAAAGCTTGTCTGCAGAGCCGGAAATGTTGGACATATACTATACCTTACCCACACATGGAAAAGCTAACTCGGCCGTCGATACCTAGGCGAATAGGGGAAAAAATGAATCTGATCTATTGATTTGAAAATATCAGAAATTTGTCCTACAGTGACACTCGCAACTTACATAGATAAAAACTATCAATATATAAACTAGGTCGACCGAATGCGAAAGTCGCTTAAGAAAATTCAAGAAATTTTATACTTGATACATAGTAGGTTCTAGCAACAATATGATGTTTACGCCCTTTGGAACTGTTTTAGGAACATTTGGAAAATAAAAAGGAAGAATTTTTAAAACTATTTAAAAAAAGAAAATGAATAAATTAAAAAAATATCCGTGCATTTAACATTTAATACCTAAAAAACTCCTTACTTTTTTTTTTGATAAAACTAAAATTAATTTATATGCTTGTGCCAACATAACATAATTACATAATTTTCACTGTTTTTTCACTTGTTATTATAAAAATTAGAATTGGAGCCATTATTAATTACTTAATATTTATTGTATACCCTGATTACCGTAATTTTCGGCGTATAATCCGCGGATCAAACAATTACGTTTCGACCCAGAAATTTTATTTTATATAATGGAACATACTAGATCGCTGTAAATATTTTACTTCAATTATTAAATAAAATGTCTGGGTCTAAACATAATTGTTCGATCCGCGGATTATACGCCGAAAATTACGGTACATGTTAGCGATCACTTTTTTTTAAAAACTAAATCACACGTAAGAGGAATTATTTTTTTAATAAAGAATTCAGAAAGTAGAGGATTTCAGGAAAAATTAAATTATTAAAAGTAGTTTTATGGTAAAAAAAACTTGAAGCGATTGCCGAACATTAACACGTTTGCACTTAAAACAATATAAATAGTTCAGCATTTCAGGGCCGTAACTACCGCCGGGGCACTGCCCCGGGGCTCCAAACTGATGATTAACAAATTATTGTATTTTAATATCTAATCTAACTTCCTATAAAATACCCAGCACCTTGCTAAAAGTTAATAATAAAAAAATCCATCAAAGTGCTAGAGTAAATGTTTTTGCGTGTCCGTTCAAATACTCCATACGTTTCGCATGCAAAAGCATCTCTAGAGCAGACAGCAGAATGTCGAGTTGAATGTGTCATGTCGTGCCAGGTGCCTGCCAAGTGATGAGTCAAGTGCAGGCTAGGACGTGCAGTGAGCTAGTGCTATTCATGATGAGTCATTTGTTTACTAACTGCTCATCAATATCGGATCTCAGAGCAGTTGAGAGTCGCATAGTAGTGATAGTACAATAGTTTATTACTTAACCCCTTCGTGACGAGCGCGTCTTTTACGGAATTTTTAATATTTTACCACCGGTTTTTCAAAACAGAAATTTTCGCCTATTTGAATCGCAGAAATGCTGTCATTAAATAAGGCAAAGCTTAGAATAAAAATTAACTGGTGGGAATAATTGAGGATTCTGAGCATCTTATGCGTCACGTATACGTGTCGCTCGTCCCCAAGGGGTTAATCTTACTTTGCTTGTGTTGAGATAATAGTTTATATTATGAAACGAATTCGGCACCAGCCAAGTGGAAATAAAAAAAGACAGACTCTAAAAAAAAGAAACTTGGAGGCTGCAAAAAGTTCGAAGAAGTTATCAACATGGCTGGACAGTGGAAACCACTTGACAGGGAATTGCGGTAAGAAAGGTTTGCTTTATTCAATGTGATGTGTAATTCATGTAAAAATAGTACAGTCAAACTTGAATAATTCGAACTTGTATAATTCGAAATCGTGGATAATTTAAATGTTTCTGTCGGTCCCTTGACATTCCTATAAAACACAATCAGTGGTGGATTAAGCACTCCATATAGGCTCCAGGCGCAATTAAATTTTGAGACCCCTCCAAATATTTTCAGTACCCCTATAGTGTGCATCTTTTAGTTTTGCAATTAGAATTACTGAAAGTGTATGTTGTTAATTCCATACGATATTATCTCTAATTGGAATATAAAGTTCAAATTATTTTCTATCGCATGCTAATAAAATATTGAAAGTACTTCTCATTCATTACATTATCATAATTTTTAGAACTAAGAGATCACATTTTTATTTAGCTTTTATTTTGAAAATCACTACGTTCTATTTACTAAACTATCACTTCATTCTATCATTCTAAACAAATGTGTTTTTCACAAATATAACTGTAGGATTTTTTCTTATCAATACACATTCTTTTTTTTCCAGTAAAGTTCTTGGTTAATCTTTTAACCCTTTATATCCTGAATTAATTTTCCAGCTACTTTTTAGATGCCCAGAATCCTCGATTATTCCCACCAGTTTTTTTTTTGTAAAGTTTTCCTTATCTAATCATAACATTTTTGCAATTCAATTAGGTGAAAATTTCTCATTTGAAAAACCGGTGGTAACAGATTAAAAATTCTGTAAAAGACGCTCGTCGTGAAGGGGTTAAAGTGGTACTTATAAGTACCGTCAGGATAAAAGGTTAAATAATTACTGAGTTATATCAAAGAAACATTTTAGTAATACAAAATCATATATTTTGTTTTTAACTATCAATTATAATTAATTAGTTAAAATTAATTGTAAAAACTATTAATTAAGAAATAATGCAACAGATTGACTATTTTACATTAGTCGGATTTGAAACATTTTTGAGTCGGCCAATCTTGCCTTTTGCCCCCCCCAAAATTTTCTTTCGCTACGGCCCTGTTGATAATACATACACAAGAACTCCTAATGAAAGGAAATTAATTATTTGTGATATATCAGTGATCATGCTGCATAAATATGTTAGTTTTATTAAATTTCTTTCGTAGATTTACTATTGTTGAGTTTACTGTCTATACTTATCACTGTATTTTTTTGGTAAACAACTTTCAAATTGTACACTTGGCGCAATGTCACACCCGTCACTTCTTCGTCACGCCCGTCACAGCAGGAAAAAAATTCTTATACATTAAAATAATTAAAATTTATTATGAAAATTACAAAGTTTTATTTGAATCTCTTTCATTAGAAAAAAATTGTTTTAATAATAAAACAGTTAAATATTCACAGCAATTTTAACAAATGTGTATGCAAGTAAAAACTCTTGTCCGAGAGAGTCACACCCGTCACAAGTTTAAATTTTTTGTTTTTTAAATATTGAAAGCTATTGAAGTTATATATTTGCTCAATTATCCAAGCATATGCATGGAAAAACATAATTAAAATACTTTTCAGGGATTTATTAACTAATTTATTTCCCAAAATATAGTTATAAACTCTTAGAATTTTGTCTGGATGTCACACCCGTCACAATGGAATGGCCCAATTTTAGAACGTTTTTTTTTTTTTTTTTTTTTGTTTTTTCTGCTACTGCAAATTGTTCTTGGTCTATATAAGTCTCTAAAGTAACAACAATGCCAAATTTCATGTTTCTAGCCCTAATTGTACAAATAAATTGTAATTTAGAACGTTTCCTGCTCCTTTTCCCTTTTTAAATTTCGAACTTTATAGAAACCATTTTTAGTGAGCATTTACATCTTTTTAAAGTAACCGCTAGTCCAAATTTCAAATTTCTAGAATCAACAATATCATAGAAAGTGCAATTTTAGAATTTTTTTTTTTTGTTCTTGCACCCATTTGGAACGTGATGTACAGAAAAAAAGTGTTTGGAAATTGTTGTATAAAATATAGCCTATGTTAGAGAGGAGATGGTTAACAGAATTTTGACACCATTATTAAGGTTCCATACTTAAAAAGTAAAAACGGAACTATTAAAAGATCACTCATGTGTCTTATTCTTCTGGCGCTCAGCGGGGAGTTAAGGGTTATCGACGCAGAATCATCTAAGGATTGTTGGTAATGATTTTCGAAAATATATGTTTGTAAATAGCTGAGATATTAATTAAAACCCAACTAGAAAACAACGGCACGGATCAAAACTATGTTGCTACTTTGCGACCTACTTTTGAAGCGCGCTTGACACAATGCTAAGCTTAAACTTTGTAACAAGATCTTTGCTTTAGGTAAGACGAATCATGATAGTCAACATTTTTCATACCAAATGAATTCAATTATTGAGGGAAAATATTGAAAAATAATTCATAGAATAATTCTAAGACATTAAGAGTAAGTAATTTTGAGACAACAATCGCTTATAATTCATTTATAATGAAAAATCTTCTCGTTAACAAATCACTTGAATTATCATACCTCGAAAGGTTTTCATTTTTGAAAATGAATCGGAAAGTTTCGCGTTGTTCAGCATACTTTTTTTAAATGCTTTAAAATTGTCTACTATTACGACAAATATGATTGACAAGTAACTTTTCGTGTGAAACTCAGCGACTTCTTCCGAAGCGTGATTTGTTCTCTGCCAAATTTAAACTTTGTACAAGGTCTTTGTTTTAGAGGGAGATATATTCATTGTTTTTCATTCCAATACCAATAAAATTAAATTCTGGCATGTAATATTGTTTTAGGTATGTGACTATGTCATGTGAGAATATTGTCTTTGAACAGTTCTGATATTTTGTGTGGAACCCTTTGTACGCGAATAAAACTCACATATGACCAATTGACCAATTTCTTTTTAAATCTGTTCTGTAGTTCCAGAATTAACCCCTGCAAAAAGAACAAATGTTGCTGTTTTATAATATTAGTATAGATACGACTACAATTCAAACTCGGATATTTTTAGAGAACTTTAACAATAATTAATATATTTTAACAAAATTTTCATCAGATTTACATTAGATAATGCGAAATTCGATGTCATGTAAAGTACTGTAAGGGCACAGTAATTTAGTCTACAATACCGTGTTTAATATCAACTACATTCCAAAACATCGATTACCTTAATTGAGTTGTCACATTTGGCAAAAAGCAAGGTAAGTAAGTCTATTGAAAATTTTGTTAAAATTGCTTCTTTATTATTAAATTTAGGAATAAGAATTCGTGATTCTCATGAAACATTGTGGATTTTTGATTGAACAAATGGATTGCAAATCTGTTATTTTCTATGTAAAAATTATTTGCTGTACTGTGCTCTTCCATCTTAAAGTTTTCTCCTCATAATTTTTAAACACTTTATAAATCTAATCAATTTTTGTGTTATTTCATTGGTGCATTTTATAGTTTGTCACTCTAATATTGTAAACGCTGTTTAAATGAACCGTAACCAACGTAATTGCAGAGATAAGCATTATGATTTCATTCATTTAAAAGACTGATTCCATTAACCGGTGATTCATTTAAAAGACTGATTCCATTAACCGTTGATTTATTTAAAAGACTGATTCCGTTAACCGCTGATTCATATAACCGGCGACCACCTTTATCAGAAACTCAAAACCCCCCCTAGAACCGAATTCTGGCTGCGCCACTGCTTTTATTTTGATGTTTATTGTTATAGAAGTGGTATTTCCAGTGCCTCCCTTCTGCTGAGCATAAATAACCATCAGGCCCTAAAACCTGCAAATCAGTTTTCAGTAAACTACAACTGAGCTCTCCTGTTTACCAGCCTTACATTATGAAAAAGGAGGGAATAGCATTTGTGTAGGATTTCATCTGCTCGTGGGCGAAGAATTTCTCTTTAAAATTTCTGATATCTAATCAAGTATGAGTATAATAAAAACATTCTTCCACTACACACTTACACACAAGCTCTTAGAGACCCTAAATGAGTTTCTCGAAAAAAAAAATTTTCACCCTGGCTGCACATGAAGCTCGTGCTAGCTTTGTCAAAAATGTAGAAGCCCAAAACTGTTTGTTATACCCAGGCCCCTTAAAGGAGAAGGCGATAGCCCTGTTTAATAAGATAAAATTTTAAGTTACCAATTTTACTAAATTTTAAAATGTCGACTTTAATCAATGATTAATCTGTGTGTCCCTTGCAAATTTTTCTACAATCCTTCTCATATTTCTCTAATATATGTTAGTGATATTTGTCCCTGTAAATGGGTAAGAAAATAATGAACAGTAATTACTGAAGTTATAATTATCAAGTACAATACTAAGGTTCTTCTCAAAAAATAATTTTTTTTTCGGTCAACAACACGAAACTTTCACAAACAATATATATTTACAGAATCATTTTTACATGAAAAAATATGAAATTTGCGAGCATGACCTCTGAAATGATTTGGAATCGAATGGCGTTTTTTTTTGTTAAACGTGTTACATTTTGAATTATAATGAATTCTTCTTAATGACAATATTTTTCTGGCCGTCGTGTTTCGAAAATAATATTCAAAACGCCATCTTTTGACACCATTATCTGAAAGATCTTTTGCTTTTACAGAAAAACAAAACATTATTCGATTTCGTTACACCTGAATAACAATACCTGCAAACTTTATGCATTTACAAATAAAAATGAGTCGTTGGGGCCACCGTAATACTTACCCATCATAGATATGCATAATATAAAATATGAAAATAAAACATGTGTAAACTATTTATAAAACACATTGCAATTTGAATAAAATCGTGGCTTGATGACGTCATAAACTTCAAATGCTCAATAACTCCAAAATTGATAATCATATTAACTAACGGTTTACTGCGTCGGATTAAGCGTCTCATTTCCGATTAAAATATATCTTTGAATTGAAATTTGAATGAAATACAGGGTCCACGAAAAATCGAAGAGTGTAGAAATTGGATTACAAATATCTGGGCAACTCATTATCCGTTCGACTTCATTGTTTATGCAAAATTTATGTTTTTTTATTGTTTTTTATATTTACTCTTTAATATAAACAATTTCGAAAAAAAATTTATATACCTTTTATCAGAACGGATATTTCGAGAGTCCGAAAAAAATAGTTCCAGATAATCGAGGTTACTGAAATTCAATGAGCTTCTTCCTATTATTATATACTAAGTAAATACGAAATTTCAAGTCTCTATCTCAATTTGTTCGGGAGATAGGGCTTTTGCAGACAGACGGACGGCATTTTTTTTTTTTTTCGAAAAATTTGTTTTTTGGAATCTCCAGTGTCTAAAACGTGTAAATCCGTCAAATTTTTTTTTTCGATTTTCAAAACGATTACAAGATTTACCCTATACTACGTATGATGGGTGAGTAATAAATTCGAGAATATATAAAAAAAAGTATCACCTATAGACTTGAGAACAGTCTTAAGTGAAAACTTGTCTAAATTTGCTGAAATTTCCATAATTTGAGTAGCAAATGATGATGTAATGGATGCATAAAAGTGCGTACTTTTAGGGGCTGAGTTATAAAATAATAATGATTGGCTTTTGAATAATTTAGAAATCGCACGGAGCATTTTTAAATATTAATTTTTTATACATTCTTATCTTTAAAGTAGCCTTTTTTTTTCGACCAGAAGATTTTTATACTTTATTTTGAAACACGTACGCAGGGAATTCTTTTTCATCTCAGCTATAGTTTGTAGATCTTTTAAATGAAAAGTGAAAATTCTTAATTTGAATGTTTACTATACTTTGTTACAATTTAACCTATCATTGACATTACTGCTCATTATTATCACTAATTTGTTGCCTTAATCTCTTTATAACACGTTTACAAGCGTGTCTAAAAGAAATTTTCGCTTTATGTACCAGTTAATTAGTTGTTAATTTGAAAAAAAAAAAATAAATAAATAAACAAGGAAATTTTTTCCGCACGCATTGCAGAATTAATTCTTACTTCAAAAAGAAACAATTACATAAATTACTCGAGTGTTTTACTTAAACAAGTTGCTCCCTTAGTTCTAATTCTTTCACTGCTTCGAAAAATTAACTTTCTTCGCATATTACCGAAAAATTATTTGCCATATCAATCTGTGTGTGAAAAAAAAGTTCCGTCTTTGTTTTAAAGCTGTGTTTTTCACTTTTTTTGACATTAATCCTTTTAACCTACTGTGTAGTTACAGAACATTTAATATTGACCTCCTTTTAAAATATCACTTTTTTTTGTTAGCTCTTCTTTGATGCTTGCTTCATTGCCAAGTGGGTTGCGCCGATATGGTAATTTAAAGTTTAACAAGGAAGAAAATTACACGTTTTGCCATTTAATACACAGATTAAACCATGTTTTTCGAATTTACCCTCAAAGTGTACTTAATTACATTGTTTTAGTGAGGTTTTTTTTTTATGTATTAGAATATTTGTGAATTATGTATTAGATTTATTTAGACAATTTGAAAGGTGGTGGTGTGTGTGAGAGGGGGGGGGGGGGAGACAAAAGTTTGAAACTTTCAAAAAATCGATATTCTTTTTCATTTTCTGATAAAATATCCCTTTCCGCTTTAGCTCTTCTTTTATATTTGCTTCATTGCCAAGTTGGTTGTATCTATAGGATAATTTAAAGTTTAATAAGAAAGAAAATTATACGCTTTGTCGTTTTATACACATATTAAAACATGTTTTTCCAATTTACCCTCAAAGTGTACTTAATTACATTGTTTTAATAAGTTTCTTTCTTTCTTTTTTTTATGCATTAGAATATTAGTGAAAGAAAAATTTCTTTCATGCACTTTTCTGCGTAACTAGACAATTTAAAGTGGAGGGGGCGACAAAAGTCTTAAACTTTCAAAAAATCTATATTCTTTTCATTTTCGGATAAAAGTAACACTTTCCGCTTTAGCTCTTCCTTGATCTGAAATTTTGATCAAATTTCACTCATATTTATATTTTCCCTCTTAGTTAGAATTCTTTGGTCAAATTAATTATTAAAGTTTTAAAAATAATAATAAGTTAATTTTGAAATTTGGACTACATAAATACATAAAAGTTTATTGCCGAAATGTCAGTGGAGGCTGCTGTGGTAACGTGATCAGTCTTTCATGTTTGTCTGTATCAGCCATACTCAACCTACAGCCCGCGGGCCGCACGTGGCCCGGCGACCTTTTATGTGCGGCCCGAGACACTTAATCATAAATCAAAATTAATTTAGATGTTCATAAAAAGTATTTAAGACCTTCATTGTTGTTTTATATATTTTCATGGAAAATCAAAATCTGTTCTTTTATTTACAATTAGTTTAAAATTATGTTAGAAAACGGCATTTAAGATATTTTTTTAAGTCAAAAGTTCTTTTTACATGTTGTCAATCCTAATTGTTCTATGGTGATGTATACATTTCTGATCTGTATGAATCGTTAAATGAAAATTAATTTATTGACAGTCTTTCATTGCCAAGTAGGTTGTGTCTATATGGTAATTTAAAGTGTAACAAGAAAGAAAATCATGCGTTTTGTCGTTTTGTACACAGATTAAAACATGTTTTTTCAAAGTGTACTTAATTACATTGTTTCAGTGAGTTTTTTTTATGCATTAGAACATTTGTGAAAGAAAAAATTCTTTAGCTCTTATTAAAGATTTGAATTAAGAAAGATGATACATTTTGTCGTTTTGTACACAGATTAAAACACGTTTTTCCAAGTTACCCTCAAATTGTACTTCATTACATTGTTTTAGTGAGTTTTTTTTATGCAATTATTTATATAGTCATTATTATTTAAATAATTATTAAATTCTATAAGATCATATACAGGGCTGCACAAAAGAATTTAAGTACATTTCCTTTTATCGACGGAAATTTCCAACTGTGTTATGCGTTTCCTAATTGAATTAAATTTTAACTTAAGATGCAAGTATATAATATATATCTGTAGATCATATACAGGGCTTCACAAAATAATTCGAATACTTGTCCGACTATTGATGGTAATTGATGAAATTGGGCTTTCGAATGTGTTATGCGTTTTCCAAATTATTTACTCACCTTATTAAATGGTGAAATTTTGTTACACTATTTTGAATGTGTTAGAAAGTGTTTCATAATCCATGCTTGGCGCGTGATTTTTCTTTTTCTTTCTTTTTTTTTATTATTATTTTCTGGACACGTACATTAGTGTTCGAAAAGCTTATTAGTCACTTAAGATTTTATTTTTTGTAGTGAAAAGTATGTGCAATTTCATATATGTTTTAATTTTTTCCATTAATTTCACATGTCAATAATATTTTACCTTACTTCTTGTAAGGCAAATTAATTTTTTTTCCAACACTCTCCCCCGCATTTTTGATAATTACATTATTATCATAATTTATTAATTTTTTCGCTAGCATTTTGCATCCAAGCATTTTTAACAAAAGTCCTGTCTGTATCCTGTTTCATTCCCGATACAAATTCTGCACGGTGTTCTGCACATTGAAAAATCATTAAATGAAAAAGAGGAAAAAAAATGGTTCCATAACGGGAATTCATTCGTGCATTTCTTTAGATATTTAGCCGCAAGCAGGATGATATTCGGTTTAGAGGTTATACATGTGACTTCTCACCACTAATTCTATTAATACACTTTTTTTTCCCTTTCATATTGGAACAGGATAAGTTATTAATTTTTTCCTGTCTGATATAAAGTGGAAGTAATTGCTTTTGAAGAGTAAAACAAGCGGAACAGATAAAGTGAAAGATTTATGCATATTATATATTTAGTTCCTCAGATTTCTTGTTTATATATGAGCTACTTGCGTGTGTGTTAACATTTTCGAGAATAAGGGAAAAATCTTGATCAAATTTTACTCATACTTGTATTTCCCTTCTTACTTAGAATTCTTCGGACAAATTATTAATTTAGGAGAGGTTATACTTCTTTGGCCTAAAATTTACGAGATTTTTACGATTTTTTTTTTCGGTTACAAAGAAAAGAGATATCACCTTCGGACTTTTTGCATTATACTTATTGACAGATAAGTTCAGGGTTATTCTAAATAATGGACCCATTTTCAAAAATTTGTATTTATTAAAGTACAAATCCAAAATGAATTTAGAATAACCATTTAGAATAACCCTCTATAATAGACTTAAGGTGCGCGTCATGGACTTTAAATCGGGCGACCGTTTTCCTTCGGCTACAAGCATCTCAAACAAATGGTCGCCATATTATGAAAGGACATCAAATTCACTAGAGCTTATACTGCCAATATTTATTTTAAAAAGTTGATTTTTGACAAAAATGGCGCTCATTTGAACAACAACAACAACAAAAAAATCACTTTTTCGCCCCTTTTTTTACATTTTCCGAACTTTAAGAAATATTTAATCAATGAAAATTATACTTTTCAATGGTATAAGATCCAGCAAAAACGATCAGTTTTCTTTTAAATAAAATAATTAATAAAAAGGTCCTATAATTTTCGAGAAAAATGGCCGTCCATTTTAAAAATCAGGGTTACGTGGGGGGGGGGGGGGAGTTTAAAATTTTACAATAGCGTTACGTTTAGCGAGCGGCCTTACATTCATTGAGCAAAAAAGACTGTAATGAATTGAAATATCATGAAACTGCTTCAGTGCAACAAGCTACACACTTGAGGGATGAAAAAAAAAAAAGACCCAAAGAAATAGAACCTCCCCTTAAAGTTACAAAAAGAGTATTGATTTATTTTTTTAAATTTGAACTACATAAATACATAATTTTTTTTTTGCCAAAATGTCAGTGGAGGTTACTGTGCTAACGTGATCAATCTTTCATGTCTGTCTGTATGAAACGTGGAATGGAAATTAATTTAATTTTATGTAGACTCAAGAGTGATTAAACGTTTTATAATGATGTTAATTGATAATAAAATGAATTTATTTTTAATTAACTGTTATCCCTGACTTTTTGAAAAATAACCAATGCCGCTAATTAAGAAACAAATCGCAGCTCTACCGATAATTTGATAAAATCACACGTCTGATTAGAAAAGGGAAAAATTATAAAAAAAATCCCAGGAATGTAAAAACACATAAGCATAGCTGCCAACTCTTCCGTCTATTTTCAAATCAGCTAAACATATTTCGATCCAGAAATTTAAAATTTTAATTAATAAATGAAATAAAATGAGCACAACTTAGAAACAAGAAACAATTAATTAAATAAATTTTCTGGTAGTTGAAAAAAAAAATCGGAAGTTTGGCAGTTGTGCCCAAAAGTGTCAAAATTCTTTATAAGATAAAATAAATGAAAAATTCTTTTTTAAATAAAGTAGAGTAGATACAAGGCAGGCTCAGCTCTAGCTCGAACACGAGCCCGAAACTGGTACGGACTAAAAGTAAAAATTTTATTTATTCACAAATTGAAAAATAATAGTCGTCAGCTGCCACTCCAACTCAGTCCCTGCTAACTGTCGCAAAAAAGGGTCCTCCCCTGGCAGGGCCGGCTTATATATGATCTGGTCTTTGACCATAGTTTGTATTTATCTTAAACATTCAATCCCGCCCCTTGTCGCGTTTAACGACGGGTCCAGCTTCGGCTGGACATTGTAATTTTATTTAAGACCGGGAGGGATGCTTTACAGACTTGTACTAGTTTGAGCAGTCCCTGTTAGGCTATCAAATCAAATAAAAACTTGCCAGATGCTATTTGAGAAACAAGAATGTAGTCTAAATTTCTTCAAATGTTTTACAATCCTTTAAAAATCAGCTTGAAAGGGAACTGAAATGTTATTGATGGGAAATAAAGAGAAATACTCTATCTGATTCTGAAGCCTTGGCACGATCAGTGTTAGTAACATAAAGAAGTTATGGGATAAGCCATTGCCTATCTTCTCTTTCTGTTTGAAGTCCTTTTTCAAAGTACTGGAAAAAACTCTTGTTTTTACGTTCAGTTTCATGTTCAGTTAAGAACTCATGTTTTCCAGTCATACTTATACAATGATATAAAAAAAATAAGAATTATAACTTTTGCATATTTCTGCTAATGGTTGGGTACAGGGCTTGACAAATACGGTAGCCAGGTTGCCGCTGGCGACCAAGTTTTTATATCTGGCGACCAAAGTTTTTAATCTGGCGTTTTTGTTGCTGTTTTTTCTTTAAATAAAAATTTACCCAAGAAACAAGTACAAATGACATCTTTTTTCTCTCCCCCACCCTCACTCGTGCTGGCAAGAAGTGATCTTGCTCTTCACTTGAATGGAAGAGCAAAGTTTAAAAGGCATTTTCTATCTCATACGCAGAAAACGTCAATTCTTTTCCACTCTAGTCAGCTAGCATGTCATGTGATTAGAATGGTTTCAATAGAACAATAAGAAATAGTGTCAATCCAGCCACCCGTGACATATAAAATTGGATACAATGTTAAAAAGTGTTCAAGATTTTTTTGTAAGTTTAAAATCAGATTTTTGTGTTCAGAATTAAGACGATTCATTTTAAAGAATAATAAGTGATTATAAGTAATTCATTTGAACTAAATCTATAAAACTAATATAGACTAATTAATTTTAACAAAATTAAATAATAATATGTATATATATATATATTTTAATATTTCTTTCCGCTTAAAATGGTTGACAAATTTTAAAGTAACAAAATCAGAATTATTTGACTGACTTTGACAGGAAAATAGGCAAAAAATTGTTTTCCTTTTTTACTATTTGATCGATGACCCCTCCCTCTCCTATCAGATATTGAATCTGTAGCAATTAAAAAAACATGACATTTGGAGCATTCGGCAATTAGCATTTCCCGAACATGCTGGTTAAATCAGCCTATAATTGACGGGCAGAATTTTCCGGTACGAATTGATTTTTTACAGTATATCTTTTTTTCAGATATTATATAATTTTGATACGTTTCATTAGAAAACTTGGTTCGTATTATTTTTCTAAATTATGTAACTATTCCAAACTATGTAAGCTAATAATCAGAAACTATGTTTGCTATTATATTTTTCTCAATTAATTCATAAAAAAATTTTGTGCTTTTTGAAAATCAATGACGGGGGAGGGGTGGGGATAATATTTTTCTCTGGTGAATAGAATTATTTGCTGGCTACCAGATTTTATCAAATTGTAAAGCCCTAGTTGGGTATATATATAACAAATTTTCTCTTATAAAAATATCACGGGGAAGTATTAGGATAGTTATTCCGTATGTAAGAAGACACTTTTCAATGAGAAAATTAATCTCGAAACTATTTTAAAATACTATTAAAAGCTTTCCACTGCGTACTTTCGGTATCGGACTCGGGCTTTGATGACATAAAAAAATTTCGGCTCGGCCGGGTCCGAATTTCTTATCGTCGTGCTCGTGCTCCGAATAAAGAACCCGAACTTATCTCTAACAGATACAAACAGACTCGCCGACAAACTATTATTATTACAGTCAAACTTGGTTATAGCGAGCATGTAATGATAACTCGGTTTTAACGAAGAATTAATGAGCAAATGATTGGTCCAATAGAAAAATACATTGCAAGAAACTTTGGTTATGACAAATAAAATTCGAATATAACGAACGATAAATCTGCAGACTCGCAAAAAACGCCTATTTTGTATTCACATTCTTCTTAGAGAAAACATACCATTTCATGGTACATCTATCTATAACCATTACTGAAAATGATGAAGACATTTCAGACAATTCCAATGATACAGATATATTCATGACGATAAGAACGATACAGATAAGAGTGAAGCAATAGCGTCTCCTCTGAAATATGGATTTGCTTTGAATTGCAACATAAAATTTTAAATACTTATAGAAGCAAAGTGGACAAATGATATTTTTTGTGCCGTGAGCTTATGGGGCCGCTTCACTGAAACTCCCCGATCGCTAAATCCCATGTTAACCTTTGGGGAAACTTAAAAGCGCGATTATTCATTACCTAATATTTTTATTAAAATATAGTTTTCATCACCAGAAAGTAGATGTCAGACGCCGACGATGCGATATGCGTTTTAAAAAATTGTCTCCGTAAATTTTAAGTATTTAAAAAAATCTCTGTAAACTTTGAAATTTCCGCTTGATGAAATTTTATCCTCTTCTTTAAAATACTTAAAATTTACAGAGACAATTTTTAAAATCGCACTTCACCGACTTCTGACGTCTATTTTCTGATGGTGAAAACCGTATTTTAATAATTATATTAGGTAAGGAATAATCGCGCTTTTAAGTTTTTCCATATAGTTTGGCATGAGATTTAGCGATCGGGTAGTTTGCGTGAAGCGGCCCCTTAATTAGATTAAGAATACAAATGTATCATGAAAGGTAAACAAAAAAGTATACAGAATACTTTTTTTCAACCTGCCAATAATAATAAATAAATGGTAAGAGTAAGAGTTATTCCTTTACTTTCTTTCTTTGATTTTAGGTAGATTTCGTAAAATATACTACCTATTACATTCTCCCCTAAGTTGGAATTTTTGAAAAAATTTTGCAGATCTACGTCGATCATGACTCCCAGAACCCAAAACCACCCTCAGTTCAAAACTTTATCTATCTATCTATCTATCTATGTCACTCTTTTATGGACACGATGACTCGAATAATTCTTCACAAATCTCTTCCAAACGGATGCATAAAATCAAGGGGCATAAAATCTCGGTCAAGTTCGTTATTGGGCAAAATCGAACCAGGGGGGGGGGGGGCTTTTTGTGAAAACAGAAAAAACCCCATAACGTCTCAATTATGATACGTATCGAATCCGTCTAAAGTTATTATTACTTCTAGGAAAAATCCTCTTAATATTATCATTTATGTATAACAGATTTTTGATATCATTAAAAATGGCCCCAAGGGGAAAAAAAAGGGGGGGGGGAAGAGTTAGAAGAAAAAAATCATAATTTCGTCAAATTACAAGATATCAAATCCGCTTAAATTTATTATAAATCCTCTTAATATTATCTAAAACTTTTATTTTGACAAGTTTTTTATAGGACCAACCTTTATACCAAAAATAAATAAATAAATAAATAAAAACCAAAAAATCCCTGCCGGCTCCGCCTGCGAACAAGTTAGATTTCGAAGTTGCCGGTCCCTTATGGAACCCAACTGCAGCATCATGGCAAAAAGATAATTTCTTCCGCAATTCCCAACAAACAGGCGCCCCACGGTCTGCGTCTTCGAAATCTACCTGTGCCTGTAGGCCGAGCCATTAGGGGTTTTTTTTCTTATTCAGTTGCTTATGCACACATTAAACACAGCTCAGTTTTTCCTAATTTAATTTAATAATTTTATTTAAAAAACAAAAAAAATTGTCAGCGAGTGTGATAATTTATCTGTTCTTACTGATTGAATTAAACTTTTATACATAATCTTATAGAGAATAAATTAATAGAGCTTGAACTCGCTTACTGAGATAACTCGGTTATGACAAGCAAGGGCACTAGTCCCTTCCCCTCTCGTTATACACTGTTAAAAAAAATAAATAAATAACTGTTGCTTCTTAATCTACGAAAATATAATATAACCACGAACGAAATTATACAATAACCTCTTCCGAGATAACCGTTATTCCGAAAAGCGTTCTTTATCATTAGAAACCTCAGAAACCAATATATTTTCGAGCTCTAAAGAAGCATTTACGAAACAGTTTCTGGTACTGCCACCGATTTTCGGAAACATTTCCGAATAGTTTTTATAGTGTATTAATCAGTTTTGTCAACCCGGAATATAGAATTTTGTGATGGTATCCATTCTCAATTAAACATTTTCAGCTGCGTAATTGAATTTATACATGCAAGAGTATCAAAATAATACTAATGTTAATGTCAATGCGGATAATTTATCGCGTTTGTCTGTAAAACATGATTGTTGAACATGAAAAGGTTTACTTGAGAATGGATAACATCCGAAAATTCTATATTCTGGGTTGATAAAACTAATTACTATACACTATAAAAACTTCTCAGAAACGTTTACGAAAGTCGGTGGCAGTAAAAGAAACTTTGGGCTTAATTAACTTGGGGATAAATGCTTTTTTAAATCTCAAAAATATGTTGGTTTCTGAGTTTTCTAAAAATAAAGGACGCTTTTCGGAGTCGTGGGTAACTAACAAGAGGTTATTGCATATTTTTCTTCATGGCTATATTATATTTTTCTATATTAAGAAATAATTGTCTTTTTTTAAATTCCTACTATTAGCTCACACTCTCTATATATATATCTTGTTCAAATTTTCAATCGTTAATAAAATATTTTCTATTCATCCACTGAAGTTCAAATAATTTTTTTTAAACTTGTAGTGGATGACACTTTATGTTAATACAGTTTTTTCAAATATTAATTCATTAATTAAATTTAATTAATTAATTTTAGTTTTAAATGGGAGAAAAAAATTCCTCCCATTGTTTTCATAAATGAAATGAAAGATTTATCTCAAATGAGTGATGCCACAGAAATAAAATACCACAACGATTATTATAAAATAATGTTCAATAAAGAGAAAGTGCGGGACATTAATGCTGCACGGGTTTATTTTATATATTTATGATTAAAAAGTAGGAATTGACTTAATTTTTTTTTTATATTACTTGTTACAGTGTAACTGAGTTCGATTGTACAATTATTATAATTTCCTTGCCTAATAACACAGTTTATTGCATAATTAGAGTATAATTTAATGACCAAAAAACGACCATTAGAAAAAAATTTATAATTTGTCTAATTTATTGTTAATCACTGCTCCACACTCTTTTGCTTACCGCTGTCTGCCTGCCTGCCTAATGATAGGCCCCGAATTATTTTACGAATCACATAACACGCATTTTTGAGCAATCAAATGCTATCAGTTGTTTAATGGAGTGAAACCCAAAACCAAATGAGCTACAAGATTTTGAGGTCAAGAAAACATTGTTACCATTTGAGTTACGTACTAATTTGAAAATCGATTGGGAAAAGTAGAATAACACATCAACTATTTACATAGGAAATAACCTTTGATTTCTATTTTGTTAGAACATATTGGTATATACGTGAAAAACTGCTACAATTTCACATTTATCGGGCATGTCATGAATATAAAACTATTACATTCAATTCAACAAAATGGTTGTAATTCATGGCGACTTTTGTAATCATGCTGTGAAATGTTAACTATGGCATTTGTTAACGGAAAAGTGGTTGTTATTTCTTTTAGAAAATGGTCAAAGCATTTTATAAAAAAAATGTGGACCACGTTTTGCGAGGTCATTATGTTGAGATTGCGATTCCTTATAGAGATTTTAGATTGAGGTGTTTTTTTTTTTTTTGTTTTTTTTTTAATTGTCAATTAGAAATCTGCATTATCAAAAACCTGACTTATTTGTCGATTTACGCATCAGAATGACAAGATGTATCTTTCTATATTAAAAAAAAATAAATAAAAATCCCCGCCGCCGCAGCCACCACCGCTGTCAATGCATTTTTTGTGCTTTGAGGTCTTTCTGGGCTAATATTCACAAAACTATTACATATAAAAATATGAAAATTAGTAGTTTTATAGAGAAATGTTCGATAAACATGCTGAAGCAGACAGTTTTTAAATCGAAGAAATATTTTAATATTAAGTATTTAATAGTACCCTTTGAGTTTTTTTTTTCTTTTACTAATGCCTTTTTTTTTTTTTACCGCTTTTACATATCATAAAATGAAATTGCTAAATAAAATTATTCTCTTGACAAAAAATGTAATAGCATGGCTAAATTTTGAAACAAATTCATTTGTTTTTAAATTAAGAAAATTTAAAAACGTTTAAACATTTACTAATTACAATGTTTTTACATGATTCTTTCTTCTTATATTCATATAGGAGTACCATTCATAACTTTAAAGATCGATTTTTTATGGGGGGAAAAAATGGAAATATCCTTATCTATGCTAAAATTGAGTGAAAAACAATATTTTTTTTATATATTTACGTGAAAAACATTTTTGTATTCATTCTGTTGCAAAATCTATCCTTAATTCTATTGACTACACTGTTTCAATTATGTATATCTATACTTATAAAGGAGTAGCTTGATTTTCTCATAATCAACGCCGAACCTCAACCGTTCGTCCTAAAACAATGAAATTTGGAAGACATGTTCTTTACACAATGTAGGCACGTACTAAGAAAGGATTTTTGAAAATTCACAGCATAAAGGGGTCAAATGGAGGGTAGAAAGTTGTAGATAATGTCGTTTTTCCGGCATATCTCAGCAGGAGTTTTAAGTAGAAGCCGGAAATTTGGGATAACAAATCTACTAAAGAATAGTTAAACATGTATTTCAGGCGATTTTAGAAATTCAACCACTAAGTGGGTTAAATGGGGGGTCGAAAATTTTGGTGATTTCACATTTTCACCATATCTCATCAGCAGTTTTAGGTAAGAGCTTCAAGATAACAAATCTACTAAAAAAATAATTAAACACGTATTTCAGCGGTTTTAGAAATTCAACCTCTAAGGGGGTTAAATGGAGGGTCTACAGTTTTAGGTCATTTTGCCTTTTCACCATATCTCAACAATAGTTTTAGTTAAAAACGCGAAATTCAAGATAACAAATGTACTAAAAGTTAGTTAAACACATATTTCAGCGATTTTAAAAATTCAACCACTAAGGGGGTTAAATGGGGGTCGAAAGTTTTTAGTCATTTCGCGTTTTCGCCATATTTCAGCAGCAGTTTTAGATAGGAACGTGAAATTCAAGATAAGAAATCTACTAAAAAAATAATTAAACACATATTTTAGCGATTTTAGAAATTCCTCAAATTAGTGGGTTAAATGGGGGATCGAACGTTTTAGGTCATTTTGCCTGTTCGCTATATCTCAGCAGCATTTTTAGTTAGGAGCTTGGAATTCGAGATAACAAATCTACAAAAAATATAGATAAACATATATTTAAGCAATTTTAGAAATTCAGCGACGAAGGGGGGTTAAATAGGATGTCAAATATTTTAGGTCATTTTGCCATATCTCAGTAGAAATTACAAGTAAAATCATTAAACTCAGGATAACAAATCTACTGAAAAAATAGTTAAACATGTATTTCAGCGATTTTAGAGATACAGACACGAAGAGGGGTTAAATGGGGGTTGAATGTTTTACGCCATTTTGACATATCTCAGTAGAAGTTATAGTTAGATGCGTGAATTTCGGGATAACAAATCTACTAAAGAATAGTTAAACATGCATTTTAGGCGATTTTAGAAATTCAACTACTGAGGGAGTTAAATGGGTGGTTGGGGGGGGGGGGGTCGATAATTTTCGATGATTTCACCTTTTCACCATATCTCATCAGTACTTTTGGATAAGAGCGTGAAATTCTGGATAACAAATCTGCTATAAAAATAATTAAACACATATTTCAGCGATTTTAGAAAATCACCCATTAAGGGGGGGGGGGGGGCTAAATGGAGGTAGAAAAATTTAGGTCATTTCGAATGTTCGCAGCATTTTTAGTTATGAGCTTGAAATCACAGATTCAGGATAACAAATCTACTAAAAAATAGTAAAACGAGGGTTAAATGGGGGTCGGATTTCCTATGTTATTTTGCGATATCTCAGTAATAGGTAGATGCGTGAAATTTAGGATAACAAATGTACTAGAAAATAGGTAACTATGTATTTCAGCAATTTTAGATAATAATTCATCAAGGGGATCACACTGTGTGTCGAAAATTTTAGGTAATTGTGCCATATCTCAGCAGCAGTTTTAAGTAAGAATGTGAAACTCCGCTTTACAAGTCTACAAAACAAAATTAGTTAATCATGTATCTCAGCGATTTTAGAGCTAGCGAGTTTGTGGGCAACATCGGCTATGAACCCGATTGCGGAAGATTAGACGACAAACAGAACTATTGCTGATTTTTTATTATATACTAGCCGGTCGCTTCCGAGTGGGGCCCAGATACAAAGTACTACTTGAGCCTCACCCCTAGATAATCACGGTTAGGGCCCAGTAGTATTTTGTCAGAAGGCTCATGAAAAAAAAAATTATGTCACGAAATCTTTATTTAAGTGCTTTTTTATATTAGTTACTTTCGTATACTTTTAATTTAAAGTATTTCATTTATATTTTTTTGGTTGCATATAAAATGCACTTTCTGGGCCCCACTCGGAAACGACCAGCTAGACGGGCGAAGACCGGCTAGTATGTATATATATGTGTGTGTGTGTGTGTGTCGTGTCTTACATGTTACCATTTTCACATAATCATAATCATGGGATCTTTACGTAATTCACCTCAAAATATACTATGGAGTCTAAATACATTTAAAGCAAAAAATTGGAAAATTGACATTTTCGTCATTTTTTGCAAAGTGAAAGGTATCGAGTGCCCTTAACCAACACCCCCTATATTCATGATTACAGGGGTATATATAATTACAGGGGGTGGTGCCTTAACCCTTTGAGGGACAAATAATTGTTTTTCTGCAATGCTGAAATCACACGAGGATTTTCGAAAAATTGTATTTGTAAATAAGGAAATGAAATTTTACAGATTTTCCCCCTCAAAATTATAAAAGTAAAATTTTATTAAAAAATTCTGGTATAAATCTTGATTAAAATTAAGTGAGATAAACTATATCCCACCGCCCTTCAAGCGGTCGATGGATTAAAATGTGTAAGAGCATGTTTATAAACTACATATTTCGAGCTGAAAAGTTTAAATATCTTTTTAGTTTTAAGGTTTAATTCAGTGCCCTGTTTTGTGCGAAAATAAAAATCGAGTTTTCAGAGTTAAAGTAAGTTCCCACTTTTACGGAACTAACAAAAATCTCTCTCTCATTTTCTTTTCTTTCTTTCGTTCAATGAGCAGAGAAAAAATAACGTTGTTTTTCACATTTTTAGATTTCCGAAAATAATATTTTCTGAACAGAAAAGTTATTGTCTTGTTTTTGTATGGTTCACTTAGTATTTCACAAATAAATATTTATAAATATATTTCCTTCTCTAAATTATTTAAATGTCATGAAACTACATGTGAAAGTACTTTTTGAATCTTTACGATGAGATCATTTTGCAGAATCAAATCATAACAATGAAACAAATTAACAAAAGCAAAAAAAAAATGTTTGGTAGTCGAAATATGGATGAAAAAAGGAAAGTGTGTTTTTGTTTTACTGAGAAAAAAAGGAAAACGTGGGGGGACATTTGTATCAAATGCTTAAATATCTTCCTATCAAGTATGACACGATAACTGTGTCCTCAAAAATCATTTGCATATCATTTTAATTTGATATTCACACGATGATCAATTACGCGTAAATTTAACGTTGGTTGTTTTCCTTTTCACTTGGCATTGTATTCAATTCTGATTTGATTTGAATTCTGCTCCCGAGCCCGAAAATTTTATTTCAAGATAACACGAAACCGACAAAAAAATTTCGTCAACTCGAAACCCGAATCGAACCCGATACTCTTCAACCCGAACTCGAGATAGAAGAAAATTAACCTAAATTTTAACAAAATTATGGAAAATTTGTATACAACTATATCTTTAATATCAATTTTACCTTTTATATTAAAAAATGCATATATATACCCATCAATGTTGAAATATATAGTTTCTTTCATCTGAAAAATATTATGGACTTTATAACCCGAATCCGAGCCTCAAGATTCAAATCCCAAACCGAAACCGAATCAAAAACAATTAAAGTCAATCCGATCCGCAACGAAAAAAAAAGTGTGTTAACCCGATCGACCCGATCCGTTGGATCGGGTAAAATTAGGTTACCCGTCCCGATGCAGTACTCTCTGATTACAAAGCTCTTACCTTTTCTTTTTGGTTAAAGTTGATAAAAGAACAGGTTAAATTTTGATTAAAAGTTAGTAGAGGAAGTTACTTAACGAATTTACTTAACAATATGAAACGTATCTCTTTTTTAGATAATATTTTTTATTATCCTTAGCCTATATAATTTCTTAAACAAGGATACACGAAACTGCTAAATTTTACAGGTCTCTGATGTGGGGATCCAATCCTCACACTTTTAAAAAATCGATTTTTTCTTTTTTCAATCACCATAGTTCGATTAAAAATGTTTGTGTATTTATCAATTGTAAGTTGATTCGATCATGTTGTGTTAAAAAAAAATTCGGTAGCCAAATTCCTTGGAAAATTACAACAGAACATAAGAATTTTTAGCGACAAAGTTCTATTTCTTTTACTACGGAATTTTTTGCCGTCTCCATAAATTCATAACTCACTTTTGGACGGGGGCTAAACATGTTTGCAAGTTTTAAAAATGTATAACGGTGGTGACAACGACCTGCTCTTTCTCTCTCTCTCTGTCTCTCTTTTTTTTTTCCTCTTAATTGACCCAATTTCAATTTTTACATAATCGAACAAGAGAAAAAATATACTTTCAAATGAAATTTGTTTGAAAATTGTAGCTCAGTTTAGTGACCTTTTTAAAATAATTTTCAAGTACAATTTTCTTTCAAAAATCCTTCTCAAATTGATTGCAATTGATTCGCAATTAATTGCCCAAAGCAAAAAAAAAAAAAAAACAGATGAATTATAAGATTAGATTAAACATAGTGTACCGCACTTTGGTGCTAATCTGAAATCTGTCAACGAAAAACAGATTTCCACTTTATGTTGAACATAAAGTTAATATCAAGTTAAGTTAATTGGTATTAAGGTATACGATGTACCAGAATACGCTCGTTGTATACGCTCAGAATTGTATTTTAATTTCTTTATGAAAAGCACTGATTCTTTACAGAAATCTTCAATATTTGGTGTTTATGCCAAATTGACGTATATGGTCATGTGTATAGTTCTGTCTATCTATCTATCTATCTATATATATATATATATATATATATTGTTTTAGAACAAAAAATATATATATATACTTTTGGAGTATATCAATTATTAACTCCAAGAGTCATCATTTGCTCTAAACATGGAATCATTACAGTATGAACATTCCGTCACTTAAAGTTACATTAAGTTTTAATTGCGAATTTTACTTACCAAATTCGTACAGAATGAATTGCAGTCCTTCAAATCGTGACAGGAATACGAGGATCTCATGTCTGTGTGCTTGTAGACTGTGAGTTGGCCAACATGAAGAGAACATGAACAGGATTTATGGGGATTCATCACAACTGGCGAATGATGATTCATTCCGGGAGGGGGTGGTGCGTGTACGGGGAAGGCATGATGTGCTGATGGCCTATTAAGGAACGGCCTATTTGGTGAAAACTGGTGAGGATGATAACTGTTAGGATAATACGGATGATGTGGAAGTGATCTTGGTCCTTGTCCACCAAAGATATATGGCTTGATTTTTTGAAAGATTGTAGACTTAGGAGCCACGTGACTGTAAGCTCCATAAGGAGCGCCACTATGAAACATGCTTTTAAAAGGACGCCTATGGACAGCGTGAAGAGGAGGTGGAGGTGGAGGAATTCCATGTGAAGGACTGTAATAACTTTGCTGATGGCTAGCTGCTGGAACATAATGATGGTGATGAGGATGAGGAGGGGGCATTGGAGGAGGTGCGAAATATGGAACATGCCTAGCTGCCCCCATGTGTAAAGGAGGTGGTGGTGCTGGGGCATATGAATATTGCAGTGTGGTTGGCACGGGAAAAGCTGGTACAGGTGGCGAAGGCGCATAATGCATTTGTGGTTGATATGGAGTTACGTGGCGGTAGACAACACGCGGATAAGGTGGATTACCATAATATGAGAGGACACTGGAAAGAAAAGACAAACAACGATTAATTAATGGCAAACTGTTGGTTCATTTAAAAAAATTACATTAAAACACTTTATGTGAAATAATTATATAATGATGTTAAAAAAAATAACAAATGTTTCAAATAATCTTAAAAAAACATAATAAACCATTAAAATAAGATCAAAATAAACGTTTCCTATTAAGCATGACATAATTTTGGACAGTGAAAACTTATATATATATATATATATATATATATATAACAACGTAACATATATCTATATACATATATATGTTACGGTCAATATGATTAATCCGGTTATTATTAATAATGACCGGATTAATCATATTGACCGTAACATATATATATATATATATATATATATATGAAACAAATTTAAAAAAAATTTCGCCGTTAGCCTCATCAAAACTATAATTCTGTGTAAATCCCATTATTCTAAATTCTTTCTCTTAAAAAAATGGCTCTGATCGCGCTGTTCTATTAAAATTACGCACTTTTGTTTCATTAAATAAATGCATCCTAGAATTTAATTCTTTTAAGCACCAATCTCCCAGCTAAAAATATTTTAACTCTCTTGAAATAACAACCTATATCTTTTTATTTTCTTATTTTTATTTCCCTATGTTTTCTGACAAAACAATATTCTTTCTCAAAATTATGAAAGCTAACTTCAGTCTCAATGTAAAATATTATCTTGGCATCTTGCCCATGCTCGGTAAAACCTACGTATTTTTTTCCTCTTCTCATTTATTCGAAGGAATTAGATTTTTCGGTAATGTTCTAGAAGTATTTTTTCCCGCATTTTTTCAGATTACGGTCTTATAGCTTCGAAATCAGAGCGCCGGAGAATTTAGTCCTGTAGCGCTGATTGGTCGAAAGACTTTTTAATGAAAATGTATTCTGGGGCGTTAGATAATAGATATACGCGGAGTTTCCCGCGTAGCGTGAGTATTATTCCTGGTGCCGGTTGTACAAGTACATGTAACCCCGGCGCGTACTTCACGACGATGGAATAATCTCCTTGACTGCAGATAGAAAAAACAATTGCCTGTAAGAACAAAAATGTCTTCTTAATTATTAAATTAAATCACCAAGTTTCTCTACGGTATTAAAATCATCATGTATGGATTTAGCATCGTAATTAGTAAAGCATGGCCATTTTCTTTTTTAATTCGAATAAAAAGTGAACTGGAACGGACTGCCTCTTATTTGAATTCTGTACGCACACTATAAAGTGGATTCTCGGCGCCCGACTGCAAATTCCTCGGTGGAAGCCCTTGCCTGGATAATGATTCTACAAAAAATATGGTGATACAAGTAAAAACGTGACATATATATATATATTATCACCAGCGAAAGTTTTCGTACATAATAATTTAATCCTTGAATTTTTTTTCTTTCATCCACATTCGCGTGTAAATCTATATTTTACTTGAAAATGAATATATTGTGTAGATTTGTTAATTATTTAAAAAATAATAATAAATAATTTCCTTTTTTCTAAAACTAATAGGGATAAAAGCTTGTTCTTTTTGTTTAGTAAACTTAAATTATGTTAAAACGTGTGTTTTTAAATTTTCTTTCATATATAAATATGCATTACTTCCTCTGTGTTAGATTCTGTAATTTTTAGATAGCACTACACCCTTTCTTTGCCTTTTAACATTCAGTGACATTTTTGTATATGCATGGTCCAATTATTTTTTATAAGTAAAAAAAAAATGCTCTGTTTCCAAAATAACTCCCACCATTTTATTTTAAGTAAGCAAATGTATGAAACTCGTAAATTCGTATAACTTGGCATTCCCCCATGACTTAAAATTGGTTCCATGTCACCTTTAATGCTGAAACAAGTTGGTGCCGTAAGATTCATCCTGTGTTTATTGTGATTATGACTAATACGTTGATGCCATGAAGTACAACCTGTGTTATTATTTTTTATGAACGGTAATTTGATGCCTTGATGACCTGTGTTTATTCTCTATTGTTTTTAGTATCACTGTATTTTGAGTTGTATATTCGAACTGGTTAGGAGTTTATTTAAATTTTGTTAAGTAGATTGATATCTAAAATATTTATGTTGTAGCAAGTGAATGCATATGCCAGTGCATTGTTTTTCTTACGCACACACACATATACAACAGTAAGATTTCTAATATGTTAAAGTGTTTAAATGTTAAATTTGTCTATCAATCAGTTAGAAACAGGCAATTCTTCTCTCAAGGTCTTAATTTTTTTCAAAAGAACTGTATAAGTAGAGTATTTAAATTTTTTATCTCTACAGTTAGATAACAATTTTATAGGTATTTTAAAATCATTTAAAGTTTATTAAGGATATTTTTTTGTACGTTAAGTTTCTTATATAAATGTAATATTCATGTAATAATAAATGTAATATTCATGTAATAATAAATGTAATATAAATGTAATATTCATTCAATATATATTCATGTGGGGTAGGAAATATTACTAAATTTTAATTTTCTTTTAGTCTTTACATAATCTAATTATGAGGTTACTTGGTGGATGACAAGGAGGGAAATGGATACAGGAGTTAGCCTGTGTTCAGCATAAAATGACGTCATATTTAAAATGAAAAGTCCAGTTTTATTAAAAAAACATAATTATTTTAATACGCCTACTCAAAGTGGCGCAATTTTCACAAATTTTTACGTTCATAATTCCTTTCAGCATATTTTTCTTTATTTTTTAGTAGGAAGGACAGTGAACGATTGCATTTTATTAAATTAAAAGCTCTTTTAATGCTTATTTTAAGAAGATAAATAAGTTTTAAAAAGATAAATAGATTTTAAGAAGACTCATAGTTTGGGAACCGCTCATCTAAGCTAAAATGTCGTCATATTTAAAATGAAAAGTCCAGTTTTATTCAAAAAAACATAATTATTTTAATACGCCTACTCAAAGTGGAGCAATTTTCACAAACTTTTACGTTCATAATTCCTTTTAGCATATTTTTCTTTATTTTTTAGTAGGAAGACAGTGAACGATTGCATTTTATTAAATTAAAAGCTCTTTTAATGCTTATTTTAAGAAGATAAATAGGTTTTAAAAAGATAAATAGATTTTAAGAAGACTCATAGTTTGGGAACCGCTCATCTAAGCTAAAATGTCGTCATATTTAAAATGAAAAGTCCAGTTTTATTCAAAAAACATAATTATTTTAATACGCCTACTCAAAGTGGAGCAATTTTCACAAACTTTTACGTTCATAATTCCTTTTAGCATATTTTTCTTTATTTTTTAGTAGGAAGACAGTGAACGATTGCATTTTATTAAATTAAAAGCTCTTTTAATGCTTATTTTAAGAAGATAAATAGGTTTTAAAAAGATAAATAGATTTTAAGAAGACTCATAGTTTGGGAACCGCTCATCTAAGCTAAAATGTCGTCATATTTAAAATGTCCAGTTTTATTCAAAAAACATAATTATTTTAATACGCCTACTCAAAGTGGCGCAATTTTCACAAATTTTTACGTTCATAATTCCTTTCAGCATATTTTTCTTCATTTTTTAGTAGGAAGGACAGTGAACGATTGCATTTTATTAAATTAAAAGCTCTTTTAATGCTTATTTTAAGAAGATAAATATAGGTTTTCAGAAGATAAATAGATTTTAAGAAGACTCATAGTTTGGGAACAGTTCATCTAAGCTAATAATTTTTTTTTCTTTTGGTTAGAACTCCCGTGCAAAGCAATTTTTAAGCATATAAAATATAGAGAAATCCATCAATAAATATGAAATATTAAAATATGAGTTTCTACCAATACATTTCGTGATTGATAATGTCAATAGGAAATAGCCGAAATGCTTGTTTTTTCATCAGGGAGTAGTACCGCCCCCCCCCCCCCCCCTCCTTCACAGCGTTTTAAAGACATTTTCCAAACGTATAAACATGAAAAGCAAATCAGAAATAAAACAAATAAGAAACATTAAAAATCCGAAAAATTAGTTTCTACCTCTCCGAACTATCTGTTTAAGATATTTTGTAAACACATCAACATAAAAAAAAAAAAAAAAAAAAAAAAAAAAAAGAAAAAAAAAAAAAAAAAAAGAGTGAGAGTGAAATAAAAAATGTCTTGCACGCAGAATAGAGGGATTTTAGTTTCCGATGAAGACACCTGGGAAGAGTATATTTATTTTTCCTTTTTGTTTCTTTCTTTTGTTCAAAATCATCCGATAAAAGAATTTTCAATTTGTCAAGTTATAAAATTCAGCAAAGAGCTTTACTCTGCCTTCCCTTACCGGTGCCCATGCTTACAATTTGACGTATAATAGATACTACCAGAAATAGCCTTTTCATTTTCATGTATGTTCTCGTGAACCGTACCCATATTATCATCATCCATATTTTAGATTTGAAAGTAGTTTATATAGATATGATTGAAACTGTTTTTTTTCACTGGATAAGTTTTATTCAAATTGTCTTTTTTATCATATCGCAATAATATAAATTTCAAGTATTTTCAGCAGAAAATATTTTAAAGCATAAATTTACCTCACACGCATGATACTGCATGATAAATATCTTAAGAAATTACTACAAAAAAGGAAATTTTTCTTTCGTTTCTTTTGATAATCATCTCGTGTCTTTTCTCCTTTTCCTTGTTATCGATTTGGTAAGCCGATTCATCTGCAATTTTATCGGTCATCGTAAAAATAATATGTTCCGTGAGACCTTATGACTGTTCCAAGAAAACCATAAGCCATATATATAAGTTATGTATGTAATTTTCGTAAAATCGCAAACATGCTTTGAAGCATTGCTAGTTTCGTAAATTGGTCGAAATTTTAATGATCCCTATCTAGAATAAAAGCAATATTTGTGTAGTTTCTTTCATAGCTAATCTCAATGAGTTTGAAATGGTAGTGAAAACGCGATTTTTCATATCTATATCTTAACTAATTTTTAGGAGATCTAATAGCCTACGCTAGTCATCCGTAGAAACTCAAACGCCAATGTTAAGTCTATGGGAAGGTTCTTGACAGATTTCTCGCTCGCATTTTAATATTTTTAAATGATTTTTTTTTTTTTTTGCATAGGATAGATGAGGCTGATCCCTAACGTTGTTAGTTTTTACTTTTTCGATTTTGTTTGCAGTTTGTTTTATATAAGGGTACTTTCACTTTCAGAACCGGTTCCAACCGGCTCCAACATCCGTTCTGACACCGCAAATCTAAAAACAGGCTAATTTGATCTGCTCTAAAACGATTACGGAAAATTGAATTATAATTAAAAGACCAGTGGTGATCTCCTGTAATCGGTTTTCATTCATTTCCCTTTGACTGAGGAATTTTAAGGTCGAATCAACTGCTGTCGAAACAGCTAATAACTGTTTTCATGATTGATTAAATAATATCAATTAAACATTTGAAAATCCACTTGTATAAAATGGAAAAGTAAACAATGTCAATTTGCAACAATAGGTTAAAGATTTTTTTTTTCGAAATAAATGAATTTCTTGTGTAAATATACTTTTAACCTGAAACTGTTTGGAAATATTATTAGCACTTTCCAACCTAGTTGAAAAGTGCTTATGACTTCGGTTTGTCTGGCCGTCTGGCCGTCTGCCGTCTGGCCGTCTGCCGTCTGCCGTCTGCCGTCTGCCGTCTGCCGTCTGCCGTCTGTCCGTGCTCTAACTCCCGTAAATATGCTCGGATTGCTCTGCAATTTTTATATGTTATTATCGTTATCTATAGCATGTTCCCTATTTCAACGGAAGTGTGTAGCACTTATAGTTTTTTTACAGGGACACTCAAAAGAATTCCGTTACATTGCGGTCTATGGGGAAAAATCATTTGCTGTTTATTTAAATAATGTTTCACTATTTTAAACGCATTGAAATTTATATATATCACTAAGGTGCATTAGAAGAAGCTTAATATGGAACAGGGTGTGCATAGCACTTATAGTTACTTTACAGGGACAGTAAAAATAATTCCGTTACATTACGTCTATGGAGAAAAATCGTCTGCGGTTTATTTAAATAATGTTTCACTATTTTAAACGCATTGAAATTTATATAGATCACTAAGGTGCATTACAAGAGACTTACTACGGAATATTGTGTGTATAGCAGTCATCGTTCATTTACAGGGACACGCAAAAGAATTATCTACTGTCTGTTAACAATAATTCCTGGAAGTGCGTTTTAAGTTACTGAACGCGATTTTAATGTTAACTTGCTTTTTGTCTATTACGTGGTGTGTATAAATTCTGTAGATCCTATACAGGGCAGCACAAAAGTTCGCGAACACATTTCTGTTTATTGACAAACTCCAGACGGAGAATTTTAAAATGTGCTACACGTTTCCTAACTGAACTAAAATTTAGCATCCTATGTAGTATATATACAATTCTATATATCCTATACAGGGCTGAATAAAAGTATTCGGATATTTTTCCGAATATTGTATATGTTGGAAATTCCTGAAATTATGTTTTTAAATATGTTATGCGTTTTCCAAATTGTTTACTTAGAAGTTATCTTTTAGCTTATTAAACGGTATGATTTGTAAAATTATTTTGGAAGCGTTGGAAAGTGCTACATAATCTATGCTTGACGCATGATTTTTCGTTCTTGTTATTTGAGCATTTGAAATATGGCGTAATTTTCCACATTTGCTGCTTTTAACGCGTAATAATTTAACTATTACTATTTTAGTTTTATCTCTCTTTCTAATATTTACGTGCAAGTACATTTTTTTATGACGTAATTTTCCCTATTTACTGCTTTTAACCCGCGATCATTTAATTATTATGTTAAAGTTTTATTTCTATTTTTAGTAGTCACGTGTAAATACATTTCTTTAATTGAAAGAAAATATTATTCTTTGCTCTGTTTTACAAATTGCCAACAGTATAAAAAATGAGCTTTTTGATATATGAAATAAATCTCAATTAAAATGGCGAAATTTTGAATAAAATATTGAAAAAAAAAAACCCTGAAAATATTAGTCAAATTAAAAAAATAATTACACACTGCACATCGAAAACTTATTAACTATATCCCTTTAAAATATGATTAAATTCCTATACATAGTTTTTGTTCCTATCAAACTTTTTTAACGGAATTTTTTTGACCTGCTTCAACATTAATGATCTCTTAAAATAATTCTTCAATTTAAAAACAGTCTGCTTTAGTGTTTTTATGGAACATTTCTCTATAAAACTACCAATTTTCATATTTTTATATGCAATAGTTTTCTTAATATTAGCTGAGAAAGACCTCAAGACACAAAAAATCCATTGACAGCGGTGGCAGCGTCGGTTACATTTTTAACACTTTCCAACCTAGTTGAAAAGTGTTTATGACTTCGGTTTGTCTGCCGTCTGCCGTCTGTCTGTGCTCTAACTCCCGTAAATCTGCTCGGATTTCCCTGCAATTTTTATATGTTATTGTCGTTATCTATAGCATGTTCCCTATTTCAATTGAAGTGTGTAGCACTTATAGTTTTTTTACAGGGATACTCAAAAGAATTCCGTTACATTACGGTCTATGGGGAAAAATCATTTGCGGTTTATTTTAGTGATGTTACACAATTTCAAACACATTGTAATTGATATATATCACTAAGGTGCATTACAAGAAGCTTAATATGGAATAGGGTGTGCATAGCATTTATAGTTACTTTACAGGGACAGTCAAAAGAATTCCGTTATATTACGTCTATGGAGAAAAATCGTTTGCGCTTTAATTAAATAATGTTTCACTATTTTAAACGCATTGAAATTTATATATATCACTAAGGTGCATTACAAGAGGCTTACTACAGAATAGTGTGTGTATAGCAGTCATCGTTTATTTACAGGGACACACAAAATAATTCTCTACTGTCTTTAACAATAATTCCTGGAAGTGCGTTTTAAGTTTCTAAACGCGATTTTAAATTTAACTCACTTTTTGTCTATTACTTGGTGTGTATAAATTCTGTAGATCCTATACATGACAACACAAAAGTTCGCGAACACATTTCCGTTTATTGACAGAAACTCCAGAAGGAGAATTTTAAACTTAGCTACGCGTTTCCTAACTAAACTAAAATTTAGCATCCTATGTAGTATATATACAAATCTATAGATCACATACAGAGCTGAATAAAAGTATTCGGATAATTTTCCGAATATTGTATATGTTGGAAATTCCTGAAATTACGTTTTTAAATATGTTATGCGTTTTCCAAATTGTTTACTTAGGTGTTATCTTTCAGATTATTAAACTGTAATGATTTGTAAAATTATTTTGGAAGCGTTGGAAAGTGTTACATAATCTATGCTTGACGCATGATTTTTCATTCTTGTTTAAGAATAGAAAGATACTATGGGATCCTACCACAGTTTCCCTTCCGGGTTACAGAACATAATAGGAGAAACTCTAAAAGAGTTTTTACATTTAATATATTTATTTAATTATCCACTAACACCACCAAAAAACATTTTTATCTGAAAAATATCAATAATGGATTCTAGTAAAGTTTTTAAATTTATTATAGGCGATACTTTCATTGCCGAAACATCAGTGAAGGCTCACTGTGTAGACGCGAAAAGTTTTTGGTTTCCGTCTGTTTGTCTGTCTGTCTGTTCCGCGATAACTGCCGCAAAAATGATCCGATTAGGTTGATTTTGGGTAGGTATGTTGGTGAGATACCGGGAATCAGCTGTATAGTTTTTAGTTACATTTGGTTAATTCGTTCTAAAAATATAGAACATTTCGTTTTAGGTCATAATGCTTTCCTATGGGAATGCAGACGATTTTTTAAAATTTCATTTTTAACTGAAATGAAAATTACATATTTGAATAATGGATTTAAACGTAAAATTACTGATAATAAAGTTTCAATATGGAGGTTTTAAATATACCCAATAGTTTTGAAAAATTGCTGATACATTTATTAGAATTTAGAAATTAATTGCTTAAATTATTGGCATATTTTTTTGCATCTGCTCGGGAAATATAAAACAATTTATTTTCCTATTTTTTACAAATTTTAAAATGGATTTCTTTTTACTTTGATCTTTAATAAATTAGTTGCTTAGTAACCATATTTCAAAGAATATCAAAATAATAAAACTCGCACTATTTTACCGCAATATTTTATTAGCAAAATAAATTATTTTCGGGAGTTTTTAGTATTTTATTGACATAAATGAGATTTTATTTTGATACAAGTTTATTTTTTTATCTAAAAAATTAATGAATAAGGAGTTTATAATAATTTCAGAATATCATTGCATTAACCGTGTTTAATTTAACGCTTCTAAGTTCTGAAATCTCCGAAGCATTTTATATGCCTATAAATATGTATGTAATATAAAAAAAAAAAAATTGCGGATTGTAAGATGCTAAATAATATGAAAAGTGAGATTAAAAAACAATGACTTTTAGAGCTGACGTTGAGGCTCCTGATCTGCAGATTTACTAGTATTAGTCGCATGTCAGCAGTTATTAGCCAAAGAAATCAACCAAGATTTCGTTAGATACAACAGTCTTTTTGATTCTGAAAATTTCAGTGAGATGTTCGATCGCATGTCTGTTAAATTGTTTTATTTAAATTATTTTGCTTATTTATTGATGAAGTTTTAGTTTCGAGATGGAATATTAGCCGGAAACAAATGCTGAACTATTTATATTGTTTCAAGTTCAAACGGGTTAATATTTCGTAATCGGACTGCTCGCGATTGAGACAGATTTAAAAAAAATCCTGTTAAACAAATATTTCAATAACCATACAAAATCCGATAATGTGAACCACTTGAAACCAAATTGATACAATGCATGATCTTGCAAATATCTTGAGAATGGTTCATTATCGAGAATAATCGGTAATCCGTCCGAAGATAACGGCCCTTTGAAAACCCGAATAACATGACAGTCAACGAGGTCAGTTCTTTATTAATGCATGTTAATTTTTTTTCGATTTCAATAAAATTTTTAGGAGTCGTTAAGTTTGGTAATTGAGACATACTAAAATAATTTCATTAGTATTCGTGGAATGGTCTGGGTTCGAACCCCTTTTGTGCGTCGAAACTATACAGGGCGTTCCAAAAAGATTGAAACGCGCTTTAAATGTTTTACCTGTTCGAGATACGTAGGCAGTATAATTGCAAAAGTGTAAAAACAGGATTTAAGATTACATTGATGAAATAATTCTGCTATTAATTAAAAAAAAAAACTTTTTAAAATGTTTATATGGTCCCTGAATCCTATAAGTTATATTTAGAAATATCTTTCTCCATGCCCCCCACAAAGTAAAACGGTAAATATCGTATTCTTGTACGACTAGAATTTTGTGAAATTTCGGATCTTTTTGGCACTAAAAACTCGTCTTTTTGCTTTTTGCATAGAATAAAAAATAATTCTATGCTTTTGTTATGCTATGGTTTTTTAGTGCCGGAAAATGTGTAACAGTAAGTAAAACATGTGTAAAAATGTGTAAAAAATGTGTAAAACAGATATGAAAATGTGTAAAAAAATGTGTAGAACACATATACAGCGAAAACCATTTGGATTTCAAATCGATCCCTTGTTTTTTTTTCCCTTGTTAATATAGACTTAAAGCTACCTAAACGTGATCTGAACATGATTTAGATTAAACTTTCAGCTAGCGTGCTGTGGTAAATTTATGACAAACTCTATATTTCTTACACTTTATTTTCCCATACATGGTACTGAAAATAAAATAATTTTTTTAACTGCTGATACGTATAATTAGCAAAATATTTGAGTCTTAGTGAATTTCGCAGTTTGTCGAACATCCTTCTTCACATGTTAACTCCTAATTTACATTTTTTTATAAAAATAAAAACCGAAACATTTCCGTTTGACTTATTTAAATGTTAGGAAGGTTATGCACTGAATAATAATGTATACGAAAATACAATTTAATGGTTTTTGTTCCTTCGCTCGAAACATATGAATATATTGAAATAAAAACTACATATGAAAAAAATAAATCTAAATCTGTAAACGATTCTTTTTTTCTGTTATAAAATCATCGAGTGACCTATACAAATGTTGTCCTTTTCAATTGAAGCATCTCATTTTTAAACGTTTTCATGCAACACTATCTTTATTTAAAAGGAAAGGTAAATGTAACGAAATATCATTGTATTATGATATTCATTGTCAAGATCGAAAAAGGAAAAGAAAATGTAATCGGGAATTACATTTTATATTTACTAAGCTGTAATATCTAAATTTTCATGTAGAAAACTATCTTATTAATTTTTTTCTTACTTTGTTATGTAGAATTTTATTAGAAAAAAAAATTACATTTAAATATACAATATAATATAAAAATAATATATTTGTGTCAGCGTTGTTTCAAGTTTGAAAATTACAGTAAAACTTTGAGAAGTAACAGTTGGCAGAAGTTCTATTATTATTTTATTTGATGATAGAATAATGGACTTTTCTTTTTCTTATTCAGTGGCCCAGTAATAGCTTACGATGCATTTAGATGAAAAAAATATAATTAAAGATAGAACTAGGAATAAGATTTTTTTTTGTATTGGTATAATAAAGTTTGCAAGAGCAGAACATTTTTAGGTCAGATTCGAGCAAAAGTGAATGAAATCAGGTCTGACAAAGACCGGGCTAACTCGATTAAAAATAATAATAAAATTGATAATTTTTAAACATTATCCTACATTTAAAATTCTGTAAAAATAATATTGCATACTAATTTATGCAAAAAAATAATTTCAGCATATTTCAGATTATGTGTCCGCAATAACAACATTAATAATGACCATTTAAACAACAATGTACACAAAGATTTGTGAAAAAGTTAATGTAGTTTGCAATAAAGATGGAACCTTCTCATCGCCGCGAACTGATATATCCGTTCACTATGCTGTAGGTTTCACAGCAATATTTGCATTATTTAAAGTAATATAATTCTACAAATATAATGTACTTTTAAAGCATTATGTAATGATTAATAGTCTCAAGGATTATACTCATATACGTAATGAAGTTTTTTTATATCATAGTTGAAATATCATGTTTTTTTAGCATTTTTAAAAGAATACAGAGAAAACAACATTATAGTTTTGCTCTTGCGAACTGATATATCCGTTCACTATACTGTAGGTTTCACTGCAATATTAGCATTTTTTAAATTAATATAATTCTACAAATATAATGTAGTTTAAAAACATTATGTAATGATTAATAGTCTCAAGGATTATACTCATATACGTATAAGTTTTCTATATCATGCGTGAAATATCATGTTTTTTTAGCCTTTTAAAAAATATATAGAGAAAACAGCATTATAATTTTACTCTTTTACTCAGCGGTCAGAGGGTTAAAGAAAATCAAAATTTTCAAAATATAAAAAAAAATCGAAATATTTTCCTATAGTTTATTAAACCAAAATTATAAAAACTCCGTTAAACAAATACCCATATATTACTATTATTTTTACGAAAAAAGACCTTGAAAGAATGAAGCCCATATCCGTCCCGGGTCGAGGCTAATGAAAGGAAATTGGCCTGAGCCAGTTCTGGGTTGAAGCAGGTCTTCAGACTGCCTCCGTTCGAAAAGTCGATTTTTTGACTACCTGGTTCTATTTTCTGTATATGTATTAAGAGGCCCTGCTCTTTACGAGCTATGTGCGCCGAACTCACCCCCCCCCCCCCCTCCCAGCCAGAACCCTCTAAAAACACGCTAATTTGCTCTATTTTAAAAATATAATAGATTACGGAAGATTGAAAGATATTATCATGACCAGTGTAGATTTTCTGTAATCGGGTTGCCATTCATTTCCCTTTGACTGGGGGATTTTTCGGTTTCCAACGCCACATCCACCGCTATCGTGACACTGGTCCGTGATTGATTATGTAAGATCAATTACACATTTGAAAATCACCCAGTATAAAATGGTTAAGTAAAAAATATCGCTGCACAGGGACGCACACAATAATTCGATTACAGTACTGTATAAGAACAATAATTGCTGATGGAAGTGCATTTTAGTTGTGGTACGCGTTTTTAAATTAAACTATTTTTTTCCTATTACTTGGTATGCATAAATACTATAGATGACATACAGTGCAATACAAAAAATCTCGAGTACATTTCCGTTATTTTCGGAAATTGCTGAAGGGGAATTTGCATCTGTGCTATGCGTTTCCTAATTGAACTAAATTTTACCATATTATGCAAGTATATAGAGAAATCTATAGATTATGTATTAAATGTTAAAAATCTATTGGAATTTTCAATTAAAAAAAATGACTATATTCTTCAATCACGAAAGCCCGGATTGGATACCCTAGTAAATAACAAGTTGGAAATTGTACGTCAAACGTGACAAATGAGGTGCAATAGCTGTTGCACTCTTATGCAAAAATACATGGATACAAAATTCATTTTACGCGCAGATTTTCATATTATAGATATTACTTTTATTTTATTAAATTAAGTTTCAATACATTTTTACAAACAATTAATTACAATTCTGTTACATTAAAATTATACTACACTATATTGCCAAAGTTGACCGGTCACTTGCGATTTTAGACGTTTTGTTAACTATCTAGAAAAATACACGAGGAATTAACCTGAAACTGCAGGTGTGTAAACAGTATAGTGTAGGTTATATATTTCCGCGAAGATTTTTTCACGAAACCCTATAAGGGACTGTCAACAAATTGAAAAAGAACGAATATCTTTTGGATAACCCTGTAACAACTAATGTAGCAAAAGCGTTCAAACTCGAGATTATTAATAAGTGGCTTATTGTAATATACTGTGTTCATTTTTATGAGGATAGCATGCATACTCGTAGAGAAATTAAGGTTTTTATAAAAACAGTCCCAAATTTCGCCTAGTTTTTTGCTTATAATTTGCAGAGTTCTTAATATAAAGAAAAGTTCTTTTCAGAAAATATGACAAACAACATTGTACATAATACTCTGCAATCAGAATTAAAAAATAATAAAAATTGGATGCAAAATGAGTAGGTTTACTAAAAAATGTTTCACTGCGCATGCGCGAATGCAATCAAAATATAATATGCCTAATGTATTAGCTAAGTATGTAGAGCAACTTTTGTGAAAGTCTCAAAATCATAGCTTGAAAATTATCGTCGATAGAATAAGCTCGAAATCCGTTGTTCCCAAAAAGATGAGGGGTTGTATCAAATATTTGTATGATTAGTGCCAAGATAGCGTACACAATATTGCACGTACTACTATATTTGAATACAACCCCTCATATTTTTGCTTCCTTTTGGGAACAATGGATTTCGAGCTTATTCTATCGACGATAATTTTCAGAATTTTCAAGCTATGATTTTGAGACTTTCACAAAAGTTGCTCTATATACTTAGCTAATACATTAGGCATATTATATTTTGATTGCATTCGCGCATGCGCAGTGAAAAATTTTTTAGTAAACCTGCTCATTTTTCATCCAATTTTTATTATTTTTTTAATTGCAGAGTATTATGTACAATGTTGTTTGTCATATTTTCTGAAAAGAACTTTTTTTTTATATTAAGAACTCTGCAAATTACAAGCAAAACACTAGGCGAAATTTGGGACTGTTTTTATAAAAACGTTAATTCCTCTACGAGTATACATGCTATTCTCATAAAAATGACCACAGTATATTACAATAAGCCACTTATTAATAATCTCGAGTTTGAACGCCTTTGCTACATTAGTTTTTACAGGGTTATCCAAAAGATATTCGTTCTTTTTCAATTTGTTGACAGTCCCCTATGGGGTTTCGTGAAAAAATCTTCGCGGAAATATATAACCTATACTATACTGTTTACACACCAGCAGTTTCAGGTTAATTCCTCATGTGTTTTTCTAGATAGTTAACAAAACGTCTAAAATCGCAAGTGACCGGTCACCTTTGGCATTATCATAAGAGACGGTAGTCTCTTGAGTGACGCAGCGAAAAACCGAAAACCGTAAGCCCAAAACCGAAGATTCCGTCACTCTCATATATACAGCTAGCAGGACATCAAAGGAAAATCGAAACGCCGACATTTAATATCTCAGTAAATATGAGGCATACCGTTTCGATTTTTTCACATTAGTCTTATATCTATGGCCTAACTCTATCCTGAAATTTATAGATTTCTACATGCAGTAGATTTTGAGATCTGGAAACCAATTTTTAAGCGAAAATGGAAAATGTAATGGTGTAATGGGCACAGAGTTGTTATCTCGAAAATGGATCGAACGATTTTTTTAAAATTAATATATTATATTAATCAGTTTTAGATGAAGCGTTTAAGATATTGCGCTAACGTAGGAAAACTCTTGTTTTCAATATAATCCACTTTTAAAATCGGACTATTTTCTTATGCTTTTTCTGGTAGACTAACATTACAGATCTTCAGCCTTTTCACTGCTCTTTATTACTGCGCAATAAGGAAGCTCTTGCCTATTACGGTTACAGTTAAACGTTAAAGCATATCCATATCGCTGAAAAACTATTTAGATTCTTTTTTTTTTTTTTTAAATACGAAAACAGTTTTTAATGCAATTTTTAATATGTAATATATATGTATTAAATTAAATTATTGTTTCTATATTTTTCTTTTTTGTTATAATAAAGAATTTCTTATTTCAAAATCTTCATTAAGTCGAAAAATATTTAGATTCCTTGATTAAAATATTGAAATATTTTATAATTATATATATACAATTTAATTGTTATTTATATATTTAATTTGTCATTTTTTAAAGGAAAAAAAGATTCAGATTTTTTTTTTTTTATCAGTTAATTTGAAACAGCCTCTAATCAACAAATCAACCATCTGTTTGTTTTCAACGAGTCTCGAATGTTGTTTTTGTAAGAATAACACTCATTTGAGGTATTTTATTATTTATTTATTGTTTGTTTACTTATTTTGATTAGATTGTCCTTTTAGAAATTGTCTTTTGGCGTAAATGGTGAGATAATTGTCAATAGTATTACCTGTTTTATCGTTAAAAATAATATAAGGAAGGTACTTGTTAGCTATATTTTCCAACTCTCCAAATCAAACTTTCCCATCATTCACCTCACACAAATTTAATAACTAAAACTTTTTATTTCAGTGTGATTGAAATACGTTTAATTGTGATGAAACTTTGGTATATTATATAGGGAATTTATATAACGTAAGTTTTCAGTTTTATGTATATAAAATTAGATACGATGTTTTCATTATGAAATACAATGTTTCTAATTCATGTTATGGCTTACTTTAACATTTTTGTTATTGACTAAGCCTATCATTAATATAGGGGAGACAGTGAACACTATGGACACAGTGGACCACCCCCTAATATTTTATTTATTTAAATTTTTTTAAAGCTTCTCTTCTATCCTAATAGACAACAGCACTACAATGATTATTTATAGCCTTCAGAAAGTATGTTTAGCTCAGATTGAACTATTTTATCCTGCTTTGTTGTTTTGAGCTTCTAAAAGTAAAATTTTTCATCAGCATATTTTTATTTTTTTAGTAATTAAAGGTTGTAGATAAATAAAATAAAACAGCTTTTCAAAAAAGCTAAGATACTTGTTTTTATTTTACTTTAAAGTTATTATGTTTAAAAGAAAGCTATAAACAATATTAATATGATTATTTATTGAACTTCAACATGGGGTACAGTGGACCACCCACTCCTGGGGCACAGTGGTCCACAATCCACTCTGCTCCTCTAATGCAGAATGTTCAAAATATGTAATAATTGTTTTCTATAAAGAAAGATTGTTTTAAAGTAGAATTAACTGTAAAATAAAGTAAACAAATAAAAATAACAATTTTTTTAACATAGTAAGAAATATTTTGTTTTGTATTTACTGCCTTTGATAAATATAACTGTAGTCTAATTGTTGATGATTCTATTCAAGTAAGATTCATGAGATGCAAATTGAATGGAAATCAGTTTATTTCTCCCGAAACTATAGATGAATCTGCTGTTGATGTCAATGATTTCATAATGTTGCTCGCAGACCCAAAATTATTTCTTGAAAATTCCAGGCTCAATCTTACTGATAAGTATTTTGGAATTTCATTTGCAAATTTTATTGTGAGCTGATTTTTTTTGTACTTAAGTAATAACTTCAACTAAATTGCAATTGTTCCTGTATTAATCTGTTATTATTTTCAAAATATAATTAATTTTTTGTTTTTGTTTCAAAATTTATATTACTATGTTATTTTGCGAATGAAGAGGCAACAAAAAAGAATTAGATTAATGAAAAATAGATTTATATTATATTTTAGATAATACCTAATAGTGGTCCACTGTACCCTGGTGGGTGGACCAGTGTATATATATATATTTTTTTTAATGTATTGAAAACTATGTTGTGAGAAAATTATGATGGATGTAAGAAGGTTTAAGGAATATTCAAAAATATTTTCATACAGATTGGTCAGTCTGTTAAAGAGAAAAAAAAAATTAACTGAAAAAGTGGTCCACTGTGTACCGGTCTCCCCTACCCGATTACATGAGATTTTGTTATTTGTATTGATATGTTTGTGTTTACGTATTTTATCAAGATTATATTTCAGCTATTTTTAAGTAAGTTTTTTAAGATACTATATAGCAATGTTAAAATGTTGGCTATACTTTATTAGCTTATGTTAAAGATTGGTCAGAAAAAAAGGTTGGCGAGATTAAAAAATTTTGTCGATCAGCTAGTGCTCGACTAACATAACAAAAGGGCTGCTGGGATGGAATTTAATTTTTAAAAAGGACACATTTTGAACCGGTTTGTTTACAGTCCCATTTTATTAGTAGAATTTTGTGATAATTTCCCGAATGACTGGCGAATTTTGCATTTTTTGTAAAAAAAAAAAAATCTTTAGATGTAATTTTAAGCAAAATCTCTTTTCATTTCTTTAATTTGCAAATATTTTAAGTTTTCTTATTTAAAATACTGTGATTAAATGTCCAATGTAAGATTTCCCTTAGTTGAAAATTGTTATGACAGAATTTACACAACTGCAAAAATAATTGATTACTACAACAATGCATTTTCAGGGTTTTTTTTCCAATAAAATTAGCTATACAACAGAGGAAAGTTAACTTCATACTATATTTACATTGCAGTAATTTGGAGAGTTGCAAAATATAGCTAACAAGTAAAACACAAATCTTCTTTAGTCTGCGGGTTTTAAAATACTTCCTAAATATTCACTCGACACGATGCAATTTCCTTACCTTGTATCATTTTTATCGATAAAACAGGTAATTGACAATCATCTCACCATTTAAGTAACAATCTAAAGTCAATTTCTAAAAGGACAAGAAAATCAAAATAAGTAAACAAACAATAAATAAATAATAAAATACCTAATATAAGTCTTATTCTTGTAAACAAGAATTTGCATTGCAATCACCGCTCATGAATACATGACACAAGCGATAGGTTAATTTATTGTTAATTGATAGTAGAGGTGCCCAATCTTTTTAGGCGAAGGGCCACTTAAAAAATTGTTGGGTTGTCGAGGACCACCATCAGTAGCACAGAGAGAATTTTGTTTCGAGGAGATGTTGGGTAGGGGGGGGGGGGGGGATAATTAGCATTATCCATACATACAGCACTGTTCGGTTGCAAATTTGGAAGAATGCACCCACTAGATGGATTTGTGATTTTTATGCGGCTACTTGACAAAATTGTGATTTTTATGTGCCCGTTCTAAAAAATTCATGATTTTTATGTATAGGTTCAACTTTTATGTATAGGTTTCAACTTTTTTCTCAGTGACCACTGGCCAGTACATGGATTTTTTTACTCCTGTTTTTCAGCAATGACCAATAACAAATTTACAAATACTTGATAAAAAATTTAAGAAATTTGTCAAATGATTGTGGAATAAATGGCGAAATTTGTCAAATAGTGTTGGGAAAGAAATCGCGACATTCGTCAAATGGTCTCGGGAAAGAAATCAGGCATTGCAGGAAAAAAATTAATTATGTCTAACTGTCGTGAAAAAATTAGAGAAATTCGTCAAATACGTTCGGGGGAAAAAAATCACAAAATTCATCAAATGATCTCGGGAGAAAAATAGTGAAATTTGTCTAACAAACGAGGAACAGAATTGCAAAATTCGTCGAATAGCAGTGGAAAAAAAGTGCACAATTTGTTCGTTCATGGAAAAAGTCGTGAAATTCATTAATCGATAGCAGAAAAGTCACAAAATTCATTGATAGTGGAAAAATCACAAAATTCATCAACTGGTTTCAGGGGAAAATTTTTTCAAATATCGTCGAATGGCTTCGAGAAGAAAAAAAGTCACAATCCGTCAAATAATTTCGGGGAAAAAAGCGTGAAATTCGCCAAATGGTTTCGAAATTTGTCGAGCGACAGCGGGGAAAAAATCTTTTTCCATTCAATCATCGCAATTGGGACTATTAAGTTTGACCAGTGGTGGCAGTAAAGTCAGTCGCCAAATTTTCAGTATTACTCGCCGATTGGCGAATGGCAATTTTGTCCTATATTTTTACACGCCTGATCGATGAAATTCAAGATTTTTACGCACCCGATTGATGACTTTCTTGATTTTTATGGATCCGTTTGACGAAATTAATGATTTTTATATGCCCGATAAACAAAATTCATGATTTTTATGCATGCGTTCAACAAAATTTATGATTTTCCTTCTCCCGATCCACAAAATTCATGTTTTTACTGTGCCTGATTGACAAAATTCGTGATTTTCAACTGATATGCTTTCCGCCGGCCATTTAATGAAATTCACAATTTTTCTTCTCTAGACAATGGCAAAATTTTCATTTTTTTTTTTTTTTTTTTACCGTTTGTTGAAATTTACAATTTTTTCACAAACATTCGATGGAATTCTTGATTTTTCCACGCCCAATATACGAAATTTGCGATTTTCCATGCCTATCGACAAAATTCATAATTTTGCAGAACCGATAGACAAAATTCATAATGTTTTCCCACAATCTATGGACAATTTGCAAATTTTTTCCGCGACTGTTCGTTGAAATTCGCGATCTTTCCATGCCATTCGATGAAATTCGTTGCTCGATCCATGAAATTTGCGATTTTAAGTGCCTTATCGACAAAATTTGCAGGTTTTTTCAACTGATTTACAAAATTGACGAAATTTACAACTCCAGAATTACCGATTTTGGCATCTCTGGTTTCTGTTGACCAATTATTGAAATTTGCGTTTTTTTTTCTAGCGACAAAATGGCGAAATTTGTGATTTTTCCATGCCCATTCGACAAATTTGCATCCAGTCGATGCAATTCATAATTTTATGCACCTGATCGATGAAATTCATATTTTCCTACGATCTATGGACAAAATTTGCGCATTTTTCTCACGAATTATTAAGGAAATTCGAAATTTTTGGATAGGTTGGCATGTATGGTTTCTGCGGGCCACCAGTTACTCATCACGGGCCACAGGTTGTGCATTCCTAATCGTGATGCATTTTAGCTCATTCGACTCGATCTCAATAGAACTTACTGATTTTAGTTTCACCACCAGGGGCAGTTATGTTCATATAGAACAGAGTGCGCCCCTGGCAGTGGAAGGGGAAATTAATGGATTTTGGAACTAACTCGAGTTCTATGGGTCCCATCACATCATGGTTTGATTCATTCAATTTGACATTGACAGGATATATCAATTTTAGTTTCAAGTTTGACCACCAGGGGGTGCATTCCTATCTCAGGTTCTATGGCCCCGATCATGACAAGGTATGGCTCACTCAACTCGAAATCGACAGCCTCAACAATTTCAGCTGTTTGCACAGAACAGAGTGCGCCCCCTGGTGGTGGAACATGGAACTAACAGATTTTGCAGCTAACTTGAGTTCTATGGGTCCCATCACAATGCAGTTTGATTCATTTGACTCGACATCGACAGGATATATCGATTTTAGTTCCAAGTTTCACCACTAGGGGACACTATCCTATGTCGTGTTCTATGGGCCCGATTACGATGAGGTATGGCTCATTCGACTCGAAATCGACAGCCTGAAAGATTTCAACTATGTTTGTATAGAACAGAGTGCGCCCCCTGGTGGTGGAAGATGGAACTAACGGATTTTGCAGCTAACTCGAGTTCTATGGGTCCCATCACAATGCAGTTTGATTCATTCAATTTGACATTGACAGGATATATCAATTTTAGTTTCAAGTTTGACCACCAGGGGGTGCATTCCTATCTCAGGTTCTATGGCCCCGATCATGACAAGGTATGGCTCACTCAACTCGAAATCGACAGCCTCAACAATTTCAGCTGTTTGTATAGAACAGAGTGCGCCCCCTGGTGGTGGAACATGGAACTAACAGATTTTGCAGCTAACTTGAGTTCTATGGGTCCCATCACAATGCAGTTTGATTCATTTGACTCGACATCGACAGGATATATCGATTTTAGTTCCAAGTTTCACCACTAGGGGATACTATCCTATCTCGTGTTCTATGGGCCCGATTACGATGAGGTATGGCTCATTCGACTCGAAATCGACAGCCTGAAAGATTTCAGCTATGTTTGTATAGAACAGAGAGCGCCCCCTGGTGGTGGAAGATGGAACTAACGGATTTTGCTGCTAACTCAAGTTCTATGGGTCCCATCACAATGCAGTTTCATTCATTCGACTCGACATCGACAGGATATATAGATTTTAGTTACAAGTTTCACCACCAGGGGGCGCTTTCCTATCTTGTGTTCTATGGGCCTGATCACGACGAGGTATGGCTCATTCGACTTGAAATCGACAGCCTGAAAGATTTCAGCTATGTTTGTATAGAACAGAGAGCGCCCCCTGGTGGTGGAAGATGGAACTAACGGATTTTGCTGCTAACTCAAGTTCTATGGGTCCCATCACAATGCAGTTTCATTCATTCGACTCGACATCGACAGGATATATAGATTTTAGTTACAAGTCTCACCACCAGGGGGCGCTTTCTTATCTCGGGTCTATACTTAATTTCGACTAATTGACATTTTCATCAATAACCTTAAAAAAGTAATGATATCAGTACAAAAACCCTTAACGGGTTAAAAGTGTTGACGCAGCACTTTCTTTTGGCTCTATGAATTTTAAATATGGGTCTTAAAAGCAATGATATCAAATTTAAGTGACGCTATGTTAATAATTTTTTTTAAATCATAATTTTCTTTTTAGTTTTATTTATGTTCACAGGTGCAATTATTATCTTAATATGAAAAAATATATAAAATTTATTCGCTGATGCTTTTTCATTCACATCTCTCATGAATTCAAAATATGGGTTTTAAAAGAAATGATATCAAAATTTGAGTGACACCTTGACGTTAATTTAATAGGACTCTTTTAAAATTCAATTTAAATTATTTTTGGTTTGTCTTCTAAAGTATATTTACACATACAAACAATACTTTTAATTTTTCAATACACTTTTAAATATATTACTTTCACTGAGCCTATATTATGTATTGAAATGTATTTATTTCAATAAATTGATTTATCTTCTGTGCCACGCTATCCAAAATCATAAGTAAAATTTATGTAAATGATTATTTTGCGTCATATTATCCACTTGCATACATTTCCCTTTGTTTGGATACTATGACGCAAAATAATCATTTACATAAATTTTACTTATGATTTTGGATAGCGTGGCACAGAAGATAAATCAATTTATTTCAATAAATTGATTTATATTCTGTGCCACGCTATCCAAAATCATAAGTAAAATTTATGTAAATGATTATTTTGCGTCATATTACCCACTTGCATACATTTCCCTTTGTTTGGATACTATGACGCAAAATAATCATTTACATAAATTTTACTTATGATTTTGGATAGCGTGGCACAGAAGATAAATCAATTTATTGAAATAAATACATTTCAATACATAATATAGGCTCAGTGAAAGTAATATATTTAAAAGTGTATTGAAAAATTAAAAGTATTGTTTGTATGTGTAAATATACTTTAGAAGACAAACCAAAAATAATTTAAATTGAATTTTAAAAGAGTCCTATTAAATTAACGTCAAGGTGTCACTCAAATTTTGATATCATTTCTTTTAAAACCCATATTTTGAATTCATGAGAGATGTGAATGAAAAAGCATCAGCGAATAAATTTTATATATTTTTTCATATTAAGATAATAATTGCACCTGTGAACATAAATAAAACTAAAAAGAAAATTATGATTTAAAAAAAAATTATTAACATAGCGTCACTTAAATTTGATATCATTGCTTTTAAGACCCATATTTAAAATTCATAGAGCCAAAAGAAAGTGCTGCGTCAACACTTTTAACCCGTTAAGGGTTTTTGTACTGATAGTGTATACGCAAATATCCTATACAAGACAATGTAAACAAATCATCGTCAGTATTTCACTGAAATGAATTATATCGTCTGTTATTATGGTATGATTAATTTCCGTAATAAAATAAGTACATTTTAAGTTGGCAACATTTTATCTTTTGTTGACATTTACTGAAAATTCCAATGGAAAACTTAAACCTAACTTTGAAATTTTGAGAACTTGAAATCCCTATTTAGACTCTTTTTCCATTTAATGTCTATTTCTCCGGAAACATCCAAACAAAAAACTGTCGGTAGATTATAGTATTGGCACTATAATTAAACAATTTTAGTATACAAGTTCGGTTTTTAAATTCAGTAATATGGAAATAATAGGACCCATCTTAAATAGGACGTAATCACCACAGCAACCTATCATGGGATATCATTGAATTAATTACGTATGATAGGATTTAATAGAATGAAGAAAACTTTTATTAATATCTTTTTAAGCTTTGATTCGATTTTCATAAAATTTGAAATGACTCGACAAAATTCTGCAACGATTATATATATTAAATTTCAAACCATTTGGTTGGGTAGTTTTTGCGCTGTTATATTGCGGACAGACAGACCAGACGACGACTATAGGTGCTACGTTTTTATATAATTACGAACACCCCTAATAAATGCAATATACAAAAAAAAAATAATAATTCCTTCATAATAGTTAAAATAAAATTAAAGGAATCTCAGGTATAGCTATTACTTATTTATTGCTAACTATAGTTAAAGAGTTACACAAAAAAGCAATTTTGATAACTTTTGTTCGTTTGTGCTCGATATAATTTAGAGGTTAGCACGAATTATCTGAATCTGAAGTTGAATCGAAAGTCTTTGTGTAATGTAATTAAGAAAAAAAAAAGGGCGTCTTCCAGCGTAATTATACGCACAAAAGAGCCTTTTACGAACCACGTTCCATTGTATTCCTGATAACACACATTTTTTACTTTCTCATACCTCTTTCGAATAATGGGATCATGTGGAAAAAGGGAAAGATTTCATTTATATAGAGTAAATACAATAAACACCTAGTTGCATCGGTCGGCGTAATGTGTATATTTTCGAAACAAACATTTGTTGGGTTTACACAAAGAAAGTGATTTTACATTCAATTGTTTAAGAAATTGAGTTGTTAAGATTACAGAAATAATGCATAATAAATGAAATTAATGAAATTTTGTTTGCACACTTTCTATATGATGTAAATACAGGGTTTCTCAATTTTCGTGTGTGTGTGTGGGGGGGGGGGGTATGTGTGATCTAATTTCTACTTTACAAATAATTTATAAATCTCCAGGTAAACAACTTTGCATCCCGGTAAAAAAATAATAGTTAAACCCTATTACAACAGCATTATTCCTTCAATTTTCACAGTATTAACCACATTTCTCGCGTTAACTAAAGCCTTCATTTATGTCATATTTAACGTTTTTTTTTTTTCCAAGATACAACAGTTTTTAACAGATCATAATGAACAGAGGAAAGTATATTCAACTAGGTAAATTATATTCAATGGTTGGAGTATCATAGTTGAGATTTTTTCCAACAGAGTCCTGGTCCCGGCATATTTTCGCTCTGTTGGAAAAAATCTCAACTATGATACTCCAACCATTGAATATAGTTTTTAACAGATTTTATTTAAGGTGAATGTAACATGACAAACCTAATAAAAATATAATTAGTATAAAAGAAAAAATAGCTAATACTTAATTTTTCCTTTCGGTACGCATATATCATTTGACGTCATTTGAGACTATACCGAGGCTAAGCCTCGGACTATACTTAATGAATACGTATATGCGTACCGAAGGGGAAAATTAAGTTCAAAGCTGTGCACTAGGAACGGATCATACTCCGCAATTGTCAAAATGGGGTGCAACAATTACTACGGCAGAATTTTTCTTGAGGGATGGTTCTCGCGCCTTGAAAAGTTCACATTGAATGAAACCTGTGCTATACCAAGTGAATGTACAATTTTATCGTATGCTTAACTGGTTTTGTAACTATTTGTGGCTGTTTCTCTGTGTTTTCCCGTGTCGGTTGATGATAGATGATTGAACTGAAGAGGTAACACGTTGTGTTACGAAATGTCTATATTTTATTGTAATTTTAATGGGTTTTTATATAGTTTTTTATTTGATTGATTGTATATAAAAGTCTGGTTTTAAAAATTTTGTTCTTTGATATAAATTGGGGCGATGAAGTCAAGAATAAGGGGCTCAGAGAGAACGTCTGCAGTGTTAAAACGGACAGTAGAGTGTTCGAATCCAGCTGATTCTATTGTGTCAAAAATGTTTTTGGAACAATGGTATTCTATAAAATGTTTGAAAATTCGAGTAAAGTCCCTTCATATATTTTTTAAATTTTCCTGCAGTGTACATGACAGATTATTTTATTAAGTATTCGATGAATCGTAAAACTACTAAACGTACTTTGAAAAAGAATTTTTTATTTAAAATAAATCCATAACACATTTATCTCTCTAGTCTAAAAAAGAAGTAACTAACGCTGCTACTGTCCCTGACGCTGCTTTATTTCAATTTATTGTGACCGGGGCTCTTTCTCGGCTTATATATATATAAACTGTTGCATATAAATATAATAAAAACTGGTAGTTTTATAGAGAACTGTACAATAAACACGCTGAAGCAGACAGTTTTTAAATTGAAAAATTATTTTAAGCGCTATTTGATGTTAATGTCAGTTAAAATAATTCGGATAAAAAAGTTTTATAGAATCAAAATTATGCATAGCAATTTAATCATTTTTTGCATGCACATACTGCATTAGATTGAAATAAGCAGTATCCAATCATTTAAAACTTTTTTCTATATATAATAGAAGAAAGTATTGCAATCGAATTTTTTTTTCGACTTCCGGTTTTTAGGGGTCAGAGATTCCGAAAAACATGTTTTTACAAAATGCCCGTCTGTCTGTCTTCATTCTATCATCGAAAAATGTATGAAATTATGCAGAGAATTGAACCAAATTTTTTGTTTGTTTTTGACTATGGCCTGCAAGTTCCAATTGAATTTGGGGATATTCCGCAGGAAGGGGGCGCTATGATAGCCATTTAAAGATTTCAAATTCAAATAGATGTACAAAAAAATTAGAAATTCTAAAAGTTTTCTTCGTTAAATATTCGGCCTTGATCCAGGGACTCCGGTCAATTTTTGTTTTGTCTCTATCTTAAAACATGGCTGAGATACAGCAGTTTGGAATTTTAGGGTGGCTGACATTTTTAAACAATACAGCAGAATTCATCCATAAACAGATGTAACTTATGAGTTTCGGAAAATTTCTTTCATTGTTGTAACCATTGTTCCAACTTTTATATGCTTAACACTATATAATACTATATCGCCTATTTTATATTTGAGTCGTTCAGAACTCAATCCGACTAACTCCATTTTTTTTTAAAGTTCGGGTGATAACATGATATGGTTGACATTTTTCTATATATTTATACAGTGCTGAAAAATTACCCTTGATTTTACGAAAATTTTGGAGTATAATCAAAATATACTGAAAAAAATAACAGTTTTTTTTTATATAGATACGTAATTTTAACTGTTTATACTGAGCATTTTTATTTGTTTTATTTGATGGAGTTAGTTGGGTTGGCTTCTGAACGCCTCATTTGTGATTAAAAAGCAAAATTGAAATTAAAATACTAACATTTATTTTTTTTTATGTTCCATGTTTCCCCCCCCCCTAAACAGATGATATTATCCTCTAATGCAGTTGAACTTTTTTTTTTTTTGTCTTTTACAATTTTTAATCAGTTTTTATTGTAACTTTGATGGAATAAATGAGATACTATTCTGGTTTGACTAATATTATTTGCAGCTGTTTTTAATCTTTAATTTTTCTTTAGAAGTGTAAACCAACATCTAAGAAATATTAGATATTGGTAAAAAATATTTGATTGCGATGCGAAATCTTCGCACGGGTCCACTGGTCAGGAATTAATTTATGAGTTTTAGTGACCGTGATTTCTCGCAAATTATTATCTTTCATTGTTGTAATCATTTTCCCAATCATATGCATAAAACTATATTCATATCCGATAGAGTCAAATTTTCTCCAAGCTTGGCGACACTTGGCGAAATATCGCCAAATATGGTGACTAAAATAAGCCTTCATAAATGAAGCCAATTTGGCTATAGCTCAATAATTTGGCGAATTTCTTATTCAAATTCAGTATTAACGAATCTTCTGTAATCGGGTTCTTTGCATTTTAGCTTGCTGCTTTCGAGTAACATTAGCTAAAATTTTAAAGGAAGGTATAGGAAAGCTAGCTTTTATCTCTTTACAGGCCGGAAGGACTTTTTAAAAACATTGTTAGTCAGCGTCAGTCAAAGTTCATTAAAAATATAATAAAAGAAAAATGAGTAAACAACATTAAAAAAAAGTATCATTGTTCTGTTTTAAAACATTATTATTCAGTATCAGTTGAATTTCATTAAAAATAACAATAATAAAAGAAATAATGCATAAATAGCGTTGAAAAACCACCATTATTCAATTCTGAAATACTATGAATCAGGATCAGTTAAATGAAATAATTTATGCTCAAGAATAATATTTCAGATCATCATTCTGAAGAATGATACTCTTTTTTAATAATGTTTATGCATTTTTGGTTTACCAATATTCGTTTCAAAATTAATTTTAATAAAAGTAAAACGCGTAAAAAAACGTGTATCATTCTTAAGTTTTGAAATGCTGGTGTCATTTAAGTTTCATTTGAAAATGTTTTGAGAAAAATCTGTAAAATATCTTCTGCTATGAATCAACATCAATTAGACTTAAAAAATATTTTGAATAAAATAAAAGGCCTTAAAGTGCTCTGTGACACATTTTTTTTAGAATTTATAAATAAATAAATATATATATATATATATTAACGTATATGTATATCAAATATAAATTCTAGAAAATAATTAAAATAAATTTGCTAATTAAAAAATAATTTTATCTAAAAATAAAGATAATTTTATTTAGAGATAATTTCATTTAGAGAGAGAAAAAAAGATAATTTTATTTAAAAATTGGTATATCGTCTGAACCAATGACGCTTTTTGAATCCTTTTTTTTTTTTTTTTTTATCGTTTTTGAGTACAAAAATGAATATTTATTCTTGAATGAATATTTATTCTTTAATAAATATCAATTTAATAAAGAATAAATGCCCTCAGGATTTACAAAAAATATTTATTAAAAAATATGTAATTACTTTTTTTAAAGAAAGAAGTCATTATTTGTGAGTATTGTTTACTACAAGAATCATATTTTCAAAATGTTCTCTAAAAACAAAAAACAATTTAATCATACAGTTGAAAACATAATTGTACGAAGTCTCCTAAGTTTATCTTTCATATAAATCTAGATTATCAATTTATGTATTATGAATCTTGAAAATACATTCTGAAACAAATGGATTTAAAGTTTCGAGTACTTCTATAGACAACTACAGACAATATAATGAATAAAGGGTTACATCTTTTGACCTAATGATTGTATTTGCATGCAGTTTATTAAAAAAAAAAAAAAAAAAAAAAAAAAAATACAGAATATATTTTAAGCCAAAAATGTAAAAAGTTTATGACTTTTTTGAGACTTTAGTGTATTTTGAACCACTTTGAACTGCATTGAAAAATATCATTCTTTAGTTTTAAAATATTGTCAGGCAACATTAAACAAACTTCCCTTTAAAAATACTAGACGATCCAAGCCGAGTTACTCCGGTTAAAGATCCCCGTACCTCTAAATAAAATAATCTTTATTTTTAGAAGAAAATTATCTTTTAATTAAAAATATTATTTTAATTTTTTTTCTAGAATTTATATTTTATAAGAAATGTATATACATATACATGAAAAAAGAGTAAAAAATATTTATAAATTTTGGAGATGAAAATCGTTTTTAATTCAAAACTCTAATAGATTTTTTACATTTAGTATATTTTCTTAGATTGCCCACCAAATGAACCTAAAAACATTTTTGAAACTTTCGTATTAGCCTCATGCCAGCGGTTAATCGCGAAATACTTCATCATTTATGGCAAACTTTTAAGTTTGATTATTTAGACGCGTAGTTCAATTACACATCTGTTAAATTCGTATTTTATTCATATATTTGAGAAGTTTTAATTTCGTTTCGCAATTTAGTTATTGAATATTACACGGAAACAAACATATGCTGAATTATTTACATTGTTTTAAGTGCAATCATGTTAATCTTCCGTAATTGAGTTTCACGTCTATTTATGAGACAGATTTAAAAAAAAAAAACAAGAACGAAAAATCATGCGTCAAGCATAGATTATGTAACACTTTCTAACGCTTCCAAAATAATTTTACAAATCATACCGTTTAATAAGCTGAAAGATAACATCTAAGTAAACAATTTGGAAAACGCATAACATATTTAAAAACATAATTTGAGGAATTTCCAACACATACAATATTCGGAAAAATATCCGAATGCTTTTATTCAGCCCTATATATGATCTATAAATTTGTATATATACTACATAGAATGCTAAATTTTAGTTCAGTTAGGAAACGCGTAGCACAATTTAAAATTCTCCTTCTGGAGTTTGTCAATAAACGGAAATGTGTTCGCGAACTTTTTTGCTGCCCTGTATAGGATCTACAGAGTTTATACACACCACGTAATAGACAAAAAGTGAGTTCAATTTAAAATCGCGTTCAGTAACTTAAAACGCACTTCCAGGAATTATTGTTAACAGACAGTAGAGAATTCTTTTGTGTGCCCCTGTAAATGAACGATGACTGCTATACACACAATATTCTGTAGTAAGCCTCTTGTAATGCACCTTAGTGATATATATAAATTTCAATGCGTTTAAAATAGTGAAACATTATTTAAATAAACCGCAGACGATTTTTCTCCATAGACGTAATGTAACGGAATTCTTTTGACTGTCCCTGTAAAGTAACTATAAGTGCTAAGCACACCCTATTCCATATTAAGCTTCTTGTAATGCACCTTAGTGATATATATCAATTACAATGTGTTTGAAATTGCGTAACATCATTAAAATAAACCGCAAATGATTTTTCCCCATAGATCGTAATGTAACGGAATTCTTTTGAGTGTCCCTGTAAAAAAACTATAAGTGCTACACACTTCCGTTGAAATAGGGAACATGCTATAGATAACGTCAATAACATATAAAAATTTCAGAGCAATCCGAGCATATTTACGGGAGTTAGAGCACGGACAGACGGCCATACGGCAGACAAATCGAAGTCGTAAACACTTTTTAACTAGGTTGGAAAGTGTTAAAAATCATGTTTGGAAATTATTTTAAATATTCATAATAAATAAATAAATAAATAAATAATCAGTGAATTTAGACAGTTTTCAAAGAAGTCACATTTAAAAGTACATTTTTTTCTCTGTTCGACGGTGTAAAAATTGAAATTATGTTTTTTTTTTAGAAGTAAAAAAAAAAAAAAAAGTTGAAATTAAAAGGGAACTGTTTGCTCAGGTCATTGCGACCACCTATATGACGTCAGCGTTATTCACGGACATGTTTCATTTTATCATAATAGATTTTTGAGAAAAGAAAAATGAATAAACAGCATTGAAAACACAATTCTTTCAACTTTGCAAGAAATTTCAATTTTTAAATGTTATTCAGCGTCATTTAAATTCCCTTAAAAATCAATTTTTTTAAACTGATAATCTGCATTGATAAAAGTTTCATTCCTCAATTTTGAAATATAATTATTCATCCGGGTAACTATCATTTGGAAAGTATTTGATAAAGAGAAAATAATAATACAGTCATTCCCAATGTTTAAATTGTTGGTTACAAAATGTTAAATTAGCTGTTAAAAGAAAAATACATAAACAGCATTGAAAGAAAAAACATTCGTCAATTTCTATAAAATAAATTTTGAAATAATAGTTATTTAACATAATCTAAATTTAATTCGAAAAATATTTATATATTTTAGTGATAGATATATATTATATTTTTTTATTTAATTTTTTATGCGATTTTTAGCGTTTTTCGTGCTTTCCGGCGACTTTTTGACATTCTTTAAAGAAATCCTGTTTCAATCTTTTAGCCCAATATATTAAATTTTGTCCTTTTTAACACTTTCCAACCTACTTGAAAAGTGTTTATGACTTCGGTTTGTCTGCCGTCTGCCGTCTGGCCGTCTGGCCGTCTGCCGTCTGGCCATGCTCTAACTCCCGTAAATATGCTCGGATTGCTCTGCAATTTTTATATGTTATAGTCGTTATCTATAGCATGTTCCCTATTTCAATGGAAGTGTGTAGCACGTATAGGTTTTTACAGGGACACTCAAAAGAATTCCGTTACATTGCGGTCTATAGGGAAAAATCATTTGCGGTTTATTTAAATAATGTTTCACTATTTTAAACGCATTGAAAATTATATATATCACTAAGGTGCATTAGAAGAAGCTTAATATGGAATAGGGTGTGCATAGCACTAATAGTTACTTTACAGTGATAGTCAAAAGAATTCCGTTACATTACGTCTATGGAGAAATATCGTCTGCGGTTTATTTAAACAATGTTTCCCTATTTTAAACGCATTGAAATATATATATATATCACTAAGGTGCATTACAAGAGGCTTACTACAGAATAGTGTGTGTATAGCAGTCATCGTTCATTTACAGGGACACACAAAAGAATTCTCTACAGTATGTTAACAATAATTCCTGGAAGTGAGTTTTAAGTTACCGAACGCGATTTTAATTTTAACTCGCTTTTTGTCTATTAGGTGGCGTGTATAAATTCTGTAGATCCTATAAAGGGAAGCACAAAAGTTCGCGAACACATTTCCGTATTATTTAACTCCAGACGGGGAAATTTAAACCGTGCTACGCGTTTCCTAACTGAACTAAAATTTAGCATCCTATGTAGTATATATACAAATCTATAGATCCTATACAGGGCTGAATAAAAGTATTCGGATTAGTTAGATGTTATCTTTTAGCTTATTAAACGGTATGATTTGTAAAATTATTTTGGAAGCGTTGGAAAGTGTTACATAATCTATGCTTGACGCATGATTTTTCGTTCTTGTTTTGCGATTGTTGGCGTTTTTCGCGTTTCTCTGCGAATTTTCATCATTAGCAAAAGGAATCCGGTTCCGGTCTTTTAGCTCAATATATTAAATTTTGTCTTGTGCGATTTTTTAATTTTTAGCAATTTTTTATGCGATTTGTAGTCTTTTTTTTTTTTTTTTTTTTTTTTTTTTTTTGCGTTCCGTGGCGGTTTTTTGACGTTCGTAAAAGGAATCAGATTTCAATTTTTTAACACAGTTTAGTGAATTTTGTACTTTGGTTTTTTTTATTGTTAGCGTTTTTTCTGTTTCACGGCGATTAATTTACATTCGTAAAAGAAATCAGGTTTCTATCTGTTTAGCCCAATAAAGTAAATTTTGTTCTCTACGATTTTTAAAATTTTCCACGTTTATTATGAAATTTTTTAGCGTCTTTTCACGTTTTGCGGCGATTTTTGGACAATTTATTTTTGAAACAGAAATAACTCTCCAGTAACTATTTTAAATGCTGTTTGTGTTAAAAGATTAAATAACTTGGCCGCCGGATAAAATACTTGGTCACCAGTGGCGACCTGGCGACCTCATTTGTCAAGCCCTGGTAATAATAATAATAATAATAATAATAATAATAATAATAATAATAATTATTATTATTATTATTATTGTTATTATTATTATTATTATTATTATTATTATTATTCATAAAGCAAAACTTATATAGATAACATGTGTGTAAAAATATTCCATTTGTATGTGTGTGTGTGTGTGTTTATATTGTACTACGTTATATTAAACGAAACTTATTCAGATGAAATGTGTTTCGGATATATTTCACTTACATATATGTTTCTCTAAATTATGTTTCATTGAAAGTCACTTATTTAGTTAAAACTACTCTTTTTCAGAAATGTTTCACTATTTTTTATTAAATGAACGTATTTTGTTAAAATGGATATAAGCAATAATTCATAGACATATGTGATGTTATTATTATTATTATAATTATTATTATTATTATTATTATTATTATTATTATTATCATATTTCATTAAAATAAATTTATTTTAGGTAAAATGTATTTAAGAAATATTTCACTTGGATATGTATCTTTAAAATTATACTTCACTAAACGAAATTTATTGAGATAATATATGATTAAGAAATATTTCACTTACATATATGTTATTAATTTATATTTCATTAAATGAAACTTATTTAAACAAAATTTCTTTAAGAAACATTTTACTTACATATATATGTTTTAAATTACGTTTCATTGAACGAAAATTATTTAAATAAAATATCTTTAAGAAATATTTACGTTACATATGCTTTAAAAATTATATTTCATTAAATGGGGGGAAAAAAAAAAGGTAAAATTTATTTAAAAAATATTTTATTTGAATACATGTTTTCAATTATATTTAATTAAAAGAAAGATATTTAGATAAAATATATTTAAAAAATATTTCACTTACATAAGTGTTTTTCATTATATTTAATTAAAATAAATTTATTTAGATAAAATGTGTTTATGAAATATTTCACTTACACATGTGGTTTTAAAATAAAATTTATTTAAGTAAAATATATTTAAGAATATTTTACTTGCATTTATGTTCTTTTTAGGGTTTCGTTCATCTCACGAAACCCTATTACTCCCGCTCCGTTGTCTGTCCGTCACAGAACCGTTCTCAGAAACTATATAGCTTACAAGCATGAAAATTTGAGTACTTGTAGCTAAATACCTACTATGAAGCTCAAAATATTTTTAAAAAAACCGTATTATTTTAATATAGAGAGATAAAAAACCAAAATTCTAACAGCATTTCCCTATTAAATTTAAACATTTATTGTTATAGCAGTTGCCACCAATTAAAAATCCGCAATAAAATTCTTTCTACAATAATTACTTTTCTATTGAAAGATTTCCACGGGGAAAATGAAAATGAAATAAAAAGTTTCACCAATTGTAAAATAGATTAATATGACGTCATTTTGGCAATAAAACGGAAATTTCCAATTATTTCTCAATAATACAAGGAGTATGAGTATATATGTATGTACAGAAAGCAGATTAATATCACGTCATTAGAGAATCAAAAAGAAAATTAATCTGACGTCATATTGGAAGTTTAACGGATTTTTCAAATGTTTGAGAATAATACAAAGCGAGTATCAATATGAGTAATAGAGAATAGTAAATATATGAGTTTGAGGAACGTATTGAATCATGATAAAAACCCGATTATGGAAACATTCGCATACTTTAACATTTTTAAAGTATACAACATGTTTAATTTTGAAATTATTATTTTTTAATATCGCATTTAGTCCACATGACAGATTTTATTATGACAGAGTATTATAATAGTGGGCTTCGCCCGCTATTGGGCCTGTTTAGATAATCGAAAAAAAGAGAAAAATAGACCGGTAAATTTTTGCTTTATAAAAAAAATGACTTTTTTTTTTTTTTTTAAATAAAATTTATTTGGATTTATTAAAGAAAGGATAAAGTGTTTTTAAAGGAATATTAAACGAAACCCCACACTTACCCACTTGTTTTATTATTATATTTTAGTAAACGGAACCCATTTAGAAAATTGTGTTTAAGAAACTGTTCACTTATATATGTGTATGCGTTTGTTAAATTATATTTCAGCAAAGAAATTTATTTAAATAATAAATCAATTATAAATATTTCCCTTACATATGTGTTTTATTCTTATAATATTTCATCAAACGAAACTTATTTAGTAAATGTGTTAATAAATATTTCATTTACATATGTTATATTCTTATACGCATATTATTATTATTATTATTATTATTATTATTATTAAATTCCATAGATGAAATTTATTTAAATAAAATATGTTTACGAAATATGTCACATAGATATGTTTTTCTTTATTATTATTTTTCATTAAACGATATTTAATTAGGTAAAACGTGTTTAAAAAATATTTCCCTTAGATATATATTTTTTCATTATATTTAATTAAAAACCTTTTTTTACATAAAATATGTTTATGAAATATTTCACTTACACATATGGTTTTTAAATTACATTTTATTAAAATAAATTTATTTATGTAAAATATATTTTAGAAATTTCACTTGCATTTCTGATTTTATTATTATTATTATATTTTATTAAATAATTTTATTTAGTTAAATTGTGGTTAAGAAATCACTTACATGTATGTGTGTGTTTAAATTATATTTCAGTAAAGAAATTTATTTAGATAAATAGTCAATTATAAATATGCATATATAATAATAACCATTATTATTATTATTATTATTATTATTATTATTATTTTATTCATAAAACGAAACTTATTTAGATCAAATGTCTGCAAAAAAATATTTCACTTACGTGTGAGTTTTTTGTATCATATTTTATTAATCACTTACATATGTGTTTTATTTTAATAATATTTCATCAAATAATACTTTTTTAGGAAATGTATTTAATAGGTATTTCATTTACATATGCATTACTCTTATATTCTACTTCCTATTAGTATTATTAAATTTCCCAGATGAAATTTATTTAGATAAAATACGTTTAAGAAATATGTCCCATAGATACGTTTTATTTAATTATGTTTCATTAAACGAAATTTATTTAGACAAAATTTGTTTGAAAAAATATTTCACTTACCTATGTAATGTCAAACATATCAAAAGAACAAACGCAAATTTTGCCATCTCCTATTCACTTGTTCAGTCTCACTTGATAAAAAAAAAGAAAGCACACCGAAACCAAGTAACCCGTTGCCTTTGGTGACGAACGAGTTCGAATAGCAGTTAAAGAAACGCCAGACAAAAAACTCAATACTTTTAAGAGATGCCGGTTCAGGTCGACTAATTTTATAGGTGGATTTTCTTGACGTCACGCAGTGAAGCCCGCTCACCAAATCACAACGTCTCAAATAATGGAAAACCGAGATCATTTACTGCATTTTATATATACCAGGGATTTTTCTCTATTTCTTGGCGATCAAAATTGGAAATTGGGAGAGTTGTATTAAGAGAAAATGAACTTGTTTGTAGGGTTAACTTACTTATTTTTTTTGTTTTTTCCCCTAAAAATCCCTATACTTTTCCTGCCGGAGAAAGTATTACACTGAATGGCACAAATTGAATCTCTATTAATTCTATATTAGAATTAAAATGAAAAAGAACGAAAAATCATGAAACATAGATTATGAAACACTTTCCAATACTAGTAGAATATTATAAAGAAATCCATTTTTTCATACAATGAAAAGAAATATCTAAATAACCAATTTAAAAACAAACATATTAACTCAACAAAAATCCATTTCAGAAATTGCTATCCATATCCGATACTGTGCGCGAGTTCATTCTTGCTGTACATGATCTATAGAATTTATACACACAACGTAATACACTAAAAATTAGATAAGTTTTAAAATGCATACCACAGCGGAAAACCCACTTCTAGCAATTATATCGATCATAGTCCGTCCTGTAGCCGAATTCTTTTGTGTGTCTATGTAAATGAACTATAAATGAAACACGCTCAATAATCTAGAGAAAACGTGTTGCAGATCCCTTAGCGATCCTTATATATTATTTCTCCTGTCAACATCCCTTTTACTCAGAAAATATGAAACGCAGAACAACGAATGAGATACCATATGAAAGGTTTTAGAACAGGCTTCTGACATAGCCCACTTAACAATTCGTTAAAACATGTTTTTGATTAAAATTTGCTGAAATTAAAAAATTAAATCGGCATTGTTTTCATGAAAGAAATGAAAGGTTTTCCTCAATTTATTGTTGCCAAAAAAAAAAATAATAAAATACCACATTATATGATGCTCATAGCAATTATTATAAAAAACACCGCACGGGTTTATTTTATACTTATGATTAAAAAGCGAAATTGAAATTGAAATGTTTAGATTTATATTTCTAAGTCCCATGGTTTTCCCGAAGCGGAGGACGTCATCCTCTAATGCAGTCAAAATACGATTGTTAATATTTTTTTCTCGCGCGTGCCTTTAGCAATCTTGGATCAGTTTTTAGTCTAACTTTGATGGAATAAATTAGATGATATTCTGGCTTGACTAACAACTAAATGTTGTTTGCAGATATTTTTATCCTTGCTTTTTCTTTAGAAGTTTAAACCTGCATCTAATAAATATTACATATTGATAAAAAATGATACTTCTCTATTATCCCGTCGACCACTTTTCATAACAAAAAACTATCGCCAAATAAACGAGAGAACGTTGCCATTGGAATATCAAAAAATAAATAAAATATAAGAATTTAAGGACACAATTGTTATTTTAATTAATAAAATAACTACTAAATCAGTAAAACATAATGAAAAATACACGCAAATGTCGAATGTAATACCACTAGATGACGTAACAAACACGCATAATGATTCTGACATCAAGTAAATGGGACTGCATTTTTGGCGTTTAATCTTACAGTTTGGCGGTAGTTTTTTGTTATGAAAAGCGGTCGACGGGTTAATAGAGAAGTACCTAAAAAATATTAGATTTCAGTGCGAAATCTTCGCACGGGCCCTCTGGTCATATATATTATTTCTCCTGTCAACATCCCTTTTTCTCAGAAAATACGAAACGCAGAACGACGAATGAGATACCATATGAAAGGATTTGGAACAGGCTTCTGACATAGCACACTTACATTTTCCTAAAACATGTTTTTTGATTAAAATTTGCTGATAATTAAAAATTAAATCGGCATTGTTTTCATAAAAGAAATGAAAGGTTTTCCTCAAATTACTGTTGCCAAAAAACTAAAATACCACATTATATGATGCTCAGCAACGATTATAAAAAACACCGCATGGGTTTATTTTATATTTATGATTAAAAAGCGAAATTGAAATGTTTAGATTTATATTTCTATGTCCCATGTTTTTTCCGAAGCGGACGACGTCATCCTCTAATGCAGTTAGAGTTAAAATACGATTGTTATATATTTTTTTTCTCGCGCGTGCCTTTTGCAATCTTGAATCAGTTTTTACTCTAACTTTGATGGAATCAATTAGATGATATTCTGGCTTGACTAAACACTAAATGTTGCTGCAGATATTTTTATCCTTAATTTTTCTTTAGAAGTTTAAACCTGCATCTAATAAATATTACATATTGATAAAAATATTAGATTGCAGTGCGAAATCCTCGCACTGGCGATCGCACTCGGGCCCACTGGTCTGTTTTAATTTCGTTATTTTTGATGTATCATCGCATCATTAAAATGCTCCGCCAAAGAGTTTTCTCCACAGATCATGATGTAATGGCATTATTTTGTGCCATTCTTTTGGTGGTTCATATCAATCTCACTATGTCTGAAATATCGTAGCATCAGTAAAATGCTCCACAAACGTTTTCTCTCCATGGAGAGTATGAGTTACCATACGAGAGTTAGAGTATGGATAGACAGACAAACCGAATTAATAAACACTCTTCAATTTTGTTGGAAAGTGTTAAAAAATATGTGGCATTATTCCGATTTTATGCTTATAATAACTTGTTGCTTATAACACATTTGCAGTTTTAAATATTAAGTTTCCTAAACCGCCCTACCATTATTGAAATATCAGAAATCAAAGATCTTTTGTGCATTTTATTTGCACCGAGAAATTTCTCTATTTGTCGGTGATCAGCTTTTTATAAGAGGAAAACATTATAAGAATTATACTAAAAGAGAAGAACATTAAAAGTGTTGTAAAAAGAGAAAAATAACTTGTTTGCAGTACATACAGTATACCCACTAAAGTCCCTTCCCACCCTCTTAACTTCGGAACGGCTGCTGCTATATTCATAAAAGTGGTGTCTAGGCATAGTAAAGTAGCCATGCGCTACTGAATGAAACTGCCTATGGCGCCACCTGGTGGAAGACTGCGGAGGTAGCATTCTTATCTCGAAAACGAAAAGATATATTGAAAAAATGTGATTTACAAAGTTGTAGGGCATCATCGATTTAGTACGAAAAGACACCTTGTGGACATTAATACGAAGAATAAAATAGTTAAAACGTGCATTGATTTTTTCGTGATTTCCTACACTATGACGTCACAAAACTTGAACGGAAGGAGAAATGATTATCTTTCGGATAAAACACGATACCGCAATGTGGCACAGTGGTATCGCTTGTGATTCCCAATCAAAAGGACTGCGGTTCAAATCCCGAGGGTTGCATCCTTATACTGATTGTCTTTATAAACCGTGTAGACAATATGTAGATCGTGTAAAATATTGTCCTATCAACTCAACACAACTTGCGCTTGGTGTTCGAAATTTTTGCAGTATGTAAATACGTAAGAAACGTCACGCGTTTTCACCTGAGACAAATAAAAGCGATATCTTCTTGGGTTTGTATGTTGTTACTTATGGTCATAGAGCTATTTTCCAAAGCTGAGTATTGTGAGATGGTTTTACTTTACGCTGAATGAGGACGCAAGGCACGATCAACAGCAAGGTTGTACCGGCAACGTTTCCCTGCAGGGCCGCATCCTTCTCATCAATCCTAACTGTTGTAAAACGTTTAAGGAAGACAGGCTGCGTGACTAGTCGAGCTGGATGTGGCAGACCAGCTACGGCAGACGGCAAGTTCAACCGGATGAGGCATTAGCATACGCCCTCGCATATCCGAAATGCAGCAAGAGCGATCAGTGAACACTGTGGCCTCTCAAAAAGTCCGGTTTGTAAAATACTAAACAAATTAGGCGACCATCCATACCGACCAACACCTCAACAGGTTTAACTGGACCGGGATGCCGAGTGACGCTATGAATGGTATCAACTTCGTCAGGAACCAGATATAGGTCCAGCCAACATTCTTCACAGGTATAGTGTGGACGGATGAGACATGCTTTTCATGGAATGGCATGTGCAATAGACAGAGCACTCACTACTGGGAGATGGAAAATTCTAGATGTTTTACCGATATTCGACATCAAATGTGGTTTGCTATTAACGTTGGTGTGCAATTTACAATAACAAGTTGATCGGCTCAGTATTTTACGATGGGACGTTAACAAGCCCACGATATTAACAATTGCTACAGAATGTAATACCCGATTTTGTGGAGAACCTGCCGTCGTTTAATCTTCGGAATCTATGGTTTCAACATGACGGCGAGACCGCTAACAAGACATCTCCAGTGAAGCAGTACCTCGTTAAGGAATTCGCGAACCATATAATTGGATATGGAGGTTTTGAAGATTGGCCTCCACGTTCGCCTGATCTGACTCTACTGGACTTTTTCCTGTGGCGGATACCTGAAATAGGAGGTGTATGCGACACATTCGTAAACACTGGAGGCCCTTAAACGACGCATTACGGACACTTGTGCCAACGTGTCAGTGTCACCCTCAATACTCTAACGTGTGCAACGTGAAATTCAAACAAGGATCTGAATGTGCATTGCAACTGACGGCGGGAAGTTTGAACATCTCAAATAAAGGTATATTGTTATAACTAGTTGTTTTTTCTTTCTAAGATCATTTTGTCACTTCACAGTGTAGGAAATCACTATAAAACAAATGCGCGTTTTAACCGTTCTATTCTTCACATTAATGTCCACAAGGTGTCTCTTCGTACTAAATCGATGATGCTCTACAACTTTGTAAATCACTTTTTCCCTTATATTTTTCCTTTTTCGAGAAAGGAATGCTAACTCCACAGTTTTCCACCAGGTGGCGCCGTAAGCGGCTTCATTCAGTAGTGCATAGCTACTTTACTATACCTAAAACCACTTTTATGAATATAGAGCAGCCGTTCCGAAGTTAAGAGTGGGGCAACGGACTTTAGTGGGCATACTGTGTATGTATATATATATATATATATATATATATATATATATATATATATATATATATATATAAGCCACTACAGAAAAAGTCATTACGCGCCAGATCTGGAGAATAAAGAGGCCATTCTAAAAATGATCCCTTCCTGCCTATCCATTAGTTTGGTAGAGCGGGACAGCCGTCCTGTTGGCAGACGATCCATTTTTTCGGAAATAGTAAGATCTTCTGAAAACCTGACGGAATTTTCGGCAGCTTGTGTGATTATTAGATCGATTTCATCCTGTAACAATGTAAGATAGAGTTTTCCAGTTAAATTTTCGGTAAAAAAGAAGAGGGTCTCTGATATTATCTCCTATAATTCATGCTCAGACATTAGTTTTGGGAGGATATTTGATGTTGGTATCTGTAAATACATGAAGATTAAAAGTCTCACCAGAATCGAACATGTGCATATTAACATGGCGTCCCCGTTGTCTAGATCTGGTGCCTAATGCCTTTTTTTCTGTGGTGCCCATATTGAAAGAAATAGTTAACAAATCACTCTTAATCTCTCTCTCTCTCTCTCTCTCTCTATATATATATATATATATATATATATAGGGAGAGAGAGAGAGAGAGCGATAGGGGGGGGGGATAGTGATGTAATCGGACGGAAATAACGTTATTTCGGACGATATTATCTGCAGTGGCAGATAATAGTTATTCTAATATTCTATTACGTTTTTACTCTGTATATATTAAGTATTTGTATATATTTTTTAATATAATTCTTCATTAATACAGAATCAAATAATTAAGTCTCATAGTCATCCTTCAAAATGATCATCTTTTAGGATCTTTTGTATAAAAAGACTCAGCATTACCAAAAATATAAATTTTCAACTCATACCTATTGACAGATTTGAAAATATAAAATAATTTTGCTTTTTGATCGGCATAAGAAGTTTTTTTTCTATCTTTTTTTTTTTTTTTTTTTTACCGTTTGTATTCAAAAAGAAGAATGTGTTTTTAAAAAGACGATAAAATGAAGTGGGTGGAAAAAAAGATAAAAGTTATGTCTTTATTTCATTTTGCGAACTTAAACTTTTTTTCTAGATTTATGAATGGTTCCTAAGATTTTTTTTCTTTTAAACTTCCTCCATTTCTACTAATATTTCGAAAAAGTTTTGTACTTTGGACAAATTCAATACGACAAATTATTTTACAGTAAAACATACGGGCAATGATATTGAGGAACTTGAAATTGATATAAAAATAAAAGATATGAGTAGATAAACACTGATTTTTGGGCCTCTGAAGTTGACAAAATTTTGTCTTATTTGTACTAAGTTGTTTTTGCTTATTTGAGAGAATTGAGGATCAATACTTACTGGTTCTATTACTGATTTTTGTCTGAAGATTCTTTTAAATATGTTATACATGATCTGATACCCAGATTGTTTGACAAATTTTAATGTATTTGGATATTTAAAAAAAAAATAGATTTTTTTTCAATAAATAGAGCTCATAGCAAAATTATAGTTTTTACATATGTTAATATTTGAATGATAAACATATAAAAAAAAATCTGAGTGGTATTATGAACACATCCTATTAAAAAAAATCAATATGATATAAAAAAGATCGAAATATATTAAAATTTGCTAAATAAACCTATGTTTCTGATCTTGTATAACATATTTAAACAATCTTCAAACAAATATTAATCAGAGAGAAAGTAAATATAGATTCTAAAATTTTTCAAATAAATCAAAATATCTTAATTTTTTTTTTAAAGATAATGTCGGGGAGGGGAGGAGAATGAACCTTATACACTCATCTCCTTTGTAAATGATCCTTTGTACTTACAAAATATTAATATGCGTGAAGAAGAAGAAACTCTAATGTACAATTTGAATGTATTTTTTGTTATTATTTTAATATACAAATTTTATAGAATAACAGCACTAATGTTTAAATATCTCTATAAATTGCGTACCAGCATGAAAAAAGTTCATTTTTAAAATTAAAATACAATCTTTTAATGTTGTGTTTGGAGTAATGAAAAAGCTAAATATTATAACAGAGGTTGGACAGTTTACTAATTTGTTAGCTACAAAAGGAGAAATGTATTTAGTTCAGAAAACAAAATAAAACTGGAGAGGAAGTTGGTTTAAACGAAATAGTCATTATTTTTTCTAAGAGATAACAGTAACAAAATGCTATTGCTCTTTATATATGATGAGAAAAAAAGTGACTTTGTAACTATAAAGAACTCATGTAAAATTAGTTTCACTCTTTTGCGTAAAAAAACATAAACAAAAAACTACAACCTCTCATCAACATGTACACTATGAATTCTAAGTATAATATGGTTGCTGTTCACGAATTTTGATTTTATTTTATCTAAATAAGAATAAAACTCATATTTGAAGGTTTCAATTTATATTTCCTTCTCTATCTGGGTTAAAATTTATAGCAGTTTTTTGTTAAAGAAAAGATTCCTGATAAACCGGTTTATTTCAATCAAATTTTGCAAATTTATTTAGCATATACTGATGTCAGAGCGGTTTTTTTTTTATTATTTTAAGGTATGATATGAATACACCTGAGTATACATATTTATGAATTTGACTGTTCTGCTGAATGGTCTACCTTTCAATTTTATTTTAACTAACATAAAAATACTCACTTTACTCAAAAAATGGATGTTATAATTTTTAATTTGTTGCATAATGAAAACGGTAATTATTATAACTCATGTATTTTTTAATTAGCACTAAGAAAATTATGTTTATAACCAATCAAATATTTTATTTAGCGTAATGCAAATGGTAATTATAACCGACATAGTTTTCAATTAACATAATGAAAATTGTATTCATTACTTTTTTAAATAAATGTATTTATGCATATAATATATATATTTATTTAAATGCTGAAAATATCTTTTCTTAGTTTTTAAATCTTACTAATCATCAATAAAAAGAATTTATTTAACATATCTAATTATTGTAAGAATATCTTTCATAAAAGAAAAATGGGTAAACAACATTGAAAAAATTATCATTCTTAAATGTTGAAATATCATGCCAACATCAGTGAAATTTCATTAAAAAATAATTTAAAAAAGTGCTTTTTAAAAGTAGTATTTTTTTATTCTGAAACATTATTATTCATCATGAATTAAATTTAATTTTAAAATACTTTTAGCAAATGAAAATTGGGTGAGCACCATTTAAAAAATATTATTTTTTATTTTTTAAAATTACACATCACCAATATTCACCTATTCCTATACAAATAATATTTTTCATGAATATGTATATATTCTACTATCGTCCCGATCTCAGTTAAAACCATTGTGTTTTCTCTGTGGGGACGCAAATACATGTGTACCCTCAGACATTTTGTTAATCTAACGAGAAAGATAAAATAAAAATAAAAAATCACTGATTTTCAAAATGCACAAAATTGAGGAAAACAGTAACAAGTGTAGTTTAGAGTTATTAGTTACATAGTTTAGAATATTACATAATTTAGAAAGATAATATAAACTAAATTTTCTACTGAAACTTATCAAAATTATATATATATTAAAAAATAAATATTGTAAAGGCTGAATTAACCGGCATGTTCGGAAAATGCTGACTGCCGAATGCTACAAAATCTATATCTGATGAGGGGGAGTGGAGTTGACGTCGTCACTTTATTTTTTTAAGCGTTTTTAAGTGTTTTTAACGAAATTCTATAACTTTAGAAGAATTTTTAACGAAATTCTGTAACTTTGGGAGAATTTTTGACGAAATTCTGTAACTTTAGAAGAATTTTTCTTTGAATAGGCAATAGAAATGCATAAAATCGTTACAAAAATGTTAAAGTTACAAAAAGGATAGATGCAAATTATCAGATATGAAAAATGAAGTAGAAATTTGGTACTTTCGTGTTATAGCGGCGCTCAAGGATAAAATATTTTTGTTTCTGTTTTCATTAATATATTGTAAATTTGGTACTTTCGTGTTATAGCGGCTCCCAAGAATGAATCGCCAAGCGACCAAGATTTATCGCCAAATTATAAAGCATATATGACATTATAATAATATATGATACATATAATAACGCATTTCTTGACGTATGTGGCCAAGTTATAGTCACGTATGATGCATATATCATGTATATATATGACATGTGTATATGATGTATACGACATATAAGACGTAAATAATATGCGTATAATGACGTATGTGACACATATAGGAGTGTTTGGAATATATATATGCGTATATAGGATGCATATATAAGCTTTGCGGTGATGTTAGCGAAATCAGAACTGCAACCTTGACATAATCATAATTGTGGGGACCGCTATAACACGAAAGTACATTTTTTTTTTAAGTCTTTAGAACATTTTCCCAATGCTTATTGTAATTTGTTAAATTATATATATATATATATATATTGCCTATTGTTCTCACTTCTTAGATCAATTTTTGTACAAAAGAAAAAAATAAAAATAAAACTGCCCTGTTATACTGAGGGCATTAAGCTCACAGGCTATTCACACTAATTGCATATTATGTTCTTATTTCAAAGAATTTGAAATAAGCCCCTTGAAAAATAAAGATATCGACAATATATTAACGGGGGATCATCCCCCCCGTTCCCCCCTTATAATTAACCAATGAACCCTCAAAACTAATCAGGAAAGTGCCTAATCATAATGAACCTATATACAAATTTTGAAGAAAATCGGATAATTCTGCATAAAAAACCCATTTATCTAAATTAAGGGAGGGGATTATCCTCCCCTTTCCCCCTTTATACTTAACCAATGAACCTCCAAAACTAATCAGGGAAGCGCCTTATCACAATCAACCTACAGTCGAACTCCAGTTATACGTTTTGCCCGGAACTGGACAATAAAACGTAGAACTCAGTAAAACGTAGAACTCAATTACTGGTTTACCGGAACCTTTTTAAAAATTATATCGTAAAAACTTTGTTCAGCTGAGGGGTTTCAGTTACCTTTTATATCGAAAACGGAAGTTTTCTAAGTATTTCTGCACCCATGACATAAATTTTCGGAACAGAGTAGAAAAAAGGTACATAAAAAAAGTACACATGAAGTTATTTTATCACGAAAGCTTCATTAAAAATACTTTTAATGCACATAGATCACTTAAAAGAGATAATTGAAATCGCTTTGGCATGTAAATCATTTATCAAAAGACATTTCAGTTGTTTACTGAATCACTAATATTCGATTGTTTCTTTTCGGCTGAGCCGACATTGAACAGCAAACTTTACATTTCTGTAAAAATTCATTCGTCAAAAACCCTTAGAGCAGCACGGAAAAGTATGAATTGGATCTTTCAAATCAGACTCATCCGACGAGTCGTCAGTTTTCCGGTTACAAAATGTATAAATGAGACAAAATTTTGTCCGGGGACGCAAAAACGAAACGTATAACTGAGGGAAATGCATAACTCAAAAAGTATAACTCAGCTAATTTTTAATGGCAAGTGGCCGGGACCGGTGAGTTGAAACATATAACTGAGGGAAACGTACAACTCAGGTAACGTATATCTAGAGTTCCACTGTATATACAAAATTTGAAGAAAATAGGATTATTCTGCATGAAAAACCCATTTATCTAAATTAAGGGGAGTTAACCCCCCCCGTTCCCCCCTTTATACTTATCCAATGAACCTCTAAAACTAATCAGAGAAGCGCCTTATTACAAAGTACCTATAAACAAAATTTCAAGCAAAACGGTTATTACTATCAAGAGTTATCGCGTTACGTACATACGCACATACAGAACCGGCGGACACATTAGCTCTCAAGCTTTGATAGCCTGTGAGCTAAAAGCCCACCAGCTTAAATAAATTAGTCGCCAGATAAAAAAACGTGGTCGCCATTGGCGACTTGGCAACCGCATTTGTCAAGCCCTGCCCCTAAACATTTTTTTAGAAACAACTCATTGGTTGAAACTTATATTGTTTCAATGTTCCGGAAAATATACGCTCCGAAACTTGAACTGAAATAAGAATATCTAAAATATGGAATTGTGCTCGTTGTTTCTATTAAAACATATTTTATACTGAAAAGTTAAGAAACAACTAAAACAAGATTTTTCTCTCTCTATTTATTGGCGATGAGCCGGAATTGGTATTTGTATTACAAGAAAAGAAACTAGTTTCTAGTGATTTATGATTATCTGTTTTACTTTTATTTCCAATCTGGTGAAAGTACATCATTGGGTGGTACGGCGGTTTAAGATTGTAACAAGGAAAAAAAAAAAAAAAAGCTCTGTAAGATGCTGATATAATGAACAAATCAGATAACAGTAAGTCTTACAAGAAGATTAGAAGTAAATAGTTTTCGTTTGCATAGAAAGTAAAGTTAGATTACCTATGATATGACTTGGGATTTTTTTTCTTTAGGATTTATATGTCACATACGGTTAACTAGAATTAATCTGGAACATTATTGATATTTAGAATATTTAGATGTAATTCTATAGAAAAGTAATATTGTTAAATAATAATAATAATAATAATAATAATAATAAATAAAGAAATTAATGATAAAATTAAATATTAGAGGATCAACTGAATTATATTTAGAATTAATTTAATAAAACAGATATATCATAAATTGTTTTTATTTCATGTAAGTAATACCCTTTTTCTTTCTTTCTATTTTCTTCTTCTGCTTCAAAATCAACAACAACAACAAAAAATGTATATATGTGTTGCTACGTGCTACGTGCATTTAAAGTAAGCTAAAGGTTATTATTAAATTGTTTGTTTAATCTTAATTGCTTAATATGTGCACATTCGCCTTATCCATTCTTTAGCGTATAGAAAAACTTAAAAAAGAAAAAAAAATCGACGGCTTTTCCAGTGTAAAGAATCTGCACTTTTGAAGCGATTTTATTCAGAACGGCTATTTTACAACTCGGTGCAGGATCTTGTTAAAATGGCTATCTAAATTTTCAAGAAATTTTAACATCTCTTTTAATAAGTAAAATAATTCCCCCCCCCGCCCCCCCCCCCCCCCAAAAAAAAAAAAGTTATTGCAATGTTGTTTTATTAGACACTTGATATTGTAATACAAATGATTAGTACACATATAAATCATATCTAAGACAAGCGTTTTCGTTGAAGGGCCTACAGATAAGGGGACATCACTGCAAAGCATGATATTAACACGTTGAAAAATGTTATTGAAAGGGTGTGTTTTGATTCTTTATATTTTCATTTTGTTTCACAATTTTTCAATAAATCTCTTTATGTATATTCGTGTTGTTCCATCATACGTATTATCTTTAGATATTTAATACCTGTTCATTTTTATTCAATTTTCTTTAAATTCTTTAAATTCTTTAAATTATTTTCTTGTTGGATCGTAATTGATCGGGCAATTTGAATGAATAAAATTTGGCTCAGGCTTACTCATTCAAACAGAAATCAATAACGTTTTACTTATATTTGTAGAATATTGTCCTTGATAAAGTGTTCCACGATATAAGTTTCAATTTGCTTCTTGTCATTTTTTTACCGTATGCACGTTGGATTTTTTCTTCATATAACTTTATTTTTTCTATTTATTTCATTTTGAGAATCTCACATTTTTGATGCAGTTCTTTCTATTTTATTGTAATTATCGGTTCTTATATTGTCGATTATTCATATAATTTGATGGTTATCATTCACAAAAGTTTTATTATATATATATATATATATATATATATATATACCATATGACGTGATCTTTTGAAACAAGAAAAATCCTCAAATCTTACGTGTGAGCGTTATACGCCTGGTTTAAAATTGAAAGCATAATTAGTCGGATATGCCAATCCCAAAACTTTCTTTCATCTGATACATGTGAATACTTCAAAAAGCGTATTTTTTTTAAACTATGCCTTTTAGAAACAAACAAAGATGCTGGAGAGTGCGTCACTGCGCGAGCATCCAGTGGAAAAAAGACAACTGCGCCGACTTCGATGTTCATCTTAAATTTCTGCTTCATTTTATTAATAGGAGTAAATACGAGTTAATCTCGATCATATTTTTCAATAAAATCAATATTCTGTTCTACGTCAGACGCCTGCGAATCGTCAGGTAACCTGCATGCGAAGCACAGCCGATGTACAAAACAACTACGAAAAATGGAGAAAATCGCACAAAAATCGCTATTACAGGGATCTATTACTTCGGGGAGAATATCCTCATTTTCAACTGGGACCTGACGTCCATAGTCAAAAAGGTATATATGAAGTTTGGTTCAATTCTATCCACAACTTCATTCACTTTTCGATGATATAATAATGAAAAGGGCACTAAAATCGCTATCACAGAGCCGCTTTCCGGCGGAATGTCCCCAAATTCAATTGAGACATGCTAGCGATAGCCAAAAACAAATATATTAAATTTGGTTCAAATCTATGAATAACTTCATACACTTGATGATTCAAAGAGGACACACACGGCCAGACAGACATTTTCTAAAAACCTGTTTTTCCGGATCTCTGACCTCTAAAACATGTAAATTTACCAACAACGGGAAGTCGAAAATTTTTTCGATTACAATACCTTCTTCTATTATAGATGGAAGAAAGTAAAAATTAAGCATTAGAATTGAAATTTTTATGTTAATGAACAAAAGAGAAGAAAACGTGATTGTTTGAATGAACAAAAGTAGGATTCTATACGCTTTGTGGGATTTCAAGCTTATAGGTTTTGGCAGTTGTAAAGTCACTTTGCATTTTCTTATTTCCTTTATGTTTGTAATAGTTATTATACTTTTTAATGCTCTTTATTGCATTTTAGAGCTACATATCTGATGAAGGTTTCTTTCCAGAAAAAGGAATCCGCATGATACGTGGAATATACCTAAAAATAGAAAAATACAGCTTCAAATCGTATATGCCAGTTATGCTCCGAAATATACGTACATTGCAAAAAAAAAAAAAAAAAAAAAAAAAATGTTGTGCTCGGTAGCGTATTACTGCTTATTTTACTGTTTATTACAGTTAATTTTACGGTATAATATTGGAAGCTGGGATGCCAGTATTATACTGTAAAATCAACAATTGTTTATTTATTTTTATTATTTTTTTTTTTTTCAGTGTATGTGTGTGTGTGTGTCGGATGTTACAGAAATACTTTCTTTTAAAAAAACTTTCACACAACAACTGTACAAAAGTTACTTATTGTAAATAATAAATAATGTAAACTCTAGTATTATAACGTACAACGAAAAAGAACGCCATGTCACGTGCTCCGTTATCAAAGGGTTAATAAATGAATATACACAGAATGATCTATAATTTTTATCCCTCAGTTGATATTCTTAAAATATGCTTGTTTATAAAAAATCTTCCAAATTTCTGACTTTTATAAAATATTTTTTCTCTGTTATTGAAACATTACCAGTTTTGTTTCGATAAGAGAAGTTGGGTTTCAAAAGAGGAGAAAGCATCACTATTAGCCAGGGCTCTGTTTTCGGAGTTATGACCTATAGGTCATAACAACAATATACTGTCCAAATTTCGTGATCCTGACTTTAGCCGTTTCAGCTGAGCGTTGGTGAGTCAGTCAGACGTTCTCTCTTTATATAATAGTATAAATGAGCTTTAAATTAACAGCTACAAAAAGAAAAAAAAAAGAAATAAGAAAGTGACGTTACAACAGGTAAGGGCGATGTCACTTGAATGTGTCGGCTTGTGGCACAGGGAGAGGGAGGAGTAAAACAAACTGCGAAATTTGCTTGACTTAATTAACGGGTGACCCATAATAGTCGTTTTAATTAGATACTTTTTGTTTAAATGATAATAATTTTTAAAAAGCTCATACAGATGAATTATATGAGTGCTCTCCTGCGCTTAGTGAACCTTTTCTTGGAAAAATATGCGTCAATCTATGACTTAAAATTAATAAAACCTAAATACATTTGATTTTTGAAAAAAATAAAATAAAATAATAAGTTTGTTTATGAATTCCTTTAATGTTTCTAATCCGGGGGTTTAAAACTTTTTATGACAACAAGCTTCAAATCTGTCTCTAACGCTGCTACTGCAAAGTCTACACTCGAAACATAGGACATTGGCAGCTAATTTTAAACCAATGAAAATGTTCTCTACAAATTTCTATATTTTTATTTATTTATTTTATTTATTTATTTATTTGCATAGGGTATTTGAAGTCGAAGGGTAACGTGAGATGTACTTTTCAGTTCTTGTTGCAGTGTCATTCTGACGACACTTTTAATTTCGAAACCGGTGAAGTTCGAGATATATACATATATATATATTATATGTATATATAGCCTTGTAAAATTCATACCAGCAAAATTTGGAATTTTCTTATGTACTGCAACAAGAATCTTTGTCCTCAGATATCTTATAGGAAAAGAATCCTTTGAAAATATGGAAGTGCAAACGAGAAATTTAGTGAAAGCGCTTCCATTAGTTTAACATTAGCTTGTATACTACCAGTGTAAGCTCAGAAGGCAGTTCTAAACATAAAAGCATGGTACTTGCAAGCAGCGTTATTGAAGAAATTTGTAATATTTTTTTTTCCAGTAAATGAATTAAATCTTTAGTTATAAGTTGAGTTATGAGTTTGCTGTCTCAGGATAACAGTTTTTTTTCCCTTTCCTGCGGTGTCGCGTCAAAAAATTTGGTTCAAAACGCCAACACTCTGACAGGATTTACTGAAAAACGCTCTGGCTTTACCGAAAAACAGAAAAAAAATTTGGCTTATCCAGTTTCATAATTAGAGCATCTGGAAATTTGAAACGTTTGCGAACAAAAATGAATTAAAAATTGTCAGAAAATAGCCAATTTGGATTTCAGAATAACATTAAAGGAAATTTTAAGATACTGCCCTTATACTGTTTTATTACTATTATTCTTTTGCATCTCAGTACAAGCCAACAACAATTAAAAATGCTTTATCGAATATGTCGTTCTATTTTTTTATGGTTACTTGTATATTGCTTTTATTGGTTGTCAAAAATAATTTCTAAATGTTATCCTACAACTTTTTGTAATATAACCCAATAATTTTACACCTCATAGTTCAGAGAGTGAGAGTGATAGTTTATCTTGTGCAACTAGTTTGCGTACGATAAATATTCAGTTTATAAGGTGAAAGTGTCAAGAGTTATATTTCACGGCGTGTGAACCACAGGAAATCTAATACACTTAAAAGAAAAACCCATTTTTGAAAAGAAACTGTACTCTTTACTTGTTTGTTTTGTTTTATCTATTTATTAATTTTGGTACCATCTGGAGTTGGTTCTATAGTGCTAATTGATCAATAATTGATATTCGATCTAATTAGCTTCGTTTGACTGTATTACACCGTAAAATAAACCTAACAAATCATATTTAAAATTCAAAACGAAGTTAAACATTATCTCTTACTGCAAAGTTATAAAAAACAATAAATATAAAAGAGGTTAATTGGTTTATTATCAAAAGAAAACACAAATAAAAGTTATTACGTGGTCCGGAATATGTTGTGCTGCTTGAATATATTATGTTTTCATTGTTGACACGTTCTTAGTTTGTTATTTATATGTGGACAATATGTTGTTACTGGACCAGAAAACTGATTTATTATCAGTTTAATTAGATGTAAGGAATATTATCAAATCAACAACTGTCGCTTTTAAAATAAGTATCAATAAATGTTTTTGAGAGGAAAATGCGTTTATCAAGCTTTATTAAAATTTTAAATTATGGGAATGGTTAAGCTATGATGGAACAAGTGGTGATGTTTTCAGTTAACAGCATTGATAATCTTTTCTTTATTTAGCTATATCTTTTGCCTCTGTATTAGAAGAGACTTCAATAAAGAATTACACAATCAGAGATCATATAAAAGGGAAATTGTAGTTTTAAATATTAAAAACATAGTTAAAGAAAGTAATTAACAAAGCATTTTTTAAAGGTTTTTTACATTTCCATCGCATAACTGAACACTTCTAATAATAATGCTTCTCTAAATATTTCGTAGTTCTTCACCACTAATATTGTTGCAAGTATCAATTATCTTTTGTTTAAAGATAAAATGCATATGTATTGTCGTCCGTGTTTCGTCTTTCCTACAATATCTCAGAGATTTACATTTCTAATTTGGTAAATAGTCCCCCTTCACAACGGTTCATTTTCAGACAAACATAACTCATTAAAATAAATATATGTATGCTTAAAGAGATTACAGAGCACACAAAGGCTTAAAAACTTTTAATAAAATAGACCTATTCTGGTCTATTTTATTAAAAGTTTTTAAGCTTTTATGTGTACTGTAATCACTTTTAACAAATATATTTTTATTTTTATTATACTAAGTGATTTTGTATATAAATTTATAAGCATAACTCATTCTATTTTAAACATTACAGGTATGCAATATTTTGTAGTGATATTGTTGCGGCAGAAGGAAGTCTTTTATAATAGACCAAATTTGTCTAGAGTAAACGTATAAAAATTTAAAAATTGTAAAGTCTTGAAAATTTTATGGCAAGACTATTTAATACACATAATCTCATTTTTTTTCCCTCACTTTAAACACTTTTTCAATTTACAATGCCTACTTATCTCCAATAGGTAAAAAATTAAAGCACATTTCAATCTTTTTGCGACATCCAGTATAGCACAAAATGTGAAAATGTTAGCTTTTTCTACCCTCTTTTCTTTAATTCACCCTGGATTTTGTATGCAAAGGTGTAACTTTTTAATCGACGTTTCGCTCATTTCCTGATATGCAAGAATTATAATATATATATATATATATATATATATATATATATATATATTATTAAATCATGGTTATATCCAGAAAACAGTTTAGAAATCCTGAATAGATAGTTTAATTACAGCTCTTTTTCCTGTTGCCATATATCAATAGAAAGAAAACTGCCCAGTTAAACTGAGGGCATTGAGCTCACAGGCTATTCACACTCATTGTATATTGTACTCTTATTTCAAAGAATTTGAAATATGCCCTCGAAAAATAAAGAAATCAACAATATATTAAGAGGGAGGGGGTCATCCCCCTGTTACCCCCTCATAGTTAACTAATGAACTCTTTAAACTAATCAGGGAACTGTCTAATTACAATGAATATACATACAAAATTTGAAGAAAATCGGATAATTCTGCATGAAAAACTCATTTATCTAAATTAAGGGGGGATTAGCCCCCCTTTCCCCCTTAATACTTAACCAATGAACCCCCAAAACTTTTCAGAGAAGCGCATTATCACAATGAACCTATATACAAAATTTGAAGAAAATCGGATAATTCTGCATGAAAAACTCATTTATCCAAATTAAGGGGATTACCCCCCCTTTCCCCCTTTATACTTAACCAATGAACCCCCAAAGCTATTGACAGAAGCACATTATCAAAATGAACCTATATACAAAATTTGAAGAAAATCGGATAATTCTGCATGAAAAACCCATTTATCTAAATTAGGGGGGATTAGCCCCCTCTTTCCCCCTTTATACTTAACCAATGAACCCCCAAAGCTATTGACAGAAGCACATTATCAAAATGAACCTATATACAAAATTTGAAGAAAATCGGATAATTCTGCATGAAAAACTCATTTATCCAAATTAGGGGGATTACCCCCCCTTTCCCTCTTTATACTTAACCAATGAACCCCCAAAGCTATTGACAGAAGCACATTATCAAAATGAACCTATATACAAAATTTGAAGAAAATCGGATAATTCTGCATGAAAAACTCATTTATCTAAATTAGGGGGGGAGTATCCCCCCCTTTCCCGCTTTATACTTAACCAATGAACCCCCAAAACTATTGACAGAAGCACATTATCAAAATGAACCTGTATACAAAATTTGAAGAAAATTGGATAATTCTGCATGAAAAACCCATTTATCTAAATTAAGGGGGGATTAGCCCCCCTTTCCCCCTTTATACTTAACCAATGAACCCCTAAAACTATTGACAGAAGCGCATTATCAAAATGAACCTATATACAAAATTTGAAGAAAATGGGATAATTCTGCATGAAAAACCCATTTATCTAAATTAAGGGGGGATTAGCCCCCCTTTCCCCCTTTATACTTAACCAATGAACCCCCAAAACTATTCAGAGAAGCGCATTATCACAATGAACCTATATACAAAATTTGAAGAAAATCGGATAATTCTTCATGAAAAACTCATTTGTCTAAATTAGGGGGTTACCCCCCCCCCTTTCCCCCTTTATACTTAACCAATGAACCCCCAAAACTATTGACAGAAGCACATTATCAAAATGAACTTATATACAAAATTTGAAGAAAATCGGATAATTCTTCATGAAAAACTCATTTATCTAAATTAGGGGGGTTACCCCCCCCCTTTCCCCCTTTATACTTAACCAATGAACCCCCAAAACTATTGACAGAAGCACATTATCAAAATGAACTTATATACAAAATTTGAAGAAAATCGGATAATTCTGCATGAAAAACTCATTTATCTAAATTAGGGGGGGGGTATCCCCCCTTTCCCCCTTTATACTAAACCAATGAAGCCCCAAAACTATTGACAGAAGCACATTATCAAAATGAACCTATATACAAAATTTGAAGAAAATGGGATAATTCTGCATGAAAAACCCATTTATCTAAATTATGGGGGTTAACCCCCCGTTTCCCCCCTTTATGCTTAACCAATGAACCTCCAAAACTAATCAGGGAAGCGCCTTATCACAAGGAACCTATAAACAAAATTTAAAGTAAAACGGTTAGTTCTATCAAGAGTTATCGCGTTACGTACATACATACATACATACATACATACGTACGTACGTACGTACAGAACCAGCGGGCACATAAGCTCTCAGGCTTTGATAGCCTGTGAGCTAAAAAGCAATCAGAGTAAAAATTATATTTAAAAAAATAAATTCACCAATTCACACTTTTTATCAAGAAGGAAACAGAGGTGAATTTTCCACAATTGAGGGCCACATAATTGGAACTTTTTTGGACCCATATGATTTACAGTCATGAAATTATATAGGCGTGATTTTTTAATACAACTTCATATAACTTTCTCGTGCATGAAAGGGTAAAAATGCATCTTTCTCGGTCTCTTTGCGAATTTCGTTTTGGCAAGTTTAACTTTATAAACCTTTGAATTCTAAACTTTGTGATAAATATCCTTTCGTCTTCTGATCAATATTTTCGATTATTGCCTTTCTTTTTTCTAAAAAAGAAATCTGTTTGATAGAAAGTGTTACATTACCTCATTTCTAGGTAATATGTGAGAAAAAAATCCGACAGAAATTAAATACAAACATTTGTGAGAAAATATTTAAAACGCCTCATTAACTCGACCCTAAATTCTCATCCTCTTCACTTCAATAAGTTTCAGAAAGCTATTTTTTTAATTTTAATATTCCAAACATTGCTTAGAATAAACATACAGAGTTGAAAGGTTTCAAAACGTTTAGAACATGCAGGGCCCGACTTGGCACCCGGGGCAAGCATTATTTTGCAGGGGGGGAGGATATTTATCAATTTCAAATTTTGTTAAATTATTCTGAAGTGACTAACCTTCATACATAAATTTTGCACTATTCACATTTTGTATACAGGGTATCGTAAGAAAAATGATGCAGACTTTAAGAGGTGACAGATAACACTTTTTTTCTTTTTTTTTTTTCTTTTTTTTTTTTCTTTATGTATAGGAATATAAGGGCTCATACGATCTGTTGAAATATAAATACAGGTATTTCAGAGCAAATAAAATACTTAGGTGTAATCCTCCACAAAAACCTAAACTGGCTACCACATTGTCAAAATCAAACAGCAAAAGTCAGGAAAACATTTTGGATGATTGGCCAGAAGGGGCTGGGGAGTCAAACCAAACATATTAAAAACATGGTATAAGACAGTAGTTGAGCAAAAACTGACCTACGCAGCCCCAATCTGGGGACACAAGCTAAATCAAACGAGTAAAGGAGTGTTAACAACTTGACAAAGGCACTTCCTGCTGGCCATAGTCAAGGCGTATAAAACAGCCCCCACTGCGGCCCTTCAGGTACTAGCTGGCCTGATTCCAATTCACCTCCTGGTCAAATATGAGGCAGTATACGGCTCAGTATCACGATTAAGAGAAACAACAGAAATACATGGAAAGACAGTTCACCACACAGACTACATCAAAAAGATTAATGTCTGGGAGACACACCCAGCAGCTACAATAGAACCCAGGATAGGTCATAACTTTAAGGACATAGTAATATATACAGACGGATCGAAATTGGAATCAGGTGCTACGGGTTCAGCACTCGTAGCACTCAAAAATGAACAAAAAATAAAAACATGGTCAGTACCTCTAACGAAGTACAACTGTGTTTTTCAAGCCGAACTACTGGCTATACTCAAAGCAGTAGAATGGGGAAACAGCACAGGGCAAGAATACAGCATCCGCTCGAACTGTAGGTCAGCCGTTCAATCACTCAGAAAACCTTTCGATGTAACAAAATTAATTGACAATATACAAAAAAATCAGCAAAAGACTCAGAACAAAAATTTAAAATTAGCTGGGTAAAAGCACACGTAGGCATCCAAGGAAACGAGGATGCCGACGAATTAGCAAAAAAGGCGGCAGAAAATCAAACAAAAGAAATTCCATACCTAGAAAGACCGACATCAAACTTAAAGAGAAAACTTAAAGAATTAACAATAAAACAATGGCAGTTCGAGTGGGATTACGGAGACACGGGCAGGACAACATATGAATACTTCTCAAAAGTAGAATCGCGCAGAATTATCAGCTGCTGTCTACTAAGCCAAATATATACAGGACATGGAACATTTCCAAACTACCTAAATAGGTTTAAATGCAAGGACGAACTATACTGTTCATGCGGGGAACTGGGAACCCCCAAACATTATTTAACATCCTGTCCACTAACCCAAACACATCATCTGATCCACATAACACCCAACAATGAGAAATTATGACAGTTAGCGAACAACAAACATGTACAAACAAAAGGAAAAGCAGTGATCAGATGGTTAACAAAAAACATTGACCTAATATCACAGTAAATATACCTTCCCAGCAGAGAGATCCTTGATGAATAACCCTCGTCCCCATTAGTCCCCCCCTTCCCCTTGGTAAGTATAATTTAATATTATTAAAAAAAAGTAACAAGGTAATTTCTTTGATACGCCAACGAAAAAAAAAAAGTAGCAAGGGAACCTCTTTGCTACGGCAAAAAAATCGTTCTTTTCAGTGCTAGTGAGGAGTGGAAGTCGTCTATGAAGAACTGTAAAACCGCCAAAAGATGAAGTATAATCAAACAAAATGTGTCATAAGTGTCAACAAACCAACGGGGTGAAACGCAAAACGTACACCCGCAACTACAAAGCAACCATAGAAAAAATATGTTTCATCTAGTGAAACAGCCTCATAGGCAAAAGACGAACTAACGGCCATGGAACAAGCCCCACCCCATTAGTGCGCCAAGTTCTTCAAATAACTAACCAACAAAGTTGCACACAAAACCAAATAGTGATAACAGCCATTAGGATTCAATAGACTGATCGCAAAAAAGCGCATTCACGTAGCAATCAATAGGTTAAATACGCCAATGCAAGCAAGGGAAGAAAAATGGCAAAATGCAACAGTGTGTAAACTGCAAAGATAGTGACAACTACCAGCGACAAAAGTCGCAATGTGACAAATTACCAAAAGTGACAAAAAAAAAAAAAAACCTGCGAAAAATTTGCAATATGACCAATTTCAAGAAAGTGACAAACAATACCAGTCCAAGATAGTGACGACAGGATAAAGACAATGACCAAAATAGCCCAACAGGGTCGAGCCAATAAAAGTGGCAAAAACTAGGGATGCACCGAATAGTGATTTTGGCCGAATACCGAATACCGAATATTCGGCCCACAGGTGAACCGAATACCGAATATTCGGCTAGCCGAATAGTAACAGTGAGGCCGAATACCGAATATTCGGCCAACCGAATAGTAACTATTCGGCCGAATACCGAATATTCGGCTGACTGAATATTTTTATATTTCAGAGTTTTAAAAGTTAAATTATAAAACAATTTTACATAATATTTAACACAGATACTACCATTTTATGAACTAGACCTTATAACTTAAAAAGAGGAGTCTTAAAACTTTTTTAATAAATCTTTAAACTTCTACAATACATTCAATCAAAAACACAGAGTGTGTCACTGCAAGAACTGAATTCTCGGTCACATCTTTAACAACAATTAAGATATTTTAGAGAGATTTGCATCATATTAATTTTGCTTGTAACAAATATGGTGATATTATTAGAAGTGGGTGAACTTTGGCCAGTGACACAGTTATAAATAGTACTGCCAGCTGCACTCTGAATAAAGGATTATCCAGCTAAAGTCAGTGTTGTTTAGATATGAATGGTGGCAATTTCCAGTACTTCTTGTGATCATGATTCACAGAAATCAAAGTAACTATGTTGAAAATATAGTTGCAATATCTTCAATATTATTAAAATAACAAGCGGAAATTCTAATTTGACCTAGAGCGAGACACACTTTTTTCTTTTGATTGAATAAGTGTGTTGCGATCCTGATTTCCTGGACAAAAATTGTCTGTCTTGATGTCTATTATCACCTGTGAAAGTTTTTTTTTTCATTTTGTTTAGAAATATAATATTTGTGAAAAAGCAAGAAACAGATTATTTACTAGACAATATTCAGAAACTTGCATTTACTTGTGCATCATTAATTCCTATGAAGGTCATCATTAATGGTTAATTTTTTTAAGTGACACTTTTGAAACAGCGAATAAATAATGTAAAAGCATTCACTTTCATTGAAATATGATTCTATTTCTAATTATTTTGAATATCTTTATTAATTGACAGTTAAAAGTAGAAATTGTGGGTTTTTAAAATATTTTTTTTGAAAGTTTTTTTTAAGTATTCGGTTTGGCCGAATATTTCGATATTCGGCCAAACCGAATATTCGGTATGCCGAATAGTTTTGTATTCGGACAAGCCGAATATTCGGCAAACCGAATAGTTTGATATTCGGCCTAACCGAATATTCGGTAATATGGTCGAATACCGAATAGATACCGAATATTCGGTGCATCCCTAGCAAAAACCCTAATATAAAGTAAACAAATGCAAAACAGAAACTAGCCCACAAAAGCGGCGACAACCAAGACAACGACAAACCACCATGATAGAGACAAGCCAATATAAACGGCAAACACTGTAAACAAGATACAGGCAATGTCGCACGAAAGGAGATGAAAACACCAGCGATATCCTAAATAACAACTTCAGTAAGTATGGTATAGAATAATTGAAGGTATAAGTAAATATTAAAGGTAGTTAATAGTAATTTTTTAGAATTAGAAATAAATTAAAGTTTGTAGTTAAGGAATAGAATCCAAGTTCATCCCCCTTGTAAACTGTCAGGTAACTTTAGTATCCCATCTAATTTTAGTAGGTATTAGTTAAGCAGTTTTTAGTAGCAATTTTTAACTTAAATTAAGATTCTCAGCACCTCCAAAGCTAAGTTAGTGCTAGTTATAAACATTATACCATTAATTATATTTAGTTAGTATATAACCATCCATCCCTACCCTCCCATATTTATATAAGTTATATAAATTATAAATATTAAATTATATATAGATAATATATAGCCGATGGTCCAAACCCTCTCTTAATTTATTAAATTATGCATATAATGTCCCCCCTGTAGGAATAAGCAACTCTAGAATATTTAGTTTCAGTTGAAATTATCGTAGGGTAGAACTATAGGTAAATTAAGACAAACAACCAAGTAAAGTAATAGTACTTAAAGTCTAAAAGTTAGCACTTAGTTTCTAGTATTAAAAGTGTTATAAATAGTCTAACCCAAAAGTTTCCTTTCAGATGCGGCGATCATGTACGATAATGGCGCCCGGTGCATGTAAAATCCATCGTGAGTGTAAAGTCCTCCAAGTTACCTGTGAATTACACCTCTGGGGGTGCCTAGTCTGGTGAAGGTCTCGTCACCAGATCAAGGTTCTAAATTACGAGACCAACTCGAGTAGCGATGGCATGACGTATGGATAAGCAATGCAGCTAGGAAATAGTAAATATCCCAGCATCTCACATCCGTCCAGCATGACTTCGCTACACTGTGCAGTGCTGAACCGCCTCATCAAAAATCAATTAGCAACCGGCCAACTTAGAAAAAGCAATTAAAGCAACAAGACACACTGAAGCCACGTCGGCCTGTAGATTTAACAAACACATCTTCGCTAAGCGGAGAGCAGGCGAATCCTCACCCCGTTGCCAGGTATCAACTCGTTAAGCTAGGCAAAAGCCTGGCAGGTAGGGGCCTGGTCAGCGGTCTAAAAAAAAATACAGGTATTTCAGTCATTCTTGGATATTTATCAAATTATCATACGTACGTCAGAAGATGTCTAAAAGAAAAATGTCCCCAATTGGACTACCAAGTTGTTACAATAAAAATTTTAATCATTAGCTTTCTCATTATGTAGTTTTTTGGGGGGTGGGACTGGGGGTGAATATGGGATAATGGAAGCGTGGGAGGAGAGCTACTCTCCCTTCCTAAATCTTTGAAAAAGAAGAATTTTGGTTACTTTTTGCCAATTTTTAACATTTGGCTCCCTTTTAACCACCTAACAGTTTTGCCCGAACGCCGCTTGGGCAAGAAGAGTTTCCCTGCTTCGTTACTAAAATCTTTTGGATACCACTAATTTTTAACTATAATATTCGCTTTATTAATATGTGCATATTTTTCGATTATTGATGGCAAATATCTTAGTACGGTAAAAGTGGTGTTTGGTCCCTATTTTTAGTTTATTGTGTCAAAAAAAAAAAAAAAAACGAAACTGTTAAGAGGTTAACGAAAGTCCTACGTACGCACGTATGGTCCCCTTAATTTTACAGATGCTTATAGGGCAGCAACTCTTCCCGTTTATCGAAAATCAGCTGCGAGATACGCTGAAAATTCAAAAATCGTGGGGCATTGAAAAATTTAAAAAAGTACTCTTTCAGTATTATAGTTTTTGATAAAGATTGTTTTTTTCTGTTCAACTCAGCGTTCGTTAAACTGAAATGAGCATTCTTTTTAAGACTTCAATAAATTCGTTAATCTGAAATTCGTTAAAGTAAATTTATTTATAATGACAAACTATAGCGGATTTTTTTCTAATTTAAATAAAATTCGTTAAAGTGACATTCGTTGCAACGAGATTCTACTGTATATATAAATCAACATTTGAACTTAGGGTGGTTTTGGGGTCTGGAGATCATGATCGGTGAAAATATACCAAAATTTTTTGGAACTGCTTTCCTCCGAACGGCTGCAATAGGTAGCTTTTTGTAATGAAAGCTATCTAAAAGCGAACTATATATATATACTAGCCGGTCGTTTCCGAGTGGGGCCCAGATACATAGTGCAGCGTACCACTCTGACTTCGCTTGGGGCCCAGAAAGTGCATTTTACATGCAACCAGAAAAATATAAATAAAATACTTTAAATTAAAAGTATACAGAAATAACTAATAAGAATATAAAAAAAGCACTTAAATAAAGATTTCGCGACATAAATATTTTTTTTATGAGCCCACTGACAAAATACTACTGGGCCCTACCCGTGATTATCTAGGGGTGGGGCCCAAGTAGTACTTTGTATCTGGGCCCCACTCGGAAGCGACTGGCTTATATATAATAAAAAAAAACAGCAATAGTTCTCTTTTCCGTCTAATCTTCCCCAATCGGTTTCACAGCCGATGTTACCCACGAACTCGCTAGCTCTTAAATTGCTGAACTATATGATTAACTAATTTTTTTTTGTAGATTTGTAAAGTGGAGTTTCACATTCTTACTTAAAACTGCTGCTGAGATATGGCACAATTACCTAAAACTTTCGACACACAGTGTGAACCCCTTGATCGATTACTATCTAAAATTGCTGAAATACATATTTAACTATTTTCTAGTACATTTGTTATCCTAAATTTAACGCTCCTACCTATTACTGAGATATCGTAAAATAACATAAGAAATTCGACACCCATTTAATCCTCTTTAGGGGCTGAATTTCTAAAATCGCGGAAATATATGTTTAACTAGTTTTTAGTAGATTTGTTATCCTGAATCTGTGATTTCAAGCTCATAACTAAAACTGCTGCTGAGATATGGCAAACATTCGAAATGACCTAAAATTTTCTACCCTCATTTAGCCCCTTAATGGGTGAATTTCTAAAATCGTTGAAATATACGTTTAATTATTTTATAGCAGATTTGTTATCCTGAATTTCACGCTCCTATCCAAAACTACAGATGAGATATGGTGAAAAGGTGAAATCATCGAAAATTATCGACCTCCCCCCCCATTTAACCCCCTTAGTAGTTGAATTTCCAAAATCGCCTAAAATACATGTTTAAGTATTCTTTAGTTGATTTGTTATCCCGAAATTCACGCTCCTAACTATAACTTCTACTGAAATATGGCAAAATGGAGTAAAACATTCGACCCCCATTTAACCCCCCCCCCTTAGTGTCTGTATTTCTAAAATCGCTGAAATACGTGTTTAACTATATTTTTTGTAGATTTGTTATCCTGGGTTTCATGATTCTACCTATAATTTCTACTGAGATATGGCAAAGTAACCTAAAATATTTGACCTCCTATTTAACCCCCCTTAGTTGCTGAATTTCTAAAATTGCTGAAATATATGTTTATCTATAGTTTTTGTAGATTTGTTATCCCGAATTCCGAGCTCCTAACTAAAAATACTGCTGAGATATAGCGAACAGGCAAAATGACCTAAAACTTTCGACCCCCCCCCATTCAACCCCCTTAATGGATGAATTTCTAAAATCGCTGAAATATGTGTTTAATTATTTTTTTAGTAGATTTGTTATCCTGAATTTCACGTTCCTATCTAACACTGCTGCTGAGATATGGCGAATACACGAAATGACTAAAAACTTTCGACCCTCATATGACCTCCTTAGTGGTTGAATTTTTTAAATCGCTGAAAAATGTGTTTAACTAACTTTATCTTGAATTTCGCGCTTTTAACTAAAACTGTTGTTGAGATATGGCAAAAAGGCAAAATCACCTAAAACTTTAGATCACCCCATTTAAACCCCTTAGTGGTTGAATTTTTAAAAACGCTGAAATACGTATTTAATTATTTTTCTAGTAGATTTGTTATCTTGAACTTCACGCTCTTACCTAAAACTGCGGATGATATATGGTGAAAATGTGAAATCACCGAAAATTTGTGACCCCCCATTTAATCCACTTAGTGGTTGAATTTCTAAAATCGCCTGAAATTCATGTTTAACTATTCTTTAGTACAATTTTTATCCCAAATTTCAAGCTCCTATTTAAAACTCAAGCTGAGATATGTCGAAAAGACGAAATTATCTAAAACTTTCGACCCCACCCATTTGACCCCCTTATGCTGTGAATTTTCAAAAATCCTTTCTTAGTACGCGCCTACATTGTGAACATGTCTTCCGAATTTCATTGTTCTAGGACAAACGGTTGAGGCTCGGCGTTGATTATGAAAAAATCAAGCTACTCTTTTATAAGTATAGATTTGACATCATGTAGGATTTTTATGATAAAAAGTTTTATCTCTATATATAATAAAACAGTGTATCTATCTGATGTTTTTAAGAAGAACGATTGCACCTATATCTACCACATTTGGACATATGATTAGAGCACTAGACTCAAATTTATTTTCCTTAGTTTTTATTTTCAAGTTTTCTATTAGGTTTTTTAATTAATTAAATAATAAAAAATGCAAACTGTAATTTTCTCTACATTTTGTTATGGCTCTCAGAGTTAGACCGTGTTATTAAGCTAAATTGGAAAGAAAGCATTGCCTAGATTGAAAATTGGTGACGAAGCTAAAAGTTGATTGTTTTAAAATTCGGTATGTGATGCAGTAATGCTGTTGCCAGATTTTTGATTTAACAACACGAAATCTCTAAGAATCAACCAAAATTTTTACAGGGAGGATTATGGTATCAACCATTGAATTATATCGTTCCTCAAATTGCAGCGCTGATTGTTGTTTAATCATAACTAAAAAATTACTTGGAATGAGCTGAATTTGTGCTAAAATACTTAAAACGCTTCAATAACTCAAATCTACGAGTAAAATCTCATCCTCTACACTTCAATGACTCGCAGAAAGTTTTTTTTTTCTTTTTGTTGCTTCTAATAGTCTAAATAATGCTTATAATAAACTAAAATTTAAAGCTTCCAAAACGTTTTGAACATGCAAACACAACCGGTGTTATAGAATATGTTTTTTTCATAAATTCCCCACTGCATGAACTAGGCTGAATAGTTTCGAGGTTAATATTTTTAGGAAACGCAATCGTTTAGTTACGTGCAGCGTAAGTGTTAAAACGCACTCTCGCGACTTACACTTTTCGGCACGCCTGTCGCACAGTTCGCCGAAACGACGAATTTCCACGACATAGGTGGAAATTGTATATTTTCCCAAGGTTTGTCAACTATATAGCGTTGTTCTATAAGTTCCACAGCATGGGAAACCATATATATTTTTTCCATTACATACCGTCTACTGTTGGTCTAATCTCCGTTTCTAAATGGAAACGCATCCGAAAAATAGGAAAAATAGATGAAAACCAAAAATGAGTAACTATGAAAAGAAATTATGTCAGTCCAATTTTTTATATTGTTGTAAATTAATTTTTTTCGTCCTGTGAACAATATTCTGATCCTAAATTACAAATAATAATAATAATAATAATAATAATTGGGTTTTGATACTTAGCATACTTTTTAAAATTTTTATAATTATCAACATTTTCGTCTTATAAAATCAAGATCTCACTGTATCCCTCAAAGTTGTTGGTACATTGTTCTTCTGTAGGCGTTTGAGAAGTGAGAAACTTTGAGATTACTTGCGCCCAGGTGCGACTTCGGCAGTCAGCAGTGTTTGATTGAAAGAAGGTCCACCTAAAAAAACATGCTTCTGCACCAACCTCATTGAAAAAACGATATTTTTTTTGTTTAAAAATAACTAAAATTTGAGATTTTTGAATTAAAAATGTGTAAAATTAACACTTTGTATAAAATGAACAAAATACATAACAAAGTTTGGGCTTTTTACACATCATATGCTGTCAATATCTGCAAAAAGCCACTTCGTCACAATATGCGTTCCAGGGAAATTTAAATCGTACAAATCACTACCTGTTTATCGATCGAAAAGATACGACAGCTGCTTGTCCTTTAGTTTGATAGGTGCTCGAAACACGCCTACAATAGTACTTTTACAAGACTATTAGCCCTTAATCCTTTGAAGAGCGATAGTATATTGTTTATACCACTTAATTTTAATCAAGATTTATACCAGAATTTTTAAATTAAATTTTGTTTTTATAATTTACGTAAGATTTTTTTTAATTTGATTTATTTATTTTCTACTGAAATTGTTCAAAAAGTGCTGGTGAGCTTTTAACGTTACAGCAACAGAATTATTTGCCACTGATACGTTTAATAGGTCTTAGGTAAAATGCTGTAAGATCCTAGACTAGTCACGCGAAGAAACTCGCAAGCTAATGTTAAATCTACGGCAGCTTTTTTTTTCAATTTTTCGTTTGCATTTCAATATTTTTAATTGATTTTTTTGCACCAGATATCTGAGGTCAATCGCTATAATAATGTTAGTTTGTACTTTTTCAATTTTGGTTGCAGTTTATATATATATATCGAGGTTATTTTTATTTTTGGAACTGGTTCCGAAAAAGAAAGTAATTTTTATAAAAGAAATCTGCAACCAAAATCGGAAAAATACAAACTGCCAATTTGAGATTGACCTCAGCAATCCGATGCAGAAAAAAAAAAGAAAAAAAAATCAATTTAAAATATGAAAATGTAAGCGATGTCAAGTCAGTGACCTAACAAACAACGATGGTGGAAAGTACAGAGAGGTGTTTGGGGACCTTAGATCTGAGACCACCGCGAAGCCACTGTCTTGTGTCAATCGTCGAAGTAAGACATTAAAGGGATTACCATATGCTAGGAATTTATCTGTGAATCTGGGGGTTTCTGTTCTTAGAAAGGGACCTCCGTGGTGTGCGAAAAATATAGCGATAGACATGTCAAAAGGGATTACGTAGGTGCGGAAAAGATGTTTTGATATTTTGGAGTCTGGCTCCACTGTTGAGGTACAAATGATATAACAAGGCGTGTGTAAGGGGAATTAGGATTAATTATTTGTCCAATAAGAATGCGGAGAAGAAAAAGCAGAGGATGGCTGGAGAGAGAGGACTTGAAAATATTTTTTGGTATGGAAAGGGAGTTTGAGAATAAAATGACTTGTGGAGAAACAAATGGAACCGAAGCCTCGGCGATGAAAAAGATAAAGTGACGGAAGGAAAAGAGTGAGAGTTCCCCTGGTCTCGGAAAATGTCTGGAACACATTTGGTGAGTGGGTAAACTTTGATAAACGATCCATGCAATCCCGAATAGCATATTAAAACTTTAGGACGTAAATTGTTAAGACGCGTCTGGGCATCCTCGATAAAATTAATTTTGGAGTTTTAATTTTCAATTTTTTTTAATGTTGCAATTTATTGTTGATATTTTATTCCATTGCCTAAAATAAATATTAGCTTCTAAATAAACTATGATTCAAATTATTACACTAATGGCCTGTTTCATTTCATACATTTTATTTTACGATCCGACAACAAGACAGATCTGGATGTTTTTTGCATTAATAGCTAACTATATCACACATTCCTTTAAACACACTATAAGTTGTCGGACAGCGAGAAATTAAAAAAAAAAATGCTTCCACAGGTTCAACATTAGCTTAGGAGTTTCTTCGTATGACCAGTGCAGACTTTTAACTGTTTTATGAATTGTTTACACTATTTTATGATGTGACAACACTGTTTGAAAAATTAATATAGATAATGGCAGATTACATATAGATTCACTTCAATAACACTCGGAAAATTATATTTGTGCTTCTAGTTGTCTAAACATTGCTTAGAATAAGCACAAAAATTTTAAATCTTGCAAATAGTTTTCAGCATGCAAACAATCGGTGTCATAGAATATGTTTCTTACTACTTACTAAGCATGAACTTCTTACTTTTAAGAACTAAGCCGAACAATTTCGAGGTCAAGACTTCCAGGAAACGCAATCGTTTAGTTGCGTGAAGAGTAAGTGTTAAAATTCGTCTCTCGACTTGCACTTTTCGGCATGCTTCAGGGAAATTTAAATCTTCCGAATCAGTATCCGTTTATCGACCGAAAAGATACAAGAGCTTGTTATTCTTCGGTTTTATTAGTATTAGGGGCACTAAACACGCCTTCAATACCACTTTTACACGATTATGATATCTTAATAGGTGTTAACAAACACCTTAACTGTTTTATGAACTGTTTGCCGTGATTTTACGATGTGACATTATTTATGAAAATTTGCGTAAATAATATGTAAAATGCAAGTTGCGATAGGTTTTAAAAATTTATTAAAAATAATTGAATATGAGCTATTTGAAATGCTAATTTACATTTAGCATACTATAACACACTGCAAAAAAAAATTGTTGATTTTACAGTATAATACAGACATCCCAGCTGCCAGTATTATACCGTAAAATTAACAGTAATAAACAGTAAAACGCTGCCGCGCATGCGCGGCAGCGTATTATAAGATGTTTTGATAGGTGCATTTGTTTTGATTTTTTGATTATTAAGCAGCTTATAAGATGCTTTTATAAGATGCTTATAACCTATAAAGGTCTCATAGTTTTGTAAAACAGTATTTTATCGTAAAAAACAATTTCATAAAACGGTTCTCAGTGTTTTTACTAACACCAATTAATTATAAGATGTCGAAACAGTTTGCAATAATTTGGTGCTACGTGAACCACAAAATGTTCAAATTATGGTTAAATGGGAATATAATGGGAATATAATGATTCACACAACGCATCAAATCATGGTGCGATGTTTCACAGTCTTATCGTTGCAGCTACTGCAACAACAAAATTTGATTGGACTTACTACCAAATTTTTAACAAAGTACATCTAATTCACGGATCATCTTGTAGTGCATACAAGACTCTCTGCTTCTTACGTATGTTTTTTTCCTTTTGCTAATGTGTCTTTTTCCCTGGCGAGTCCTAATTCTGAAAATATAACTGAAGACTAAAGTTTAGATGCTTTGAATGGATTAAAATTTTCTGTTTCACAAAAAAAAAAAAAAAAAAAAAAAAAAAAAAAAAAAGTGGTTTTGAATTACAATAAAAGTTAAAACAGTGTTTAAAAAAAATCTCTTTTATAAGCATTGAATGCTTATCTTGAAAGTCACATCTAATTTCTTGACTGCATTCTTGTTCTTTCCCAAAAATTTCCGTTACAATCCATTAATTTGGCGTAGGCACAAAACTCAATTATGGAAAATTCCCTGCCTTTTTATTTTATTTTATTTTATTTTTATTTTTATTTTTATTTTTATTTTTATTTATTTATTTTTTTAAGATATGGTAACAGGAAATTAAAACTGAAACATTATTCAAAGAGTCTTTTAGGATTTCTAAATTGATTTCTCAACGTAAATCATAACTTAATTAATATAAATCTATCAATTAATTGAAGCGTATTTTTTAAAAATATATTACACTCTTAATTTTTTATTTATATTTTCCACTTTTTAGTTTTTAAAATATTTCTTTGTTGTAGTTGCACAGCCATTTGGCCTTTTTTTTTTCATGAGTGTGGTTTGATGCATAACTGCATAATTAAATCCAATGTTGCTCTAACTCGTATACGATTGTAACCATAAAGAATATTTGGGGACTTATCACTTGTAGTTGGCTAACAAAAAATGCCTTAAATTTATTTTATTATTACATGCTTTCTTTTAACTTATATTTCTGTATGTATGTGGCAGTCAAATATTGTTACTCATTTTTCACCCACTTCCTGCAGACATAGAGCTTTGATATTTCGAATATATATGTATTCCTGATGGCAATACATGAATTGGACATTGATTTTTTAAAATTCAATCCCTGAGGGGGGGGGGGGCAACATCGGCCCAAAACTTGCATTTTTCCCATAGAAATAACGTTGCGATTGTTTAATATTAATTGGAAAAATAGCTCCATTGTTGCAACATTCTTCCATTTTAACCACATTGTTATGCCCATATTATTATGACATCAACATTGAGCAAAGCACACATTTGTGCTTTATAATATAAGTTAACTTTTTTGTGACTTTTAATGAAATCATGGTAAAAATTTATTTACACTTTTTTTATTAACTTATATTTAAGTTCTAAAAATATTAAAAAGTTGTATTGTCATGGAAAACACATCACCTGTGAACGTGATTTTAATAATTCTAGCGTATCACGAAGTGAATGGAAAATCGACTACAAAATTACATCTTTACAGACAAAAAACAAGTTGAGTTAAATAAAAAAATGCAAAAACTACACTAATCTACATATTCAACAATGTGTGAATATATTAATCTATCCAGGAAGAATGTATTTCTGTGATTGGAAAAGCCGAAAATTTTGAAGAATGTGTCTCAAAAACTGGTGAAACCAACTTTATCTGGCAGGGATATAATCCCCCTTACAAGAGAAGATTTATTTTTTTAAATTCCAGTAAGAGAAATTAATCTTATCTAATTCCAAATAATAAGGCGGAAATATTAATAGTTTTTATAAAAAAAAAAAGAAAGAAAAGAAAACGCAATAATTTAAATCCCATATAATATATTCACGTGAAATTGTTTTACTGCATTTGCCACCGGAGGGAAAAGTTCAATAATTAACATACCATGACTGAAGAAATATTTAAAATATTTGTTCTTGGTTATTAAAATGAAATATTTTATGTCACAAAAATGTCATTCATACTATTAACAATTTTACAATAATAATTATAAACTATCCATAAAAAAATACAATGGTATCTAAATAAAAACGACCCTAATCGTTGAATTTGAATATCATTTATGATATACGTAATTTAATGAAGGCTTTTAAATTAGCAGTCATTTTTCTAAATTTTGAAATTTCATGTGTGAGTATATAATACAGAAAAATACATTGAAACATCACCTGTATATAACGAAAATCTACCGTAAATTCAAAATTTTCATGATCTTTTCGAAAAGAAATTCAGTTTTTATTAGTAAGGTTACCAAAGGGTCCCACCCGGGCTTTCCAAGTTAGAGAACAAAGCCACTTTTTAAATTCAAAAGTACCGGGTGCTACCAGATTACCCCTGTAATTTCTACAGAGAAAATCTGTTAAAGTCTAGTCTAGAGTAGAGATTCAAAGATCGTAGACGAATAACTTTACCGGCAATACACGCTCAAAGCGAAGAATTGTATGAATATAAAACTTGCCGCCAGAGGGCGAAAACGATATCTGTGCTGGACAACAGAGAAAATCTGTACTTTGTACACATAAAATTGAGATATTCTGTTAAAAGAACTGTAGAATATATGTTAAAACAACAGGTATTTTTTAGAGTGTACTCAGACTAATCTGGAGCCGTTTTGGTTGGCAGATTTCGTTGAAACTTGGTATATACGTTATAGGGACAATGGGGAAGAGAAATATCCAATAAAAATAGTTCAATTTTCGACCACCAGGTAAAAAAGATGGCGGATTAAGAACCGAAAACAGAAATTGGAAACATAAAAATTTATTTAATCACAGGACTTGTTCAATGTGCATTCTCTTTGTGTCAATAACATGCTCAAAGCGTGTTACAACATGTTCAACAGAAAGCAAACATAACACACCATGTCGCTTCAATTCTTGAAGAATCACTTCGTGCTTCTGCGTGCACCAAGCTATATGCAACATTTATTGCACCAAGATCTGAATATTTATAAAATTAAGTTATAATACGAACGCATCTCATTTGTCACGTTTGACGTACAATTTCCAACTTGTTTATATAAAATAAACCATGTTTTAATATTTTCGCCTTTATTATTTGATATTGGATAAGATTAATTTCTCTTACTAGAATCTAAAAAAAAAATAAAAGTTGCATCTGATTTTTCTCGCTGAAGCAACAGAAGCTGACAAGTTTAAAATCACATTCCCTTTTACGGTTACTTAAAGCTGTTCTCAAATCCAAAGGAACTACTTTCTGACACATTTCTGAATTCATTTTAGTTCGGAAACGTTAGAAATTGGCAGGTATTCTTATTCAGGAACTATGTTAATTTAATGGTGTTAATCCATATTTTTGTAAAGGCAGAAAATATTTCAGAAAATACTGTCAAAGTTGGCGTTTTGAACTGAATTTCAGGACACGACAGTACGGAAAAGGAGAAAAACCTGTCGTTACGTCACAACGATCGCTTTTAACTGGATAAGTAATTCATTTATTAGAAAATTGAAACACAATTCGATTCCAAATCGCTCTAATAGTCAGGCCTGCAAGTATAATGCTTTTGCGTTTAAATATGAGCTCGTAAATGTGTCAGGATATTTTGCGTTGTTGAGCGGGAAAAAGTATTTTTTGAGATGAAGATTTTGTGTACAAAACATACCATATAATGGGACTGGAAAGTGTACCATAATCTTTGCAAAGCGCATGATTATCCTCCTTTGTTATCTTTGTGCTTGATTAATCTTGCGAAAGTTTTAAGTTGAGAAAATTGTTGGTAGATTGTTTCAATTTTCCAAGATCTACTTACTCGACTTGTAAAACTCAACTATGCTTTCCTTCCGACTAGAATTTTTAGCTGGCTACCACATTTTATCAAATTTGCAAAACCCTATTCGAGGATATTTAAGCAATGTGTTCTTCTAGAATAAAAGTAAGTATTCATTTATTACCGCTTTTATTATTTTTTTAAATACATACAAAAAATTAATTATTTTCAAATCCCCCCCTCCCCGTGGGTAGAGGAACTTGGGTATATTATATATTTTGAAGTTTTCTCTTTATACCAATTTTTTCTAATGACATTTAAGTTAAAACTTTGAAAATTATTAAACATTTTAGAAATCACACAGAAATAATTTTTTTAAAGTGTAAAATAGTCAAAATTATGTGAAAAATTGACATTCGTGCAAAACATGATAACTCAAAATAAAATCAATGCATTCACATTTTGTACATTGCTTAATAAAGAAAATAACTTTCTCTAGGACACAGACTAGCCGCATTATAATAGCATCTGTATCGCAGAAGCTATGGCACTTAAAGTATTAAAATAATGAAAAATTCGTAAAATTTCTTGCAACTTTTTAACTTATATACCAGTGTAAATATAAAATTAATTAATATATCATCATGATTGTAGTCTATTCCCTCAGTAAACATTTGTAAAATAAGTAAAAAATATTTTAAGGCATTCCATGCATAATTTTTTGCTATAGGATGTTTTGCGTACAGTAAAAATCTGAACATTTTCATTTGGGAAAAAGCTAAAAATAACTTTTAAAGGCGGATCTTGCTATAAAAATAATGATTATTCTTTAAAGGTTTAATAATATACTCCATGTATTTTCTTGAACATATAATCCAATTTAAATGTTAAATCTCGAAAAAGAAGAATGTAAACATACATTTCAACTTACTTCCGGTTTGCAGAACGATATTTCCGGTTGTAAAATTCTTCGGCAAGCTGTAATAGATGTAACTTTCAACGTCTGTAACTCGGGTTCTAATTCAGAAACAGATACAATTAAAGCAGAATTCGGTAGATAAAAGATCGAATTTTAATATTATTGCAAAAATGAAAAATCAATATTTTCGTCGAAAATGACGTTTTAAAGGTGTGCGGATACCTTAACAAAGAAATGTGTATTTTATATTCTAACTTACCTTAAGCTACCCCTCTATAGGTAAAATAGATATGTTAAGAAATAAAGAAGACATTTTAAAGATTTTTAATCAGAATTTATTATACCTAAATCTGGGATAAGCAGCATACACTGATCGCTGCAGCACAGACTGGTAAGCCCTTCATGACATTTTCTGGAGTCATTTTGAGATCATTCCCATCATATCTAATGGGTATTTTCCTTACGTATTACGTGCAATGCAAGTCTGGAAAAGAACAACGGGATTAGTTTATAGCTTTGGTTCTAGAATTAGACCGTATACCCAAATTACCCCACATTTTACAAATTACAGTTATATACTCGGCACTGCCTTTTAACATTAAACTCTTAAGTCAAATTACTGTAAACAAACGTAATATAAATATACCTGAATTAGAAAGCTGTAGATCAGACGGTTTTATTACAATGTTCTTTTGAAATTGATGCTTCTGCTCACAGATTCTTTTTTTAAAATACCAATTAAACTTTTTTTTTTTTAACACAGTGACCTTGGTTATATAACCTTGATTATATAAAATCTTTTCACACTGAAACAGTAAGAAATATAATATAAACATATGTATAAATTAAATAACCCTAAAAATATAATTTTAAGTTTTATAAAGTAAAATGCAATTTATACTCAGATTATCCCATTATACCCAAATTATCCCGACAGGGGATTATTTTTAAGAAAAAAAATAAAACCCACTAAGTGATTGCTCCTTATTACAGCGATATTTGCCTATTGCACACCAGATGGCGTAATTTAGCAAGACTGATTTTGCATAACACTGTTTTTGTGACAAGACAACCCTTCATTGTTGTCTACGTTTATTTTCAGTCACATTATTGGCAATATCACTCCTTTTGTACTTGTAAACATTCACATTTTTAACGTGTCTCTATAAAAATAAATAAATTAAAATGAAATTGAACGATGCAACGACTTTTTTATTTAAAAATGTATTGTAGTTAAAAAAAAAAAAGTACCAAGATACCCGGTTAGATATCGGTTTCAGATGTCCTATGAAAAAAGAATCACTAAAAGTTATTAAAATGTAAACGAGAAATTTGGAAAGAACACTGCCATTGGTTTAATATTAGCTTGCGAGTGTCCTCGCATGGTTGAAGTATGCTCTTAATAAGGTATTTCATAAAGTATTTTTAGATAGTGACAAATATTTAAGAAATTTCCTGCAGTATAATCCATATATGTATATTTAAATTTTAAAATATCATTTTATTAAAACTAAATTATATTTAAAATTTTCAGTCTTACAGTAGAGGAACTATTAGCTTTTCTGGAAGAATTATCTGATGAAGATATCATTTGATAACGCAGACATTTATGGTGATCCATCGCTTAACGAGGCTACTGATGAAGATAGTGGTACAAAAGATATTGCAGATATCAATAATTTTCTGGTTTGTAGCTTCGAGCAAAAGCTACTGTAGAAAGAAGTAGTAGATGAAGAAAGTAGAGTTGAAGACATCGTTCTATAAAAACTGCTTCTTCTTCAATAAAGCAAATTGAATGAACGAAAACTTCCAAGAAAATTTAAAATTGGACTAAAGAAGACATGCCTGAAAATTGAGAGTTTCATCTGCAATGGACCATGTCGAAACCCACTTTTTAAAAAATTCACTGGTTCCTAATATCTTAATTTGATCAATTCATGGATGATGAACTTGTTGAACTTATCATAGATCAGACTATTTTATGCTAAACAGAAAGGTAATTTAAGATTTAATCACTCAGTCCTGATGAATTAAGGCTGTTCTTTAAAATACTTCTTGCAAGCAAATGGAATTATTTCCCAAGAAGGCAAATGAATGTATTGGGATCCATCTCCTGACACAACAATTAGTGAATCGACAACACGTAATCGTTTTGAACAAATTATGCAATATTTACATTTTGATGGTAACAACCAGTAAGATAAAAATTATAAAATGGCAAAATTGTGTCCATTCTTCATAAGGTTAAATGAGAAATTGTTATTATGCTTCCTAAATGAACAGCAGCTTTCAGTTGATGAAAGTATGATAACGTACTATGGACGCCGTGGATGAAAGCCATTTATTACAGGAATATCCGTAAGATTCGGGTATTAAATGTGATCTTTAAATACTAAATTAGGTTATTTAATACAGTTTGAGTCTTTGAAACAGTATCCGATGTACAAGAAATAGGAATGGGTGGAGCTGTTGTTCTGGATCTCATTTCAGAAGTAACAAAAAACTTCCAATAAGATTTATATTTGACAACCGGTTCACAACGTCAAACCTTATTGAGAAGTTAATGAAAAAAAAAAAGAATAGGAGCAAAAGGAATTTTTCATTCTAATCGAAAGGAAAATTGTCCACATTAAAACATAGAATTGTTTAAAAAAATAACAGGGGTGACCCTGATTTTCAAAGTAGCAAAAATCTGAAAATAATCAGATGGAATGACAATAATGTAGTTACCATATCGTCTAATGTTTATGTAATTACTCCATTAGTCAAAGACAAACGTTGATCAAATAAATAAAAATAATAATTGAAATTGATCAACCATATATAATATCATAGAACAACAAATACATGGGAGGAACCGATCGCATGGATAAAAACCTATCACAATATCGATGCTCCATTCGTTCAAAAAAATGGCGCTGGTCACTCTTTATATTTGGACGTAAAGCAGCTTTGGAAAATGCTTGGCTAATTTATGGATTATGTCCAGCTTTCAACAAGAAAAAAATCGACCTTCTTGAGTTCAGAAAAGATGTTTGTTTAACGCATTTTACCAACTATTCGAATAAACGAAAGATTGGAAGGCCACTAAGAAAGGCTAAAAAGTTCAGTCGAGTACCAGAGGCCATCAGAATTGATAAGAAAATCATCATATTGTTGTTCACGGAAAACAATTGAAATGTGGCGTTGTGGGGAAAAATCTACTAGGAAATGTAGTAAATGTTTAGTAGGGTTACATGATAAATGCTTTCAACATTTTCAATCAAAGTAACTTTTTTAAAGAAGAAATATTTTTCATATTCATAATGTTAATCATCATCATCATATATATTATTTCTCCTGTCAACATCCCTTTTTCTCAGAAAGTACGAAACGCAGAACGACGAATGAGATACCATATGAAAGGATTTGGAACAGGCTTCTGACATAGCACACTTACATTTTCCTAAAACATGTTTTTTGATTAAAATTTGCTGATAATTTAAAATTAAATCGGCATTGTTTTCATAAAAGAAATGAAAGGTTTTCCTCAAATTACTGTTGCCAAAAAAAGTAAAATACCACATTATATGATACTCAGATTATAAAAAACACCGCATTGGTTTACTTTATATTTATGATTAAAAAGCGAAATTGAAATGTTTATATTTATATTTCTATGTCCCATGTTTTTCCCGAAGCGGACGACGTCATCCTCTAATGCAGTTAAAATACGATTGTTAATTTTTTTCCCCCCGCGTGCCTTTTGCAATCTTGAATCAATTTTTACTCTAACTTTGATGGAATAAATTAGATGATATTCTGGCTTGACTAAACACTAAATTTTGCTGCAGATATTTTTATCCTTAATTTTTCTTTAGACGTTTAAACCTGCATCTAATAAATATTACATATTGATAAAAAATATTAGATTGCAGTGCGAAATCCTCGCACGGGCCCACTGGTTTTGTTTATATAATCATTATTTTGTCATATTTTAATCAAAATTTGGTATGTTGTACTTATTTCTATGTTAAAAATGCTTAATTAAAGAAGGATGATACATTGTAACAAATTCATAAAACGTGTCCCCTTTCGTACCTTAGCGTCCCATATTTAGGACGTTTACATTTTATCAAATAAACACAAAAATTTTGTATTGTATTTTTTTTAGTGTTTTTCTAGTTCATTTTTCAAAATTTTAAATTGATTTTACCTGCAAATTTGAGAAAGAAAAAGTCCGGCATAAATGGGTTAATTTATGAGTTTTAGTGAACGTGGTTTCTCGCAAATTTTCTTTAATTGTTGTAATCATTGTTTCGACTCTCATACACTTAAAACTACATAGTCATATCCGCCAGCATCAAATTCTCGCCAACCTTGGGGATATATTGCCAAATTTGGCGAAAAAAAAAGTCGTCATAAATTAAGCCAACTTGGCGATAGCTCACTAATTTTTTGAAATTTCTATTCAAATTCAGCATTGGCGAAAACTGGGAATATTTGATAATCGGGTTCCATGCATTTTAGCTTCGTGTGTTTGAGTAAAGTTATCTGAATTCTTAAAAGCAAGGAAGAGGGAAGCTACCTATTATTTCCGGCACACACCGGGAAAGCAACCATGGTTAACACGGGCAAAGCCGGGTGGTTCTGCAAGTATTTAATATTTAGCTTTTTAATTTATCGAAAAGAAGTATTTAAAGTATACTGCTTTAAAAATGTAATAGCACATCCATTCTTAGAGAAGAAGTAGAGGTGGGGGGGGGGAGGGTAGAGTTTGAGTTCTATTTTCAACTTCAGTTTTATTATTACTTCAACGGAAATTTAAAAATATACGTATTTGTTTTTGCATTTTTACATTCAAATACTAAAGATATTTAATTGTATTTTTTTTTACTAATTTTAATACAGTGACTTCTCACCTAAGCGCGATTGAAAAGATGCATTTAAAACAAAGCCTGTTCATAACTGAGAGCAACGCATAAATGAGACACCCTTGTGTCTTTTTGTTTTTAACATATAAACTATATAAAAGGTAGAAATGGAGTTTTTAGAACATAAAAGTTACACAGATTCAATCTTTTTAGTGATAAGACTGTAATAGTTTCTATAAAAAGTTACTGTTTACCTCTTTTAGGTGAGCTTCGATTACAAAAAATAAGAAGCTATCAGAAAATTTCGAAAAATATCGGAAAAGCTACGGAAAATTTCGGTATACTTTTGCCGAACATGAACCCCAGACCCCAAAACCGCTATTCCTTCAAATGTTGATAGATGTGATATTTGATTTTTGTCATGCGATATCACTTGTTTTTATGTACCGATTTGGATGTGACCGAGTTGAGTATAGGACTTACCAAGGGCTCAACCAAATTCGTTGGCCAGCTTCATCCAACATCTTGTTTCAAAATGGCGGCCACTTTTCATATTCAAAAAGGTGTACAAAAAATTAGAAAACTTAAAAGTTTTTTCCTATAAGTGTTTGCCCTCGATACAAAGATTCCGGAGTATTTTTTGTTTCGCCTCTACCTTAAAAATTGGCTGAGATATATCAGTTTGAAATTCCAGGGTTTAATTTCATTCAATTCTCGCCCAATTTCATTTTGAAATAACATCAAACAAGACAACAGATAAAAGTAAGGGAATCTTCCATAAACGGATACATTTTAATTTGTAAGTTTTAGTGAACGTGGTTTCTCGCAAATTATTTTCCCTTGTTGGTAACCATTGTTCCAACTCTCATACGCTTCAAACTACATAGTCATATCCGCCAGCATCAAGTTCTCGGCGATACTTGGCGAAATTTCGCCATATTTGACGACAAAGAAATGTCGCTACAATTGAAGCCAATTTGGCGATAGCTGACTAATTTTTTGAAATTCCCATTCAAATACAATATTGAGTAAAACTGGAAATCTTCCATAATCGGGTTCCACGCATTTTGGCTTCGTATATTTTAGTAAAATTAGCAGAATTCTTAAGAACAAGGAATTGGGAATGTATCTTTTCCTTCCGGTACAGGCCGGAAGAACCTTAATTTATTTCAACTATTTATATTAAAAAAACCAATATTAAATTATATTGTATAATTTACTTTAAAGAAATATTATTTGTTTTACTTACATAGTAAGCCGTACTTAAAGTTTTAGAAAAGAGCTGTCAATATTAATTTGAGTTCTGAAGTCGTGTCATTGAAAGGTGTTTTACAGGTCATAACGACATTTTATAATTCATTAAAATGCATGATTGCATTTGACAGCATTTCAGTAGTTTTAAAGAGTATTTGCAGACAAACTTAGAACATTTACGATACTCATCACCACAAACTTCTTTTTTACGATTTTTTTAATACTGTAAAAATAGACAAATATTTCTTAACCCTTTAAAGGGCAAATAATTCTGTTTCTGTAATGTTAAATTCACACCAGAATTTTCGAAAAACTTTATTTGAAATAAAGGAAATGAAAGTTTGCAATCTTTTTTTTTCCACTAAAATTATAAAAGTAAAATTTTATTTAAAAATTCGGGTTAAAATTTTGAATAAAATCAAGTGGGATAAAATATATCCCACTGCCCTTCAAGGAGTTAATCTAGGAAAATATAATAAAACCAGGAACGGAAATATACAAAAACCTCCTCCGAGTCACACATGATTCCGAAAAGCGTTCTTTATCTTTAAAAATATCAAACAAAAATATTTTTTGAGATAGAAGCATTTATAATAATAAAGTTTCTTTTGTTACCGCTGAATTTGGGGAACGTTTCCTAGTAGTTTTTATGGTGTATTAATCAGTTTTCTTAAACCGTAATATCGAGTTTTTAGGATACTATCAATTCTCAATTAAACATTTTCATGTTTACAAAACGTGTTTTACAGACAAACATGATAAATTATAAACATTAAAATTATCATTACAATTAATATTATTTTGTTACCGAATGATGTTTAGTTGAGAATTGATAGCATCTTAAAAATCGATATTCCGGATTGAGATAACTTATTAATGCACTATAAGAACTATTCATAAGCGATTCTGAAAATCATTGGCAGCTTAAAAAAAAAAAAAAAAAAAAAAAAAAGCTTTTTTGAATCTCAAAAATATATTGGCTTCTGAAGTTTCTAAAGATAAAAAAACTCTTTTCGGAATCGTATACATAACTCGGAAGTTGGTTATTGTATATTTTCCTTCGTGGTAATATTATATTTTGATAGCTTAAGGCTGTATTAAAAAAAAAATTCCACGCTCAACAACTCAAAATTTTCTGACACATTTTCAGACTCATTTTTAAAAGTAAAAACATGAAACTTGGCAACGTGGTTTAAGAAGAGATTTATAAGTGACATGCGTTTTTATTTTTTGTTCAATTAATTAGAAATTTATTTACAAACAATTATTTTCACAGTACGATAATTATCTTTTGTTCCGGCGCTATCGCTTCGGGAAATTCGGTTCAAAATGTCCACTTTGACAGCAATTTTTGAAATATATTCTGCCTTTATCAAAAAATCGAGACAATACGGACATTATAAAGTTTCTGAATAAGAGAACCTGCCAATTGGATGCATTTTAGAGCAAAAATGAATTTAAAAATAAGTCTCAAAATAAGCAGTTTGGATTTGAGTACACCCTTCTGAAAAGATAATCCGTTGTAGCTTAGAGAGAAAATTATAAATTTTGCCCAGTGTTGAAGTTTGTTATGCATATAACTCAAAGAGATGGCTCAGAGTGCTGCTTATGTCAAAAAAAGAAATCGATATTTTCTCATTTGATATGCCGGGACATTCAAAAAGTCGCATGTGACTCAAAAGCACGTATAATCGAGCACTGTATTAGTGAGAAGTAACTGCAGTGCTAAAATTTATATTTATATAGAGCACTTTGTAAAAATCAGTACTGAAAAAAAATAATAATAACTCATTGAACTTATCATATAAAAGTAGTAAAGTTGTATTTAATTAATTTTTTTTTATCAACCATTAATATAGCTGTATAAGCATTGATTGTAATAAGTTGTTGATTATAAATAGTTATCGAGCAAATTACTAAATGCAAAAGAAAGCCCTTTTTATAGCGAAAACTATGTTATGAATATGAATGGCTTGATAACGATACAAAAGTTTTATAAAGCTCTATAAACATTCTTTACAAATAATGTATCCTTTCTTCTTGCATTAACGAATGGAAGTATAAACAAGGTTACAAAAAAAGAACAAAAATAATAAATTCTTACTGATTTGTTTCGCAACTTACATTTTCGGCCGAAACTCTCATAAAACGAAACGAACTTTTAGTCGGCCTTTACTCACATTTTTTTTTATGATTCTATTATCGAAAAAATTCTTCAGTTTAAAAAATTATAATCTTCATAAAGTTTCTTTAACGTTAGGATTATTTTTCTGGTTATTATCAAAATCAGAGCATGACGATTTTAAATTAAACGGTTGAAAACTATTTTTAAACAAACTGTTGAAAGTAAAATGTCATCTTTTAGAAAGTATGCTTCATGAAGTTTCAATTATTTTTATTATTATTTAATTAATTAATTAAAAACCCATTTGTGCCAGGCGACCGAAATTTGGGACGTTCTTTTTAAAAATGCCTTGAGATGACAGCATGAATCACACTTTTTTTTAATTCTACAAATATATATATATACAATGATTGTTTTTAATATACAGTGATAAATGGCAGAATAATTAAACAATTAAAAGTTAAATAGTTCTTTGTTTGCAGAACAGCATTTATTTTACATGGAATAAAATGGAACACACGTAAAAGTAAGATATTTCCTTTATTTATTTGTCAATTTTTTGTTAAATTATATTATTTAATAGAAGAACAATTACTTTATAATTCATATTTTTTCACTTTTTTCGATTTCTTATTAGTTAATTCACAATTGCAGATTTTTATATTGCCCTATTTTTGGGACGCTAGGCACTAAAAGGTACTTGCTTTTACAATTCTTTTATTTAAACTTTAATTTAAACTTTTATGTAAACCTTAAGAAGAGAAGCTGGAGAAGGCAGAAGGGTAGTGGAAATTTCGACAAAAGAAGAGAATGGGAGTTTTGAAGGTTTTTTTTTTTTTTTTTTTTTAAGCAAACATCTGCCGCAACAGAGAAGATTATCTCCCTGAAATTAAAAAAAAAATGTATAGACAAAACTAAGAAATATTTAAAGAAAAAAAAACTACGTCCTTTGACAAAAAAAAAAAAAAAAAAAAAAAAGCTTGTTTTAATGCCTATTATTCTCGTTGATAGAAAATGATAAATTTCTTGGGTGTTTTCCCTAACATTTGTAACATTCTGGCACACACAAAAAAAAAAAAAAAAAAAATAAATAAAAAAAAAAAAAAATAAAAAATAAAAGGGGGGGGGAGGGAAACACATTTTTAATATACCAGAAAACGTTGAAAACTCTTCAAATTAAATTCGCTTTAAACTCTTCACAATTCGTTCAGTTTTGGTCGTAAAAGGTGGGAATTTTTACTGTTTAACTTTTTAGAGCATGGAGGAAGTTTTTTTAAATATAACTTATATTAAAAAACCCATCAGCTAATAATCACAGTAATCAGGAATAAATCAACAACATTATTAAACCTAGTGAAAGCATTAATAGAAGAACTCATTAGCATCAATCTACTGTGTTACGCCAGAGAAGTGAAATACTACTTATTGATTACGGAGTAATGACTATCATCCACCAAAACTTCTCTTCTCAATGCAATAAGAAGCGTCATATGCTATGACGTAATGACTATTTATAGACAAAAACATCATTCACTAATAAGCTCTGAACAATCGAATCGAGATAACAAAATGTAACTCAATAACAGAGCTCCCCTTAACAATCTTTAAAGCTCCCTAATATGCAATTATATTATATTTTAACCTAACTGTAATTTAATATGAATATAAGTTTTCTTAATCTTTAAATGATAGTATGTTTTAATCTTACAATATAAATCACACAAGAAATCACTAGTGTTTTTTCAGCAGCTAAGCAAATTTCATTGGATACACATTTAGCAAACATGGATTATGAATAAAAGGTGAGTAGATTGCTTACTTACCTTATATTACTAGTTCAATGGTTGAAAAATCCAGTACTATGCCCACTACTGAAGCATAGAGAAAGGTAACATTTTTGATTTTTTAATTATTTTTCCAAGGGATATATTTTGAAACTTTGAATGTTTATATTGATAGATGAAAGTTTATACTATGTTAAAACAATATATAGACCCAAAATATCATAAGTGTGATTTTTAGCTGCTGATTTTCTGCTGATGCCTGATTTTTAAAAGTCTTATATTATGCTCAATTTGAATTTTTAATAACCACTGATAAATTGCAGAATAATACTTTAGGGGGAAAAATGATATGGCAGTTTTTATATGACAAAATACAAATTGTAAGGATATTTTCTGCAATTTTGCCACTTCATTTTAAAAAGAGCATTTTTGGAATGTTGTATGCACTATTTTCAAAGACATATCAAATCTACGATTAAATGAATAGATATCGTTTAATCTATGAATATCAATATTTAAATTAAAAATGGGGACAGTGACGGTTAATAAAGTTACGCTTGCCTTTCCCCCCATTCTTTTCAATCCAGAAAATCCTTTTTAAAAACAAACAGCATGCAATGACGACTTTTTAAGAACAACATGTGCTCCCCTACTGGAAATAATACTGAAAATTACTTCATGCCGCCATCTAGTGGAAATATGAGGCAATTCATGCACCGGGACAGTAGTGACCAAAACATGCAGGACACAACTTTAAACCCAACAAAAAAAAAATTACACATTTCACTTATATAAAAATTATATTATTATGCTCCATGAGATTCATATTTATAATAAATGCATTGGTTTTACAAAAAAAAAAATTAATAATTATTGTTTGTTGATGATTTTAATGATCGAGTTATGAGTTGAGGACAGGGAACAGTAGTGACTTTTGAGATATTTAAATTTCATTTTAAAGATTAAAAAACAGATTTTCACAGTAGAAGTACATAGTATTGTAAAATAATCACAGAAAAACATTTTAACATTAAATGAGAATTTATATTGCAAAGAAATTCCAATCTGGGGACTGAGAAATCACACATGAGAATTTGGCCTATATATCTTTTGGAGTTCACTAATATTTTAATGATAATTAGATAAATATCATTATGTCATTTATCTTATATTAAGTAACACTGTTTTATATTGCTTTAGGCATCAGAACTGTCAAGCACAAAAGTATACCTTAATTTCCTTTATGGCTCCGATTTCCATTATACCGTAAATTATACAACATTTTGTGCAAGATATTTTTTGAAAAGATAATTTGTCGGAAAGTGAATAGTATCTAATCGGAGTCGACATTTTACCATTCCATAAATCTGTCAACCAGGAAAATAGTAAAGAAAAAATAAAATAAAGCCTTTTTTATGAAAAAAAAGGAAAGAGTTTTAACGTTCAAGTATAGTATTTTTTCTACGAGGGTCGATCCAGAAATAAGGTTCCCAAAGAGCTCCAGCCGCACGGGAAGCCGCCGCGAGGCGAAATACGGCAACGGCACTGTGTGCGGCTGTTCCTGCACTCGAGATTCCCCCATCCGAGTTTCGCTGCGCCGCTCATTTTTGGCTCAGCAGCCGTCCAAGATGAAGGTTCCCATTGTTGATCCCGCCAAGTGCGAGAATCGTTCCGTAATTCGCTTTTTGCACGCTAGAGGGACTCCGCCCGTCCAGAACCGCCAGGGAGGACGACGGACAGCCGGTGTAACGCTGCTTCACAACAACGCCCGACCTCACGTCTCCTGTTAAACCCAGGAACGTTTGACACAATTTGGGTGGACTGTCATGCCCCACCCACCTTACAGTCCGGACATCGGTTGTTATCACTTGTTATCACTTGTTGTTATCACTCGGAGTGATTATCGCTTGTTCCCCAAGTTAAAGGAACACTTGGGTGGCCAAAGCTTCCGGAGCGATGATGACGTCAAAGAAGATGTGAAACGTTTCCTCAACGGGTTGGCGGCGGATTCTACGACATTGGGATACAGAAATTGGAGCACCGTCTACAAAAATGCGTAGAAAAAGATGGCGATTATGTAATGAAATAGAGCAAACTTTCTTCTTTCCAACGATGTAAATTTCTATGAGAATAAACAATGTTGTCTATTTGTAAATTTGATGGGGACCTTATTTCTCGATCGACCCTCGTATTAGAAAAGTTCTTATAAAAAAAATTAGAAAGGAACAACGGATTTTTCCGTAAAACAGAGGTTTATTTTACTGTAGTCTTAGATGATAAGTTTTTTTCTATAAAATTAGCATTTTTTTTTTTGCAATGTATGTTGAACTGATTGTGTTTGCTAATAAACTAAAAAATATTAAATAAATTGGAATAGGTTTAAAATAGGTTTGATAAACAAATATGTGACAACGTTATTATTCGTTTGAAGTACACATTCTATATCATTTGTTATTCTCATTTTTTGAATACATTAATTCTAATTCTAACTTGAATTCGAATACATTAATTCTAATTCTCATTTTTCTTATATTGCTTTAATAACTATCAACCACGAAAGTATAGCCGGGATTTGCATACTATATTAACTTATAAAACACTTTACGCAGGATAGGTTTGAAAAGATAATTTCTTTGCCAATGAATATTTAATCGAAGGTGTCATCGCGCCACTCAAAAAAAAAAAAAAAAAAAAAAAAAAAAAAAGGCTTATCAAAACTTCTTACCCCCAAAGGAGCTCATTAACCAGGAAACAGACGAGCATTGTTATGATACATCGATACCTCCGTAATAATTAACCTATCCTTTATGTATATTAGCGTATCCGCTTTCTTTAACCGATATATTTTACATATGGTAGTGTTTATTTTTGTCACCATTATTTTCGAATACTAATCTTCGCCTAATTTATCGCTGTGTGTGTACTCTAGGTATATCATACCCCGCGCGCCTGTTCTAGTGTTAAAAAAAGAAAAAGAAAAAACAGAATTTTTTTTGCCTTCAAAATAAACAACATTTTACTAATGTCCCAGCTGATTTTTAACACTTTCCAGCAAAGTTGAAAAGTGTTTAAGAATTAGGTTTGTCTATCTGTCTGTCGTCTGTCTATCTGTCTGTCGTCTGTCTATCGTCTGTCCGTGCTCTAAGTCACGTAAATATACTCGTATTGCCTTGAAATTGATATATGTTACTGGGGTTTACTATGACCTGTTTGGTATTGAAAATGAAGTGTGCAGCATTTATAGTTTTTTTACAGAGACACTCAAAAAAATTCCGTTACATTTCAACCTATGGGGGAAAATTGTTTGCGGCGTATTTTAATGATGTTATACTATTTTAAACATATTCAAATTGATACATATCACTGAGGTGCACTACAAGGTGCTTACTGTGGAATATGGTATGCATCGAATGTATTGTTCATCTACAGGGATACTCAAAAGAATATGGTTACAGTACTATCTATGAGCAATAATTGCTGGTAGCTCGTTTGCAGTTGTGGTACGCGTTTCTAAATGCAACTATTTTTTTGTATATTAAATGGTGCATATATATTCTATATATCATATACAGAGCTGCTTAAAAGATCTCGCGTACATTACCGTTTAACTGAAGGAAATTGCTGAAGGGGAATTTTCAGTTGTGTTATGTGTTTCAATAACTGATGCAAACTTTAGCATACTATGTATAGTATGCATACAAATCTGCACAAAATAAATCGGTTGCACAAAATAAATTGGATAATTTGTTTGTTTGTTGGTAGTAATTGCTGAAATTGTTTTTTCGAATGTGTTATGCCTTTTCTAAATTGTTTACTTAGTAGTTTTGTTACAATATTCTGAACGTGTTGGAAAGTGTTTCATAATCTATACTTGACGCATGATTTTTCATTCTTGTTTTTTCTGTAAAACGAACAGTTTCTTTTCCCTTACAGCGTACAGGGAACAAACAGCATGTGCTAATAACAAACTAATGAGTGTCGAATAAATTGGAATATGCTTACATATTATTACCTAACTAAGATTTGATAAAATAAATATGCTACAACATCATTATTCCTTCGGAGCACGATATCACTGTCACTAGTAATTCTCGTTTTTCGAATGCAATGCGTTAAGTAACACTACTTTGATAGTGCTTTAGGCGTCAAAACTCTGAAGCACGAAAGTTACAGCTTAATTTTCTTAATGCCTCCGATTTCCATACTACCGTAACTTATAAAACACTTTTGAAATGATAATTTCTTTTGAAAATGAACTATATCTAATCGGAGGCGACATCTCACCACCCTACTTACCGCTTCTAATGGGCCACATTCGATCACGAAACGGATCTACCGCTGCTTGATGAAATATTTACACATCAAGCGAAAAATGTTCTTCATTTGAAGCGATACGCTTCATTGCTTCTTACTGGATCAGATTTTTCAAGAACTTGATACAAATTGTTTACATATTGGCTTATTGCTCACTGTAAATCCCTAATTCTTTTTATCATTTGAAAAAGTTTCGATTAGATGTTAACGGTTACAAACGTTCTCAACTTTCAAAAAATCGATTTTTTTTATGGAAATTAATTTCTTATAGTGTGTAGAATTATGGGCAAAAAGATTTAAAGTGATATCTCAATTATTAAGAAAAATATGAGCAAAAATGAGAGCGCGCGCACGATCGGTAAAACCGACCTCGCCGAAAAGATTCTCTTTTTTAAATGAGCAGATTAAGGCGGCACAGGAGTGTCTACAGAATGGCACAGGAACAGAAAATTAAAGTTGAAAAAAAAAAGTTATCCGTATATTTTTTTTCTTCTAAAACTTTAAACGCGATTTTCTAGAAACTAGATTTTTCAACATGGGTAGCACGCTAACTTAAACAATTTTTAAATATTTTTGTATAAGATTTACCATAATCTACGCATAATTAAATAGTCTAAGGGTCATCGAGCCATTATTTGAAAATTTTAATTTTTTATATTTTTTCCAATAAGTTTAAAAGTCAAAATTTTAGACAAAAAATGAAACACTTTTTTTTTTTTTTTTTTTCCAAAATTTTCTTATTTTTCGGAAATTTAAAAATTTGAGCCGATGGACCTTAGCTACAACCTTATTTTACAAGGATAAACTGAGATTTTACTATTTTTTTTTTTGTTTCTACGTGAAGTTAGAATGCTGCCCATCGAGCCCGGATATTTTGATACAGATCAACGCGGCTGCAGGTTTCCGACGTAATATGTGACCAAATTTAACCCCTTGCCTGTCACGGCCGAACTCAGTTCGGGTAATGCAAATGCGCCAATTTTTGAATACCCGACCTGAGTTTGGCAAGAGAAAAATTTATATACCTGCCTCGGCAGGTATATAAATTTTTCGCAAGTTAAAAGTTTCTTTGCAATATAATTTTTTTGCAAATGAACATTTAATCGAAGGTGTCATCGCGAAACTAAAAAAAAAAAAAAAAAAAAAAAAAAAAAGTCCATTAAAACTTCCCACACCCAGAGGAAGCTCATTAACCAGGAAACAGACGAGCAGGGTGTGATACATCGATACCTCCGTAATAATCAAACTACCTTTGTCACCATTATTTTCGAATATTAATCTTCCCCTAATTTTATCGCAGAATTTGTGACATTTGTCTGCGATTAAGTGAGACGAAGTTTATTATTCTGAAATATTAGTGACAAAAGTAGATTCTGTGTACTCTAGGTATGTCATACCCCGCGCGCCTGTTCTAGGGTTAAGAAAGCAAAAGAAAAACAGACTTTTTTTGCCTTCAAAATAAAAAAACATTTTACTAATGTCCCAGCTGATTTTTAACGCTTTCCAACAAAGATGAAAAGTGTTTATGAATTACGTTTGTCTGTCTGTCTGTGTGTTTGCCGTCTGTCTGCCGTGCTCAATATACCCACATTGCCTTTAAATTGATATATGTTATTGGGGTTTACTATGGCATGTTTCATATTGATTCATATTGTCTGCCGTGTTTGTTTTTAAGCTTGGGTGAACTGAGTTCGGGCTTCGCAGAATTGAACCCCTTAAAAACTATCCACATTTCAATCTGTTTTGCAACGATTATAAATGAATTTGGAATTAGGAGTTCCCAAATTGAAACCTTCATAATTCCTAAACTGCCTGACCGAATGACTTCCCGCGTATGGTATCCTAAAGTTCGACTATATGTCTTTTTACAATAACTATTTTATTTTATTATATTTCGTTTTTTTTTTTTTTTTTTTTTTTTTTTTTTTTTTTTTTTTAATTTGCCAATAGAACTTACTTTCTGGACGTTCCATGTATTAAGTCAAAAATACAATACTCCAATCTGAACCTGAATTTTCGTTCATAATTTTAACAATAATGAAGTTATTTTAGCGAACGGTGCAGCAAATGTACCTTTCTTTGTGTAAAATATAACGATATCATGAGAATCTATAGAAATGACCGCCATGCCCCATGCACATCCAAACAACACTGACTTAGATGCGTCTTGTTTTAAAATAAATTTTACACTTAGTGAATTACTATGTTTTTTAGAATTTTTCGTAATGTCTGGTAAGTCTGTTAAAAAATTCATTAAAATAACTTCAGAATTGTTAAACACTCTGTATTTTTGACACACTGAATGGATTTCAACTGTTTCCTATACAAAATGTTTATGGTGTAGTCTGCTATACATCCCTGCAAATTATTGAATAGTTATTCTGAACCACCTTGTATGTTTGCTCCAGATTTTTGCTTGTTTAATTACCAAAATTGCTCAAAAAATGTTTTTGTCTCTGTTATTTGTTTCTTACATAACAATATTTTTATTATCTTTGCTTATCTGACTAACAGTTACGAAAAAAATCTATTGTAAATAAATAATTACCTTGTCGTGTAGATATTTTTTATAAAATGACATCATTAGAGCTCTTTTAAGGATGCATAGTTGAATACCGAAAACTAAATAGTTTTTTCCCTGCTGATTCATTTCCATTCTTTGTTCTATGCAAATTTATTGAATAATTATGCATTTTAAATTTGAAGTCTTCCAATTTGTGAAGATTTCAACAGCGATGCTATAAATTGTTGCTTCTTTTACTATAAATTGCTAAACATGATATTGCACTTAGACCATACTAGCTAGTAGCAGTCATACAATATTCAAAAACAGCCTTTGAGTACCAGTAGAATTAAGTGCATGGGTGTAATTATTTTTATCTGCGATTTAATTATACATTTTTTTAAACTTTTCAGACGTTCCCTAACGTATTTGATGATAAGTGCTAATATATGATATCTCACAAGATTACTCACTGAATTTTTAGGGTTTCGTTCATCTCACGAAACCCTATTCGTCCCGCTACGTTGTCTGTCAAAAACTATATAACTTACAAACTTGAAATTTTGTGTACTTATAGCTGAATACCTACTATGAAGTTGAAAATCATAAAATTTTGAAAAAATCGTATTATTTTAATATAGAGAGATAAAAAACCAAAAATCTAACAGGCTTTTCCTATTAAATTTAAACATTTTTCGTTAAACATTTTTTGCAGTTGCCAACAATTTAAAATCCACAATGAAATTCTTTCTACAATAATTAATTTTCTATTGAAAGATTTTCACGTGTGAAAAATGAAAATGAAATAAAAAATTTACCCAATTGAAAAAAAAAGATTAATATGGCGTCCTATTGGTAATAAAACGGAAATTTTTAAACATTTCTCATTAATACGAGGAGTATGAGTAGGTGTAGGTACAGAAAGCAGGTTAATATGTCATTAGAGAATTAAAAAGCAAATAATCTGACGTCATATTGGAAGTTTAACGGACTTTTTCAAATGTTTGAGAATAATACAAAGATAGTATAAATATGAGTAATTGAGAAAGCAAATAGATATGACATCAGCAAGTGATTATAACGTCATATGAGTTTGATGAACGTATTGAATCATGATAAAAAGCCGATTATGGAAATATTGGCATATTTTAACATTTTGAAGGTCTCTATAAAACATGTTTAATTTTGAAATTGATTTTTTTTAAATATCGCATTTAGTCCACATGACAGATATTATTATAATAGAGTATAATTGCGGGCTTGGCCGATAAATTTTGAAATAGACCGATATTTTTAATAATCCTATATATTATTTCTGCTGTCAACATCGCTTTTTCTAAGCAAATACAAAACGATGAATGAGATGCCATATGAAAGGATTTTGAACAGGCTTCTGACATAGTACACTTACATTTTTTTGAAACATGTTTTTCGATTTAAAATTGATGCTAATTAAAAATTAAATCGACATTGTTTTCATAAATGAAATGAAAGGTTTTCTCAAATGAGTGTTGTCCCAAATTAAAATTACTGCATTATCGGATGACGTCATCTTCTAATGCAATTAAAATAGGATTGTTTATTTATTTTTTGCGCGTACTTTTTGAAAAAATATCGAACTTTTAATCAGGTTTTTATTAAATTTTTACACGTGCGTCGCCTATTGTTTATTTGTTTTCTTTATTTAATCAAGGCTGTGTTTATGCGTACTGTATCGGAGCACCAGTAGATTACGTAATTTAAGGATTATCTTACAATTAGATATACATTTCATTAGGATTTACAAAAATTGTAAGTATTTTTTTTGTAATATTTCATTAAGCTTTTAATATGCCAGAGAAGTCTGACTTCACTTAAATTTCTGCCGGACCATAAATCTTGGGCATCCCATGTTTAAATTCCCATAGGCTTGGAAAAAAGTGGTGTACCAAATATTGATTTATGTATTTAAGACATTTCTGGAACAGTTTTGTAAAATCTGAGGAAATGTTTCATATGAATTCACTAAACGTCTGGCAACCTAGAGAAATGAGCTTGGCGAGAGAAGAAAATTTGGCAAAAAATTTTCTGGCAATCTATTCCCATTTTCTTATACACAAGCAATCATCATATATATGATTTATGTTATCAAAATCCCTTTTTCTATTAACATACAAAACATACAATGATGAATGAGGTATCATTCGAAAAGTTTTTGAACAAGTTTCTGACATAGTACACTCACTTTTCATTAAAACGCGTTGTTTTTTTTTTTTTTAAATCAGTTAATTAAAAATTAGTGCTAAAACGTACCAGGAAATAATCTCAAAGATTGTAGTGCGAAAGCTTCGCATGGGTGCTTCTGGTAATTTTATTATTAACGATAAATTTTTAAATAGATTGATAAATTTTTAAATAGACCGATAAATTTTTAAATAGACCAAATAAATAGACCGATAAATTTTTACTTTATAAAAAACATGACATTTTTTTTTTTATGGAAAATGAAATTGATTTGGATTTATTAAAGAAAGGATAAAGTGTTTTGAAAGGAATATTAAACGAAACTCTTTGTGCGATCTTCGATCACACTGACCCATTGTTTCTTCATACTTTCAGAGTAAATGTACTAACTGTACTAAGGGTGATAAGTACTAACTATAAATACTAATTAAGAAAGATCGTATAAAAAAATGAATTGTGTATTTAAATATCTATACAGCCCATAACAAATTACATCTAACAACTGTTCTTGATTCGAATACATTTTATAACTAGAATTATATCTCTATGATCCACAATTTAAGAGATAATCGGCATAAGCTCTATTTTGAATCATCCACTGTATTACTTGGGCGTTTCTTAGGGCAGAAATTATAAAGCTGAAACGCAGAATGAATTTTGAAGAATTTGTCCTTAATTTTTCCACCACGCAAATTTGCGCAGTTCTTTTATTTAAATATATGTTGCCAAACATAACCATCAGTGCTTTATTCACCAAAATATAAACGTTTAAGAATTTGTGTTAAATATTTTAAACAAAAGCTTTTAACCTTACTTTACTAAATTCTGGTGATAAAGATGAAAGCAAAAGACCACATTTTCCCATTGTATAGAAAATGAATTTGCTTTGCTAGGGGCTATGGAACAATAGAGCAACTCGCACGGAAAAACGAGAACAGGAATATAAACAGTCATGAAGATACAGTAAGGATAGCTTTTTGCAACGGGAATGATTTTTTTACAGAGTGGGAGACAAAAGTGTCTTTTGATTCAATGATCTTAAATAATGTTTTGAAAATGGTAAACGTTCACGAAAGAAAACGATTTCTATTGTATTTCAAACTTTACTTTCTCTGATTATGAGTGTGAAAGTTCTAGATATGAACGCCGAAAGAATATTAGTATCTGGTTCACTAAAAAGTTATTTCATATGGTTTCTATGGTAGCCATACATTTTCTGTGTATAATGAACAACTTAAAAATGAAACTTAATTTGCTTGTAATACACTTTTAGCATTTCTTTGGATTCTGGATTTATTTTTTTTTAATGTCGTTAATTTTTAAATGTAAATAAAGTACACTGCTTTGACAATTGCTAAAAAACAAAGACATTTTTCGTCATAACTAATGATAGAAATTGTTTAAAAAAAGGAAATTTAGTACATATTTACTAGAGGTTCTTATGTATCTTTATAATGCAAAACGATACAGATATTATCACATGGCAAAGAAAGAAGCGCAAAAGAACAAAATATGCTTTTTACATTTTTCAACAGTTACGAAAAAGGCTTGTTCTGCCCAAAAAATGAACACATATGAGTAAGGAGTATGATCTGCTCCGACATTGATGCACATTTTACATCGTTTGTTCTTGCTGTTCACTAAACATTTGAGGAGAGCTTGGGAAATTCTGTATCATTTGTTTCACAGGGCGAATTTCAGTTACTCCAAGGTTTGAAGAGAGTTCTGTCTTTGAGCAATACGCTACCGAGTGCATCCCAGGTGTGCTCTATAAGATTTATGCCCGGAGATTAAACAAGGCATGTCATACGCTCAATATCGTCTCCTGATAGTGTGAGGGACACTTCAGCTGTCTTAGGTGGGCGTGAAGTGTTATCCAGGAACAGATATTCTGGATTAACTGCCCCACGGGAAAGATGGATATAACCTTGGAGAACACCTGTGCAATACCACAGCGATGCCACTGTACCCTTTCCAAATAACTGAAGTAGAAATCTGCTATTATACCTGATACCAGCTCACACAATCACTCTTTGGTAATAGTTATCGGTTTCCTAAACATTATGGTGATGAGAATGAATCCCCGCCCCTCTTTCCATATTATCTAGTGCAGAGAATCAGTCTTTATGGTGCAGCGGAATCCATTAGAGAACCACTCGGGACCACTCTTTGTGATACCAACAAATGTGCTCCTTTCAGCGAAGTAAACTTTTCCTATGATCATGTGCTCATAGTGGAATACATGTAACAAGCTTCTGTGCATCTAATCCAACATTATTTAATCGCCGAGAAATGGTTCTCACAGATAACCAAGTACCAGTAGCGTTAGCAAGGTCTGAATTTATATGACCTGGGGTATCATTTACGTTTCACTTTACTACTAGGCAAACATATCGATGCTCTTGAGGTGGGATGTTCCTACCACGGCCTCCAGAATGCCTTCTTGTAACACTTCCACATCTTTTACTAACTTTTTAAACCACAATATTACACTCTTCGATACGTCTCTTGCTTTGGTAACTTTAGTGACACTTTGCCCTACTATGAGACATCCAACTGTTCAACCATGGTCGTACGCAGTCAAATTATGTCTTACAGTGATTTAACAGTCAATACCCAGTTGTCCAAAAAGAAAAATGTACAGCTCTATCTTTAGAAACCCACAGTATGACTCCCCCCCCCTTCAAAAGTTACTACTTGCAATTTCAAAGAATGAAACCATGTGACTGCATTGCCTTTAAAAAAGACAAAAGACCTTTCCATACAACGTCCTCTACCGTTGTTTTTTCTGTGATTGAGCTGCTTAATGAAACGCAGTTTTGTACAAATTGATTATTCCTTAGCATTTGTCCAGCAATGTATAATATTTACCAAAGTACTTTTTTTACACGTTATCAGGTTCGGATTGGGCCAAACCAAAGGGCGCAAAGGGAAATTCAGAAAGCACAAGTTTTTTAACGAATTCAAGTCATTTTATCTGCTTGCATAGTATCTAATATTGTAGCGTAGTGCCTAACTACTCTCTTTATGAAGGTAGTCTAGAATTAAAAGGATTGTTGAGCTTTGTATGTGAGCGTGTTGTCCCGATTCTGATACTTGTGCGTGAAAGAGCCATCTATTTTGCCATTTCTTTTACTTTAGCAATGTATGATTGAATCTTCCTGAACCTGATTGTCGCGGTTATTTTACGCAGTGATATGCTATTTCGATTTCTGTGGTCGGCTGGTTAGTATAAATACGCTGGTATTAGAGTGTATCGTCGGATTTGGGTTGGATATCACCATTTATGCAATATTTGACTTGAGAGTCATCGCTTCGGGAATTGGAGTTTGGATTCGGACGTGTTGTGAATTACTATTAATCTGCCATGACGTACATATTGCTAATCACACTTGCAAATGTAACATAAACACAATATGTGTGCATCAGTTTTATTATTTTACTCAATAAGTAACATATTTGAAGAATCATTTCAAGTTTTACCGTAAAACCTTATTATCTTACCTGTCATCCTTACAATTTAATAAGTTCAATGAATGACGTATAACACCGCGGAAAACACACTTTCAGAAATTCCAGACTATAGATGGAAATGTATTCTAAGTTTTCGGTAAAGCCTTGTATATGATTTATAGAATTTGCACACTCCACAAATTATACTAAAACGTAGTTAAACTTGAAAAGTCATAACACAACTGAAAGGGCTCTGTTCGCAATTATCGCTCATAGACGATAATGTTTCTGAATTATTTTGTGCAACCCTGTAAAAGAACATTAAACGTTACATGCATCATTTTTTGTTACAAAACTGTCTTAATGTGCACCTCAATAACGTATATATCAATTGCATTATATTAGAAACAGTTTCACATCGTCCAAACGCACTTTAAACACTAGATTAATTTTAACACAATCACATTGTATAAGTATAGTAAGCAAATCATATGAGTTGTAATTTTCCAATTGGACGAAAAATGTTCGGGTCAGGATCGATCCAGGGATCTCTTGGCTGAAGCTGTCAATGCTTTTTCAACTGAGCTATTTCGGACGAATCTGGAGGACCTAATTCACCCAGCTAACCTAATTGATCATAGCATCTGGTCTGATATAGTGTAATTACGTATACAGCATTTACTGGAGTTCCATTACCTGCTATTTATTCTGTTGAGCTGATTCAGGTGCTTGACCAGATGCTATGATCAATAAGGTTAACTGGGTGAATTAGGTACTCCAGATTCATCCGAGATAGCTCAGTTGACAGAGCATTGACAGATTCAGCCAAAAGATCCTTGGTTCAAATACTGGTCCGGACATTTTTCGCTCAGTTGGAAAATTACAACTCATACGCACTTTAAACAATCACTGCCTATTGTCAGTAAAGTAATCATATTCTGTTGTATATCTCTTTAAATGAACGATAAGTTGTGTGCACACCATTTTGCATAAAAGACTGTAACGAAGTGTAAATGCTTCGTGTTTCACTTTTAATTGGGAACATGCTTCCAGTGACATATATCAATGTCGTGAGAACGGAAGCATATTTACGAAAGCTACACTCTAAAAACGACATTTTCAAAAATAGCAAAATATACTCAAATCTGAGTATGTCGCACAGTCAAAATGGCCCCGAATCAAAATTACTCAAGTTTGAAACATGTACATACTCATTTCTGAAAACACGCACATACTCAAGAATAAAGCATCATGTGCTCCTATTTGAGTATGTCCATGTTTCAAAAATGAGTATGAACTGACTTCTATGTGCTCATTTTTGAGTATGTCCATGTCTCAAAAATGAGTTTGAACTGATTCTAATTATTTTTGAGTATGTCCATGAGTATGAACTGACTTCTGTGTGCTCAGTTTTGAGAATGTCCATGTTTCAATATTCTGAGTATTTCTGGTATTTCAGAATTGAAAGCCGTCATATTTCAAACAAAAAGTTTCATAACAAAATGAAAACATCGATTTACTCAGATTTGAAAGTGCCATTTTTCTCAGTGTAGAGCGCGATCAGACGGCCAGACAGACGAATCGAATAAGTTATAACCACTTTTCAGTTATGTTGTAAAGTGCTTACAATGATACAATTACAATTCATATAAATTCCAATTTAATGGGATAATTATTTTACAAACCCACGGTAATAAAAAGAGCGACTAAACTCAAACAGAATTATTTCTTCCATGCCTGAAAATTTAAAGGAAATTCTAGTATTGATAATCCGGCAGTATAATAAGTTGCCTATTTCATGCTTCATGTGATAAACATTTGGATCAAATTAAATAGCATGCAAAATAACACCGAAAAATTTTATTTGTAAACAAAGTTTCAACTTCAATCTTCGACAAAATGGGATATCCTTTGACTGTAAGTATTAAGAAATTAATCTTTATGCTTTATGCTCGGGGACAAATAAAGATACTGAATGAATGAAAATACTGGAAATAGAACACGATGTTTCTCTAGATTAGGTTAAGTTCTTCGAAGAAGAACAGCTTTCCTGATCAAGGATAAAAATTCCCCGAGAGATTGGGATTAAGTGGAAGAACTTTCGTTTATAAAATCGTCATTGTGGCGATAAATTTAATAAAATTCCTTGTCTTAGAGATGGATTAGTGATATACTCCCTGTGTGATTTTCATCGAAAGCTTCAGTTATGAGCATTTTAATTAAATATTCAGGATTTTGTGTCCTTATTTTTTTATCCTTAGTCTCTCAATTTTAGAAGTCAACAGCATTAAAAAATCCAATTTTTAAATGCGAATTTATCTATCCTTGTAAATTTAGTTAATTTATGCAGATTATGGAATAAACTTTCACTATCATAAATTAAGATATAGAAACAAAGTATTGTATGCTGCGTATATTGTTGCATGGAATAAAATCATGCAATTACTTTTGCTCAGAAGAATATTGGTGGACAACCAGGCTGTAAAGTGAAAGCGGCGACCGTATATCGATGTTTAATAATAATTTTAATTAAATATTCAGACTTTTATGGCCTTTAATTTGCATCCTTAATTTTTTAATTTTAGACGTAAACGGCACTCAAAACAGGAAATTGCTTGGATGACATTTTTAACACTTTCCAACATAGTTGAAAAGTTTCGGTTTGTCTGTCTGTCCGTTCTCTAACACAGCTTAATATACTCAGATTGCCATGAAATTTACATATGTTATTGAGGTTTACTATGGCAGGTTCATTATTGAAAATGAAGTGTGTAGAAATTATAGTTCGTTTACAGGGACACTCAAAAGATCTCCCTTTACATTACGGTCTATGGGGGGAAATCGTTCGAGGTGTATTTTAATGATGTCAAAATATTTTAAACATACTAAAATTGACAAATATCACTGATGCGCACTGCAAGAGTCTTACTATAGAAAATGGTGGGGCTAGTATTTATCGTTCATTTACAGGGATATACACAAAAGAATTCGTTTACCGTAGTGACTATGATCAATAATTTCTGGAAGTGCATTTTCAGTTGTGGTACGCGTTTTTGTGAATTTAACTATATATATATTTGCCTATTACTGGATCATATAAATTCTATAGATCATATATAGGGCAGCACAAACGTTCTCGAATACATTTCCATTTATGGATGAAAATTTCTGAAGAGAAATTTTCAACTGTGCTATGCGTTTTCTATTTGAACTAAACTTTAGTATTCTATGTAATGCATGTTCAGATTTATAGAACATATACAGGGCTGCACAGAAAAATTCGGATATTTTACCGACTATTGATGGTAATTCAAGCAATTGGGTTTCAAAATTGCTTACTTAGACATCATCTTTTGCCTTATTAAACGATGAAGTTTCGTTACAGTATTCTAGAAGTGTTGCAAAGTGTTTCATAATCTATGCATGACGCATGATTTTTCGTTCTTGTTATATTCCAACCCAATTTAGTTAATTTTCGTAAATTATAAAGTAACTCCCAATAAAATAATCTAAAAGAAAAGAAATAAACTGCTGTTTGATGAAAGTATTGCCGCATGGCATGAAACCACGTAATTTTTTTTTTTGCAGGAATGGAGAATAAAGAATAACCAGAATGCATGGAGGGGGGGGCGGGGGGAAGCAGAAATCGTCATCGACGTACAATGGGAACGAATGGATCAATGTTCAAATAAGTACATGAACTCCTCGATTAATGCGGTTAATTAATCCCGTGATATTAGCGCACTAATCTAGACATCACATTGAATGCAAAAAACTGCAATAGATCCACAGCTAGCTTTTTAAAAACCAATATACATAAACAGACAATGCAATTATGTACAACGATATTGACTTTGATGTATTATTGTTAGAAAACATATATTACAGCTTAATTTGAAACTATAAAAAAGTTTATCTAAATTTTATAAACTTCCGTTATTTATTAAGTAACAATCGAGAAACATTAAAAAGTCAATTTAAATTTTTATTCTGCATTACTACAAGTCTTTAGACTATTTATGTTAGCTTACTTATCATTATATTATTTTTTTTAAAAATACACAATTTTCTATAATACTTATTGTAATACAATATGTTATTTTTGCAATTCATTTTGCGGTAACACAAAATTTGATTTTCTAATTCTTGGTGCATTTGCATACTTCTACTGATGCCTGGGTCTATACCTATCATATGCTGTTTGAGGAATTCCAGTTTTTGAAATGCTTCTTACAATTTTTTTTAATGTTATTTCTTTTTTCAGCATTTTCTGAAAATTTCATTTTCAAAAATTTCACCCCTTTGAAAGTTCAACTTTAATTATAATCACCCTGTATAGTGTCACTAACACTGTCTAAGATAAAGAAACAAAGCGTTGTATGCATGTAGTTTTTACATGACATTAAAATCATGCAATTGCTTTTGCTTGGAAAGTCCCTAGAATGCAAGCAAATTGCGTGTTTAAACTAAAACTCAAAATACATATGGTTTCAAAATTAATTTTCCACAAAAATATGAATTATAATCTGTAAATCTTTTACAGAAATCGATTTCTAGCAACTTCAAATATGAGAATTTTAAAATAACACCTCATTCTGCCCACTATAGTTTTTGAGTTACACTTAAAAATCGATCCGCATTACAATCTGTTTTGCAATTAAAAATTAATTTAACATTAGGAGTTCCAAGCTTTAAAATTGTATAATTCCCAAACTACTTGACCGAATGGCTTGTTATTTGGAATTCTAAGGTAAATTTTACTGACCAATCTAAAAAAGGTGTAAAAAATTATGTGTTAGTATTGAATATTTTAAAGTTTGGTAAAACTTCTATGTATGGATAACTCTTTAAGCAAATTTCAAATATAGCATTAATTGGTAGACGTTATGACTAATCGATTGCTACCAGTCACATTTCTATACGATTAATTTGTGGCAGAGTTAGTATGTTTTTGTTTTTTTTCAATTGTACATTATTCTCACTTAAGACAATTCAGTAATTTTAATTAAATATTCAGGATTTCGTTTTATTTCTTAATCTCTCCATTTCAGAAGTCAACAGCATTCGGTGAATGTATATATTAATAAACTTTCCGCTATTTAGAGATGGATTAATGATATGTTCCCTGACTAAATTTGATGGAAAACTTAATCATAAGTATTTGAATTAAATATTCAGGCTTTATGTCCCTCGTTTTTTAATCCTTAATCTCTCAATTTCAAAAGTCAATAGCACTCAAAATCGAAAATGTTTTGTATTGTATTTTTAGACGTCTCCTTCTCAATTTAACTAATTTATGTAGATTACCAAGAAAATTTCCATTAACGTAATACAAGATAAACAGTGTTATGATGATTTTAATTTTATAATGGTTGAGGCTAGGCGTTAATATGACCGTCATTGTCAACTGTTGCGGTATGCCAGTTGTATAATTTTTCTGTAACTTACCTTACAAATATCGCCATAACTCTGTGACCGAATACCATATAAAAATGTTCAACATACTAAAACATTCATCGCGAAATTATCTCGCTAACAGTGCAAACAATTTCAAAATCTGTTCAGTAGAAATTAAGTTATGTCCCTTCCTATGATCGGAGTTCAATACATACAATAGGTATAACAACTTTTTTTTTTTTCCAAAAATGAAAATAATAGTAACCAATAAAGAATTTTCCATAATCTTAATTTACAGCAAAACAATCATAACAACGATGGGTTTTTCATGATCGGGGTGCTTTTATCATAAATGACACTACGTGTTTCCGGTGATTAAAAGCAATAACCAGCTCTGTCGCATTAAAAAAACAAAAAAACAAAAAAAAACTTTTTTAGGCCTGAGTGTTTACTATTTTGCGCTAATTATTATTATTTTTTAATTCCCTTTCTAGATGATTTTTTTTCTGGTGTGAATGTACTGAACGCTTCAGTTGGGGACATTCTATTAAGGGGAAATGAGTCAATGTTTGTTATAATTTGTTGCCCAATTTAGCAAGCAGTCATATTATTGTGATTCTCGTATTTCTTTTTCGATAAGAATTCATTTTCTATTTCCCATAAAAGTGAATGATAGTAGGAAATAAAAACTCAAAAAAGAATTTAGAAAAGAACGCTTTCTTAATGATGCGTACAGTCCATGAGATTGGACGTTTTTATGCACTTTATTACTTGGGTCTTTCGTGTTTATATTGAAACTAGTTTTGTTCAGTTTGTGGATATCAGATAAAATCTGGTAAATCTCAGTCGTGTTACTCTGTTGTCAATGAAGTATTTAATTTACAATGACTTAATTACAATGACCTACACAAATACTAAATTTAGGATGGTTTGAAAAATTGCTTCATATGTATTTCAGTTTCCATTTCCTGCTTTCAAGGTAGTTGGAAATATTGATTAAGAACTATTATTCTCACAATTGCTGGAAAAGTACATCTCATTATAGAAACGAATGCAAAAGATTATTCTGCAGTAACTTTTGAAAAGAATAAAGTACACGACAAAATTTATTTTAGTAAGATTTATGTTTAAGGATAACTTAATTTCAATTTTAACCAAATACTAAATTTAGTATGTGTTGGGAATTCGCTACATATGTGCTTCAATTTCCATTTCCTATTTTCAAGGCATTTAGAAATATTAATTAGGAACTATTATTCTTACAACTGCTGAAAAAGTACATTTAATTATAGAAACGAATGCAAATGTTCACTCTGCAGCAACTTTTGAAAAGAAAAAAGTACATGAAAAAGTTTATTTTAGTAAGATTTATGTTTAAGGATAACTTAATTTCAATTTTAACCAAATACTAAATTTAATATGTTTTGGGAATTCGCTACATATGTATTTCTGTTTCCATTTCCTACTTTCAAGGCATTTGGAAGTATCAATTAAGAACTATTATTCTTACAACTGCTGAAAAAGTACACCTAATTATAGAAACGAATGCAAATGTTCACTCTGCAGCAACTTTTGAAAAGAAAAAAGTACATGAAAAAGTTTATTTTAAAAAGATTTATGTTTAAGGATAACTTAATTTCAATTTTAAAATGTTCTGCTCTTAGGATTGCAATCTCACAGAGTTTCCAATTCCTTGGTATTCTAGCGGGATTTCCTCAATTGATATAATTATTATTTTAATTTATAGTTGTAAAACAGCTTTAACATTTTTAAACGATGTTATGCAATTTCTGTAAATTAAATTTAAAAAAATAATAATTATTATTTCTGAAACTATTTTAATGATAATTTTTTTTAATTCATCAAGTTTTCAATCAACATTCCTATTCTATATAGATAAAAAAATGCAGACCTTAATAAAAGCTTCAGAACTGGTCGGTGCTTTGAAATTTTGTGATGATACATAATAAATAAATAAAAGCCTTTTGTTCCACCACTTTTGATATTATGTCATTCGATTTCTTAAATTCTTATCGAAATCTCAATTCCCTTAATTCTTGCAATGTCGGTATGTTTTTCTTTTTTTTTTTGTCTTTTTTTATTTGCATCTTCATATCTTCTTACATTGATACAATTTTTTTAAAAATTGCAAAATATGTCTATATTTTTTCATGTTCAAAAGTCGCATTCTCTTCTGTGTATATAATTTTGTATATGTTGTCATTTTAAAAAAAATAATTTTTTTGTTCATAGCTATATATTTTTTTAGATAACAGAAATGCATCATCAATACTTCCTCATTATTTGATTCTTGCTTATATTTTTTGAATACTTTAAATAAATTAAAATACTAATTAAATAAGTATGGTGACGTTCTTTGATTTTTTTGCACTCAAACCACCTTCATGTGCACTTTTCCAAGGCAAAACTAAGTTAGATTCGCTGTTACAAGTTTAGAATATTTTCTACAAAATATTTTAATTTAAACCGAAATTAAATCATTAACTTTTATTTACTCTTTTTCAGTGATTTGTAACTCATATGCTATATGATACAGAGCTTTGCTTATGTTCTAAAATTATAAAAGCGTCCCAACATATTAACTATTGTTCTAGCGTATTGTGTAGGTATTTGCCTATTTGTTCTCAAACATATTTTATGTAAATAGTTAACATTTCTAACTGGTGATATTTTAAAAAGCGTTTCGTATAATCAGAAATGAATGCTGCTGCAGATTTATATAAAATTACACCGAGATTTTATTCAAGTAGATTACACTTAAAAAAGTATTTAATCAGTCATAAACTATAAATTGATTTAGAAATTACAAGAATTTTTTTTTCAAAACAAAACAAACAATTTCAAGCAGTTTAACTATGTATTATTTGTGTGTAAGTTCGTTAGATCGCAGTTTTCAACAAAGTAAAAATTATTTTTACTTGCCAGCCTCTGGCGACTAGTTTTGCCTCCCTTAAATGTATAATACTAAAGCATTGAAACACTTGTTACTTGTTACTTTTATTTTCAATTAATTTACTTGCTTAATCCTTCACCAGTCTGGGAGCTGCTGCTGATGGCAGCATTTCGTATATTTTTGTTATTATGTATTTCACCTTTCTAATACAGAGATTAATTCACTCACTTCGTAGCTTATGACCATGTCCACTTGCTTTTCAGGTACAATTCGTTCCCTTACGAGGAGACTTTTAAACCTATTAAGTAACCTTCTGTAATTGGGCCCATTACCAATTGAAGGATTTTAGCGAATATGTGAGTTGACGTAATAGAGCGGTTTTCAGATGGTTCGCAGATAAATAAGGCTAAAATTATTGTTCTTTTTTACTGGTGGAAGTTTGCACACATGCTGCACGTGTTATCGGATTACGGAATCCGTTACGATATTCTGGTAGGATACAAATAACAAGAACGGAAAAACATGCGTCAAGCATAGATTATGAAACACTTTCCAACACAGCCAGAAAACTGTAACGAAACTTCACCGTTAAATAAGGTGAAAGAAGATATGTAAGTAAACAGTTTAGAAAACATATACTACATTGAAAAATACAGTTTTCGAAATTACCTTCCAGTGCCAAAAAGGAAGCCGAATTATTTTGTACAGCCCTGTATATGATCAATAGATGTGGATATATAGCATGATAAAATTTAGTTCTATTAGAATATTAACATTTAGCAATTTTCACCAATCGATGGAAATGCACTTGAAATCTTTTGTACAGCCTTGCATATTATCTGAAGACTTTTGTACACACCACATATTAAGCTAAAAGTCAACTTAAAACTCACTCGCGGCAATTACCAACCGTAAACGACAATGTATCTTTTTCTTTGCGTAGCCCTGTATATGAATTTATTTATATTCCATAAACTATTAGTCTACTAAATATAGTTCAGCAGGAAAAGGCGTAACACAATTAAAAACTATCCTAAAGCACTTCATTCACATAGTTTGTAATACTTACGGATTTCCTTGTGTAGCCCTGTATATGAACAACCGAGTTTATAAATACACACGTACTAAGAAAAAAATTAGTTAAACTTAAAAACGCAAACCAAAATTGAAAACGCACTTATCACACCGACTGTAAATATCGCACATGTACTGTTACCGATATCTTTTGTGTGTCCCTGTAAATAAACACAATGCACACCACACTTTAAAGAGAGCAATTTATAGTGCACCTCAGTAATGCATATAACTTTCATTATGTTTGAAATATTGAAATTTCACTAAATTGCACTGCAGACGATTTTTTTTCCATAGAACAATGTGTAACAGAATTCTTTTGTTTGACCCTGAAAATGAATAATTAATGCTTTGCACCCCATATTCTACAAAAAGCATGTTTTAATGCGCTTCGTAATTATATATCAATTCCATCATGTTTCAAATGGCTTAACATCATCAAAATGCACTTGAAACGCTTATTTCCCATTGACTGTAATGTAACGGAATACTTTTGACTGTCCCTGTAAAAAAAACTATAAGTGTTACACACTTCAGTTGAAATAGGGAACATGCTATAGTAAACGATAATAACATACAAAAATTTCAGGGCGATCCGAGTATATTTACGAGAGTTAGAGCCGGACAGACGGACAGACGGCCAGATGGCAGATGGCCAGACCAACCGAAGTCATAAACACTTTTCAACTAGGTTGGAAAGTGTTAAAAAGGTGCGGGATCCCGCGAGATGTCACTTTTCAGGATTTCAATCCCTACACTGCAAAAAATAATTGTTGATTTTGCAGTATAAAACTGGCACCCAGCTGCCAGTATTATACCGTAAAATTAACAGTATTAAACAGTAAAATAAGCAGTAATACGCTGCCGTGCAAGCAGTAATACGCTACCGCGCAACAGTATTAAACAGTAAAACAAGCAGTAATAGGCTACCGTGCAAGCAGTAATACGCTACCGCGCATGCGCGGCAGCGTATTACTGCTTGCATGGCAGCGTATTACTGCTTATTTTACTGTTTAATACTGTTAATTTTACGGTATAATACTGGCAGCTGGGTGCCAGTTTTATACTGTAAAATCAACAATTATTTTTTGCAGTGTAGTTGTTCTACTCAGAATTAGCAGAGGCGTATTAAAATGACATACCTTTTCCCAAGTTTTTTAATTAGTTTACATTAGGAAAATTTCAAATTTCAGCAAGAAATTTTTAAAAAGTAACGTTTATGTTTTCTCAAGACATCAACTATAATTGTTATAAAAATGTTGCCACACAAACAATGTTCGAATACATTAATACATGGTCCTTTAAGAAAGTTTTTTATTTCAAGTACGTTTTAAGGATGTTACACATATTTCAAACTCAACAAATATTTAAAATGTTTTAAATACCACCATGTGTTAAATTTTTAGCTTACCCATCTGTCCTTTCGCGATCTTATTTTCGTGAAAATAGTCAAATAGCTACAAAATTCGAATATCTTTTGAGACAGATAATAGCATAATCTCTATCAGAAATAATCTGTGCAATATTTTCAGTTCTTTTAAAGGTACAGAATAAGAATTCAATCATATAACTATTTATGAGTGATTATTACTTGAAGTGGGTTATAAAAGCGTTATTCTTTCCAAATTCAGTGAAAGCTTACTTTGATTTCTGAGGGATAGTTCCATTGGAATATTTAATTTCTACCTTGACCATTCCAATGATACTACATTTATCAAAATTTATGGCTGGCAATTCTTACATTTTCCTAAGTTAAAGCATTTTGTGCCACCACTAGAGTGTTGTAATGGTGCACAAGAAAATAAGGGAAAAAAAATACGTGCAAGAGAACAGTTTTCACGGTGTAACAAGGATATGAAGCATTCTGAACCAAAATCAATTTTTCTTCCCATTCCAAGTCCATTTTTAGGGTTTCGTTCATCTCACGAAACCCTATTGCTCTCGCTCCGTTGTCTGTCTGTCACAGAGCCATTCTCGAAAACTATGTAACTTACAGAGTTGAAACTTTGTGTATAAATCAGAATATCAGCTGTGAAGAGCTGAAAATATTAAAATTTGAAAAATTCGTATTATTTTAATAAATAGAGATAAAAAACCAAAATTCTAACAGCCTTTTCCTATTAAATTTACACATTTTTTCGTTATAGCCGATGCCAAAAATTAAAAATCAACGATGAAAATCTTTCTACAATAATTATTTTTCTATCAGACGATTTCCACGTGAAAAATGAAATAAAAAGTTTCACCAATTGAAAAAAAGATTAATATGAAATAAAATTGATTGACGTCATAGGGGTAATAAAACACAAAACGGAAAGATTTCTTAATAATACAAGGAGTATGAGTATGTGTATGTGCACAAAACAGATTAATATCACGTCATTAGAGAATTAAAAAGAAAATCTGACGTCATATCGGAAGTTTAACGGATTTTTCAAATGTTTCAGAATAATACAAAGCGTGTATCAATATGAGTAATAGAGAATAGTAACTAGTAAATCTGCAGATCAGGAGCCTCAACGTCAGCTCAAGTCACTGTTTTTTAATCTCACTTTTCATATTATTTAGCATCTTACAATCCGCAATTTAATTTTTTTCTATTGCATACATATTTACAGCCATATACAATTCTTCGGAGGTTTCAGAAATTAGAAACGTTAAATTAAACACGGTTTATGCAATGATATTCTGAAATTCTTATGAACTTCTTATTCTTGTAACTTTTTAGATTAAAAAAAAAAAACTTGTATTAAAATAAATTCTTCATTTATGTCAATAGAATACAAAAATAATTTATTTTGCTAATAAATTATTGGAACAAAATAGTGCGTGTTGCTTTTATTATTTTTATCTTCTTTTGAAATATCGTTGCTAGGCAACTGATAAATTAAAGAGAAAAGTAAAAAAAAATGCATTTTAAAATTTGTAAAAAACATGAAAATAAAAGTTTTATGTTTCCGGAACAGATGCAAAAAAATTTCCAATAATTTAAACAATTAATATCTCAATTCTAATAAATGTATCGTCAATTTTTCAAAATTATTGGATATATTTAAAACCTCCATATCGAAAATCAACATCCATAATTTTACGTTGAAATCCATTATTCAAATATGCGATTTCCATTTCAGTTAAAAATGAAATTTGAAAATCGTCTGCAGTCCCATAGGAAAGCATTATGATTTAAAAAGAAATGTTCTCTATTTTTCGAACGAATGAACCAATTTTAACCAAAAACTATACAGCTAATTCCGGGTATCTCACCAACATACCCACCAAAAATCAACCTAATCGGATCATTTTTACGGCAATTATCGCGGAACAGACAGACAGACAAACAGACAGACAAACAGACAGACAGACAGACAGACAGACAGAAACCAAAAACTTTTCGGGTCTCAACAGTAAGCCTTCACTGACGTTTCGGCAAATATGATAAACATATTGAATCATAATAAAAATCCGATTATGGAAATGTTCGCATAGTTTAACATTTTGAAGGTGTACAACATGTTTAATTTTGAAATTATTTTTTTTAAATATCGCATTTAGTCCGGATGACAAATATTACAGTGAGAGAATATAATAGCGGGCTTAGACAGCTATCGGAATGGTTTAGATATTCGAAAAAAGTAAAAATAGACCGGTAAATTTTTACTTTATAAACAACATGACTTTTTTTGGGCTAAAAGAAATTTGTTTGAATTTATTAAAGAAAGGATAAAGTGTTTTGAAAGGAATATTAAACGAAACCCTTTGAGCGATCTTCGATCACACTTACCCACTTGTTTTTAGTTTAACCGAGTTTGATATGAATTCTTGCTCTTAAACAATAATTTGTTCTGCGATAAAACCAAAGTACCACATTGAAAATATGAGCAACCAATGACACTTTCTCTTATCATTCTGAATTGAGAAGCATCGAGTCTAATAATTCTTAACAAATTTTCTGAATAATGTTTAAGTCTCATATATGCTATATTTCATAAAAACATACATAAAAATACATAAAAACATACACAAAAAATAATGAACATGTCCTTTGTTAAAAGAGTAAGTAAAACAACTATCGATTGACAAATATTATAATGAAATCTCAATAAAAAAATAAATTAATAGCATCGCTTTAAGCTAAATACTACTTTTTTTTTATAACAATTTGCATCACCACTACAGTATGGGGCACTAAAAAAAAAGAAGAAAAAAAAACATGTTTTATGGTGTAACAAATGTATGTGATTTAATGTGATTAATGGCTACTTAAAGGATTAGAGCAATGTTTGGCGCATAATTAACTCCACTTGTTGTAACTTTGTAACCAGTTGTAACCATAAAGATTATTCTGTGATTTATCACCTGTGACCAGCTGACGGAAAAATGCCTTAACATTAGTTAATAAATTTATAGTTAAGTTCTAAAAATATTAAAATGTTGTATTTTCATATGAAACAAACCTGTATACATATTTTAATAATTTTAGCATATCGGGAGTAAAGTGCAAGATCAATTATTACATAGACAATACAATATTCCATCTTTACATACAAAAACCAAGATAAACAAAAAAGAATGTAATAATGGACATATGAGGTCATTTATTAAAAAGTAAATAAAATTAGTGGTTATTCATATACAGGGTGCGCCAGAAAAATGTAAACACACTTTGAATGATTCTTTGATGATATTTTGATGATGAGTTTATTACTCCAGTTTTTATTCACATATAATTAATATTTAAATTGCAAAAGAATGTACATAAAATGTATAACTTTTCCTCCACCCGCAGATGTTCAAAATTATTACCGTTCAGGTCAACGCGGGCTATTGATTAACAAACTTCAACAAACATTGAATTTGGTGGTTGCGTCGTAATCTTGCTTAATTGCGGTTCCGGAAAGTTGTTTTATGAACATCCATTCGTTTCAAACTTATCTTTTATCCGATGAATTGTAAGTCGCATAGGTGGATCTGGCTGAAACCCTCCGCGATATTGTTTTTAGCTCACAGGCTATCAAAGCTAGAGAGCTAATGTGCCCGCCCGTTCTGTATGTATGTATGTATGTACTTATGTACGTATGTACGTAACGCGATAACTCTTGATAGAAATATCCCTTTTGCTTCAAATTTTGTTTTTAGGTGCATTGTGATAAGGCGCTTCCCTGATTAGTTTTGGGGGCTCATTGGTTAAGTATAAAGGGGGGAAACTGAGGGCTAACCCACCCCCCCCTTAATTTAGATAAATGGGTTTTTCATGCAGAATTAACAGATTTCATTCAAATTTTGTATATAAGTTCTTTATGATAAAGAGCTTCACTGATTAGTTTTGGGGGTTCATTGGTTAAGTATAAAGGGGGGAAACTGGGGGCTAACCCCCCCTTAATTTAGATAAATGGGTTTTTCAGGCAGAATTATCCGATGGGCTTCAAATTTTGTTTATAAGTTCATTGTGATAAGGCGCTTCCCTGATTAGTTTTGTTGGTTCATTGGTTAAGTATAAAGGGTGAAACGGGGGCTACTCCCCCTTTAATTTAGATAAATGGGTTTTTCATGCGGAATTAGCCGATTTGCTTCAAATTTTGTATATAGGTTTATTGTGATAAGGCGCTTCCCTGATTGGTTTTGGGTGTTCATTCATTAAGCATAAAGAGGGTGAACGGGGGTTGCTAAATCCCTCTTAGTTTATTGTCGGTTTCTTTGTTTTTCGAGGTGCATTATTCTTTGAAATAAGAGTATAATATACAATTAGTGAGAATAGCCTGTGAGCTCAATAGCATCAGTTTAACTGGGCACTTTTCTTTTTATTTTATTGTACTTCTGTTGCATTTTCACGCTTACAATAGTATTTCAAAAAAAATTTTCTTTTTCAAAAGTTAATCTTGGTCCACTCATTATTTCCAATTCATTACACTTTGAAAAGAAAGAAAAAATTTGAAAGTTATGACCCGTTATAAACAGTGTATGTAAGCACTCTGTATATTAAAATAAAAAGCACCCTGTATATCAAAATAAAAAATTAAAAGCCGAACGTTTAAGTTAAAAACTTTCTTTTGATCACTTTTAATTTGATCTAATTTAAAAATAATTAAGTTTTACATTTTAATTAGTAGAGATAAACAGAAACCAACCTGTTTTTAACACTTTCCAATCTAGTTGAAAAGTGTTTATGACTTCTGTTTGTCTGGCTGTCTATTTGTGCTCTAACTCTCGTAAATATGCTCGGATTGCCCTGAAATTTTTGTATGTTATTGTCGTTTACCATAGCATGTTCCCTATTTCAACTGAAATGTGTAGCACTTATAGTTTTTTTACGGGGACAGTCAAAAGTATTCCGTTACATTACAGTCAATGGGATATAATCGTTTCAAGTACATTTTGATGACGCTACGTCATTTAAAACATAATGAAATTGATGTATAATTATGAAGCGCATTAAAATATGCTTTTTGTACAACATGGGGTGCAAAGCATTTATTATTCATTTACAGGGTCAAACAAAAGAATTCTGTTACACTTCGTTCTATGGGGAAAAATCGTTTGCAGTGTAATTTAGTGATATTTCACTATTTCAAACATAGTGAAAATTATAATCATTACCGAGGTGCACTATAAATTGCTCTCTTGAAAGTGTGGTGTGCATTGTGTTTATTTACAGGGACACACAAAAAATATTGGTTATAGTACATGTGCGATATTTACAGTCTATGTGTGATAAGTGCGTTTTCAACTTTGGTTTGCGTTTTTAAGTTTAACTAAATTTTTTAATAGTACATATGTGTTTATAAACTCGGTTGATCATATACAGTGCTACACAAGGGAATTCGTAAAAATATTGCAGACTATGGGAGTGAATTGCTTAAGGGTAGTTTTTAATTGTGTTTACGCATTTTCCTGCTGAACTATATTTAGTAGACTAATAGAAGTTTGTGGAATATAAATAAATTCATATACAGAGCTACGCAAAAAAGATACATTGTAGTTTACGGTTGGTAATTGCTGCGAGTGAGTTTTAAGTTGCCTTTTACCTTAATATGTGGTGCGTACAAAAGTTTTCAGGTAATATACAGGGCTCTACCAAAGATTTCGAGTGCATTTCCATCGATTGACGAAAATTGCTAAACGTGAATATTTTAATTGAACTAAATTTTATCATACTATATATCCACATCTATTGATCATATACAGGGCTGCACAAAATAATTCGACTACTTTTTTGACACTGGAAGGTAATTTCGAAAACTGTATTTTTCAATGTGTTATATGTTTTCTAAAATGTTTACTTACATATCTTCTTTCACCTTATTTAACAGGTGAAGTTTCGTTACAGTTTTCTGGCTGTATTGGAAAGTGTTTCATAATCTATGCTTGACGCATGATTTTTCGTTATTTATTTTTTTGTTTTTTATCCAACCAGAATCTCGTAACGGAATTTTGAGGAATGATCCATTTTCATATTCAACAATTACATTTCTTTATCTGCACCAATTATTTCTCCCCATTTTAATCATTTGAAAGAACGGTTAAGTTGCATTTGGAATACGGAAATTAAATTTTAATACAATCATTCTTTTTGACTTCCTCATACCACCCATTAAGTATTAAGTGCAAACAAAATCTGTCGCTAATCTTTCTTCCATCAACTTCAAACAAAATGGAGTATGATCACATAACAAAATTTACAGAAAGAAATAAAGAAGAAGAAAGTATTTTTCTAACGCTTCTTGTTACGGTGGAATACATTTGTCAGAAGTTAAGTAAAATGATTGTTTTATGAAAACTTCCGTAAAATCTTTTAATTGATTGACAATGCTCGGTTCAACTTCCTTCTCCATTAAGGCCAGAAGTTACTGTGCAAGGTACACTAATGGAGTAATTGGAGCTGGAACTTTGAAATAACTGATTTTAAGTGATTTAGGCGGTTTCTGGTATTATGATAAATTTTTTGAGAGATTGGTGTTATATATTAAAATTTTCTGTGTCTGTTAGTTTTTATTTGATTTTATTCGATACATCTTCCATTTTTTAGGGCTGTAATATTCGGAATGTAGAGAAAATGTAGATAATTTGCCAGTTATTATCACCAGTAATTTAATACGAATCAGTTTTGAAGATATATTGTTATTATTGCATTAAGTTCCTGCTTATGTGCAATTAAAGAGACCTACTTAAAAAACACACATTTGAGCGTGATCTATTAGTAAAAAAGCTCTTTATACAGGGTGTTCGGGATAAATTTGACAGTTGTTGGTAAAATATGAAAACGTAAATTTTCCGTGTCAAGAAAATTTCTTTAAAGGAAACATTAAAACGTGACATAAAGATTCCAGCAATGCAAATAGAATTTGATAAAAAAAATCAGCACCAGCAGTCATAACGGTCCCGAGGTGGATTCGGGATCTGGTCCATGCAGCTGTCACAGGGTCGACCTAAACAGAGCTAGCAACCATTTAAAAATGTATATCTATTAACTCTGCCAGGGAAAATAACATTTAAATTAAAAAACAACATTTTTTTCTGCACCAGCATAAGCTGAAACAGAAAATACTAATACAGTGACCTCTCACTTATACGACTCTCTGTTATACGACTCTCTCGGTTATACACCGAATTCTCTTGGTCCCGTCCATGCTTTATGGGAAATAATGCTAAACTTCTCTCAGTTATGCGACTGCTTCTCTCACTTATACGACGCTTCAAACGGTTCAGGCGATTTTACATATCTCGCTCAAGAATTCATTTTTATAATCTTTTAAGTCCAAATCATTCACGTTTTCTTAGCTTTATCCTTTCACTATTGTTAAAGTGTTTATCAATAATGAATAACATTTTTGATCTACCTTCGTGTATTATTAACTATGAAATCTATGGCGGGAAGGTGGTTGTATGGAATTCCCTTGTGCCTGCCATTTAACTAAAGTCAAATGACCACCTGGAATAATGTGACATCGCAGACAATTGAAAAATGTTTTAGGAAACGTTGCTTTTCACAAGACTAAACTGCTAGCTCAAGGAATGAACCCGATTTTGAGAGCATATGGTAATCTTTTAATGACGAAGACTGGGATGAAATGTTTATGGACGAAGGTATTAATTTCAAAGATTATGTAGTATGCGATGAAAACTTCTGTCAGAACTGAGAACTGTCGAAGAAATCTTCGAGGATATCAATAAGGAAGACTCGAGCGAGGAGGATGAAGAAGATGAGAGCAATGTTATTGCTGGTTAAATTTTTCAGAAACAAAGTGCCGCTTTAAATATACATTAAATAATTATGTCGATCAAAATGATTATTCCCAAAATAGCTTAGAAGCTTTATTAGACTTAAAAAATACATTTTCTCCTTTTGTCGACGACAGAGACAAACTGGTATCACTTCATTTTTTGAGAAAATCTGATTTGTAAATCTTTAAAATAACATAGTGATAAGTGAACTATATTCTGAACTTTTTTTTATATTTTAAGTTTTATTTTTTAATATATTTTATAAATTTTGTTAAAATATGTTCTTAGTACTCAAAACTTATTGTTTTTAATATAGATAAAATAATTAATGCATATAAAGTTTGAAACTTGTATAATAAGACGGTCTCTCACTTATACGACTCTCTCAGTTATATGACTTTTTTCTACGGTCCCCTGAAAGTCGTATAAGTGAGAGGTCACTAGTGGTAGTTACATTATAAGTCAATTTTAAAAGGCTATTAAAAATTTTACAACATTTCACACTTCAAACAAAACCTTATATACACTTAATATATCTGATGAGCGTGAGTTCAAAGATGCATAATTGTACTTCCATAAAAGGGATAATTAGTAAGAATCTGGCAAAAGCTGTCGTAATTTTGTCGAACATTGATCTTCGTGATACTGGCAGTGCGTTGGATTGCTTAGTCAATCACGCCACACACATAGGTTTGTATCAAGGGAGTTGGGGAACAAACTTTGGGATCAGCCATTACCGTCTCTATTGACGCTAGAGACGGTAATGAATCAGCACATCCTCCCTCACAGCAGACACATCAAAACGTTATCACATTTTCTGTTGTTTCCGTTTCGTAGTCTCCGTTCCATTTCATCATTACACTCGTATTTTTTTGCGGTGTTTAAGGCATGTGTTTTTCCCCAAATCGTTATTTTTGTGAGACATTTCGATTTATTTTTAATTGAAGTTCAAACATTCAGGATTCCAAAAATGCTTTAATTTTGGTTCAACGATAATTAGAAGCAAAGTTCTAGCCTAAATCATAAACCGGAACCGAACTTTCTGAAATTGGAACTGACCTAAAAAAAAATCATGAAAAATCTCATATATTAAAAAGTTTTAAGATATTGAAATAAAATTTTGTCACAATGTTCTGTTCATCTAATGGTATGTTTTGAAGCAAAATATGGCTCTAGTCCAGACTTCATACACAGTAAATAAGTATACAGTGTGCCCGCTAAAGTCCGTTGTCACCCCAATTATTTCTGAACGGCAAGAGCTATAGTCATAAAAGTGGGGTCTAGGTATAGTAAAGTTGCCCTGCGCTACGCAAAAAAAAACCGCTTACAGCGCCACCTGGCGGCTAAATTTGGAGTTACCGTTCTTATTTAAAAAACGGTAAGAGATACGGGAAAAAAGTCAATTACAAAGTTATTCAGCATCATCGATTTAGTAAGAGAAGACACCTTTCGTAAAGTAATGTTAAAAGTAGAAAGCGTAAAATGCATATTTATTTGCTTCGAAACTCCCAAAATTGTAACTCGATATAATGCGGAAGAAAACAGAAAAGGTCACACTCCAGAGTTTCAGTTGTCACTAGATATACAGTATTAATCTTTATATAAATAAATCTTAATATCACATACCTTGAAAAAGTATTTTTTTCCATTTTGTATAAATGGTGTGGATACACGAAACGGCGAGAGTATTCAACCTCTCCACCAACATTGCAGGAACTTCGAAACCATATTACGGATGCTTGTGCCAGCGTGTCACCTGCCATGTTGTACAATGTGCAGCGAGAAGAGCAATCCCGTGTCCAGATGTATACTGTTGCTGAAGGACACCATTTTGAATATCAGAGATAGATGAGCTTCATTTCCGATAAGTGCAGTTTTGTACAACGCGATCAAACACATGAGCGCTTTGTGCTTTTCATTTGTATCATTTTTGTGAGCAAGATGGTTTTTTTTTTGTTTTGTAATAAGTCGATGACGCTGGACAACTTTGTAATTGACTTTTTTCCCGTATCTCGTACCGTTTTTTAAATAAGAATGCTAACTCCAAATTTAGCCACCAGGTGGCGCTGTAAGGGGTTTCCTTGCGTAGCGCACGGCAACTTTACTATACCTAGACCACACTTTTATGACTATAGCTCTTGCCGTTCAGAAATTATTGGGGTGACAACGGACTTTAGCGGGCACACTTGTGCCCGCTTTCATCACACACACACACATCATGCATTGTGCACACTGTACATCATGACATATACATTAAATTGTAAAATCAGACTATACATGTTTGTTATGATGGGAAAGAAATATGGCTACTTAAAACTGGAACTGCTTCTGGATCTTGTGTATTGTCTTATGCATAATGAAATCTTAGTGTGTCAAAAAATGTGCTACTAGTTCTTAATGAGTTATTAAAATCTATTATAAAATGTATAAATACTGTTAATTTAATGCCAAATGTGAGAGTCTCTTCAAGAAATTTTATGAAGATAAAAATACAGACCATATAACACTTTTGTTTTAAACTGAGGCAAGTTGGCAAGGAACAGCAAAACTCTTTACGGCATAAAGACGAAAATGTATGGTCTTACTGTATTTAAAGAGCTATTATGCAAAAAACGTATTTGTGACAGAAATATGTTACAAACTATTTGAATAAACGAGGTAATTGCAAACTGCACGATTGAAATAATAAATAGAAATTTTCCAATCGGAAATGGTAGTTCTAGACTTCTTGAAAATTTTAAGAAGTGTACGCACCTTGTATGTGACATAGAGTAAAGGGGTGGGGCAGAATTTTACAGAAGCTTCGGTGGGGCGTGGCCAATAAAAGTTTAGGAATCACTGCTTTAGATTTTCACTCGCTATAAAATGAGATGAATACATAATTTGGTGATTTTCTTTAACACGAGTAATTTCTGTGTTTCTTTAATTGTGTTTCTTTAACGATGCTAGAGATGTTACAGCAATTTTCTGATTTCCTGGAAGGTTGCATATATTCAATGTCTTCCAGATGATTGTTTCAGGGCTGCCACTGGCAGCTATTTTTTAATTATATCTCGCACCACTTTCTCAAAACAAAATTTTTTCACACACACTTTGACAACATGTGCAAGAGAAATTTACTACAACGTTTATATTTTTAAAATAGTGGTGGAGATAGAATATAAAAATAGTCGCCTGTGGCAGCTCTATTGTTTGAGTAAATTTTGCAAAGCAATATACAAATTTCAATTTTACACCAGATATTTTAAATTATTATTCATATTAAAAGTTCTGTTTGGAATTCCTTTCCTCTCTATTGCTGACTTCCTTGATGTTCTCATATTTACAGCACGACTTCAACATAAATATCCATTGTTCTACATAAGGCTGCCATTCCCCATGCATCTCTCTATTCTAAAAAAAAGTTGCTAACGGCAGCTACCGTCATTGAATTTATTGTGACTTCTTCACTTTCTCGGCTTATCGTGCAAAAACTATTTCATATAAAATACTTGTAAACTGGTAGTTTCATAGAAAAATGTATGGTAAATGGTTATATAACCGTAATTTAACTCTATTCTGACTATAATAGGGGCAATAATATGGTCAGAATAGAGTTAAATAACGGTTATGTAACAGTTTTCTATAAAACAGTCAAATGACTGGACAGTTTTTCTGCAAAATTTTAACAGTGTCGACGTTATGATAGTCCGGGAGGCAGAAACATTTTTTACTTAACCATTTAATGCAAGCTGACTTTCAAATATGTAATTGATCTTACTTAAATAATCACGAAAGTAGCCGCCAGGTATCATAACAGCGGTGGATGCAGCCTTGGTGACCTAAAAATTCCCCAGTCAAAGGAAAAGGTATGACAACCCGATTACAGAATATTTCCACTCTTCGTGATAATATCTTTCAATTTTCCGTAACCGGGTAATCCTTTAAAAACAGATCATATTAGCTTGTTTTTAGAGCCTGCGGGGTCTGGACAGGGGCTGACAGGCGTTGTTAGTATAGGGAGCAGAGCCCCTATTAAGAATATATTTCAGCTGAAAAATGTCATTTGAAAGTTATTGGAGGATAAAATGTGCATCTTATTTTTGAAATATATTTGCGATACATAAATTATTCGACTGTTCTGGTAATGTTGTCCAATAATTTTAACAAATATTCGAGGATTAATTAGTCAGCTTACTGGCATAAAACCTTATCAATCAGTGGTTGTCAATATTTTTATACTAGGGGCGCATTTGAACTTGTCTTCGCAAGCGCACCCCTACGCACACGTATATACTTTTATATTATTTGTGCACGGGCCGGTTACAGATTACATATATACACACAAATTCAGATGCATAGCTGCCAACATTCCTCTTTTTTTATTTTTTTCTATCAAATATGCATACCTTTAAAGATAAGAAAAAATTAATGAAATGTTACCTGCATTTTATGTAGTAGTTATATGTTTTCATTTATTTAAATAAAATTTCTGATTCAGACATATTTATATGACTTGAAAAAAAAAGGAAGGTTGACAGTTACGCACATAGTATGTAGGTGTTGGGTAAATGCATGTGTATACAGAAAATTTTTATTTTTAAAGCGTAACAAAATTTCTTCGGTCGTGCATTGTCCTGCTAAACCGTAGAGTTTCGGAGGCATCGAAGATAAGGCTGAACCACGGACCGTAACACATCAGAAATGTAACGGCTGCTGTTGAAATTGCCGGCAATGCAAACAAGAGGTTACCGAGACGTGTATCCAATGACACATGATACCTTCACTGCAGGTGATATGACAGTATGACGATTCGAATGCAAGCTGGCAATGTACGTTTTCCACGATGCCGCCAAACATGGATGTTGGCATCGTGATGCTACATGCAAAGCCTAGATTTATCAAAGATGACGTGAGACGCCATTCCTGCGTCATATACAGCATCACGATGTCAGCATTCATGTTTGGCGGCATCGTGGACGTTCCGGCACGTTCTCCTGATTTCTCACCAATTGAAAATGTCCTGTCAGTGGCTTCTGAGCGATTGGCCCGCCACCACTCGTCCGTCACTACGATTGATGAACTGTGGCATAATGTTGAAGCTGCATGGACTGATGTACACCCGTACATGACATCCAATCTCTGTTCGACTCCTTGGCTAGGCAGATAAATGCTGTTATTGCGGCCAGAGGTGGCTGCTTTGGGTAGTGTTTCTCAGGATCTATATCTCCTAATTTTCTGAAAATGTAATCACCTGTCCTTCCCATTATAATGTATTTGTCCAATAAATATCATTCTGTTATTTGTATTCTTTCATGGTGTAGCATTTTGGATGGTCAGTAGTGTATAAAGAATGAAACAATTTAACCCCCTTTTTCACTGCAAGTGAGTCTTTCAATATTAGCAAATTTTATTTAAAATATATATATATATATATATATGGTTAAGCACAATGTAAGAGTCCACGTCTTTCCATCAGAATTAATATTTATTATCCAAAAGTACAAAATATGTATTTATAAGTATTCATTTATAGAGATTTTGTGGGCGCCCGAAGACGCATGGCTGACGATCCTTCTTTTAAAATGCATGCGGAAAAACACGCACACATATATGATATCCTAATAATATTATAAATCTGATTGTGTGCAAATGTTAGGCTGAAGCCAGCGTCAAAATGGAGCATTGAATCATCCTCCATCTTTGTATATAGGTTTATTATAACCCTTAAATGAACATAGGCTGGTTTTTGTTTATTTTATTCAAATATTTTTCGTAATAATTCAAAATTTCGTTATTTTCATAGAGAATAAATGGACATTTTTTCGTATAACATTTTAAAATGGTTAAATTTACTTTACCGTCGCTAATACTTTATCGTTGCCAAAACTAATGCAAAACCCGGAATAATAATTTTTACTCAACAATTTATTTTCAATTGAAAAATTTTCACGTGAAAAATGAAAATGAAATAAAAAAATGAAAGAATTAAAAAGAAGATTAAATAATATTATTAGAAATAAAACATACTTTTTTTTTATAATAATACAAGGTTTCTATATGCGTAACCAAGGAAACAGGCGAATATGTCGTCATAGATCTAAAATAAAGCGGATATGCTTTGATTGGTGAAATAAAATGATCTTGGTTTTTTTCTTCACTTTTTTTCTTTTTTTTTCCTTTTGTATGGTAACAATGCTTGGCGTTTTACCGTCTGCGCAGGGCTAATATAACTATACCGTATTTTTTATTTAAATTTTAAAAAAGTAAAAAGAAGTTTCAAAAGAAAATGGTTAGCAAATGTCAATAATATGCTCCGTAAAATTATCCATGTCGAAAATGATGTCATGGATAGCGAGAAATATTTATTTTCATTTTTAAAACTAAAAGAGATAACTCGATTACCTAAAAAAAAAAAATGACGAATGTTAATAGTTCCATTTTTGTTGATAAAACCTCAATATTTAATATTATTTCGTTAAAGTAACATAATTTCTCCTATGCCAGTATTGAAATTAATTGCCTGGAAAAGAAAATTAACAAGAATTATGTCATTAAAAAGGGATTTCTCTGGGGAAAAAGAGACGTCATATTTGAAATAGAACGGGAATTTTCCAATATGTTTTAAAATGAGTGTGAATCAATTCCTTACATTAATAATACAAGGATCAGTAGGTATAGAAAGTAGATGAGTTTAACGCCATATTTATAACGAAATTTTTAATGTTTTTTTTTTTTTATCTATACTGATTATTAAGCATGAGTATCCGTTATATACAGATGAGAGTTTTCTGCTAAAAATCACATCATAATTTTAAGAAAAGGAAAATGAACACGAATCTATTATATTAAAATCTGACCGCGTGTTTGTATTTCGCAACTACTCCTAGACTATCGAACGCAACGCGATATACTTAATACCGTTTATCATGGATCCGATGATGTCACACAAACTGTCAGAATTTCAAAAATTAAATTAGATGCCAAATTATTTATTTATTTATTTATTTATTTTGTAAATTTTAACGAAGTTTCTCTACAAATGGAAAGCAAATTACTCCATATTTGTGTATAAAAAAAGGAGAAATAAAACAGATCAGCATATTTTTTTCACCATTTTCTCATTAAAACTGTAAAACAGAATTTATTTTTACTTTGAATAGATGGTGAAAACAAAATCTTGATTTCAGTAAATTATCCGAAAAATAAAAACATATTTTCACATATTCAAACTTCATGAATCAATTTATTCTGGAGAACAAAAATTCCCTGTCAACATACTGTCATTTAGAAAACAAGATTTGTTTCAGCTATACATTAAACCAACGAGGCAGAATTGAATTTAAAGAAAAAGCATGTACTATTTCCAATTAATGTTTTTTTGAAGGATGGCTGTTAAAACGTTTCACAAAGCCGTTAAAAGTAAAATTGTTTATCAGGTGAAATTGACATTTGTTTTTACCCAATTCGTCTATTTCCACGATTTTATTTGCCCCCCCATTTTGTATTGGTTGCAATTTCATTTTCGCAAATATTTGGCACAAAATTTCACTTTTTTAAGACTGGGTTATGTCAAGGTCCCTATAACAAAAAATATCGTACTGTCTCCTATGAAATGTGATAAATAGTTAGTTAACTATTAACGTTTTTAATTATCGGGAGTGAAATATTTTGCTTAATTAATGTATTTTTTCTTCTTTTAATGTTGCGTGAACGAAGTCACGGGTAACAGCTAGTATATATATATATGAATATGACCCCATCAAATATAAAGAAAGAGCGGGAAATGCTTCTTAATAATTTTAAGTATAAAAAGTGCAATCAAAAATTCATTAGAGCTATCTCATATCGACAAGCTATTTCAACCCATTATTTCATTAAGCATAAAATACATTCGGTGCAGTTGGAGTAAATCACTCACGTAGTAAGTCACAGTTTCCTTGTGGGAATCAGTATCGATTATTAACGACACCAGCTATTTCACGCTTTCATTGGCATTATATTTTTGGATAAAATGATCATCATTTTGCTCTTTTTTTTCATGTATATGCGAATTTCTCTGAACGAAAGCGGAAGTTTAATGGAATTCCCGTGGACTCAGTAAGCGTTTTCGATTGGTGTCAACGATTCAGTAAAAAAATATATGGATAGCCTTTCCCTTCAAAGTTTTCGCAATAGAAAAGGCAAAAGAAAGAAACAAGATGGAAATTGAACGTCAAACGTGACAAATGAGTACGTTCGTACTATAGCTAGTATAATATATAGCTAGTAATATATAAATATTCAGATCTTGATGATTTTTAATTCTGTGAAATGAATTATATCGTCTGCAGATTAATTCCTGTAATAAAATAAGTATCTCGGTCGCTTGACGATTAAACCTCGGAAGCTCCTATAACAAAAAAGCACCGATTTTTAAAAAAATTCAAATTTCTTAATAAATGTTTTTATTAATATTTTCTAAAGTTTTGATTCGATTTTCATAAAATTTGAAATGTCTCGACAAAATTCTACAAAGATAATATTGAAATTTCAAACCATTCGGTTGGGTAGTTTTTGTGTTGTTATATGCGGACGGACGGACGGACCAGACGACGACAATAGGTGCTACGTATTTATATAATTACGAACGCACCTAAAAAGACTGTCTCAAATTTAGTGAAATTTTAAATAAATTTACATACATAAAGCTTGGATCTAAGATTACAATAAGTGGCAATTTATAACTTGTCATGAATTGTCATACAACCATAAAGTCGATTAGATTAAAACCACAAACCCACAAAATAATGGGTTTTCCGGAAAATTTTTCAAATGCAAATTTCACCTGTAAATGGATTTTTTTATCATTTTAAAATAATGATTTTTGAGCAAAATCATAAAATAAGAAGTCTACGAAAATGCTTGCCCTAGTATTTATCGAGATCTGTGCAGTTGGACTATATATGCAAGGTGCTCCATGTATACGACGAACAATTACATTTTAGATACTTGCAGTTATTCTTTTCAAAAACGGAAAGTAAAGTTCCTGAAACACACACACATATTTGGTATTGCATAAAAATTATATTTTAGATGATACAACAATTTGGCGGCGGTTTGAAGAGATTTAAATGAAAGTTTTCAGTCTATAACATCAAGGAACGATCTAGTAGAGTGGTTAAAGATAATAAAAAGAAAAAAAAAGACAATAAAATCTAGAATTGATCTTTTAAGTCTTAGAATAATATATAAAAATACTTGCAAGTTCAGACCACAGAATCCCATAGGATTATATGGGATTTCCTCCTCAATTTATCAATTATTGCTATAACTTTTTGAGTTTTCACGATATTTCACTGGTCTTTTATATGAGTTGCCCTATAGTATTGACTATCAAATCATGACAAAAACGTTTTGCTGTAGTTCGTGCATGCGTAGTTAAAATTTATTTCATACAAATACCCATATCTCACCAAATATTCAATATATTAATATTTTAATTACAGAATACTATTTCTACGATTTTTTGTCAAGTTTTTGAAAAGCGGTGTTAAATTCGTCTACAGACTCTGCATGTCTGCATGTTATAAAAAAACTTTTTGAATTTTTCACAGAAACATTAACATTTTCATGAATATATGTGCTGTGCTTACACAAATGCACACAAATGTTGAACAGGACCTACATAGTCATTTGCTAGTGGCAGACCCTTTTTAGCATTTCCTGTTACTTGGGTGATCGAAAATATTATTTTATTATTACAATTATTATTGCCCCCCCCCTTAATTATCCTCGCGACAAAATCTTCACTGAAAAACATGAAGTCAAACATGTTCTTTACATCCTCAAAGTTCAAGGGCATTTCGGACATTTCCTCACGAGTTTCAGTAGATATTGGACGAAACGTCTAAAATTGGTCACTGCCCCTTAATTTCTGGAAACCGGTGTAATTAAAGTTGCAGTTTAAAAAGGCTGTAAAAAAGTAACTACTGGTCAGAATGACCTGATATTTCATCTGACTATACACGAAGCAATGGGAATTGCTTTGCGAAATAAAAAAAGTTCAAAAGTTGACCGATAGATTGCGCTGTACTCGTCATAAGATGCTAATTAAAAGACGTGACATGCTGTTTGAATAAAGAGTGCTGCCACAGCATGTAACGTCGTTTAATTAAGCATTTTAAGGCGAGTACAGCGCCATCTATCGGTCAAAATTTGAACTTTTTTTCTTTCGCAAAACAAATTCACATTGCTTCACGTATACTCAAATGAAATATCAGGACAATCTGACCAGTGGTTCTTCTTTTCTGGCCTTTTGAAAGTGCAACTTTATTTATAATCTGTATTTTCAAGATTTAAAGAAGCATTTATAAAAACAAAGTTTCTTTGGCTGCCACTGATTTTCGGAAACGGTTCTGGGTTCTAGTTTTTTTTTTCTTTTTTCGTGTATTGATCAGTTTTCTTAAACCGGATTATAAATTTTTCGGATGCTATCGATTCTCAAGTAAACAATTTCATATTCAAGAAACAAGACAAACATGATAAATTAACAGCATTTACATTAGCATTAAAGTTAATATTGTTTTTTTTACTCTTGCATGTATAAATTCAGTTATGCAACTGAAAATTTTTAACTAGTATCATAAAAACCGTTGTTCCGGTTTGAGAAAATTGATGAATTAACTAAAAACTACTCGGAAACGTTTCCGAAAATCAGTGGTAGCAAAAAAACTTTGTGTTTACAAATGCTTTTTTAAATCTCGAAAATATATTGGTTTCTAAGGTTTGTAAAGATAAAGAACGCTTTTCGGAATCTTGAGTAGCTCTGAAGAAGTTCTTATATATTTTGTTTGTGGTTATATTATATTTTCGTAGTTTAAGAAACATTTGGCTTTTTTTACAATGTAATTAAAAGTTTTCTCGAATCGTAATTTATAAAAACCTTCAAAAACACTTAATTTCATTATTATATAAGCTTAATTCAGCACTAAAGAGAATTAGATTGAATCAAGTTAACAAGTTTGACCAATTTTTTTCTCACTCTAGCAGTAACTTTATTTTTCGGATTTTCTAGGGAAAATGTTTTTAAACTATTCATACTTGCATTTCTCTATTCTTTTAAGTTTGTCCCTATTTATTATTTTTTTTAATTAGGAAAATATTGTTAGTTTTTGATTTAATGAGATCTTTAAGTTCCTGATACTTTTATAATTTTTTTATATTCTTTGAAAGATTTTGTTTCACCTCTTTAAAATCCTCCGCTTCATTTTTTTTTCTTCCAGCAGTTTTTTAAAAGCAGGATGTTTTTTCTCAAGTGGTTTTCTCAATTTTTTGGGGCGATAACAAAACACAGTTTAAAGTTTCCTCCAGTCATAATTCATAAAGTGCTTCTTCAAAAATACTCGATTTCATTATCACATAAGCTTAAATTCCGCAACATGTAGCACTAAAGAGAGTTATATAGAGTCAAGTTAACAAGCCTGACCCAACTTTTCTTGCGCTACCCGTTGGCGATTTCTTTAAGTTAGCTTTTTCTAGTGCCAAAAGAAAATCAGAGCGTCAAGGCCGGAGAGAGTGAGTATTCACTCATTCTGAAAAATACCAAGCCCACAAAAATCTCCAGTGATGAAGAAGATGAAGACTCTATCGACAGCTGCCGATAAACAGCGTTTAACCCTCGGGTAAAATTTCACGAACAATCGGTATAATGTCACGGTCGTTGATTTTAGGCAATACCTCATGCCTGGATGCTTATGTCGCTAGCTGTGGATCTCGCCGTGGGCTATTCCGAAGATGATTTGAATGTAGGAATTAAAGGGGTTTCTCCGTTCCTCATTTTCTTTTCTTTTACTTTTTCTTTTACATAATATTACTACCGTAACGTTAACGGGGATGCAAGAATGGTGTTAAATTATCTGACGGTAGCGACGCGTTCATACATCTTTGTTAGTTGAATATATAAGCCGGTAATTTTCAAACGGGATTTACTAAAAAACATGGCGTTGTGTTTGCTTATGCAAATTAGAAAGTTTTGCATTGTTTTTAAAGAATTTGAATATTTTTAAGTGACAATGTTGACCCAGTTTTATTTATTTGTATATTTACTAACAAGCAGTAGCATAGCGTGGAGTGATACTTGTACGCTCAGCATTTCATGAATATATTCAGAATATAAAGAATACACTTTAGTTATTTAAATTTTTCTCAATTATTTTCCATAAATTTCTTTAAATAAACTTTAAAAAGAGTTTTTAAAAAATATATCGTATTATAAAACTCAATTACTGGGCTATTTCTCAATACTCATGAAAACAAGATAACGGAACTCGTGAAGTAACGCATTGTTAGGCTGAAAATGTAAAACACAAGAGGAGAGATGAAATTTACCAGCTTACGAAATCATTAAAAAACAATAGAATTTACTGATCTTTTGGATTTAGATAAACAGATTAAAGTGCTTCACCTTTCAATATTTTGATTTTCTTTTACGCAATATCAAATGCGATATCCAAAAAATGAGTTTTATTTGCATTTATCGAGTAGCTGTTCTGTAATCGCAAGAATACGTATTAGTTGAACCTAAGGCTAATAAGGGGAGCTGACCTTGGATTAACTGAGGAGCTAACGCATACCCATCTTGTTGCCCAAAATAACCGCCATGTTATAGCCCTGTTCAGCATTAGTCTAAAGCCAGAGCTGTGGTTGTCGTATTTAAAAGGCTCTGTCACTGTCACTCGCTGTCCACTGTTGCGCTAACACTAACCGGTTTTCGATATGTTTTTGGTCCCATTGGGCTAATAAATAGCGAGGATTAATTCAGCCTGTATTATAGTTGAACCCATCACCAAATAAAAAACGTCAGTGTTACAGAAGTCGGCAATGCAAACGCTTGGTAGTGAGTTCCCATTCTGTTCACTAAAATCGAAATGCCCACCGTATTCAAAGAGCGCTTAGTCATGGTACTGTTTTTGAGTACACAAAATGTCCTAGCAGCTGATATTCAGAATCTTTGTACGGTTGTATAAAGAACAAATCATGAGGGATTCAGTGGTAGGGACATGGCTGTGACAGTTGATTGAAGTCTAGATCAGTCTGCTTGGTAAGAAATACAGAGAGCGACAATCTCTCCACCTCTGGTAAAAATCGAATGGTGGAGCGGAAGAGTGGATCCTTTTGCCCCTGAGAGTGTTTTTTGATGACCAGATATTTTAGGTTGAGAATTGGACAACTAAGAAGAATTGGCTACTGAAATTCTATTTTCCAAACATCTAACTAAGCGCTTAATACTGCTAATTTTGATCGTATGCCTTCTGGTCTGAGCTTGCATAATTAAACTTAATTTTAACCCTTTTGTAGCGTAACAGCTCCAATTTGAAAAATATTTAATCAGATGTTAGAATATATCATTTCAAGCATGTAAAAAATACAGAAAAAAATTAGAAAATAAACATAAAAATAAAAATTTATTGCCAAAAGGTGCTTGTTTCAAATCTGCAACAAAAAGAAAATTACATATTTCTCATAAATATTGTAAAATTTTAATTCAAAATTGTAAAGTGTATAAACTTACCTTTATGAAAAATATATTTCTGGACATCTCCATCCTTCTTAATTTCACTAAATTCATAAAGTTTATAACCATAAAATAAATGACCACGAGAAACAGCTCAAGGGATAAATTAAACCTTGGTATAAAAAATTAACTCAGTTTCACCATTTGCTGAAGATTCTACAAACAATTTATATTTACTGCAGTTTTGAAAGGTAGCAGCAATCAATGAAATTGTCTTTTAAAGCTCACTTTGGAAATAACATTGATTTTTGGTTATGTTGCACATATGCAATATGGTGATACAAAGGGTACTAACATTAATATAAAATTACATCGCGTTGTGATTATATTTCGTGGAAGCTCCGACTTATGAGAACTATAATAAATTTTTAATTAAACAAAACTGGTAAGAGCTAAAAGATTTAAACCCCTAATTGCAGTAAATTAGCCTGTAAGGAAAAAAATCCTTAAAAACTAAAATACATGATTCAATAATAAAGAGACAAATTTTGAAGTTCAAAAAATAATAAAATTTGTATGCAATATCTACATAAGGAAAATCTCATTACTACACGAAATAACCAATTGGTTATGCGATCTATACTTGATCATAAAATTAAACAGCATTTGAAAAAAAAATCCTGATCACAATCATGTTACCATTTTTCTAAACCCATTACTGAATTAATGTAATTTTAATTATTAATTAAAGGAGACCCTTCTTGACTATCCTAAATAGTTAATACCTTCATTACATTTTATTTATTCTTCAGTATTACTAGAATTTGAACAAAAATACTGAGGTTAAATGTAACCAATTTAAATAAAAACTTAGCAAAAAACTGAAAAAAGCGAAGAAAATTTAAGTTTTTCTACTTTTTTTAAACAACGTTGAACTATTTTTAAATACACTTTTAACATAACTTCCGAAGGTTTCCTTTCTATTAAAAGTCTCTTTCAAATCATTATTAAGTATACAGGGTGTCGAGTCGCAGATATAAATTTTTGCCACAACTATCAGATATTGAGCGAATTAATGAGATTTTGAATATTTACAATAAAGGGGGAATGATGTAATCTACTTCTATTTTACAGATTCTCTTGCCGATTTGCCACAGTGCCAAGGCCTCATTTCTCTTCTCATAGGGGCAGATATTATTATAACATGGTAACGAAAAATATTAAACATTTGAACAAAAATTTCTTTACTTTTGAAATTATTTTTGGCTGCTGTCTCCCTGGAAGAAAAAGCAATACATCTTCCTTAATTTTAAATGCAATTATTGAAGATTATTTAATTTTTGGACAAATAAAAAAAATCTGGACCTGGAAACCTTGGGACTTATTAACACGATATAAGATTCTAACCTTTCTGGAAATGAAATAAGGAAACGTTTCGAATCTGACGTTAAGTAAGAAAACAAAAATATGAAGTAAGATAACCATGAAAGCTAGAAAAACGCCATTTAGATCATAATAGAAAAAAAGACTAGTTAAACTAAATAGAAGATTTATTAGAAATCCCCATTTATGTTTTTAATTTAAAAAAAGTACTGAAAGATAATTTGAAACAGGGAATCATAGAATTAATTCTTAATTCAGAAGATAAGGAACATGTTGAATTTTATTTACCTCACAAAGAAGTAATAAAACGAGACTGTATAACTAGCAAATTTGAAGCCTCTATTCCTGATATAATTCCCTTTCTCTTAATGATTGTTTTCACTCAGGTCCTAATTTGTACACAGAATTTTTTTATATTGAACATATTTTAATATATTTTATATTTACTCAGAAATTTTGTTGCAGTTTCGACTTCATCCAGTTACTTTCTCAATAGCCATGAAATAGACATTTTTACAGATATTAGTACATGAAGAAGAAAGAGCATGTTTCTCGATTCTTGTTTATAGAAGAGTCATTTGATGAAGCTAACCTCTCTCAAATATAGAGGTTTACTAGAGTTTTATTTGGGGTTAATTGTAGTCCATTCTTATTAGCAGTTACAATAAAGCACTACTTGAAGAAATATATCAAAAGTTTCCAGAAACTGACAACTTTTTAAATGAAAATATTTATGTGAATGATGTTATTGGTAATCAATGCTTTGTCGAGTAATCTTTGTCCACTACATTAGAGTATATTGACATTTTCAAAGAAACGAGTATGCAGTTACACGGTGGTATGCTAATTCTAAACCCCTACAAGAGTAATGGAATAATAATGATGTAATTCCTAATGATAATCAGGAAAGTTTTGAAACAGATAGTGCCCGTTACAAAGTTTTAAATATAGCATGGAACAGTTTAGTTGATTTGCTGTATTTTGACGTTCGTGAATTAGCAACATTTGCTTCTAAAGGAATTTACACAAAAAGGTACATCTTGCAAATTTTGAGTCGAGCATTTGATCCTATATTCGATACAGTAGGACCTGTCACCAACAGGACCCTCCTCCTCTTTCTTAGAACCCTTCACATTAAGAATAAAGTGTTTAATGCAAAAGAATAAAGTGTTTAATGCAAAAGAATAAGAAAACAAAAGATATAAAGTAAGACAACCATGAAAGCTAGAAAAACGGTCGTTGGACATAGATTGAGACAATCGTATACCAGAAGATTTAATTTTGCTTTGGAAAAACTCGAGTGACGAAATTCCTCAATTACCAAAGCTTCATCCAGAAGGTAGGATTAGCAGGACCTTTCAGCTAGTAGGATCCTTCCCCTCTTAGAACCCTTCACATTAAGAATAAAGTGTTTAATGCAAAAAATTTGGTCTTTGGGCATAGATTCGGACAATGTTATACAAGAAGATTTAATTTTGCTTTGGAAAAACTGGTGTGGCGAAATTCCTCAATTACCAAAGACAACACCACTGGAACAATTACCACTGTTCCCTGATATTACTTTTTTGAAATTCCAGACGTTAAGATGCTCAGTTTACAATTACACTTATTTTCTGACTCAAGTTACAACAGCCTTTACCACAGTTTCTTATTTGCGTGTAACAATCTCCGTAAAAGACAATAGAAAAGTTTTCGTAGGCTCTAAAAATAGAGTTGACCCATTGAAAACCCTCACTCTGCCTCAGACTGGAATTGATGGTTGCATTATGTTCTGCTAAACTGAGCTGTAGCATTTTGAAGGCTCTAAAACTTGAAATTCTATGTATCTGCTGGACTGATCCTAAAATTACATATTTTGGGGTTACAAATATCACCTGAAAAATTTAAACCCTTTGGGAGAAATCATATTGAAGAAATTGATAAGCTAACTTCTTCTTCAGATTGGCATCATTGGACAGACATCCTGGGACAGAGAATCCCGCAGAGCTTCTCTCAAGAGGAGTTAAAATTTTCAAGCTCACAAATGACCCAACTTGGTTGTTAGCACCAAAGTGGCTCAGTTTCCCATCAAAATTTTGGCCAAGATCTGAAGATAAAAAAGTAATTGATGAGAATGAATTAGAATACAGAAAAAAACTGAGTGAAACATTGCAGTGTAAATGTATAGTCGAATAACTTAAAAATACTATAGACATAATGGAATTTGGTAATTTAAAGAAAATAGTAAGAGTAACTGCTTGGGGTAGAAAGATTTCTAAGAAAATTGAAAAAGTCTACTGAAGCATACGGCACACTAACAGCTGAAGAATTGTTAGAAGTTAAAAATTATTTAATACAAAATGAACAGAAGAATTTTTAGAAAAAAAATTTGAATCTCATAGAAATAGTAATTCAATAGAGAATAATTCGCCCCTATTTAATTTTGTTCAATTTATTCATGAAACTGAAATTATACGATTAAAATTGGGTAACGTTTCTTTAAGAGAAAAACACCCAATAATTTTGCCTAGACATTCCTAGATAACAATGCTAATCGTACGTCGGAACAATGAAAAAATTATGCATGCGGGGAGGACTACCTTTACTTTGATTAAAATTTGATCCGATATTGGATTTCTAAAGGAAGGCAGTTGGTGAAAAGCATAATTTAAGAATGCCTTGCTTGCCAAAAATATATTTTCTAACCTGCAGACCAAATCACAGCATCACTGCCCAAAGATCTGGTGGGCCACAGTTTGACACCCCTGCTTTAGACGATTCTTGTCACAAAAAGAAAATTGCATTTTTTTTTCTTTTTAGACAAACATGGTGTCTAAGAAAATCTTTTGTATTTTTTTCCAAAATTTCACTTTAAAAATAAAATTATAATAATAATTAGTTAAAAAAAAGAATTGAGAACAGGAGGTAATTTAATACTAGTGTTTTATTTATATTTTGTATAACGTTACCCACTTGGTTCATGACAAATAACAAAAATAGGAGTGATAGATAATGAATGTAGCTACACCTACATTCATTATGCTTATCTAAACAAGAGGTCAGCGTTATATTAAAATAAAACACTAGTATCCCCAGTCCCCACCACTTAACCTGTATTTTTGTGTGTGTGTGTGTGTGTGAAAATGAATGGTTTCTCAGATTTTTACATTCTCTTATAAAGCTTTAAAACATTCTTATACAAGGGTCACTCTGAAAGTTTTGCAATAGGAAAAATTGATACGCGGAATGGCATAAGCGGCGGTCGCATAATTAAATATGAGCCCTCAGTAGGTGACGTGTCAAATTTTTTCCCGCCAACTCCTCGTTACGTGGCTGCCAGGGCTAGTTGAAACCAGTCCCTATACTGATTCAGACACTTTATGGATGTGGATCTCGCGAGAAAACTTCCGCGTAATGATTTTTTACGTTTTAAAAGAAGGGTTAAATGAAAAAGACTTTTAAAAGAAAATCAAATATTGATGTTGTTCCAACTTCTCATCTTTCATATGCAACCATATTTAGATGGTTTCTGTTTTCATAGCATGGAAAATCAGATTTTAAAGATAATGAGCGAAGTGAAAGGCCCTCAGCTTCATCATCAAACGAAAATGTTGAAAAGCTGAACCTAATATTCAAAGATAATCCAAATATTACATATCAATCTTATAGGCACACTCCGAATATGGGATCGGCAGCAATTCTTAAATTGCTACATGAAGATTTAAAAGTGAGGACGTTTTGCAGCAGATGGACGCCTCATGATAATACCAGAAGCAAATTCAGACAAGAGTGTTATGGTGCCAAGAAATTTTGGTAAAATTTGATTCTGGCACCCCGAAGCGTGTTTATGAATTTGTTACGATAAATGAAACATGAAATTGTCAATCTATAAACTGAAAGATAATTTTCATGTTCAGTTTGGGCGTTTCAAAATGAAGAACCTTCCAAAGAAAGTCAAACGGCCAAGGTGCATCGTCAAAAAAATGGTGGCTATATTTTCTTTTCGAAAAGTGCCTATATTGCCTCAGTACCTTTGGAAGAGAGCAAAAAGCTGTTACAGAGATTTGTGTAACGTAAGTCATTAAAAACGGAAGAAAAACGACAAATACAGGGACAAGAGGCATTTTTCTTTACCATGACAATGCCTCGACTGCATTCTGCTTTTTAAAAACAAATTAGATCCAAATGGTTGAGCATCCACCATACAGCCCTAAGTTTACTCCATGTAACATTTATTTGTTTTAAAAGTCAAGGAAAGCGTTTGTGGCACAAAATTTGCAAGTGTGAATGTTGTGCTGGAGCACTATTTAACCCTTTTCGAAGAAATCAGCCTGGATGAATGGAGAAAAAAGTCTGGTTTCAAAGAATGAATATGTGTATTGAGTGTAAAGATGATTATTTTGACACAAAATAAAATTTTTATATGCTGTAGTTTTTTTTAGTATTGCAAAGCTTTCAGAGTGACCTTCGTATAACCACTGTTAACAAGAAGTAGTGCCCACAGTCAGCAGGGTCCTGGTGTAAAGACTACGAAACGTTTTCATGCTCTGAGCTTACTGACAATCAGATGTTATGGAATCTGTTTTTTAAAGTTTGGCTAATATAATTGTAATTTCACTTTGAAAATAAATTGTTAATTAAAAAAAAAACTCTACAAAAATCATGTGAATTTAATGGGCTATTATCTCTCTTCACCTTAACAAATCGCACAAATGAATGAGAAAAATTAAGAATTCATATGCAACCAAATCTTTTAATATTTATTTATTTATTTATTTATTTATTTACCGTTACACAAGATAAATCCTTTTTATTACCTAGATTTTGTCAATAAAAATTTCTAGTTTGCGGTCGTAATCTTTATTGTTTAAGAAGTTGATTTATATCAAAGAAATTACAAATATTTTCCCGCCTTGAATACCTTTTAAATTAATAGGCAAAACAATGTCAACTTCAAATGATGCGTATCAGAAGACGGTATTAATGTAAATATAAATTCACTATGCCGTGACACTCGTCAAACTTTGGGGATGTGAGATTATCGATTTTATGTATTCATATAAAAAGAGATTGGGTATTCGGGCATAGCTAATATCCCTAATAACCCAACTCTTTACACTAAGTTTGGAAGTATAGCCCCTTTTTCTTGTATAATGAAGTGCAACTTAACCTGTAATTACATTAAAGACGTATTTTACCTGCATATTAAAATACAATAGTTCTGAAGGAAGCTCTGAAATGCGAGAAGCCACAAATTATTCATAATTATCTTTTAAAAACTCTCTATCCGCGAACAATATTTTCCTAAATCAAATTGAGTACAAATTTTCTTTTTCTTATATCTATACTAATATTATAAAGAAGTAACGTTTGTGTGTTTGTTTGTTTATAAGGAAGTGGGGGGGTAATCTCTGGAACTACTTATCCAATTTTAAAAATAATTGTGGCAAAATGCAGGTGACCATCTGTGCGCAAACATAGGCCATATTTTATGGCGGTACAAGAACGCCCATGGGGGTGCAGGAGCAAAAGACGTTCAAAAATTGGAATTTCTGTGACATTGTTGGGTCTAGAAACTTGGAATTTGGTGTGATGGTTACTTTTAAGATGTAAAATATACTCACTGTGAATGGTTTTAAAAATATTCAAAATTTAAAAGGATGCGATGGGCAGAAAACGTTCTAAAAACATTCTAAATTACGATTTATTCGGTACTGTTTGGATTAGAAACTCGAAATTTGTCATGACTGTTACTTTTAAGACGTAAATGCTCGTACAGACCAGTTATTTTTAATCGACATTTAAAAAGGTGCACTAAAAAAAATTCTAAAATTGCGATTTTTGTGATATTGTTAAAATTAGAAATTTGAAATTTGGCATGGTGGTTACTTATAAGACGTGAATGGTCGCTAAGAAAAGGTTTCGAAAAATTCGAAATTTAAAAGGACGAAATGAACTGAAAACGTTCTAAATTAGGATTCGTTTGGAATTGTTAGGGTCAGAAATTTCAAATGTATAACGAAACTAGATATTTCCCCCCCAAAAAAAACATCGGAAGACCTCATGAAATTTAAATACAACACAACGGGTGGCTACTCAGCTAGTAAAATATAAATAAATTTTATTTTCAATTGTATAAAATTACGGGCATATTTTATTCAACATTTAGCTTCGAAAAATTAATTGCATCAAAAAATATATGGAAAGCTGTAAGGATTAAAAATAATAAATAATAATAATAATAATAATAATAAATAAGCCATAAATAAAAATGTAAATATTTTCCCCTTAATAATGGAAGTATAATGGCACCCATAATAATATTACAGATGTATTTTGCTGGAATGCAATAAAACCCACGTAGTTCTGATAACGTTTTAAAATGAGAGAAAGGAGCAAAAAAAATCCATACATTTATATTTTTTTAACTCTCCAATCACGGGCAATTCTTTCCCTGAATTTAACTGGAAACGTTGTTTTAATATATAAAACAGTGATAAATTTCTTTTTTATTTGTAATATCAAATCATTTTTTTTTTTTTTGTTAAGCAATGATATTTGATAAATTGATTGGGAGAAAAAGTAATAATAAATGAAAAAAAGAAAATGAACTATAAAAGTCTATTACCTTAAAAAAGTTTGGTGCTCACGATAAACATGAACACTGAAGAGATTCTTAAATTTGTCTGCAAACTAGCTAGGAGGAGGTTAAAGGAGTGAAGAGGTGCTGAATCTTAAATAAAGAAACTTATTTCTATTTTAGAAAGAAGACACTGCAGTATAACGTCTGAATGACCACTACCTAATAAAGAATGCTTTGAACAAAATTTTAATTGAGAGTTATTCTTGAAAGCTTTTATTAATCTTCTAAAATTATTCGATATTTATTTTTCAAATTGAACATTTAAACATAAAAAATAGTGCCTCTTATATCTAAAATAAAGACCGAAAAAAGTCTCCAAAATAATTTCCTTGAAGCTGTGAAACGTGACAATGGATGAAGTGTGATTTCTACGTCGCGTCGCCTGCAAATTGTTACAATGAATGATATTCGAATTCCATGTCGCTCACCAGTTACAAAATTTTGGATTAATGATATAAAAAGAAACATTATTATATTGCTTAGAACTTATTGCCTTTAGACCCTTTATAATATGTACTTTTTAAAAACGAGTTACGTTGTAGTGGACTAGCCTGTCTCATAAGGTCTCATAAAGACACTCGATTGTTTTGATTGTGAGCGTATCGTCAAGCTAACATTTGTGTGCATGACGAGACATCTATATGCTATTTTACTCTCATTTTCGATGAATGCATGTGGCCTTTGGAATTTGTGTGTTTTCTGCGTTTCGCAGCGGTTTCATGCAAATTTTGACTTTCCTGGTCGATCATTAATGTCTTTAAGCAGGTGCAATGTGTGTAGCGTTGGATTTGGTCGTATCTCGCTTTCGTGGACATTGAGACCTGCTTTCGACAGCAAACCGATGCTAGTATTCTGAAGTGTAGCCGATATAGAGTAAAGAAAGCCGTGGCTAAGAGAGTTTGAATTTATTAGTTTCAATATAGATTGTTTAAGCGGCCACGGGCTACTACCTTTTTAGGAATTTAGCTGAGCTTTATAACGTTGCTGGAGGTTGTGCGTTTCAGTGAAGAATATTCAACGAGTAGTGGAGTTAAGCTCGAAGTGTTGCAGTGATCGTCTGTGCGTAAGTGAAATAGTGCGTATAGTGAAAACTTTAATTATATTCATTCTGTTCAAGTACCTTTATAAGTGCTAGTGAAGAGAACATTTTCTTAGTGGGCTTATTTGAAAGTATTTGTTAGTCCAGGCTAAATTTTGTGATTGAGACTAAGCCATCGACCCTGTCCGTTTAGTTTTAAATAAACAGTTGTTTTATCTCAGATTTGAGTAGTTACTGAGCTAGTTCGGTGCTGCCATGAACACGCATGTCGCAAAGTTACTCTAAATTAATATGTCCCATTTTTCTACTAATATGTGTCAGGAGCTAGAAAACTAAAGGATATTTGCTATTGATTCTATTCTTTGTAAAATGAATGTTTAAAGTATTTTTCCTTAGTTTTAGTTCCTACTCCCGCTATCTATCTATCTATCTATCTGTATGCAAATCATTGCTGATTTGTTTATTCCTTGTAGAGGTCCGATACTTGGCGTTAGCTGGGATTGAACAAGGGACTTCTGAACAGAAAACGAGTGACATAGCGTCGAGCAAAAGGCTAGTCAGTTACTCTCCTGCTGTTCACTCGTTAAATACTGTTATTGCAAGATGGCGTCGCTACACACTCCACCCGTAGTGAAGATGACGTCTTATTTTGACGTTGGCTTGCGCTCTTTAGCTATTTGTTGTGAAGCTTTGCGGGCTGGGAATTAATTCGTTGGTGATGTCATCTGTTGAAAAGGTCACGTATTTGTTTCAGGGTTACCAATGTACAAGGTCCGATATTTGGCGTTAGCTGGGATTGAACCAGGGACTTCTGAACAGAAGACGAGAGACATATCGTCGAGCGAAAGACTAGCCAGTTACTCTCCTACTAGTCACTCGTTATATATTGTTATTGCAAGAAGGCATCGCTACATTCGTTATACACATCTACAATTTTGATATATTTGCGCGAAACTTGATATACATACGTTTTAGAACATGATTAAAATTACTGACAATTTTAAAAATTCCCCAGACCAACCTTTACCCCTTTTTTCAACCACCTGCCATAATTTATCATTATAGAAATCTATTTTTTTTTCATTTTCTAATACACTTTTTTCTTTCCCGTTGCCACAAAAAGAAACTGCGTACGGACAATATTTTTATAAGCCAATAAAAATTCACACTCACTGGATATATTTTAAAATCCAAAATTGACGTCATTCTGAGAAGATAATGGAAATTTTTCGTATAAATAATTTAAAAAGTTTACTAGATGTGCGTTAAAATAACGCAGCACCTTCATCTAAATGTATTTGGAGTTAAAGCATATACTATAATACGGACATTTCAATTTTAAGAAAAATATTAAGGAAAAAGAATAAAAGAATATTCTAAATGTGACGTAATTTTCTATCAAATCGCAGCCATCTCTAGACAGGCCGGCGCACTGATTTCAAGGGAGAGAGTCACGTGACCTGCCGTAGGCGGTATGCAACGACCGATTGATCTCTGTTCCTTATAACAATAACTATTCCTACCTGTTTTCTTAGCATCTTACTTATCTTTAAAGAGATAAATGCTACATTTTGTTATTTTCAAATTTCATTTTATTTTAATTTATAACATGCAAGAATAACGAAAATTCCCGAAATAGTACGTAGATATTTACTTCTTATTGTTCATTTGTTTACATACCTTAAAATATCTTTCAAATGTGTATGATTTCCTTGCGCTTTAAATTCTTTAGAACTATTTTATTATAAGTTTTAAAGTAAACAGATAATGCTTTGAAAATATGTTTAAAATAAAGGATTTTTCAGCGCGTGCGCAGCACACCTGCTATACGGTGCCGGAGGCAGCGGGGACACGTGTTAGACTTTCGTTCAGAAGGTGGTTTGTTTGAAACAGGGGGCGCCCCCTGGCGGCGGAAGGTAGAACTAAAATATTACTGCTCTCTAATATTAGATTTTGCTCTGACATATTTGAAATTTTGATACTCGAAAGTGGAGGGGGGGGGGGGGGCTGTAATTGAAATATCTCGATACCGAAAGCAGAAGAAATTAGAGCTAAATTTTAACATATTTGAAATTTTGATATTCGAAAGTGTGGTAGCTAGCCCCCCCCCCCCCCCCCCCCCGAACTGTAATTGAAATATCTCGATACCGGATGCTGAGAAAAATCTAATATTAGAGAGCAAATTAGAGCTAATTGAGAGCTAAATTTTGGCGTATTTGAAATTTTGATATTCAAAAGTGGGGGGGGGGGGGGGTGGCCACCTTCTTGTAATTGAAATATCTCGATACCGAAAGCAGAGCAAATTCTAATATTATAGAGCAAATTAGAGGTAATTGAGAGCTAACTTTTAGCATATTTGAAATTTCGATATTCGAAAGTGGGGGGATCTCGATACCGAAAGCAGAGCAAATGAGAACGAATTGAGAGCTAAATTTTGGCATATTTGAAATTCTGATATTCGAAAGTGGGGGGGGGGATCTAGCGTTAACTTAGCCCCCCCCCCCCCCCACCACCACCACCACCACCGCCACCATTCTAATTGGAATATCTTATCTCGTTACCATAACCAGAGTAAATTATAATATTAGAGAGCAAATTAGAGCTAATTGAGAGCTAATTCCTGATATATTTGAAATTTAAATATTCGAATGTGGTGGGGGGGGGGGGGGTTAACGCATCTTTTGAGGAAGCCACTCAACTGATATTCATGAATGGAAGATATAAACAATTTGTACATTAAAAATTTCTTTTTTTCTTTAATCACAGTTACAATATGTTTCATCAAATACATTTTTTCAGGATTGATTGATGGCTTTGTGCCGAAAACAATATTGATAAAATAATTGCCGATGAATAAGCATAACCATATAAAACACTATCCTTTGATATGACTTTTAAATAAAATTTACCAAAGTGAATTTAAGTCATTTTTAAAATAATGCAAATGGTACAAGTAATCTTATTTAACAGTATTTCTTTCTTCTAGATATTGTCAAGGGATATTTAAAAAATATATAACTAATTTAAAATTTCCAACGAACCAAAATACATATGTAAAACATTTTCGAATCTCAGAAACTTACAAAATCAACAACCTTTTACCTACTGGATAAAATATGGGAGTTCTAGACTAATTTAAGTGTAATGATTCCAAATTTGCACTCAAAATTTCTCTATCATGTCAGGATCTTGAGTTATAGGAACTACCAATGTTTAAATTTGACATTATGGGACTGTTTTGTACAACTGAAACTTGAGCAATATTATTTTACTTAAACATTTAAAATAGTGTTAAACATAGCTTAGATTTCATAAAAATATTAATATATAATAATTAATATATAATATTTTGAATATAAAGCATTTATTCAAAAATGTTTTAAAGATTTCCTTTTGCGCTTGTGCGTAGCATTAGTTTCCCTATTCAGAAACCAGCAAAATTCACCCATCATATTTAGATCAAAGCGGCCTTGGTATCTTGTCTCCATTAAAAAAAAATTAACATGAATTTAGCATCATAATTAATATAAATTACAAGTAATCACTGTAGTAGTTACTGTATGATATTTAAAGGTACAAAAACAGCAGGAAGGCTATAACTTTACATCCTGACGTGATAGAGAAATTTAGAGTTCAGATTTGGAATCATCACACTCAAATTAATGTAGGACACCTATATTTGTCAAAGCAGCTGGCAAAAGTATTTTGTTGTTGTTGATTTGTGTAATAAAAACCATTATATATATACATAACCATATATATATATATATATAACCATTAAATAACATCACTGAAAGATCATACTATATATATTAAGCCTTGCGCGGCAGCGCAAGGCTTATTTATTTCCAGCGCGACTTCCCCATACTATTCTAACACAGCCAATCCCGTTGAACGAGTTAATTTACTAGAGTTTTTCCCACTTTTTGTACGCGCTTCCACAAATTTTCTTCAAAACACCCAATTCTGTAAAAAAATAAATCCTCCAATCAAAAAACACTAAATTCTGGTGTTGTTACTTGACCTGTCAGTCTTCGACTAGGGAGATAGATTATTATTTGTTCCTTATTTCTATCTCCCTGGCTTCGACTATTCATCCAATCTGTTTAAACTGCATTATGGGTGAATTAAAGCTTTCTATTACAGTGCGGGCGATATATGATTTTAAGAATTAGGCCGCGTCAAAAATTATGTGGAAGGGGGGGGGGGGCACGTTTTGCCCTTTCGGGAGAGGAGGGGGAAGGGCGCGAACACAATTAGGAAATACAATAAAGCGATCTGTTTAAAAATTTACGATATTTTATAACACATAGCATAATTTTTTTTAAAAATGAAGCCGCGTCAAAAATTATGGGGAGGGGGAGGGAGGGAGCGCGTTTTGCCCATATGGGATAGGGGCACTTTTCTAAATTTTTCCGATATCCCTCATGTGATATATCGTTGGAAAGGTCTGTGACCGCTTAATCATATTATGCATCTCCGGTGTCCATCCCCCCACTTTGCCCCCAAAGGGGTGGTACTTTTCTAAATTTTGCACACATCCCTCATATGATATACCGTTGGAAAGGTCTGTGACCGCTTAATCATATTATGCATCTCCGGTGTCCATCCCCCCACTGGAGAAAATAATACAATAGAAGTACATGAAGACGGCCTCAACACTCAAATCCATCACACTACCGTAAAATTTGTGAAACTGGAATATTCGAATCCTGGCTTAAACGGGGAAATTTTTCCTTGTCCGGGCAAATGGAATACCACAAATTTTACCTGCGCAAACGGAAACCTGTATAAAACTTAATTTTTCTCCCGAGCCTTTGCAGTTTTGTCGTAGCAGACTTTACTGTATAATAAAATAAACGTAAATTCCTCTTTTTTTAAATATCTGATAATTTCAATAACAGATGGCAGCACTAACTAAAAATTTACTTTAATAGTTTGCTCCTTTACTGACTCCATCCACCAATGGCGATTTGAAAAAAAAAAGAAAAAAGAAAGAAAATTTAATACATATGAGTAAAATAGTTTCAGAAGTATTCTTGTTGCTTCTCATAATAAAACAGAAAATAGAAACTTCCAGCTTTTTTTTTTATGTATCTCTAATGATACAAATCCATAAAAATAAATAAAATAAAAACATTATGTCTCTTTTCTTAGATACGGCATAATAATTATCAATAAGTTTTAAAACCCAATTTTTACACTTAAGAAAAAGTATTCTTAATACTTCTTCTTATTATTATTATTATTATTCATTTTACAAGAAACCTAAATAAAGTTTTCGTTTGTTTTGTAATGGGACCTTCATCCGACCTCTTTTAAAATATTGGTACTGTCCGTTTTAAGCACTGGAATTTATTTTATGTTATTATGCAATTTTATGTTTCACTCCATGATGCTCAACAACGAATATATATTTTTTTAACATCAACTTTTTGTAAATTTCGATAATCTATTACTTTCACGATAGATGGCAGCACTAAATTTAAAAAAGTCGAGTTTGGCCGAATATTCAGTTTCAGTCCAAAATCTTAGTTTAGCTGAACATTCATTTTCGGCGAAAATACTGCCGAATATTCGGTCGGAACTATCTGTTTTTCCTAAAATCTCGTTTCTTCCTCCGAGATTTTTGAACATTGCTTATTGAACTCAAATGAGACCCTGTTTATTAATTGCTATTTATAATTATCAGTTATCATTGACTCAAGACGTAAGTGCAAATTATAAGCAATGCATATATGACTAAACTTTGAAAACTCTTTACATGTGCTCATCTCATTAAATCTGTGAAACCTAATAGTCCTAGAAAATTTTTAATTTAAATACCGCAAAAGTGTTTTGAACGCACTGTAAGAAAGGTGTAGAATAAAAGTAAAGAATAAAACAGCTGATGATCATTTACAAAAGTCATTATAAAAGGTAACTAGTAAATCTGCAGATCAGCAGCCTCAACGTCAGCTCTGAAAGTCAATGTTTTTTAATCTCACTTTTCATATTATTTAGCATCTTACAATTCGCAATTTAATTTTTTTATACATATTTATAGGCCTATAAAATACTGTGGAGGTTTCAGAAATTAGAAGCGTTAAATTAAACACGATTTATGCAATGATATTCTGAACTTCTTATTCTTGTATTTTTTTAGATACAAAAATGCATTTCTTATTTTAATATTCTTTGAAATAGGGTTGCTAAGCAACTAATAAAATAAAGAGGAAAGAAAAAGAAATGCAATTTAAAATTTGTAAAAAATAGGAAAATAAAATGTTTTATATTTCCCGAACAGTTGCAAAAACTTTTCCAATAATTTAAACAATTAATTTCGAAATTCTAATAGATGTGTCATTAAATTTTCAAAGCTATTGTATATATTTAAGACCTCCATATCGAAACTTTAGTATCCGTAATTTTACGTTTGAATCAATTATTCAAATATGCGATTTTCATTTCATTTCAGTTAAAATTGAAATTTGAAAATCGTCTGCATTTCCATAGGAAAGCATTATGACCTAAAAAGAAATGTTCTATATTTTGCGAACGAATAAACCAAATGTAACTAAAAACTATACAGCTCATTCCGGGTACCTCACCCACATACCCACCAAAAATCAACTTAATAGGACGATTTTTACGGCAGTTATCGCGGAACAGACAGACAAACAGACAGATAAACAGACGGAAACCAAAAACTTTTCGCGTCTCCACAGTGAGCCTTCACTGACGTTTCGGCAAAAAGAGGATAAGACTGATTTTTTTCAGCTTATCGGTGATTTCATCTTAGCAGGATATACTACAGAAAAACCTGAAAAACCGGAATTGGCCTATAGCGGTATCCAGCCGTAAACGAAAAATTTCATGACCTGGAGAAAAGAATACAACAGAATTACATGAGACGACCCCCTACTGAGTCCGAAACCTGTTAAAACGAATTTTTTCAGGTCCCTTGTGATTCCGTCTTAGAAGGTTTTACGCCCTTAAAACTTGTGAAACTGGAATACGAATGTAATCGAATCCTGGCTTAAACAGGACATATTTTCTCGTCCTTCCTGGCAAAAGGAATACCATACATTTTACCTACTAAGACGGAAACCTGTATAAAACTTAATTTTCTCCTTATCCTTTCCGGTTCTGTCGTAGCAGGTTTTACTGTATAATAAAATAAAGGTCAGTTCCTCTTTTCTTTTTCTTTTTTTTAATATATGGTAATTTTATCTAAAATATTTTTTAGATAAAATTCGTATAGTTAGGAAATCACTCTGTGTTACCATAGGTGCCAACCTCTCATTAATATTCCGTAATATACGGGTTAATTTGACCCTGTTTAACAACGCTTCAAACCCGCAAAATTATTGGATTAATCTTTATTTATTCAATTTCAGGTTTCTACGTGGAATTTATTTAATTTCATTTCTTACAAAAATTTCTGGTACGAAACGTGTTGCACCTGGGTCAAATTAACCCGCATATTACGAAATATTAATGAGAGGTTGGCACCTATGTATTGATGAATTACTTAAGTTCATTTCATTTGAAAATTAGAAGTTTCGGTCAGAGGCACAGAGAGACAGAGAGGCAAATCAATAATGTGAATAAGTTTCCAAACAGGACTTCCATTACAAAACTTCTTTAGGGGGTAGGGGGTGGCAAGATGTTTTTGAGGTGAATAAACATTTATTTTGATCTTATTGTGCATCTTAGAAAAATTTATACAGTTTTTTTTCTCACAGATATTTTTAAAATTAGTCAAAGTGCTCAATAATGTTAAAGATGTCTCACTTTGAGAATGTTGAAATGACAAATAAAATTTATAATTAGGTCTTAAAGTATTGTTTTAATGCCAATGTTCCTGTTTTAGTCAAATTTGACACGTTATTTTTCCTTTTGTGCATTTTTTTTTTTTTTTTAGTCTGACTTATGGTAACTGATTCATTCTTAAATATCATAATACTTGAGAGAGCAGTTGCCCTCAAATAACAATCCTATTTCCAAATTAATAATCTATATAGTTAAAACGCTAAGCGATTTCTTTCGACAATCCGTTAGAACAAACTTCTGCATCAAATTACACCATTCTTTTTTTAAATGAAAGATATTAGGACACAGATTTGTTATCGTGCATTCGTTTGTTTGAAAATTTAATTAATTAGCTGTAATTTTCAATTAAACATTTACTTCTGCTTATGACGTCATAAAGTTGACAACTCCCACTTTTGAGAGCATAGAGTTTTTTCCCTGGACCCTGTGGTTCGCCAATCTTTTGACATTAACTAATATCAGTTAGGTAATATTTTAACATTGTAGTATAAAATCTTTTAAAAAAAAAACTTAATTAGCTAGAATATAATCATAATAAAATATCTAAACGTAAACATATCAATATGAATAACAAATCTCACGTAAAATGTTGCAATTTAAATGATTCCAATTGAAACAAGATTTGGAGAGTTATCCTTGACGCCCAGCTAACATAAAAGTACCTATTTTATTTTATTTATTTACACACATATTCAAATTTATTATAAAACACCAGGTTGCCATGCAAAGCAAAAATCGTCATTTAGGTGCCAAAAAATAACCCAGGTGCGTCTGCGATATCTGTACTGATTTAATCAAAATTATTTTGGTTGCACCGCATATTGCAAAATTAAATCCATGATTATTGTTTCTTTCTCAAATTAAAAATAAGAAAATTGGCACTTCTCTATTATCCCGTCGACCACTTTTCATAACAAAAAACTATCGCCAAACTGTAACGCCAAATAAACGGGAAAACGTTGCCATTGGAATATCAAAATAAATAAATAAATAAAATACATGAATTTAAGGACACAATTGTTATTTTAATTAATGAAATAACTAATAAATCAGTAAAACATAATGAAAAATAGACGCAAATCTCGAATTAAAAACCACTTGATGACGTAACAAACACGTATAATGCTTCTGACATCAAGTAAATTGGACTGTATTTTTGGCGTTTAATTTTACAGTTTGGCGATAATTTTTTGTTATGAAAAGTGGTCGACCGGATAATAGAAAAGTACCAGAAAATTTAATGTTTAACGAAATTCAATTATTTGATCGATCGCAAATTGTGGTTATTTTCCGTTATACCGACACCATGCCATACATGAAATATATGCTTGGCGACAATGGTGTCCGTATAATGGAAAAGTACTCAATTTTTTCTTAGCTCGGGCTATACCAAAAACAAACATTTTACAGGTTACAAAAGAATCGCCGAAAATGGCTGCTTCATCAGCTGTTATGACAGCAAAGTTGGATAAAATCTAATAACCTGAATTTTACAACGTTTATGCGAAACACCACAGAGAACACGCGCTATTTTTATATAAGTAGGGTATATTTAAACGAATAAGAAAACTAACAAACTTCAATAATATAATGCATGAAAAAGTAAACAACTAAGTGATTCAGCAAATCATAAAAATATGTATTTCTTAATATAACTATAAAATACAGAAAAATACTCTGGTACCATAAAAAATATTCACTATCCCGTCGAAATTCCGTGAAAAAAACAACTATATGCAAATTAGGTACTTTTCGGTTAGCCGGCGCCAATAAAGTATATATATATATATATATATATACATAATAACAAACTCCAATGGAAAATTACTTGCAGAATCATTATCACAAAAGCCAACCAAAATCTATAAACCACATAAATTCAATACTAGAAAAACAAAACTATATACATTATATATATTTGTATCTATGTATGTATATACTATATATACATATATACTTCATTGGCACCCTGCTAACCGAAAAGTACCTCAAATAATTCGCCAAACTGTAGCGCCCAATAAACAAACGGAAGAATGTTGCCATTAAATATCAAAAAAAGAATAACAATAATAATAATAATAATAATAATAATAATTAAGAAGAGCCCCATTTACTAAAGTATCATTTATTAGTAACTTTTAACAATAAAATTTACAATATATTAATGAAAACAGAATCAAAAATAATCTTGGATATTTATTTATTTACATTATTTATCTTAAGTATCGAAAAGGAATAATCATCCTGATTATGTAAAGGAATGAAGAAACCATACAAATAAATTACACTTGAAAACATTAAAAATCTCCTTTTTCTGTAGATTGATTTATTATTGTAAAAAAAAATATTCTTCATCTTTACATAAAAATTGATTAGCTTAAAACAATAGATGCGTTTCAGAAGATATGGATTTAAAACGAACAATGATTAAAGAAGACATTTTAAAAATTTTGATCAAAACATTTTTAAACTTTTTTTTAACGTCGAATTTCGACGGTGCGTTTGGGGAGAAGCAATGCACATGCACATAGGAGCTCATTCGGTTGCATTATCACAGGGGGGGGGGATGTGTGCCTTATTTAATATGTTCTTTCATTGACTGAATATGAGATGAACGGAGGGATATGCTATTTGTATGATACTTCATAGGTTCAGGAAATTTTCTTTCTTGCCGTAGTGAATAGGGCGGTAATGTCAAATTGATTTACATTTTGTTTATGGATTGTTTGTTTGGAGTTTGCATCGGAAATAATAACGTAATTCACTGGCGGAAATTTTTTTTAATAAAATATTTGAAAGATTGTTTCATAAGCACCCCACCCCTACTTATGTAATAAAGAAGCTTATTTTACTAATATTGCTATTGTAATTTTTTCCGTCAAGTTTTGACGGGTACCATCTAGTATTGATTAAATTTGTTATTTTTAAATGTGATTATTTTTTTAATTATTCTATATGTTTATAACAACTTATTTTTAATTAAATAATTTAAAATAATATTTTTTCATTAATTTCATTTTAAATCAATAATTAATAATTACTCTGTCGTTTCTATGCAAAATATTATTCAGATATCTGTATGTTTGCCTTTAGAGCTATAGAAGCAAAGTAGTTGCAATTTTCCTAACTAATTTAGACAGAGGTTTTGCATCTAGTGGGCTATTTATTTTTACATGGAATGTTTTCTTGAGAGGCTAGAAAAACAAAAAAAAACTTTTAAGTAGTTTATTTCAATTAATTTAAATGCAAAATATTGAAAATCTGAAAATATGTGTATTGATAAAAATTAAATATTCATTATTCAATTTGTTCTTCAGTTTTTAACTGCATTGTTAACTAATTTTATTGATAAATGCCTATGATTATTGATTGTTAGAAAGTAATAAAATATAAAAGTTGTATTATTATTTATGGTTTGTTTTTATTTGAAAGTATACACGCACACATACACACATATATATGTAATGTGTTTTATACACATGTGTGTTTGTTAGAAATATGTTTCTATATACGTATATTAATTAATAATTATATATGTGTGTGTGTATTAATTACTTTAAATTTATGTTTAAGACAGTTTCGTTTTCGTTTTCGGCCGAAACTAGGAAGATAACTGAAATTTGGTTTCGGTATTATAAACTTGTTTCGGTCTAATACTAAAAATAAGGATTCTTTATGAACTACTAAATCTCTAGTATATGTAGAAGTGGAGTATGGACGCCGCAAAGTGGCAGATTCTTTCTAAATTTTGCCCAGGCCAAAACTGGAATCACTTTCTGCTTTTCCATGTTTTTTTTTCTTTTTTTCCCCCAGAAAATAAACAAATAATCCAAATGGATAATTGTAAGTCTAAATTGCCTAAATCAATATTTTATGATATCTCACGAGGTCAGTGTTGAATTCAGAGGGTAGCCTGGGAGAACATTCCCCTCCAGAACACCGAAATCTTCCCTCCCCCACAAAATATTTCGAATTTTATGCTTATTAATGGTTTAGAAGGGTAATTTCCCCCGGAGTTGTAGCAACCACCGATTGTCTTAATTCAACGCTGCACTAGGTAAATCTAGGTGAAATTGCATTAAGCTCACACCTCATTATAAAATTTGTTTCGTGCATTCATGTTTGAATTAATGAAATAATAAAATGGCTTTGTTTTTAATAAAAGCAGTTAAAATTATAGATGTTGTAAAGATTATATGAGCCATTTTCTGAAGCATTCATTATTTCTGGGGAATACGGTGAAATTTCCTATTTTGAAAGAAAGGTCTACTTATACGTGAATTTATTTATTCTTTTACGACTTTTCTTATGATCTTTATACATTTACAATCAAAATCTACTGCTGAAGCCTTCCTGAAACACACTCCATCTTGAAACACTAAAAAACTATATCTCTAAAAATATAAATTAACAGTGAGTGACTTTAAAACAGTGAAGATAGTTAACTTTTTAAATATTAAGAGCCTACATTAGTAACGCGAAGACACTCGCAAGCTAATCTATTACTGAATAATAAATTGAAACTAATATTAATATTTATTATATTACGTCAGATAACATCCATCTCTAGTTCAAGGTAAGTAGTCAGAGTTATTGTCTTTAGTTAAACTTCATTTAATGTTTTGAAAGATATTATTATTAGGAATAAAAAGGAATTATTTAATATAGTTCCATTAATATTTTTAATGTAATTTCTAGCTAACAAAATGCTCAAGGGAGCTTCTAAAAAGTCCCAGGAGTTAAACAAGCTGTTGAGGATCTGAAAGCTGGTCGAATGACATCATGACAAGCCCGTAGAAATGGTAATATACCCACTCAACGAAACACGAATAAAAGGATGGACTTTTTGGCGGTTACTCTAGATTATCTGATAAAACGCTAAGTGAATATTCTAAGGATAATATTAAATTTAGCAGCTATGTTAAGAATGAGGGTGAATTTTCTCCAGGTACTGTTGTTACAATTAAAATAGACGAGCAGGGAAGACCGAGCTATGCTCGGTCAAAGTTAGCTTTGAGTTTAAATATCCTGACGCATGACCAAAATGACCCACTAATCAAATTTTCTCGAACATGTGACCTAGCCCAACAGTCTTCTCGGGCCCAAAAACCATAGGATGCAAAATTTAGTGTAAATAGTCTGAGCCGTTTTTTAGATAAAATTAGCTTGACCCAAAAATGATCCACTAACAGAATTTTCTCGGACATGTGACCTAGCCCAATGATTTTGGCGTACCCGAAACTCGTAGGATACAAAATTTAATCAAAATCGTTAGAGCCGTTTTTTAGATAAAATTAACTTGAGCCGGGTTGACCAAAAAAATGACCCACTAATTGAAAGTTCTCGAACATGTGACCCAGCCCAATAGTCTTCTCGTGCCCGAAAATGGTAAGATACAAAATTTAGTCAAAATCGTTTGAACCGTTCTTTAGATAGAATTAGCTTGACCCTGACCGTTGATGACCCACTAATCGAATTTTCTCGAACACCTAGCTCAATGGTTTTCTGGTGCCCCAAAATGGTAGGATACAAAATTTCGTCAAAATCGTTAGAGCCGTTTTAAAGATAAAATTTGCATATATATATACACACAAAGTTTGCTCGTATTAGAATATATGATAAAGAAGTCGAAATAAGCACAATGGTAATAAGTGTTTCCAGAAGTTGCCAGTCGTCAGAAAGGTGTGATAAAACATTTTATGAAGTGAATAAAATTAAATACATACCTGCCAATCTTCTGTTTGTTTGTTTTTAATCACTGAAACCAGAAAATTTAAGAAATAAAAAAAGTTAATAAATAACACCGTAAAAGCAAAACATATTCCATTAAGTATTTTTTCTGGTTCAAATTATGTTTATTTGACTTGAACAAAACGTTCGTAGCTATGACATTACCACAGTTGTTAAATTCCAGGAACAACTACGGTTTTACCGAAATTCTTAAATATAAAAAAAAATCAGTTCATGAAATTATTGTGCAGAGCATACAGTAATAAACATGGTTTTGGTGAAATGAATGTTGTATTGGTCATTCCTTTGTTACTTCTTGTTTATTAATTGTGAAACTTGAAAAAGTGTTTGAAGTATGAATGTTAAATGATTCATTATTTAATTATAATTCAATGTAAGTATTTAAAAAACTGATAACAATCAAATTAATAAAATTATGTTGAAACTGACATGGATAAAATGCATTGTCACCTTTAGGTACTGCTGGCAAGATCTAGACATATACCCTAAAAAGGCTGGTTATACTATGTCTTTTAATTACATGATTCATTAGACACGAGCGGTATTATGTGTTGGGTTGCATCTACCTTTAATCCCTTCTTATTATCTTTATGAGGTTTCTGGTTACAGAAGACTTTGTGATCGATTAACTTAGACAATACCTGTTAATATACAAGATTAACATTAAGATTTATAAATGCTACGCGTTGGGATTTTTGAAGCTTGTCTAACATATAGCCATGCTTTGACGCGAATAATAGAACCATCCCATTTAAACAAAGCATCCCATAAAAGATAATTTAGTATGTTTAACGTAAAATTTAGACCTAGAAAAGAATTATGCATTAATAATTAATCACACTGATTAATTTATAATTACATACCTGACAACATCGCACTAAATTTCCGTAGAATGTAGGTAATTTAACCGAGGTTAAACACGTTTCAAACTATAATTTAAAAAAAAAAAATGAATCAAATAGATTCCCCGTAAAAACATTAAATTAAATATATATTATTTTTTCAGATATATTTTCTGGTTAGAAACGTGTTTAACCTGGATCAAATTAACTCACATTCTACGGAAGTTTAGTTGAAAGTTGGCTGGTATGTAAATTATGACAAAAGGTTTTAAAACAAACAATCTATTTACAGTATCAACACAAAGTAAATTATATGAAAGGTAAAACATTTTAAATGCCAACAGGAGAATTTTTACAAATGAGAGGTCACTGAATTTTAGATACAGTGTAATATTTGCCCTTTTACATTTCCCTAAATATTTCACAATTAATTTTACTCAGTTAGATTTAAAGCATTAAATGAGAAATTAAGATTTTTAGTTACTAACATTCGAGTGCATAAAAAAAGAATAGTTACTACAGACAAGTTCTTCTGTTTCCCTAGATTCCACATAAATATAACATTTTTGGCACACATAAATAATTTGAATGGGAAGAACTGAATTGCCGTTGAGAGTAGTTGATTTTCGGAAACGTTTCCGTTTCCTAGTAGTTTTTAGAATTTATTAATCAGATTTTTCAAACAGTAATATTAGTTTTTAGGAGACTATCAATTCTCAATTAAACATTTTCAGCTGCGTAACTGAATTTTTACGCGTAAGAATAACAAAATATTGCTAATTTTAATGTTAACATGAATGTGGTTATTTATCATGTTTGTAAAACATATTTGTTGAACCTGAAAGTATTTACTTGAGAATGGAGAGCAAAAGTTATATTCTAGGTTAAGAAAATTGATTAATACATGATAAAAACTAATCGGAAACGTTTCCGAAAATCAGTTGCAGAAATGGGAAACTTTGTTATTATAAATGCTTCTTTAAATTTCGAAATTATATTAGTATTGAGGTTTATAATGAGAAAAAACACTATTCGGAATCGTGGGGTACCTCGAAAGGGGTTTTTCGTTTGTAGTTATATTAAATTTCCCTAGATTACGAAACATTTGTATTTTTTTTATAGTGTAAGCAAAATAACTAGATACGTTAATTTCAGTAAATGACATATTCGTTAAATTTCAATAAACTTCAACTTTTCCTTTTGTGATTTCGATATCTACTTTTAACATTAGTTAATCCCAAAATTGAAAAAAAAAAATCGGATCCGAAAGGTTTAAATATCGTCATATTATAATTTACTCCAACTGACCTTTTATTTTCCAACCCTTACTGTTCGTGGGGTTATCGCAAAATCTGAATATTTCACTATTAATGTTCAAAAACGAAAGAATAAAATAAGTTGTTGGGAGGGACTACCGCACAAGGCCATAACCAATGGGAGGGAACGGGGGAATCCCCTTCCGAAATTCCTGTCAGTATGTAAATATGCTAATAACTATAAGTCAAGACGGTCAACATTCGAAAATCAAGTACAGTCAAGATTCAAAAATCAAATTTCTACGCTAGCACGTCTTTATTGTTTGATTTCGTTAGTACGTTAATATAATAAATGCAATTTCCAGGAAATCTTAAAAATTCATTAGAATTTTGTGGAATGGGACTCTGTAAAAGCAGAATGTTAATGAAGTCAAAATAAAATGACTACAACAGCCTGATACAGACTGTGAGACTTGTTTAGTAAAAGAAAAAAATTAGTGCCATCCACCGGGACAGGGCCACTAATTGAAAAAAAAAAAGGCGTTAACTAAAAAATTGTCTTCCAGCGGTTACCTTATGGCCACCATTCTTACAAAGAGAAAATAAACTTTTCTTGCCTTCCATCAATGATTCCACTTTTGGTTGCAATAAGTTAATATTATAACAAGTTTATTTGGGCTATTTATTTTTAGAATAATACTAATAGAAATTTTAACAAAACAATTTTTAAATAAAAAAATTGTGCACTAGTTAAAAAAAAGGTGTCCACTTATAAAACCGCTATTACTGGCTACTGGCCGATAATGAAATTTCCCAGTTTATCCCAAACTTTTGAAGAATACAATGGAAGTTATTTAAAATATCCACAAACTTAGCTGTTTCGAATTAAGCTTCTCGGAAGACATTTTTGTTTGAAAACATACTTTAAAAATATCTAACATTAATTTGTTTGACAGTAATGTAATGTCCATAAGAAACAGACCTCAAATATCTCTCTTTTCTAGCTACGGCCTTGATACCGCATTTCTTATATTGACCATGACAAAATAATAAAATAAATACATTCAATGTTAAAATATTATTTTTTTTCATCATTTCGTCCTAAAAAGAAAAAGAAGCCCAGTATAACTAAATCGCAAATTGTGATGTGTGGTGGGGAAATGAATGACATAGAATTTGAACTGAATGATTGTTCTAAATAGCATTGATAGATGGCAGCACCAAAAATAACGGGAAATCTGGAGGAACAGTAGTTCCTCCGCCAAGTCAAAGAATATCAAGTCGAGAAAGCACAGCCATAAGCATACTTTACTCTTTACTGGAGGCAACTCAGGCCACTTTTGATCCCCCCCCCCCCCATATCTTTGCACTGGAGTTTTCTAAACACCTGAAACTTCGTTTATCTAGAATACTACGTTGCAAATGGGACCAAATTTTCAAATTCAGCTTTTCTATCTTTTCTAGTTCAGAAGATGTATGAACTCAAAGTTTCCATTTTTTTTTTTTTTTTTTTTTTTTTTTTTTTTTTTTTTACACTTACAAAAAAATAAGCTACATCCTGTAGCCCTAGAAACTTGAAATTTGGAATAAAGGTAGTGTTTAGGATACAAAATAAGGAAAAATTAAAATATCAGGAAAATTCGAAAAATAAAATTCGAAAAATTAAGAAAATTCGATCTTGTAGTTTTAGAAACTTAAAATTTGGTGTAAAGTTAGTGTTTAGGATTCAATAAAAGGAAAAATTAAAATAAAATCGAAAATAAAATCAAAGAATTTGTAAAAAATTTAAAGTTTAAAAATAATTCGATTTTGTACTCCTAGAAACTTGAAATTTGGCATAAAGGTAGGGTTTAGGATACAAAGAAAGAAAAAATTAAAAAATCTATAAATTTCGAAAAAAAAAATAGAAAAATCAAAAGTAGTTCGATTTGTTGGAATTTTCTGTAATTTTTAATTTTGTCTTTCTTTTTATCCTAAACACTACTTTTATGCCAAATATCAAGTATTTACAAAATATCAAGCTGCGAATAATACCTCAGATCGATAGCACCTTTCCTGGAAGCAACTGAGTGTACTTTTGACACCCCCCCCCCCTCCTATAACTTAGTGCTTGCCTAGGAACCTGAATATTCTTTTTATCTAGAGAATTTTGCAAAAGGAGCTAAAATTCCAAATTTTTGATACCTTCAAATTATAGGAACAGGGTGTTGGCTTGGCGAAAACCAGTGGATGGTGTCCAAAAAGAGCCCAAAATCAGAAAAAGGAAGATTACTTACAAAAAGAAGTTAAATCGCATCAAAAACATGTAAAAAATGTAGCCAAGTCTCGTTGCTCTTTTACCGTAAAAAGTTACAGGTAAGTTATTACACCTTACTATATGCCATGTTATGGGATGGGTTTATTTGATTAAAGCTAATTATGTACCTCACATTCTCGTGTCGTGCTGCGTGATTGCCAAGTCACAAAATAATCATTAACTAAAGTACTAAAGATGTAGACACTAGGAATGATCTGTGAATGAAAATTTCAGAGTTAATAAGATAGCTAAACTTGACTTTACACAATCTCAAAACTTTTTACGGTAAAAGAGTCACGAGACTTGGCTACATTTTTTATATGTAATGTTTTTGATGGCATCATATATTCATGGAATGTATTTTTAAATTTTTATTATAACTATTACACTAGTATATATTTTTTATACTAAATATTTAGTTCAATTAGCCATTAATTTTACGATTAGTAATAGTGAAATTATTTTAGCTTATATGCTAAAAAAGTATTTTTCAATTTCACATTATTTACAAATGTAAGTCTTACGAAAACAAGTAATCTTTATTTTGTTTCTGTTTTTCATAAATTTACTCCAAAGTATTAGTTTATGTTTTAATTATATCGTTTTATAAAATGTATTCATTTATTTTCCTTTATTCTTTATTTAAATCTGCGCTTCTCATTCTAGGTATACTGTTTTGCACGGGGAAAATTGATTTTTATTTTTTAATTAAACATTCAACAAACGTACAAATATACGGATAAAATTCCAAATGTAGATATCAGTTTAACAATAGATTTCTTCTTTATGCATCTTAAGTAATAAAATGCTTTAGTTTGTTTCCTTATGTGATTATCAGTTGAGGAAACTTAATATCCATTCGGAAGGAATTACATGCATTTTATAATCATATTTCTTTTTGTAATATTCATAAATTCATCAATCATCTTTTATCAATATTAAGTTAATAATTCATTATAAATTTAGATAGCTGAAATTTATTGATTCAAACATCTATGAAAAGCGTATATAAGAAATAGCTTTATTAGAAAATATATTAGGAATTCTGTGGGGGTACATTTTATTTCTTATCAAGAATGGATTTGTGTATATTTAAGTCAAGGATTTTCCTTCTTCTTCATCTTTTTTTTTTTCGTTGACATATTCTACAGCTTATTAACTCCTCTTATTTTTTGTATGTTATTTTCTTTTCTTTTGTGATTTTATGAAAGCATAAATTTACTTTTAAGCAAAGATTTAAAGGTCAAATTAACCGCGTTTCCTCAAATGTCCGAAGTTAGTATGCCCTGATAGTTGAATGTTGCAATCATTTAAGGCTATGTTCTCAAATCCAAAGGAGCCACTTTCTGACACAATTTGGAAATTATTAGGAAATTTTATTATTTTTATTTTTATTCGGAAACGAGTGATTATATTTTTATTTATTATATATTATATATTATTATATATTAATATTATATATTATAATATATATATATATATTATATATATATATATATATATATATATATATATATATATATATATATATATATATAATATATATATTATATATTATAATATATTATATATTATATATATTATTATATATTATTATTATTATTATTATTATTATTATATATTATTATTATATATATTATTATATATTATATATTATTATATATTATATTCTTATTTTTATTCGGAAACGAGTGAAATTTGGCATGTTTTCTTATTCAGAAACTATATCATCGAAATGAGTTTTCCATTTTTTGGAAAGGCAGAAGATATTTCAGAAAATACTATCAAAGTCGGCGTTTTGAACAGAATTCCCGACGTAGCAGCCCGAGAAGTGCGAAAAACGTGATCATTCTCTGTATTGGCTACCCACACAACAAACAGCAATTCCTAACAATAATTTTCGTTTTAGATTGCTCTGGAAGATGTTGTAGAAATAAATCCACTTCGTGATAGATTTTTCTGTGAATGTTGTAAATATCTACCGCGAAAATTATTTTGTGGGATTACTGGTAGCCAAGTTGAGAACACTCCGACCCATGTGCACAAACACACGAAAAAAATATCGTGTAATAGTCTGGAGCAGTGGTTCTAAAAGTGTGGTCCGGAAATCCCAAAGTGTCCCCAAGTGAGTTTTCGTGGGGTCCTTGAATTTGTCGCGTTCAATGTTAATTTTTTTTAATTACCTAGAATTCGAGAGCAGTTTTGCAAAATAAATAGAAGGAAAGACTGATAATATTGTTTAAATGTACTAGATAATAACTTTATATATTTCTATTAGTTTATATATCTTTTATTTGAAACATAGGGCAACTAAGATCTTTACTTTTGAATAACACTATTTTCGAATAGTAATTTTCGCTTTATTTAACCGCAGAAAATTGTTATATACTCTGCGATTAAACAAGATGAATATTAAATTTGAATATTACTATTTGAAAACAGTGGTACTCGACAGTAAGGTTCGTGTTCGTAGTTCGTATGCACCCTTAATATATTAATGAATATCAGTAATTTCAGTTTGCGGGTGTCCGCGAGGATACAGGAAGTATGAAAAAGGGTCCGTGGTAACCAAAAGTTTAAGAACCGCTGGTCTAGAGGTATACTTACAATGAATTCTCGTTTTCGTGTTATTTTCTTAAAGACAGTTCCAATACCAGAATTATCTTTTTGTGATCCAATCTATGACGAACATCTCGATTTACTTATATTAACGCTGTACCTTTCGTTAGATGTCTGCACGGGCACGAAGCTGGCCTGAAACTCGAGCTCGGCCGGGCTCGGGCCAATTTTCTTTCCTGAGACTCGGGTCGGACCTGGTCTTCATTCTTTCCCGGCGGGTCGAGGCAGGTCATTACCCTTTTCTGCAGACTCGAGTCAGGCCGGGAAAGACTTCTTTTTTTGAAGGACGTCTTTCTCTCCCCCCCCTCCCTCCCCCCCAAGCCTATGTTGGGCTGGCATTTTATTTATTTATATTTGTAAAAATAAAGTGATGTTGTAAATGTATTTAACGAAATCTATAGGAATTTAATTTGTTTTAATAAATTACAGAGAAGTATTTTTAAAAACCTACTTTTTTTTCTCTGTAGATCTTTTAAATTGCGATTTTCCTTTTAACGTATTATTCTTTCATTCGACTAGGGGGCTCTGCCCCCTACGAGCTGCGCTCGCCAACCCCCGTTCTGACACCGCATGATTTAAAAACACTCTGATTTGATCATCTCTAAAACGATTACGGAAGATTGTATTATAATTAAACAACCAGTGGCGATCTGCTGTAACAGGGTTTCCATTCATTTTCCTTTGACTGAGGGATTTTAAGGTCGAATCAACTGCTGTTGAAACAGATTACAACTGTAACTGTCACCAAAATATATGATTTAGCGCCAAACGTGCATAATCGTGGCGTCGCGTCACTTTCAGTTGACATCAGATGCGTTACACGAGTTAGTTTTTTCATCGGGGAATTTTTAATTCAACGCTTATTTGTCTTTTGATACTTCTCCATTACCCCGTCAATCAATTTTCATTAAAAAAAAAAAAAAAAAAAAAAAAAAACTATCGTTAAACTGTAACACCAAATAAACAAATAGAAGAATTTTGACATTGGAAAGGAAATATTATTATTTACGCTGTTTTAAAATTTGCAATAATGGGTAAAAGATATGTCAAAATAAATTGATCTCTCATGAAAATATAATAATTAATTGAAATTGTTTGGAAATATTGTTTTTTTTATCATTTTAAATGTGACGTGAATTTCCCTAGTTACTCGTATTTCTCTTTGTAATATTCACGCGCAAGTATATTTTTATTACGTCATTTTCTACATTTATTGCTTTTAACACGTGATCATTTAAATATTATTTTAAAGTTTTATTTCTGTTTTTAATAGTCTCGTGTAAATACATTTCTTAATTGAAAGGGAATCTTATTACGTGCGCTATTTTACAAATTGGCAACGGTTCAAATAATGGAATTTATGAAATATGAAATAAATCTTCGTCAAAATAATGAAAATTTTGAATAAAAAATTGGCAACGGTTCAAATAATGGAATTTATGAAATATGAAATAAATCTTCGTTAAAATAATGAAAATTTTGAATAAAAAATTGAAATATAACCTGAAAAAATTACTCAAATTAAAAAAGTGATTGCAGTCTGCACTCCGCAAACTTGTCAACTATATCCTTACAAATTATGGTTAAATTCCTGCGGATAGTTTTCGTTCCTATAAAACTTTTTTCAAAAAACTGTTTTGACGAACTTTGATTTTAAATATCTCTTAAAATAATTCTTCGATTTAAAAACTGTTTGCTTCAGCGTGTTTATCGAACATTTCTTTATAAAACTACCAATTTTTAAAATTTTACATGCAATAGTTTTCTAGATATTAGTCCAGAAAGACTTCAAGGCACAAAATCTTAATTGACAGCGGCGGCAGCGGTGGTTACTTTTTTTTAATATAGAGAGAAACTTAGATTGATTTTCTTACTGAATCAGCATTTGAATGTAATTTTCTAAGTTTTTTTTTTTTTTTTTTTTTTTTTTTTTTTAGTATGTTTAGATACGTAATTGTCTAAATTGTCATTGATATTATTATTATTCCGTATTCCATGAATTGCGGGCATACAATCTAAAAATAAAATAAATGTATGCAGAAGTAAGTGTACTTTTTCAATAATTTTAATTGTAGAATAATGTTGCTTCAGAAATATTGGCATGATTTATAGAAATTTTGTGGGGCCGGGCCCAAACCAAATTTTTAGATTTTATAATAGACCGGGTTGGTCTCGAGTTGGATTTTTAGCTTTAATACTAGACCAAGCCGGGCCAATAATGTTTTTGCATTGGCCGAATTTTCAAGTTTCAAAAAGAGCCGGCCCGGTCCGGGCCAGTAAAGTTTTATACGAGCTGGGCCCGGACCTGGAAATTTTGTCCTGAGCAGAATTCTACATTTGATACAGCAACATATTACAAAAAATATCTACATTGTCATCAATCAATGTGTAAATGCCTTTAATGTTATTTCACAGACCTCTACATTTCATGTTGTTATATTCATTGAGAGATAAAGCTATGCAATACAGATTTGCATAATCAAAACCAGTACAAGCAATTATCCGGAAAAACTGTTTGGCATTGACTGATATTCTTTGTTTAGCATCAGCACTGTTTTTCTTATTGTTATTTAACATCTCTATTGGCGTAGAAAAAGCTCTTCTCTTACTTATTATGCCGGTGATATTTAATAGACTGTGACAAGACCTATAAATCCACACATTTTTTGACACGTGAGTGAGTCACTTGACCAAAAAATTCATTCCTTGGTAGTTTATTTAATCCGCTTAAAAAATTTTGTAAAATAAAGTCTCCTACTGTCAACTAATTAAGTCTCGTGTTCTATTACTCTAAAACGCTGCTAATAAACAGAACGCCTCAAAAACTTTCTCCATTCTATTTCTCACAGCGAAAATGAAGAAAGCCTCGGGAAATAACAGATATCATTTCCTGGTATACAAAAAGCATCTATCATAAGGAAATGACAAAAAAATATTTAAAAAAAAATAATGTTTGTTTGTTGTGGATGTATTTCATGAAATCTTTTACCTGCAATCTACCTACATTATAACGCAAAAACATGTCCGTAAGTTACACTGACGTCATATTGACGGTGACAACACCAGACTAATAAATTGCGCAACTTCTAAACATCGCACAATTTCAATTTTTACGAATAGGGGGGGGGGGATGTTCTTTCAAATGCAATTTGTTTGAAAATTACATGTCAATTGACTGATTTTTTATGAATTTGAAAATAATTTTCAAGCATGAATTTCTTTTAAATGTAATGTCTTTCACGTGCAGCCCTATTACAAAATATTAACTCGTTCGCACTTAATACAATATAAATTGTTCAGCAATTGTTTCCGGCTAATATTCCATATCGAAATTAAAACTTCATCAATAATAAAATAAAATAAAATAAAATAAAACACACATTTAACAATTAACAGATATTTATAATCGATCTACGCGCTTAATCCACTAGTTATCAGAATAAAAAAGGTTTTTGTATGTAACGAAATCTTAGGTGATTTTTTTCAGCTATTAACTCCTGGCATGCGGCTAATGTGAAAGTATCGCTTTTAATAAATTCGAAAACTTTATTTGAATTCATAATTGCTATCTTTCATATAAAAATGATTTTTGATGTTGTTAGTTGGCAATCTAAAAAATATATATATTAAATGTAAAAAATCTATTACAGATATCGATTTTTTAAAAAAAAGAAAAGAAAAGTTTTCACCTATTATGTATCAAGCCTGGACGCTGTGGCAAAACCGCCTTCCCCTACCTCGGTACGAAATTTGACCCGAAGATAATCCAAAAGATGACTAGAAAGGTTTTTTTTTAAATCGATTTAGATTTATTAAATTTAACTTTGAAGTATTTTTTGTATGATTTTTTATGTAAGCTAACATTTCTGATAACATATATCTTCATTTCTAAATACAATAGATGCCGCTTAATGTGATCACGGTTAATGTTATCAATCACTCAATGTTATCGAAATCAGCCGAGTCCGAGCGCCTATATTTAATTCTACACTAAAATCAATCGCTTTGTGTGATCATTTTTTCTTTTAATGCTATCGCTTTTTCAGCAGACTTATTCCTGAGAAGTGATCAATTGAAAGTGAAGTTTAGTCATATTTACACAATTATATCTCTTATTACCACAATTATATCACTAATATCAATTTTACCTTTTACGTTGAAAAATGAATATATGTATGTATATACATATGTATATACGTATGTATATAATGGTGAATATATATATTGTTTTTTCCTCTGAAAAAATATTCTAGACTTTATGAAAAATTGAGTCAATCCGAACCCGACCCTCATTAGTCTAATCCCAACCCGAAACAATTAGAGTCCCACTGAGCCGAAACAAAAAAAAATTAGCGTTAACCCGACCTGAGTGTCAGGCTATTGCACATGAGTATAACTTGTTATAAATATTTTATTTGAATAAGTACGTACTTTATTTTAAAGAAGAAACAGTAATTTTATTTTTTTAAGAAAGAAAAAGTAGATTTTTCTTCAATTTTAAATTAAAATTGACCTTTAGCACTTTCACATCACCAATTATCAAATGCAACCTCATAAACTATATTAGGAAAAAAAAATCGCTTCGTTTTATCGATCGTTTAATGTTCGTTTTCGTCATTTATTTTGAACCCCTTACATATACGTAGTCCAAAAATTAAATATAGTTTTCTATTAGGATCATTCCTTATCATAAATTTTGCTGCAATAGTTTAAATAAATATATTCAACGAACTGACCGTCACATTACAACACATCCGTAGATGATTTCACAGTTGTATAATATTAACTCATAAGATATAACATTCATTCACCAGATCAAGGTTCTCAATTACTTGTTCTTCTCGGATAAAAACCGAAATGACCTCTTCTTATTCGTCTTTTGCGATGGAAATTAAATAATCGTAACCCAGTAACATACCTAATGTCATTGTGTCAAGGGTAAAGTAAACTAAACTGACTGACAGCGCATCAGTAGAAGTTAAGTTATAAGTTATTGCTCTTTTCCATGACTGAGGATAATTAACACAATTAAATATAACAAAAACAAAATTAACACAAATAAATATAACAACTTTTTTTTCCCCCAACTCTTTTTTCAACTTTTTTGAAGAAAAAAAACTAAAGTAATAGTGAAAAATGTAGAATCTTCAAATCTACGGCATAACAATTGCTACATCAATGTTTTTCCATGATAGGGGTGCTTTCATCATAAATAACACGATGTTTTTCCAGTGACTTAAGGCAATAAACAATATTGGGATTCGTTAAATTCTATGACCCCTTTATATTTGTTCCATTTCTTTCGAAGCTTCCTATATGTGTTATATTAACACAATTGCCTATTAGAATCATTTCTCAACATAAAGTGCGTTGCGATAGTTTTAGAAATATTCGTTTATATAATTGAGTCGGAGATTGTTGAACAGAACTAAGTCCTAGTTTTGAAATTTCCCAAGTTATGGACATATATTGCCTTCCTCCCTCTCGAACATGCATCCGGACTGAGTTCCTTTCTTCACGGAACAACCAATAAACATAAAAACACATTGAAACCATCTTAAAATGAGAAATGTCAAAATATGGACTTAGTTCCTTTCAACACTTACCGATTCATATGATGAGAATAATCAGTAAGATGGTTAAATGGGTATTATAACTCATATCTTAAACGTGTAATGAAATTTCCTCATGGAATTAGCATTTTTTATTGTTAATAAAAAAATTAAAGCTTGAAAAAACACAACCTGTGTATCACAGAAAACTGTTTGAAATGGAAATTATATATACCGTAAAATCCCGAAAGTAAGCCCCCCCTCGAATGTAAGCCAACCTCCCACTTTTAAGCAATTTTGGTTTTCTTTCTTTGGTTTTCTTTTCTGTCCTCTTTGTTGCTCTCTATTAACAATAAATAAATAACGAATCATCTAAATTGCAAACTCCCTCCATCGAAATTCATATTTCCCTCTCATCCAAAGAGTACAAAGTTTAAAATTTATAAAACTCTTATTGAAGAAATTTTATGTCCAACTTGTTGCCTTCTAATTTGTCACCTACGTTTTCTGTCTACTCCAAAAGTGTCTGCCCCGCCCCCCCCCCCCCCCCCCGCACACACACACACAAATTTTAAAATCCTTAAAACTCTATTTTTTTTTTAACTGCTGTATTTATTTCTCTTTAGTAACAATATTAATGAATAATCAATCATCCAAATTACCTCCCCCCACCTCCCAAAAATTCCACTTCCCCTCTGTCTTCTCACCCAGCAAATAGTTTAAAATCTTTAATATTATTATTATTATTTTTAAAATGTTGATCTATTTCTTATTTTGTAGTAAGGTAACTCATCTAAAATCATCATTCCGTTTGAAATTTTTTCTCTGTCCTATTCTCCTAAAGAAGAGGAGTGGATTTCTAAATATGCGAGAGGAAAGCAAAAATGTTCATCCCATTTGCAGTTTGGCTGTTCTTCCCTGAATCATGTGTATGTTTTATGTTTTGAAATAAATATGTTCTCTAAAATTTCCAATCTCTAAAATTTCCCATCCATTAACAAAATATCAGCTGTGAGAACAACCAAACTACAAAAAGACTAAAATCTTCCCTTTGCCCTTCCCCCCTCCATATCTAGAAATTCATCCTTTTTTCTGGGGATGGAGAATGGAACTTTAAAGGGAGAGTTAGATGATCATATATTTATTGTTGCTACAAAGTGACACTACCACATAAAATCTTTTAAAAATTAGTTTTAAGATTTTTAAGTTTGTGTGCTGAGGGGGGGGAAGCAAATTTTTAGAGGTGTGGAGGGGGAGAAGCAATTTAGATAATTATTTAATTATAGTTGCAAGAAAATTCTAAATATATATAAAAAAAAACTTTTAAAGACTTTAAAGTATATACTGGGGGTGAGGGGGGGGGGGCAAAGAAAATAAAGAGGACTTTTTGGAAGGGAGGAGGGTATAATGCAGATCGTTATCTAAATATTGCTGGGAAAAAATCACAAATAGAGCAGAAAAAATTAAGAAAACTATGCATTTTTGGTACCAGAGGGGGGCAAAGGTGGAAAACAGTAATTTTGAGAGCAGATTTAGATTATTGATTATTTATTGTTATACAATAAAATAGGAAATTAAAAAACATTATTTAAAAAATGATTTAATTTTTATTTATTTATTTATTTATTTATTTATTTATTTTTTTTTTTGGGGGGGGGCAGGATTTTAGGGTTGGGAATTTATTTTTATTTATTTATTTATTTTTAATCTACCGAAATACGGAAGATTCTCGCCCCCTTTTTAAAATTTTACAATTTTACAGATTTTAAATTTTACGAAATGCATTTGTAGGGGGAGGATCTTCATGAGATAAAGGTGGGGGGCAGGAGGGGGAGAAGCAGAGATTTTAGGAGGAGGGGTTAATTTAGGTGGTAGGTTGGAGTTATTTATTTTTAATATAGAGTATTTAATAAGTCTGAAAAGAAGTTTAAAATTAAAATATTATAAAGGTTAAACTATGCATTTTTGGTACCAGAGGGGGGGGGGGCAAAGGGAAGAAACAGTAATTTTGACATCAGATTTAGATTGATTTTAGATAGATAGTATTTATTGTTACAATAAAATAAGAAATAAAAAAAATATATATATTAAAAAAATGATTTTTAAAAAATTTTCTTTTTTTTTTTATTTGAGGGGGGGGGGGCAGGATTTTAGGGTTAAATTTATTTTTATTTTATTTTATTTATTTATTTATTTTTTAATCTGCCGAAATACGGAAGACTCTCGTTCTTTTTTTTAATTTTACAATTTTACAGATTTTAAATTTTACGCGATGCATTTGGAGGGGGTGGATCTTTATGAGATAAGGTTGGGGGAGGCAGGGGGTGAGAAGCAGAGATTTTAGGAGGTGGGGTTAATTTAGGTGGTAGGTTGGATTTATTTATTTTAATATAGAGTATTTAATAAGTCTGAAAAGAACTTTAAAATTAAAAAGTATAAAGGTTAAACTATGCATTTTTGATACCAGAGGGGAGGGGGAGGCAAAGGGGGGAAACAGTAATTTTGAGAGCAGATTTAGATTGATTTTAGATCGATAGTATTTATTGTTACAATAAAATAAGAAATAAAGAATAATATTTAAAAAATTATTTTTATTTTTTTTGGGGGGGGGGGGGGTGCAGCAGGATTTTAGGGTTGGGAGTTTTTATTTTATTTTATTATTATTATTATTTTTAATCTGCCGAAATACGGAAGATTCTTGCCCCTTTTTTACTTCTAAATTAATGATAAAAAACAGGTTTTTAAATGATTTTTAGAAAAAATCTCGATTATAAGCCCCCCTCCCAAATTTGACCTTTTTTGATTTTGAACAAGGGGGGGCTTACAATCGGGATATTATGGTATATAAACTTTCTGTGCAATTAAACCATTGAAACATCAGATATTGATCAAATATTATGAAATCACTATAAGAAATAGCAGAGGCAAAATTCAAAGTAAAATATGTAAGTTTTTATGAAATGAAATATGTAAAATACAAATGAAAAAACAAGAGTCAACTTAATAATAGAAACCATTTCATAATAAGCAATCCAAATGATTTAAAATGCAAGATGACAATATTTGATTGACAGAAAAACCAATGTAAATAGCCAAAATTACAGAATCAAATGTTATTACAATAGTAAAAATACAAAAAGTTATTGAAATGCAGCATAGTATAAAGATGCTAATGAAATAAAAGAAATACATCATATTATGCGCATATACAGCAGTAAAATAATGTATTTAATAATTATAAAATTATAAATTATGCGAAAATTTGGGCTTTTAATAGATGTGTATCTAAACGATACCTGCTATAACACAAATATTCTTAGAAATATAGTATACATATATATATATAATATAATTTTAAGGGTCAAAGTACCCGCCAAGATGAAATCCTGTTTAAACGAAATTTTTTCGCGCTCTTTTGTGATTTCGTCTTTGCAGATTTCCCTGTATAAAATTTCTTCTAAGTTCTTGGATCAATTTGCATTAAAACTCTTTTGTTATAATTTCTTTTTTTTCTTTTTTTTGTAAACTTTTATATTACACACTGTAAAAAATGTCCACAAATATTCCTGCGAAATAATTGGCTAAACAAATGGCTGGTTGTTCAAAAACAATTTCTTGGAAATTTCTACTGTCTTATTCTGAAACAATTTTGATAAATCTTAACAACACCAGTATATGAACGGTGCTTCCTAGATATTTCTGATTTTTTTAAGAAACACTCCTTCAAAAAATCGGACAACTGTCCACCCATTATTTCCTGGGACATTCCTGGATTCTTTTTACAGTGCAAAGTTAATATAAATATTGCAGGATTCTACATTAAGTTTTAGAGACGACTTATTTTATCTAAATTTTAGTTCAGTAATTTGGTCTAGATCCATGTTGTCCGAATAAGCTCCAAATGAGTGCTCCTGCAGAAGTATAATTCCACGTGACAAGTTGGAAAAGCATGCAATAGATGCTGTGAATATCGAGATATTATTCTGTGGAATCAGTGTAGGTTGTTATAGAGAAAGCTGATTTTAACGTCTTCAATAAAGGCTAGTTTGCAGTTATCCAAATGCTCAGAATAAGGAAATTGAAGCTGCTGAACTTCGAATTCACAACTACAAGTTGGAAAATCTTGTAATAGATACTGTGGATAAATCTATCATTTGGTTGAATCAGTGTATGGAAAGCTTTTGATTTTAAGGTCTTCAATAATGGCTAGTCTGTAGTTGTCAAGTTGAAAGTTGTTCAGAATGAGTAGATTTGAATCTGTCGAACTGCGAACTCACAAACTACAAGTTGAAAAAGCATGTAATAGATACTGTGGATATAAATCTATCATTTTCTGAAATCAGTGTAGTGAAAGTTTTTGATTTTAAGGTCTTCAATAAAGGCTAGTTTGTAGTTGTCAAGTTGAAAGTTGTTCAGAATGAGTAGATTTGAATCTGTCGAACTGCGAACTCAGAAACTACAAGTTGGAAATAATGTAATAGATGTAATAGATGCTGTGGATCTAAAGATATCATTTTGTGGAATCAGTCTAGGTACAATATAGAAAGCTTTTGATTTCAGTAAAGGCTTGTTTGTTGCTGTGCAACTGCTCAGAATGAGTATATTTGAAGCTTCTGAACAGCGAACCGACAAACTACAAGTTGTAAAAATATGTAATAGATGCTGTGTATAGAAAGATATCATTTTGTGGAATCTGTGTAGGTATCATTAAGGAAAGCTTTTGATTTTAATGTTTTCCATAAAGGCTAGTTTGGGTTTGTCCAGCTGCTTAGAGTGAGTTATGTGAAGCTGCTGAATTTCAAGCTCACAAACTACTTGCTAGCAAAGTAGAGAAAATGAGTTATGTATGCTTGAACATTTGGTACATTGTACTTTGAAGTATTTGTTAAAGACTTTTAATATCCATTCTAAGACGAAATGCAATACGGTTTTTTTGCATATGTAAGTTCAATCAACACGATATTATGTGACTAGTCTTGAGCTCGCCTGCTAAATAATTTCGAAAGCAGTTCTATTAGAAATGAAATCAAAGACTACAAGACATTTTCGCTTAACAACAGTCTTTAATATTAGTACTGTATATGTGCGGCCAGAATAGTTTTTCCAAGTGCAACGATTTACGCGGGACGGACGTCCCGATTTTTAGGGTTAGAAGACACGTACCGTGGAGTCACTGCGCAGGACGCCAAATGTCCGGATTTTTCAAAGTGCACAACCACTTTTATATTTTCTAATTTTCAAACAGGCATTATATATATATATGAAAATCTGATGTGGTTATTGTTTGAGTCTTTTAAATTAAATTGCAGTAAGTCTATCGTAATGGCACAATGATTAGAAGTTCTGCATGTCATAATGATTAAGTAATTAGCCATGCGGAGAATTCAGAGTTCAAGGCGTAAATTGAAAACGTCTTTTTTATACGGTTGTTTTAACATTTAACGCAATTTGTTGCGGTTAAAATTCGTAAACGATTGATGATTTTTCTTTATTGTAAGGTTGTTAATTAATAAGAAGACTTTTCAGTGTTTTAGTTAGAATTTTTTGCTACATTGCAGCGGCAAAAGTGTTATGTTCTTGAAAATTTGTTGACTAGGTATCATTTTGTAAAAAGTAATTGTTATAAAAATGTATGTTAGTTACTCCAAAGAGTGGTTACATTTAATAGACTTTCTATAATATCATTTAGGGATTGTTTAGTTCATACGAATTTATTAAAATGAAAGAAAACTGAGTTATATGTGTACATGTCCCGATTCAGAAATAGTTGCCTCGTACTTTTCTTTCCCATCTTGCTTTCTACCATACCCGATCTGGTAACACTAGGCCGCAACAAAATTTTGTCTCTTGAAGTGCGGTCCGACGCAATGGCGGGTCCAAGGGAGGGGCGATCGTTCCTCTCTTGGGAGATGATAAAGAGTTTATAGGTTCACATCACTGAAACACCCCAACCGCGAAATCCCATGTTAACCTATGGGATTAATTTTAGAAGCGCGATAATTAATTAATTAATATAAATATTAAAATACGGTTTTCACCATCAGAAAGTAGACGTCAGATACCGACGATGTTCGTTTTTTATTTTTATTCTTTCCTTAAATTTTAATTATTTAAAATATCCCTATAAACTTTGAAATTTCCACTTGATGAAATTTTATCTTTCTCTTAAAAATACTTAAAATGTACGGAGACAATTTTTAAAAACACACATCATCGGCATCTGACGTCTGTTTTCTGCTGGTGAAAACTGTATTTTAATAAATATATTAGGTAATGAATCATCGCGCTTTTAAGTTTTCGCATAGGTTAACATGGGAATTAGCGATTGGGGAGTTTCAGTGAAGCTAAAACGGATGCATTCGTTTTTCTTATGCTTCATTTCATAAAAATACTAAAATACGCTTATCACCACAAAATATTTTTTTGAAAAATTTATAATATATATATATATATATATATATATATAAGCATATTTTTACAACTTTTTCAGTTATAAAATGAATGAAAATTAGCAACTATAAATTTTCATTCGTTTTGTAATTGTAAAAGTCATAAAAATAGTCGTTAAGAATTTGACGGCCAGAAATTATTTCTTAAGAGTGTAAAATAATCCAGATTTCAGCCAGCTATCCGGAGCTACTAAATAAATGTTTCTTTAATAATTTTGGAAGTATTCCTTACAGAACTACTTTAAAAAATAAAGAAACAAGAAGTTTTATATGCAGTAAATCTTTTTTCAAATACCTGTTGCAATAATTCTGGACAAAGAAATTACATTATCCTCAGAACAGGTATAAACGACAATAATAAGTCTTTTAAATATTTTTCGTTCTAGAACGGATAAAGAATAGCTAAATTTCATGATGAAATGAAGTTGTTTCTCTTTTTGAAAAACTCGAAACATCATCTAGCTTTACTGAATTTCAGTAAAGGCTCTTTTAAACAACTATGGTAGAAAAGCTAAAAAGGCTTGTTTTATTCTAATATTTTATCTGTCCTTTTCAATGTAACAGCAATGTTGCGTGAATGGTAGATACATCGAATTTATTTTCGATCGGTCGTTAAAATGAGAAAGTCGCTATAATGGATTGTCGTTATATCATTCGTATTTTGTATAAGGAAAGGGCAGCTGACGTCACTGTTGGTTAAATTACTGTTGGATAGCAAGAAAAACCTGTCCGTTCGTTATGACTCCTACTGTACACATGAGATGGGGCGATTTGATTGATCTACGTTAAACAGGTCTATGATATGATTGGCCTACGTCGCCATAACGATTCCTGCAATGATCGCTACGACATAAATGTAGTGGTAGATTGGTTGATGGTGTTTGTTTGTAAACATGTCCTTTTCTTATATATCCTGTTGAGTTATTCTTTGTTCAGGGGGATTGTAAATTCATCCTGAAGGGTCCTCTTCCCTCGCACGAAAACACACGTTCACTAATGTTAATCCTGTGGGGCATTATTTTTCTAATGTCTCGCTTGCATTTCAGTATTTTTAAAGGGTTTTTTTTTTCTTTGCATTGGATACCTGAGAGCAATCTCTATTTCCGCCGTTTATTACTTTTTTCGATTTTCTTTGTGGATTTTTTTTTTTTTTTATGAAGATACTTTCACTTTCGGAACCTGCCCCATAGGATTAACATTAGCGAGCGTGTGTTTTCGCGAGAGAAGGCTGCTCGTCAGTAAACATCCCCATTCCGCTGACTAATGTTAATCCTATGGGCGTTGGATGCATTCGTATATTTAAAATATCTCCTCAGGAAATTAATATTTTTAACTTCTGTTTTTTGTGTACCGTTCTTAAAGCATGTCTCTTTTTTTCTTGGTTGTCAAATAATTTCTAAAACATGTGCTTAATTTATAATTTTTATGTGTTAAAATCTTATCGAAACTAAATAAGATTTTAACATTTCACATAAAATTAAGCATATATTTTAGAAAAAGTTTGACAACTAAGAAAGAAAGAGACATCCTTTAAGAAATGTACACAGAAAACAGAAGTTAAAAATATTAATTTCCTGATTAGATATTTTAAATATACGAATGCATCCTACGCCCATAGGATTAACATTAGCGAGGGGAATCGGGAAGTTCACTGACGAGCACCCTTAATGCTGTAACAGAGGTTCTTTTAGGGAGGATTTTTGAATAAAATAGTGACACACGGAAATAGAGAACCTCTTATTATATTATTTACACAGGAATTATAGAAAGTTCTTAGAGATATGTTTAATTTTACAATAAGATTATATCATGCGTGTTTCATATATACCTAAATATCAGAATTGAGTTTTCAGAGAAGATGAGCGTGTGTAATCGGATGATTTTTTCAGCCGATCCTGTAAGCGAAAGTGTATTTCAGGAAATCTCTCCGCTGTAAATTTCCTTTATCCATGGTTGATTCTTTTTTCTAATTCGGAAAAAGGTTAAAAGTATTTTAAGTTTGTAATACGGCCCTTTCCTTGAAGACTCTTTAGATCTGCCCTTGGTCCCGAGATAAATTTCTCCCCCCGCAAATACACAGAAAAAAATAAAACCCAATTTGAGTCGAAAGATTCTTAGGTATGTGCCCAAATTGGGCCATGCCTGTTTTGGTTACCACTGTGTATCCATTTTGGGCACTGCTAAATACCCAGTTTAAAAAAAAAATTGAAAATGGGTATTTAACAGTGCCCAAAATGGATACACAGTGGTAACCAAAACAGGCATGGCCCAATTTGGGCACATACCTAAGAATCTTTCGACCCAAATTGGGTTTTACTTTTTTTCTGTGTGTGGCCCGAGGTTGTTATTCCTGATCTAGATGCATCATCACCAGATAAGATACCAGACTAACTAAATATAAGACACTTTCGAAATCAAGCAGGGCTGTCGCTCTGCCAAGCCAAGCTTTAAAAAAAACGCCACACATACAACGCCAAGAACTGAACTAAAGACCGCTAATGCTTACTTACAGAAAGCGACTTTGCAATGTTAAATCGACAAAACATGCCAGATTAAAATATCAGATATCAAATAAACCAAGCGTCACAGAAAAATAAAACGAAAACTAGAAGAATCTAATGAAGAATTTCTTCAATTTAAGACCAAACTCATCTTCATAAGTGATTTATAAACAGAGATATAGATTTCTTTTAAAACGTCGACTTACTTAAAATGATCACTTTTTTCTTCGTCAAACTTTTTTGTTTCAAACAACCTACAGACCTTAATAACAGGCAGAATAAAAAAAAAGGACTGCATTTTTGGACAAGTAATTACGTAATCTATGTGCTTTTATAAAATCCAGTGTAAAAAAAAATTATTTTCTATCCTTAATTAACAAAAAACTGTTAATTAACTTGGCGATTAAAAAATTATGCCAAAACAGAGATAAAACCCGCCAACGACCATGTACCATCTGTATTATAGTAGCACAAATCAGTTACATGCTATAACCACATCAAATTTCATCTGCAAGTCAGCCATTTTCTTCTGAAGATTTTTTTTTTTTAAATAAAACTTCATAATTATAAGAACACACATTTTATCAGACAATTAAATATGACTGCAAACTGTGGCAGATGACTGTTTCCAACATGAATAAGTATGAGAAATTGCCGGTCAAAGATATCTGTCTGGGTGGCTCAGTCGCAGAGCGTCAATACGGTAAGCATAAGGTCCCAGGTTCGAGTCCAGGCCCAGGTCAATTTTTCACTCATGTTTGTTTAGTGTATTTAATTGTCTGATAAAATGCGTGTTCTTATAATATTGTAAAATAAAGTAATCAGACGTAGTGTTTATGCTTTAAAAATATTTTAAATATATAATTTACGTTTTTAGAAAGATCTTTAAAAATAAATTAGTTTTTGAGGGAAGATGTACCTTCTAAAATGTATACATTAAGACTTATCGGCATTTAAAATTTCTTTCCAAACGTAAACAAAATTTTTGAAATGAATTAAATGTGATTCATTTATTTCTAAAAAAAAAAAAAAAAAAAAAAAAAAAAAAAAAAAAAAAAAACACGGTAAAGGACAGGCATTTCGTTCGCAGGAATACCTTTCACGTCATTTTCCTATAAATTAATGAAATCCAGTTGTTAAATTATTTTTGTTTTAGAAGTGAAGTTTCCATTTAAATTTATTGTAACAGTACAATGTTTAATTGAATAAAATAATATAAATCTAAGAAATTACTAAGAAATTCCAAACATGCACAGGGCAACGCAAAAAAAAAATAAATAAATAAAAATAAAAATAAATAAATAAATAAAAATCAGCTTTCAGAAATTATAAAAATTGTTCATATATCTTAATTACAAGCTAAAGGGGGGTTTATTTCTATATTATTCTATATATAATAGTAATTTCAGCAAATATATTAAATTCCAATGCGATCTGTTTTAAAACACATGAGGAAAAATTTATAAAAAAGAATGGCGCGCCACATTTCGGGGAGGGTATGGGGAGGGGCGTGAACAAAATTAGGAAGTATAATAAGGCTATCTGTTTGAAACTTTACGATATTTTATAACACATAACATAAATTTTAAAAATAAAGCCGCGTCAAATATTATACGGGGGGGGGGGGGGGGCAGAGCGCGTTTTGCCTACAAAAGGAGGGGGTTACCCTTTTCTAAATTTTAACGATATCCGTCATGTCACATATCGTTACAAAGGGCTGTGACCACTTATTCATGTTATGCACCCCCACATTTTGCGCCCCCCCCCCGACACTAGTCATGTGATATATTGTTCGAAAGGCCTGTGACCGCTTATTCATATTAGGTGTCTTCGGGATCCATCCTCCCACTTTCAACTCCCCCCCCCCCCCTAAGGGGGCACTTTTCTAAATTTTGCCGACACCTCTAATGTGATATATCGTTGGAAAGGTCTGTGAACGCTTAATCATATTATGCAAGGGGGGGGGGTATTTTCTAAATTTTGCACATACCCCTCATGTGATACTTCGTTGGAAAGGTCTGTAACCGTTTAATCCTATTATGCATCTCCGGTGTTCATCCCCCCACTTTGCCCCCAAACGCGATTAGCTTTCACCACCAGGGGGCGCTTTCCTATCTCTGTTTCTATGGGTCGGATCACGACGGGGTATGGCTCACTCGACTCTACATCTATAGAGGTTTCCAATTTTAGTTCGTTTTTCACCACCAGGGGCACTTTCCTATCTCTGGCTCTATAGGCTGGATCACGACGGGGTATAGCTCATTCGACTTGACATCTATAGCCTTAACGATATCAGTGCCCGAGGTTCATATAGAACAGATTGCGGTACCTGGTGGTGGAAGATGGAACTTGAGCGTGCGCAGCACGAGTGCTATACGGTGCCGGAGGCAGCGGGGACCCGTGTCGGAGGTTCGTTTCGTTAGAGGTTTATACTATTCGATGTGCAAATTAAGGGATTATCCGGTGCCGAAAGCAGCGGGGAACCAGGTCGGAGGTTCGTTCGGTTCGAGGTTTTACAACATTCAAGGCCCCGATGTAAATTAGGGGCCCGCTAGCGGGCGAAGTCAGCTAGTGCTAATAATAAAAGAGCGTGATATCACGTTTGATTTCAAATGCAGCGCTGACACGCTATGTACGTATTCCATTTTTATTCATTTCATGGATAAGTCAGTGATATTTTTTAACGGAGGATAACAAGTATTATAACAAGCCACATTTAGTATGTTGTTTTTAAGAGTGTAATTAGTTTAATTGGAAAATCTACTGGTATTTCTAGTTAACCCTTTAAACAATGACTGAAAGTAAAATGTAATTTTAAATTATTTCTCATGTTTAGATTATTTAAATTATGCTTAATCTATTTTTAAAAAAAGAAATGATATCTACAAAAACAACTTTTCAAAAGTAATAAAAGCCAAGCGTTAAAAAAAAAAAAGTTGTGGCTAAAAAATGGTGTGATATCAAATTTCCAAGCTATTATATTACTTATTTAACTTTTTTCCATTAAATAAGTTATATATATAAGTCGAGTGCCTACGTATATGTTAATAGAAATCGTTTTCTCCTGCACTAAATACATCCTAACGAGTTTCTGAAAATTCAATTTTTTTCAAATTATGCATGATGGGCTTGGCGGCCATCTTTCCATATTTCTAAGCACCCAAATTTCTAAAGTAAAAGCGTAATATGTTTGCAATGTAATATGTTTATAACAATTTCGAACTTCAGATTTTAACTACGGACAGATAAATTAGATAATACTGATATTTTGAGAAATTGATTTTTACTAGTTTGAAATTATTAATTACTCTAAAAAATAAATCATAAGATGAATCTTTAAGATAAGTCATCATTATCTTAAGACACAATTTTCAGAGCATACAAGTCTATAAATGAAACGCTTAAAATATTTGCTTAAATAACAATTTTGAACTTCGGATTTTAACTACGGATTTGGGTGCTTAGAATTTTGTGAATAATATGGAAAGATGGCCGCCAAGCCCATCATGCATAATTTGAAAAAAATTGAATTTTCAGAAACTCATTAGGATGTATTTAGTACAGGAGAAAACGATTTCTATTAACATATACGTATGCACTCGACTTATATATATAACTTATTTAATGGAAAAAAGTTAAATAAGTAATATAATAGCTTGGAAATTTGATATCACACCATTTTTTAGCCACAACTTTTTTTTTTTTTAACGCTTGGCTTTTATTACTTTTGAAAAGTTGTTTTTGTAGATATAAAATTAAAGTAGAAAGAACAACAGAGAACTAAATCCGTTCCTTTTAACTATAATCTTTAGATCACGACAAGCAGTTTATTTAATGCCAATTATTAAGATTTAATTTTCGCTTTTCACTAACCGTGACCATCTACATTACAAAATGACCGTACACAATTTCACCTAAGTTGTATAACATTCACCTATGAGACGTAATATTCTTTGTCCAGATCAAGGTTCTCGATAACTCGTTCTTCACGGACAGAATTGAAGACCGTAATGACCTCTTCTTATTCATCAACTGCGATGGAAATTAAATAACCGTAACCCAGTAACATACCTCATGGCATTGTGTCAAGGGTAGAGTAAACAGAATTTGACATTCGCATCAAAACCTACTAACACGCTGCCCAGTCATGACCGAAAGTTAGTATAAAGTTTTTAATAAATTGCAGGCTATTATTAGCTAATAAGATAATCGGTTATATAAAGTCCTTTCATTGGATAAAAGGTATATTTATTTACTGATGTTGTAAAAAAGATATATAATTGTAAAATTTAAAGTGTCATTTCATGAGAAGTTTTATGATGGCTTATTACTTTAATTTATATGCACGTAAAGAAGAATGTATTTCGTGATCCAGGAGAAAAAGATATATGGTGGTAAAAATTTTAATTTGGTTTAATGAGAGGTTTTATGATTGCTTATTACTTTAAATCCGTTGCAATGTAAGTTACACATACAATGTAACTTCACAAACATTATTACAAGGTCCGATATCATCATAATGTATGTATGGTGAATTCATATAAACTTAACAAATCGCAGATGCTTAATAGATAATCTGTTACATAAAACTATTTCCTTGAATGAAAGAAGAATGTATTTTGAAAATGTATTTTTGAAATTAAATATTTAAACTTTTACACTTTTTTTAGTATTAAACTGATTGTGACCTAAAAATTAATACACGCATACGTGTAAAACCACTTTTTGTAAATTTCTTAACGTGCTACTATTTTTAAAGTTAATTTTTCATCTTATTATGCAAACTTATGTTAAAAAATCAAAATCAACGGCCATAATTAAGTCATTGTCATGTCTCGAAAATCAGCTCAAAACGACAACTTTGATGTCATTTTCTGGAAAATTGGTTACTTTTATGCCAACACTAGAAATGAAATCGGATTCCTCATTCTTTAGAATAACATCCAGGGTTGCTTTTTGAAGAAAAATCAATAGCTTAAACACACTCTTTACTCAATAAATATTCATTTCAATGGACTGTTATATTTCATTTTATTCAAGATGCCACTCATGGCTAACTCTTAAAACAGATCCATATCACAACAACTGCGTCACTGCTGAAATAGAACGCAGACGATAAATCACATTGCCAAAACACATGGAATAAAGATAAGCGAACAATTATGTTAAAAAATCAAAATCAGCGACCATTATTAAGTCGTTGTCATGTCTCGAAAATCGTCTTAAAACGACAACTTTGATGTCATTTTCCTGAAAATTTGTTGCTTTTATACCCAAAATAAAAAATGATATCTGATTCCTTAGAACCTCCTAAAAATTTTATTCTTTTACCAAACAAATAATTTCATGAATGAATCGAGTTTAACTTTGACAATATTCTTAATTGACATTCTGCAATTTTTTAAAACAACTAATAAATTCATGAGATGTGTCTTGCAAAAGCTCATAAAAAATACATATGTTTCATGTTTTCAAGGTCATATAGAATTCTTTTTTGAAAATTCTAGAGTTGGAAGGAGGGGGGGAGGCGAGAAGATGTCGCAATTTGATTGTTTCAAGGTAAAGAATATAACCAGTTTCTGGTTAGATTTTTATTTTGATAATGGATTGTTTTTCCCCTGTGGGTATCTAAAGAACTTAGTATCTTCATCTCTTTTTTTTCCCCCTTCTTGTTTAACGATTTCCAACTCTGTTGTAAAATGTATATTAATTCAGTTTGTCGACCTGTCCCTGCTTTTGCTTGTGGGTCCATTGACGTTCTAACTAATAAATAAATTCTCAATAACTAAAATAATGATAGCACAATGATATCAATGAGAAATAATGAAATGCCTTTCAAAAAACTTTATATTTAATAACTTTACACAACGGTTACTCAAAAAACGTTTTCATAATAGCTAAAAATATATGAATTTATATATGATATTTTGTAATTTTAATTTGTATATTTGGCTCATTTTCATTACTTGAATTTGTACCCTTAATTAACTACGCTTAATTAACTGAAGATCAGGGGCCTCAACGCCAGCTCTACCAGTCATTGTTTATTAATCTCACTTTGCATAATATTTAGTACTCTACAATTCGCGATTAAATTTTTTTACGTTATATATATACATTTATAAGCATAAAAGATTTCCGAAAGCTTCCTGAAATTTTAAAAGTGTCACATTAAACACGGTTTATGCAATAAAATTCTGTTGAACTGCTCATTCCAGTAATTTTTAAGAATGAAAAGTACATTTCTTGAGGGGTCCTCACCCCCTTGTTAAGTGGTCACTTTAATTAATATGTTCTCAATTTCCAGTAATTGTGCTATTTAAAGATTCGACTATATGCATGGATGCGTTTTACTACTCTAATTTCATTAGATTAACCATCTCCTTGTGCGGTAGATTTTATCCACTCCTTAAAAAATACTTACTTTTCAAGCGCGAAACATCCACATCTGTTGCAGAAATTGAATAAAATCTCGTGAAAAAAGTATGCTTATACAAAAGTAAACGCCTCTTACGACACTGGCATCCAATATACACATCCAGCGTTTAGATAATTTTCGCTTGGAAAAAATATTTTGTTGATCATTCTATAGTAGTTAAAAAATAACTTTTATCCAAATGAATACTAGTCTATTTCAATAGAAATACAATACTAAAATCACCCGAAAATAAATGATTTTGCTAATAAAATATTGCGCCAAATTAGTGCGATTTACTTGAATTTTATTATTTTGGTATGCTTTGAAATACAGTTGCTAGGCAACGATTAAATGAAAGTGGAAAATAAAAATAAGTGCATTTTAAAATTGTAAAAAAAAAAAAAATATATATATATATATATATATATATATATATATATATATATTCTATTTTTCGAATAGGTGCATAAAATTTTCTAATAAGTTATACAATTAATTCTGAAAATCTGATAAAAGTATTGGCAAATTTTCAAACTACAAGCTATAATTTAAGACCTCCATATCGAATCTTTAACATTCATAATTTAATGTTTAAATCAATTGTTAAAATGGGCCATTTTTCTTTTAGTGAATAATGAAATTGTAAAATCATCCGAATTTTCATAGAAAAGAATTGTGACATGAAAAGAAATATTCTATATTTTTCGAACGAATTAACCAATTTTCACCAAAAACTACACAACTAATTCCGGATACTTCACCAGCATACTTACTTAATTACAAGCTAATCGGATGCTTTATCTGGCAATTATCGCAGAACAGAGAGACAAACAGACATCAACTTTTTGGTTCTCCACAGTGAGCTTCAACTGGCGATTAGTTTATGATAGCATCATATTTTCTGCATTAGGTTTGTATTAATTCTATGTTCTAAGCAATATCGATTGGACTAATTCCTATGGGGAAAGACCTAGTAAATAAATTCTAACAGATAAAATAAAAACTGTCAGTATTTCAGATTTTATTTACACATCAGGGTGGTTTAGTTAAATAAGTAATTTTTAACTTTTAAATTTTTTTTATGCTGAATGTTCCATACTTAATATGTTATCTCCATAATTGCATACATTCGTATGTGCTTAACATACATACATATTATATACTTATATCCTTCTCGAGTGCTTACAGAAATCCTATGAAATACATACATACGAAACGGGCTCGGACTCAAAGTGATTTTTTTTATTCATTCATAACTTGGGAGAAAAAAAAACTTACTGTTTGAGTAGCAAGAATATAATCCAAGTTTCTTAAAATGTTTTGCAATTCTTTAAAAATCAGTTTGAAAGGCAAATGAATTGTTATTGATGGGATATAAAAAGAAATATTCTATTCAGTGTTAGTAATATGCAGTGGGATATTCCCTCTATCCTCTCTTTTTGTTTCAAGTCCTTTTCCAGAATTACTAGAAAACAAAACTCGTGTGTCTTTCTGCCACAGGTGTACAATGATATTCTAAAAGAATAAGAATTGTGACTTTTGCAGATTTCTGCCAGTGGTTGGGCATAAATAACAAATTCGCCATTTTAAACAGATTTTCAGGGACATGAAAATCACGAAGCGTCGTCATGAGACAGAGTATTTGGGATTGATACTTACTTCTATGTAAGAAAATATTTTTAGATGAGAAAAATTAATGTCGAAAATTTTTTTTAATGTTATTAACAGTTTTCTACTACGTATTTTTGGTATCGGACTCGGGTTTTGATGATACAAAACTTTTTTGAGCTCAGATTTCAAATTGTCGGTCTCAAGCGGGGATTAGCTCCGAATTCGTCTCTAATACATACAACTTTCAATACATTCAATAGATATAATAACCCTTTTTTCAACAAATCATAGAAATAGAGACATTGTTTGACTTGAATTATTTGACTTTTTATGAATATCATGATATCGTAAAAACATTAAAATGTAACTTTGGTGTTTTAAATATCTTATTTAAAATATTATCAGTACAATCGAAATAATGTGGTATAACAGTTAAAAAAAAAAAAAAAAATAAAAAAAAAAAAAAATTGTCAAAAGAAATTGTTGTGAAATATTTAAAAATGTAAAATTATTAAAATAGTTTTAGTTTTTTTTTTTTATTATTATTAAAAAGTTTCTTTATAAATCAAGTATCAATTTGTCTACATAAAGTATAGTCACGTTATTCAAAAATATGAACAATCATGCCATTGATCCCAGTCGAGAAAATGTTGCAAAATTTTTATAACAAGAGTGTGAAATTTGTTTATATTTTCTATTAAAGTTCGTTCATTAATCCACATAATGGTTCGAGAAAAATTCCTTTCTTTATATATTTTTAAAATATGCTTTCAGTTATATTGTATAATGTCAAGGTAAGTCATTTTGATCAACTACAGCGGGAATAAAAAGGTAGTCATTCATCTTTCAGTTATGATGTATGACTGATGACAGAAGCATATAAATCATCCTTCTTTGACTTCTAGAGTTATTTCAACATCAGACAGCAAATACAAATACTTTTTTTCCTTTTTTTTTTTCAAACTGGCTACTTTATGATATATTTTTTTAATTCATTTTTGTTCGGAAACACATGAAATTGGCATGTGTGTCTTATTCAGAAACTTTGTAATTGAAACACGTTTTCCATTTTTCGGTAAAGGCAGATCTTTCAAAAAATACTGTCAAAGTGGGCGTTTTGAAACGAATTTCCGACGCCGCAGCACAAGAAAGGCAAAAAACGTGTCATCACGTGACACGAGTAGCTTATAACTCGATAAGTAATTTAGTTATCAAAACCTGGAAAACTCATTTCGATTCCAAATCGCTTCCATACTCGGGCCTGCCAATTTTATGCCATTTCGTTTAAAAATGAGTCAGAAATTTTCGCGTATTTGAGCATTTTATTTGATAACCACCTTAAAGCAAAAGTCTTCAACGTGTGATTAGGGGACCACAGGGGGTTTTCGAGAATATTTTGGTGCTCCACCAAAAAATCTGGGCATTACAGTCAAACCCCGATTTAGTGCCATCTCGAAATAGCGCCAATTCCGATTAACCGCCAATTGCGTCTATGAACAAATCTGCCAAATAGGAATTTCAATGTAATGTATCCGTTAAAGCGCCAACTCGATATACCGCCGAAAAAAATTTCTAGAAATTACTGTATTTTCTTTGCATATCTTTCTTTTTAAAATTTTTTGTTAGAATTTCAAAGGGCACCCCCTTTTCATGTGTCTAGATGTTTTCAAGCTGAATTCAAACTTTATTGAATAGCAAAGAATTCATATTGTTCTCAACACTTGCCAAAATGCACCTGCTACCCATTCTACCTGTCATTCGGAGAAGAAAAATAACGCGCGCTGAGGTGCCGAGCAAGTGAAAGTTCTGATTCAGACTGGCGAGTCACGTGATCCGATGCGCCTCTGAAGCAGGGAGAAAACAAAGCGTGGAACGCCATTGGCGAAAGGGTCTCTCCTCTTTCAGGTGAGAACAATGTAAAAAAGAACCTCTCCCTGTACTTTATGTCGATTTCTAGAAAGAAAACGGCGTGCAATGCAAAATCTCTCATTCAAAATTTTGGTCGGACGTTGATTGAAACATCGAAGAATTCACCAGCTAAATCTGTAAAATATCATCCTGTCTCTTTTTTTTAACTCATTATGACGAAAAGAGCAGTTTTATCAATTTCGGAAAAGCGGGAAATTTGTGAATATAAAGAAAGAAATGTGAATGTGTCGCAGCAACACATCTCCAATCATTTCTCTATACTCTGGAAAAAGCCTGTTAGCAGGCGCTGCATCGGAGACATTTTGATGAATACAGAAAAATGGATTAACACCAACGAACTGCAATCATCTGTAAAAAGACTGAAAACAGCGAAACATGAAGACTTAGAGGATGCCCTTTGCACATGGATACAGCAAATGAGTGCTAAAAATGCTACCATAAACGGAGATGTCATCAGAGAGCAGGCAAAAGTCCTTGGCCAGCAAATGAATATTAAAGATTTCGAATACAGTAGTGGCTGGTTAAACAGATTTAAAACGCGACGAGGATTCTCTCAGTACATACCAAGTGGTGAAACTGCAGGTGTTGATGAAGATATTGTGTTAAATGGTCGTAAAAAACTGAGTGCGCTGATTTTAGAATATAAACCAGAGGACGTTTACAATATGGATGAAAGTGGCCTTTTTTACCACAATTTCGAGTGGGCCTGCTATAGGATGCAAAAAAAAAAAAAAAAGACCGTGTGTTTCTTGTGTTCTGTACGAATAGTGATGGATCTGATAAAAGAACTATGACAGTGATTGGAAAATCAGCTAAGCCACGATGTTTTAAAAATTTTAATCCTACTCTTTATGTAGATTATGAGAATAATAACAAAGCGTGGATGATTTCAGCATTATTTCAAAAATGGTTAGCGAATTTCAACATAGAAATGAAAAGAAGCAAACGCCATATTTTATTGATTTTGGATAATGCCCCTTGTCACAAAGCATATCCAATGAGCAATATCCGCCTTGAATTTTTACCTCCTGACTGTACTGGATTTTTGCAACCTTTGGATGCGGGTATAACAAACTCATTCAAAGCTCATTATCGAAAGTATCACGTCCGCCATATCATTGAAAAAATCAGTAAAGATGATTTTTCTCCAATCTTTTATATGATGCTATTCGCATGATAAAAAAAGCATGGGATGAAATTTCATCAGAAACTATTGTTAACTGCTGGAAACACACTGAATTGATTAAACCTGAAGGATCTACTAAAAAACAAAACAGTACAGCACTTCAGGAACTACAAGACGAAATACACAAATTAACAGATATTGAGCATTCTCTATCGGCAATTGAGTACATTAATATAGACAAAAGTGTTTCAACATTTGAAGATTTGACAATCGAAGAAATTGTTGCCAATCAAAATGAAAATGAAAATTCATCTGACAGCGAATCTGAAGAAGCTGAAACGGCGCATATTACATCTGCTGAAGTTAAAAATTGCATTGGGAAAATAAGAATTTTCTTAGAAAAACATGCAACTGATAAAAAAATGATGAACAATCTTTTAGTTGTAGAAAAAGATATTGAAAAAATCAATATTGAAAGGAAAACTCAAACTAGCATTTAAAAATATTTTCCTGTAAAAGATAATTAAAGTAAAATAAATTCAGTGTTAGATTTAATGTATGTGTGTGTCTATTATGTGCATAATTATTTACTTTATCTAAAATTGACTATATAAAGAGGTAAGTGCATGTTAATTTCATACAATAATTGGATAATTTTGAATCATGTAGCATTAATTATATTATGTATATTAATTATATTATATTAATTTATACTATCATAATATACTATATACTATTGGATAATTTAATAATAAAAAGGCATTATGATATTTATTTTTATAATAATAATAATATTAGTGTAATAGTATGAAAATTAATTTTTATTGTATTCTAATTCGATATACCGCCAAACTCGTTATAGTGCCAAAAATTTCTCGAACGGATAATGGCGGTATAACGAGGTTTGACTGTAATTGCATTTTTTACGTTTTATTAATAAAACAAAAGTAATACCCAAAGATTCTTTTATATATTTATAAAATTTTAGATGTTTAGTTTCGGAAATGTAAATCATAGAAGACATTGGTTGATTTTCAATAGATGTTTTTAACACTTTCCAACATAGTTGAAAAGTTTTTATGAATTCGGTTTGTATGTCTGTCGTAGTCTTTCCGTGCTCTAACTCACGTAACTATACTCGGATTGCTATGCCATCGGTATATGTTATTGAGATTTACCATAGTTTGTTCGTTATTGAAAATGAAATGTTTAGCACGTATAGTTCATTTAAGGAGACACTCAAAATAATTCCGTTACAGTACGGTCTATGGGGAAAAATCGTTTCCGGTGTACTTTAATAATGTTACTCTATTTCAAACCGATTGAAATGGATATATAGGGTGTCCCAAAAGTCTCCGTACAACTTCAAAAATTTATTACAAAAAAAAATAATAGGCCTACAGCAAAAATAATTACAACAGTACATAGAGTAACTTAAAAAGTTCTTTTCTTACTGCCTTAGTAAACTTCAACATGAGATCCTTTCCTAGCACGAAGAATATCAAGACGATATTCCAATTCAATCCACGAACGTTTTAGCATGCTAACATCAACAGCAGCTACTGCTGTTTGGATCTTTTGTTTCAATTCCATGAGACTATTAAATTTTGTTCCGATTTCATCAAACAGTTGTAACTACTGTTGATGTTAGCATACTGAAACGCACGTGGATGGAATTGGAATATCGACTTGATATTCTTCGTGCAACGAAAGGATCTCATGTACAAGCATACTAAGGTAGAAAAAAAACTTTTTAAGTTACTCTATGTACTGTTGTAATTATTTTTGCTGTAGGCCTATTATTTTTTTTTGTAATAAATTTTTTGTAAAAAAATGTTGAAGTTGTACGGAGACTTTTGAGACACCCTGTATATCACTGAAGTGAACTACGAGAGACTTACTATAGAATACGGTACACATAGTATTCATCGTTCATTTACACACTGAAAAAAAAAAAAAAAAAAAAAAAAAAAAAAAAAAAAAAAAAAAAAGTGTTGATTTTACAGTATAATACTGGCACCCGAGCTGCCAGTATTATACCATAAATTTAACTGTAATAAACAGTAAAATAAGCAGCAATACGCTACCGCGCATGCGCGGTAGCGTGTTACTGCTTATTTTACTGTTTATTACAGCTAATTTTACAGTATAATACTGGCACCCGAGCTGCCAGTATTATACTGTAAAATCATTTTTTTTAGGTAGCTTTCAATACAAAAAAGTATAAAGCTACCTATTGCAGCCGTTCGGAGGAAAGCAGTTCCGGAAAATTTCGATATATTTTCACCGATCATGACCTCCAGACCCCAAAACCACCCTCCGTTCAAATGTTGATTATATATATATATATATATATATATATATATATATATATATATATATATATATATATATATATATATATATATGACCTATGTCATACGATAACGCTCGTATTTATAAATGAATTTTGATGAAACTAATTCTGTGTATTAAGCTAACCAATGTCTCGACCGAGTTCGTTGGCCAGCTTGGTCCGCCATTTTGTTTCAAGATGGTGGCCATTTAAAAATTTAAAACTAAAATAAATATACATAAAAGTTAAAAATTCAAATTTATTTTTTAATTACGTGTTAGGCCTTGATACAAGGATTCCAGAGCATTTTTTGGTTTACCTCTATCTTAAAAAATGGCTGAGATAGAGCAGTTTGAAATTCTAGGGTGGCTGACATTTTGAAACAAAACAGCACATTAACGCGATTACTCGCAAATTATTTTCTTTCATTGTTGTAATAATTTTCCCAATCATACGCATAAAACTATACATTCATATCTGTTAGCGCCAAAATTGGCGACAAAATTGGCGACATTTGGCGACCAAAATAAGCATAAATGAAGCCAATTTGGCTATTGCTCAATAATTTGGTGAATTTGTTATTCAAATTCAGTATTAACGAATCTTTTGTAAACGTTTTCTTTGCATTTTAACTTGCTGTTTTCGTGTGACAATAGCTAAAATTTTAAAACGAAGATATAGGAAAGCTACCTTTTCCTCCCGGTACAGGCCGGAAGGACTTTTTTTGCAGTGCAGTGCAGTGCAGTGCTGGGATACAAAAGAATACGGTTACAGTAATGTCTATCAATAATAACTGAATAATAATTGCTGGAAGTAGTTTTCAGTTGTGGTAGGTGTTTTTAAATTTAACTCTGTTTTTGAATATTACTTGGTATAAATAAATTCTATATATATCCTCTAGAGGTCTGCACAAAAGATCTCCAGTACATTTCCATTTACTGACGGAAACTGATGAAGGGGAATTTTCCTATGTGCTATATGCGTTTCCTAACTGAATTAAATTTTAGAATAATGTTGTATATATACAAACCTATAGTCCTATACAGGACTGCACAAAATAATTCGGAAGCTTTTCCGACTAAACACGGTAGTTGCTGACATTGGATTTTCCAATGTGCTATGCGTTTCCTAACTGAATTAAATTTTAGAATACTGTAGTATGTATGTTACGGTCAATATGATTAATCCTGTCATTATTAACAATAACCGGCTTTTATGTCCTGTCATTATTAATAATGACCGGATTAATCATATTGACCGTAACATATATACAAATCTATAGTCCTATACAGGACTGAACAAAAGAATTCGGAAGCTTTTCCGATTAAACACGGTAGTTGCTGGCATTGGGTTTTCAAGTGTGTTATGCCTTTACCAAATTGTTTAGTTAGAAAACATCTTTATGCTGTGAAGTTTTTTTACAGTATTCTGAATGTGTTGGAAAGTGTTGAATAATCTATGTTGGATGCATGATTTATCTTCCTTGTTACATATTTATTTAGAAAACAGATAGTTTAATTTTTATAGTTCAAATATCAAATTATCTTAAATTGTTATTTTATGGATTATATTTGGTCAGAAAAATCGGGTTCTGGATATAAAAGTGAATGCCTATTGCTGAGTAAAAAACAAAACAGTAAAAATTCAGTTTTCAACAGCACATTTGTGTAAAAAGAGTTTTTTTATCTTCAATTTTTATCTAGTAATTAAAATTCGGTTCCCATCTCGGCTTGAATAAAAACGGATCTCCGTCTCGCAGATAAGAACATTAGAGCCAAAAATCCTTATTCTAAACAAGCAAGAATCAATATCACACAATAAAAATGTGTGATACTTAAATAAATTTAAAATATTTTATAATAGTTAAACTAGCATTATTAATTTTGTTAGAAATTATCAGTGTTCAAAATTGTTTGTTATGATAAAATAAGCATTTTTAAATTCGTTATATTAAACAGATGCATTTCATATTAATAAAGTGGACGTTCTCTGGTGATTATTGTACAAATGAATTTATGTTTTATAAAAATTCATAATACTGCTACGAAGTTTTTTTAAATTATGAATTTAGTGGTCCGTGAAGTCTTAATGGTAGGCGACCGCTGCTTGAAAGCATCGGTTCCCAAACTGTGGATCTCGGGTGAATTTATATTTTCTACTTTTTAGTGTTTAAAATATTTCGTTGTTGTAGTTTCACAGCCAGTTGGCATTTTTTTGGCGTGAGGATTGGCACTATTTTAGCAATCGTTAATATTCATGGTGCACAGATAACTCCGTTGTTGTTGTAACCATACATAATATTTGGCGAATTTATCATCTGCGTCCGGCTAACAGAAAAATGCATTAAAAATAATTTATTAATTTATAATTATGTTTTAAAAATGTTAAAATGTCGTATTGTCATCGGAAACACACCTATGTATACATAATTCTTATAGTTCTAGCATATCAGGAAGTGAGTAAAAAATCGATTACAAAATTCTATCTTTAAATACATGAACGAAGTAAAGTTAAATAAAAGATTTTAAAAGGGACATCAAGGGAAGAAATAAAAAAAACAATATTAAAAAAAAAATCTTTTTAGAATTTCCTAGGACATTATATTGAATATTCGTGTTTTTTAAAAAAACGTGTTTTAATTTTTTTTTTAATATTGTTTTTTTTTATTTCTTCCCTTGATGTCCCTTTTAAAATCTTTTATTTACTTCATTAAATACTTTGCTTTACTATACTTTTGCTTTACTTCATTAAATATGCTAAAGGTGATCTTAAAATTTGATTTCAGTAAGGGTAAAAAGTATTTAAAATCATCTAAGTTATTGCATTTTTAAAATAAGTTCATTTTTTCACATTTCATACATGAAATTTATGTAAAGAGTCCAATTAACGGAAGTTAACATTTAATTACTGAGACATTATTATGTAACAGTTACGTATTATATTAGCAGAAAAGAAGTTGAAATTTTGATGTGCTCAACCTTGAGATATTTACCTACATTTCAGAGGAACGCAAGTTTTATGTGTCAAACACCAGATTTCTCAATAAATCTCCAAAATATATGCAGGAGCGCGTTGCATGCAAATCAGATGCAAAGAAAAAAAATTGTATGTATAGCTGAATCGTCGATAACGGTGCAATGTAGTAATATTATGTAACAATTATCGTGGGGTGATTATCATTAGTGATAATTGAGTTTGAACTCTGCATTTTTTTTTTTTTGTCTTAAGTGGTGATACATTTAAATGAAGATTGATAATAAGTATAAAAGTAAAAATAGATATTTATTTATTTATTTGTTGTAAATTCTATTTTATAAGCATTCAATGTTTATCTAAAGAAATCATGCCTAATTTCATGACTTCAATTCATATCTATCAAAAAAAATTCCCGTTACAATATATTAATTTGGTGTGGGTCCCTATTACGGAAAATTTACCGCTTTGGTTTACGCTTGGTTAAAAAACGCGAGCTAGAAAACTTTTTAAGAAAAAAATATACAATTTTTGCTCTGTTTCTTTTTTTAAATGTGGCAACAGTAAATAAAAATGTTTTATTTAAACTATCTATTTAGGATTTCTAAATTTTTTTCTCAGCGTATAATCATAATTTAATTATTATATAACTATTAATTTATAATAGCGTATTTTAAAAAATATATATTACACTCTTTATTTTTCAGTTATATTTTATGTGCTACTTTTTAGTGTTTAAAATATTTCGTTGTTGCAGTTTCACAGCCAGTTGGCCTACTTTAGCGAGCCTTGTTTGGTACATAATTAGCTTCTTTGTTGTTATCATTCGTATACAGTTGTAACCATAAAGACTATTCGGCAAGTTATCACCTGCGGACTGTTTTCCGATCACTGCATTTAAGTAAATATAGTATGTAATTAGGTATTTCCACTGTCAGATAAAAGTGTAAAAAAGAGTACCTCTCGGCTGGTTTAAGAAAGTGTTCTAAATAAATAAAAACATAAGTGTTCTAAATAAATAATAACAAAGTACCCAGGTTCGAGTCCTGGTCCCGGCATATTTTCGCTCTGTTGGAAAAATCTCAACTATGATACTCCAACCATTGGATATAAATAAAACGTTTTTCTAGGTTTAGAAATTTATTTACTTATTTATTTATTTATTATTTTTTTTTAATACTCGTATTTCTGAATCATTTAACTCACTGTATATGCGCTAAATTTGACCTTAAAATTTGGTTTTAGATAAGGGTAAAAAATATTGTCGGAGAAATAATATTATAAATACTTTCCAATAGAATTAAAATTTTTGTTATCTTGGTTAAATATTAACCTGTTGGAAATGGTCATTTTAGTGAAAATTGATTTTTTATTAGCTCTTAATTTTAAATACTAGTTATATAACAAGGGTCGATACAGGCAAAATTTGTACCTATTTAGAGTCTCTTCACAAAAATTAATTTAATAAAACAGGCTCCTTTACAAAATTCCTCTTAATTAAACAGGTCCGTTCACAAAATTCCTTTTAATAAAACAATTCATTTCCCAAAATTTCTCTTAATAAAATAAACCCTTCATAAAATTCCTTTAATAAAACAGGCTCCCTTCACAAAATTCCTCTTAATTAAACAGGTCCGTTCACAAAATTCCTTTTAATAAAACAATTCATTTCCCAAAATTTATCTTAATAAAATAAATCCCTTCACAAAATTCTTTTAATAAAACGGGCTCCCTTCACAAAATTCCTCATAATAAAATGGGTTCCTTCACAAAATTCCATTCTATAGAAAACATATTCTTCATTAATTATTCAATTTTTTTAGGTTTTAAAATGTGTAATTTGCAAACAAAATAAGGTCACTAGAAAGGAAAACTTCAACAGAAGGACTTAAATTACTTATTAGTAATGTAAATGTTTTGGTTCGAATTTCAGTAAATGTATTTCATCTTTTGTTACAAAATGTTATTTTTCACAAAAAAAAAAAAAAAAAAAAAAAAAAAAAAAAAAAACTTTTACTTTTTACAAAATGGGCTCCAAGAAAAACCTCTGAATCGACCCTATTGTATAATTAACTGAGAAACGTTTTTTACAATTTAAAAAAAATCAGAATTTTTTCACACAATTATGTTTTCTATTTTTATACACGGCCATGTTACAGTTTCTGTTCGATTAGTTGCTCACATTGATCACTTATGATGTAACCGTTAAATAATAAAAAAGAAAAATCCTGTTAATATCCCTGCATTTTTTTTTTCTAAATTTCATAGTCAACCTGTCCTCTACATACAAATTATTGAAATACTCTTTGTTTTCCTGTCAGGCGATCGCTTTTATTCCTACGAACACAATACTAATTTTCGTCTTATTTTTATGATTATTCATTCAAATATCTATTTTATTGACTTATTGCGAAACTATTGACAAAATAAAAGTTTTCCTGCAGCTTTATTATTCCTATTCATGTGCAAAAGGAAATTTACTTATTAATGGGAAATCCCGTTTTATATCTGCAAAAGCTCTTAGGTTTTTACATGATAAAAAGTTATTATTCAACTACAAGTTATAAAAACATTTCCAGATATTTTCAAAAATAATTTATTTTATATTATTGACCTGCTGAAAAGTCTGAATTTCATAATGTCATATGGATTTCATAATGTCATATGGATTTAATAATGGCATATACACTGCAAAAAAAAGGTGTTGATTTTACAGTATAATACTCGCATCCCAGCTGCCAGTATTATACCGTAAAATTAACAGTAATAAGCAGTAAAAAAAGGCAGCAATGCGCATGCGCGGCAGCGTATTACTGCTTATTTTACAGTTTATTACTGTTAATTTTACGGTATAATACTGGCAGCTGGGGTGCGAGTATTATACTGTAAAATCAACACCTTTTTTTTCAGTGTACATAGTGTTGACAGGTGTCCAGATTATCAGAGGTTCCAAGACCCGCCCCGTGTAACCACTAAACGGGACGCCAAAAGCCCCTATTTTTCATAATGCACAAATTCTTTTAAATTTCTTTTAGTATCATGCTGTTCATTAGTCTGCATCGAATGGAACCTAACACAATAAAACCTGCAAAACTTCTCTATAACAAACATTTTTGATGATTTCACCGGAAGAAATACATAAAAATCTACCTACTCAGACGGAATATTTTTCTGGTTCCTAGCAATTTTGTTTTTACAGGTTTTATTGTATTTTGTTTAGTAAAACCTGTGAAAATGGAACGTGTTTGTAACGAAATATGTCTCAAACGTAACAATTTATCAGTTACTACGGAAGGAATACCAGGATACCATACAATTATAACTTATCAATCACAAACCTCTCCAAAACGGAATTTTGTTTCAATTTCTACTTTCTCCGCTTTCATAGATTCTTATTGTATGAGAGTATTGTGTTTATGTAGTACAGTAAAACCTACTAAGACGAAATTTTAAGTGATGGGAGATTCCATACGAGCCAGGTTTTCGTCTTATTAGGTTTCGTAATAATTTTACGGCAGTGCTTCCGTAGGAACCATGAAAGTTTTTATAGGATTTACTATATTTTTATGTTCCGATTTAGAAGCCGCTGTCCCACTTTTTGTGCCAGAGTACCTGATAACGCTAAGCTATACATGATCAAATTTAAATGCAACCAAAATTTACTACTACTACAGCACTCATTGCTTGCGTTTTTGATTGGTCATCTGTCGATCATAATAACTATGAAATGTTATCAAAACGCGTTCTTTATTTAAGACTCGTTACAATCTGAAACAAAGTTGCAATAATTATGTAGGGCCATAATTGCTGACCAGGGTAAACATTTTCTTTATCTGTGCTCATGTGCAAGAAAATATCTGGGCCCTCAAATTACTTTCAGAGACTTGAAATGTATTTTAGTCTTGTTTGGAAACCCCATAATATAAAGTCTATGTGCCCGCTTAAGTGCAAAACATTTTAAGACCCTACTTTTTAAAAAACATAAAAAAGACACTTAGTCTCGTATGGAACTTCTAAAGCTAGTCTCTGGGTGCATTGAACCCGTTTCACCATCCTTAAGAACAGACCTAATGCTGTCCCTTGCAGCCCTAGGCAGCTTCTTCTATAAATGCCACTTTCCAAAACCAACCAACCTGTATTCATCAAATTCTGGGACATAACAAAACAAAACTACGATGCGGTCGAACATTGAAGTGTATAAGGCTAAAGCCAAACTTCCTTTTTCGTTAGCTGTTTATTTTCACTGATCAGCGTGTGTCACTGTTCTGCGGACACATTTTCATGATTTTACCGCTGAGGTTAGAACTTTTGCTGTTGTAAAATATAAAAAGTTTTACTATTTTTGTTTTCATGTTTTTCGCCATCTCTATTAAAAAAGGGGACAACAAATAACGCTTTATAACAAAACAACAAAGGGTAGCCGACGGAAATGGGAATCTAACTTCCACGACATGATTTGGTAGCAAATGTGGCCAATCTGTGTCAAAGTTCGTCAAAAAATGAACACTGGCCCATTTCTTTTGTGGTCAACCTTGAAATGTGTCTGCCTTCTCTAGTCGCAACGGGAAGAGTTGTCTGATGCTGGTCTAAGCAGAGGGCCCGATTAATCTCTGAGCGTAGGGGATGCACGGTATCATTTCGGGGCTCACTTTCAATCGTGGAAAGTTGTTAAAATTCTAAATACATGGACAATCATCAATGCTATAAATATTATCTCCAGGAGTTTCTTGGCCAAGTTTAGACATATTTTATAAAGCAGCTTTTTTATGTTCCCCGTGTATACTATACTATAAATAGAGACTATTTTTAGTTGTCTATTCTGTTACCCGGGTCGTTTGTAACCAGTATATATAAGGATTTCATATGATTGGTAAAAAGCCTATTGAACTTATTCAAATTTTCCTGTTAGATAAGTTTCCTGAAGTAATGTGCATTTTATTTTGCATTAGGTGATTTTCGCCTCCAAAATAATAAAAATTGTAATTGGAGGCCCCATTTTACAGTCAATTTGGGGCCCCTCTAAACTTTTATAGGAGAAGCTCGTTCTTCATGTCCCTTTTGGATAATCAGTCGCTGGTCCAAACTATTTGCATACAAATACAATCCATTTGTTTTCGCTGTGATTTTCCATTGTTTATACATGACTAGAAAATGCAAGTGTGGCCGTAGCCTAAGAAATATTAACAGGCCTGTTGTGTGAATCCATGTGAACGACCTCTAAATTATAACATCAGAGTCAAACGAAAATTCGTTAAGAAATTAACTCCCCCACTGTGTCCTTTTTTCAAATCAGCAATTAAACAATCCAATGAATTACGATTTGCTTCACAAACTGTCAGTCAGCATCATGAGCCAACATCGGAATTATTGCCTGTGGAGTTTATCTGACATCAGTTTTCACTTTCATCGGGTCACGCGAGTTACGCCACTTGTTTGACTGAAGGGAATATTCTTCAAGGGCGATTTAGGGTTGTATGGAATGAACGAGTTTATGATAATGTCAAGGGGAAAAAAGTCGCCAAGCTTTTTACGAAACTGATTTGTTCATGTGTGCAGAGATATGGTAGTATGACGTATGTCCTGTGAATATTGATAAGAACAAAAAATACACCTACACTCGGATGAAAAATCTTCTAGTGTTAGGACTCTTTGTTATATTCTTTATCAAGTAATTCGTTGTTTACCAAACTTTTATTCTGTAAAGTTGCTCTCAAATATGCTGTTTTATTTCATTCGAGAAGGCCAGCGATTTTTTCATTTCTGTCTTCCTGAAGAGTGATGAATTCAGGGGTGGCAAAGGGGGACTTCCACTTTCCCGGAGCATTAAAATACCCCCCCCCCCCTTCGAAAAACTTGATATTCTTGTGTTTGGTAATAGTTTAAAAGTGTAATTTTTCCCTCCCCGGAATTCCATACTGCCCCCCTCCCCTCCCACGGGATGCTGCAAAATTCCCTCCTGGAGAAAACTGTCTGAATTCAACAGTGTTCCTGAACCTCTCGTTCTATAATTAATTTCTTTATTTAACACTCTGGAATTCAGTATCTTAAGGCTTTCATCTATTAATATTAAATCTTCATCATTTTAAATCGTCTTAAATATTCTGGGTATTTAGTAATCCCTGAATATTTGTACGAGAGATAAATGCACAATCACGGTTAAGAAGAGAAAAAGAAAACAAAAACGCACCACCCTGTGCAATTTTAAGCATCGTTTATAATAGGGGGAATTGAAAGATATGAATCGATAGGATTTAATAATGTCTTCTGTTAATGTCTTCTGGTAATGTCTTCTGAATATTTATAAATTGGGGACCATCTACAGCTACACATTAAAATTAGAAATAATTTTTTAATTTTTAATAGCAACACCAAATATTACAAAATATTTTTACCTTGAAAATGTCCAGATACAAAATTTCAACTCATTATTTTGGTAAAAAGTTTTGGAATTCAAAGTTTTGACCCTCTAATTTTATGCACTTGGTACTAAGTAGATTAAACTAAAAGCGTTATACACAAGAAACTAGTTTATCGTTTGCAAAGAATTTTTTTAACCATAGAAGAAGTAAATACAGAGGAAATAAGTGTACACGAAGTGGTGAATAAGCTTTCTTCAGTTGGAGGCCAAGAACTCAGAAAATTCAACCGTTCAAAGAAATGTACCCTAAAGATGTGTTTGTTCAAATTTCCGCAACAGTCAATCATGATGTACCGTGTGAGTTTAATTAGGATTTAATAATATTGAACAAAATTCTGAATAATAAATTTCATTAATTCCATGAACGTTTTCTTTTAATAAATTATTTAAATGCAGTAACATATAAATTAAGTTTAATGTTATACGAATATAAAGTTAAGTTTAATGTTACATAAAGTTAAGTTTAATGTTATATAAAGTTAAGTTTAATGTTATTCTAGGCTTCGTTTAAATTTAATATAATAAAACAAATTATTGTAACTTTAGTAAAGAAAATAAGAAATATTATCTAAAAATAAGTTGTTTTAATGTACTATTCAACTTATAGGGTTTTTAAATAAATATAAATAATTAAATGTTTGTTTGAAATACCTTATATCTGCGTAAGGTTTAATACAATATGTTAAACAAGCATTTGAAGAATCTTATGAAAAGTTTATCATTCATTTCGGACTTTCACCAAAAGGAATCGGTAAATCCTAGCATTTACCAAAATAGTTTGCTAAAAGCCCGAAATGGAAGAGTTTAGAAGCATATTTCGGACGTTTGCCAGCTCACATGCATTTATGGAATTAGCGCCCACTGTCGCGTTTTCCGACGGCTGAACACTGTAACTTTTTTTTAGACCTTTATAAAGGGAGCGGGAGGGATACTGTGCTCTACAGACTTCGTTTCCTTGTCTGAGCAGTCCCTCTTAGGTAATAAAATCAAATCCATTAAGGATCATGGTCTACAGAGTCCAACTCTGTTTTCTTGAGGTGCTATTCATATACAGCATATGTTCCGGCCAGGTGGTCAGCCAAACGCGGGACCCTCAGTGTTTAGTTCCCAAGCAAGCTTGGTACTCATTTTATCTATGATGAAAGATTGAGTGAACTTTGCCCAGTTCAAAGTCCAGAATCGAATTGTGGACCTGTAGCGTGATAGCACGATGAGCTGACCACTACGCTAGTGATGTACTTCTCTCACAAATACTAAAATTCTACTAAAATTCTATTTTTTGTACTGTTATGTGTAATTGCTCTTCTAGCATGTGTCTAAATATTGTTATGAAATATCTTGCACTTGTAATAGCGTAATTATTGTGCGTAAAAGTACGACTCTATTCATGCAGAAAATTAAAGTTCGCCCGAGGAAAGGTTGATAAGAAGAAGACTTAGTTACATCTTATCAAAGATTTATAATTTAATTATCTATAACTTAACATTCAAATGAATTTTAAGCCTTTTTTGCTGTCAATGAATGATAAAATATTATTGTCAACTGCATTCTCATAAAGCTACTTATACAAGCCATAAAAAAGCATTATCATATGAAAAGATCTACATATATTTAAAACACAAAGCTGAATTTTAAAGACCGATTTCATCTGATCTGAGCATGCGCAATGAGCATTTTAGGTTGCTGTCACTAAACAGAGTAGGGAACCAGATTTGAAGTTCTTTCGTTTCAGAGAAACTTTTATCGAAGTCGAGATGGCCGAGTAGTCTAAAGTATCAAAATGAGGATTTTTGATAGGAAACTTGGGTGCCATGTTTCTCTGGGGGGGGGGGGGGATGTTTCTCTGATATTGTTAGTGTTCTGATAGCCCAGTTCAATAATGTAAATTATATTTTATTTCAAGCGGAAAAGTTATAGAATTTGCTTTTTTCTTCTTTATTATTAAGTAAAATTTACCATCCCCCAATATATTTGTAATTAATCATTTTGAATTTTTAATTTTAAATTAATTGCTTTGGCATGTAACTATCAATTAAATAAATTAACATGGTGTACAATTTTTGGTATATTTTTTACTACAATTGATCGATACGGCGTATATACTAAAAAAAGTAAGTTATTATTTTCTGTATAAAAAAAAGAGACAAAATATTTATATAAAACAGCTGCGGTGCCATCTATTGGTATTATAATGCAGTTAAATATTTATATTTGAGAAAGAAAAAAAATCGAAAATTTCTATATTTGTAAAATTAAAAGAAAAAAAAACTTAGTGTTGCTTTTTTCTTTGATCTGAAAACTAAATTTTCTGGAAAATGTTCTGATGTCTGTATCCGTGTAAAGGGAGTTAACATGCAGTTGGTCCCCCCAGCCCGGTTATAAAATGAGAAGTTATTATTTTTTTTAACTTCTGCTAATAAATATTCTGTAAAAAATTTTGACATTTTAATGGTGTTATCAACTTTTTTTCTATTCTCAAGTCCTTTACCGTAAGTTTTGATGAGCACTATCTGTTATTCTATATTTTCGAACGAATTAACCAATTGAAATAAAATCGTATACAGCTACGTAATTCTATATACATCAGAAACGTATCCACTAAATTTCAAGGTAATCCAATATTTTTTGCGCTTGCTGAAACAATAAATATGATCGCACCTTCATAGTAAAGCATCCAGTTGCGTTTCGCCAGTAGGAATAGTTGACATTTTTGTACTATATGTGTAAATGAAAGTTATTTCATAATTGCGGCTGAAACTGAAAATAACGTGTTTTCATTTAATAATGTTTTTTCAACATTCCTTTTTAATTTATTCCTTGTGAAATTAATTAATTCAGGAAAACCAAAATTCTTGGACATAAAATTTAGATTATACAGTTGCAAGATTACAAATTTTGCACGAAAAAATATAATTATACTAGCACTCTACACTCGCTTCTCTGGTTGATTTTTCCAAACGATCCTGGAATGTTTAAAACATCTTTTAGTTCCACCTGCCACCACCAGGGAGCTCACTCTGTCCAAAACAAACCTCTTTCGGAACGAACCTCCAGCACGGACACCCGCTGCCCTACGACACCGTATAGCAGAGGCGTGCACTGCAACAATAAATTAATTCCACCTTCCACTGACAGGGGGCACTATTTCTATATACCTTTAACATTAACGAATATTTAAATTACGACCGAACTCCGCCCCACCCCCTTGAAAATTTAACCAATGACTTTTAACATTAATAAATACCGGTAACTTTCGAAACAGAAACAAAACAAGCGTAAATGATTTTTTCAACTATTATTGACTGTGTCGTTCTCTACTAGATAAGATAACATACTAAGAACTCTTGTCTCTGGCAGTGATCAATTTTAGTCAAAGAAGAAAATAAATATATTTGACAAGCTTTACGTTTAAAGTTGAATTCTTAAATAAAGAACCAATAATTATGCGGACTGCGGAATATTATTAACTCGGTACAGCCGTTGAAAGATAAACTGTCTAATTTAGATAATTAGTTATTTACAGCTTCATTCGAAAAAAAAAATCTGATTTTGGTTTAGTTCAGTTTAAACTGTACAACACGTTAGGGAATTAAACAAAAAAAAAAAAAAAAAAAAAAAAAAGAACAGATAAGCTTGCATTTATATTCAAATTTTTCAATTTCAAAAAATTGTTTTGTATTTCAAACACAGTCCGTTCCAAAATTTCCCTGACTGATATAAATTACCGGCCAATAGATGACGCTGTGTGCTCTCAGGAGATGTCGAAAGCACGACTACACTTCGTCTTGTAAAGCGGTACAATTTCAAGTTGCTGTCCATTGTGTGATACTAAGTGCATCCAATTTGCTGTAACAGTGTAAAGTGATCATGTCGGAGCTCGCGAAGATCGAACAACGAACAAACATAAAATTAAAGGTACTACTGTTACCGGAAGTTGCTATTTGGAAGTGTTGAAACGTTTCATGGTCCGAGTACGCAGAGTTCGTCCTCAGTACCAACAGCAAAGCAGTTAGTCGTTCTTGCACGAGAACGCACCAGCACACACTTCGATCATTGTGTGGAAGTTTCTATAGCTTCTAAAGGGGTCGTTGTGAAAAACCAACCTCCTTACTCCCCAGATTTATCCCCCTGTGACTATTTCCTGCTCCCCAAGTTGAAATTACACCTCAAGCGACTACAACCGACTATTTGATGCAAATTGTAAAGGCGGACTTCCAGAAGGGTTTTGATAACTATTATACATAGTCATTGTAAAATGTATGTTGAGTCCAGCGGGGATTATTTCGAATAAACGTAGGTCAAAATTTTTATTTCAGTTCTTAATTTAAACTTCTAACTTTACAAGAAGAAAGTACTGAATTTATGAAAATTTTCGACAGATTTACACGTTTTATAATGTTCTAAACACGATTTGACTGTTTTTAGAAAATGTCTGTCCGTGAGTCTATGAGTCTGTCTGCTTGTATGTGACAAAAATTTTGTGGGCGTTCTATCTCAAGAACTAATGCACAGAATTTAATAAAACTTTAGGTTCAGTTAGTCCCTGATATAAATTGGTGCTGTGTAGTTTCTGATGTAAATCGTCCAACAGGTGGCTCTGCTATGCTGCATTTTTGGTGATTTCCGCTATACCTCTATCTCAAGAACTAATGTACTGATTTTCATCAAACTTCAGATTCAGTTAGACCTTGACATAAATAGGCGCTGAATACGTTTTGGTGTAAATATCTGTTCAGGTGGCGCTGTTATGCTATTTTTTTCATGATTTTCACAATAGCTATATCTGAAGAACTAATGCACAGAATTTCATCAATCTTCAGGTTCTGTTAGATTTTGACATAACTAGATACTGATTACGTTTTGGTGTAAATAGTCCAACAGGTGGCGTGGTACGCTACTTTTAGCATGATTTTCACGATAGCTGTATTTCAAGGATTAATGCACAGAATTTCATCAAACTTCAGATTCAGTTAGACGTATGACATAAGTTGTTGTTGATTAGGTTTTCGTGTATATCACCCAACGGGTGGCGCTGCTATGCTGAATTTTTCAGGATTTACACGCTTTTAGCGGTAGTCATATCTCAAGATGCAATGCATGGAATTTAATAAAACTTTAGATTCAGTTAGACCTTGATATAAATTGGTGCTGATTTGTTTTTGGTGTATGCGAAACATGTATGAGACAGAAGAAAGTTTTGGGATTGGCACATCCGACTAGTTTGTTTATAGAATCAGTCCGGGAAAATTTGGGACACATTGTGTATAAAACATGAAATTCACTTGATACTGAATCCTGTAGTTCGTTTTTTATGAGTGTATATAGAAATTTGTTTCTGTTTTTAATTAGTTAATCTTCAATTTTGTTGTAAGTTAAAAATAATAATAATAATAATCATTTAAAGAAAAGAAATGAAAACACATTTAGTTTTATTAAGTTTTCATATTAAGTGCAATATGTTTTAGCTTCTAATTTCTATGAATTTTGAAAATATTTATTATCTGTAGTAAGTCAACTATTTTGAAAATATCGGATATATATATATATATATATATATATATATATATATATATATAAAGAAAATAATCGGATATATATCAAAATATCCAATATTTTTTATATTTTCGAAAATATTATATTTACGAACCTTGGTAAAACAAGTAAAATCACATAATTTTGCTACTAAAATTACGCAGTGACGGTCACCCTTGAGAGTTCAGAATTATTAAGTAACTTCCTTGTTTTTCAAGGACCGTTATTTGTCTACGCAGTTATCACAGGGTATTTCAAAGGTTACAGATTTTCATTTAACAAAAAACAAAAGTTTTTTAAAAAATATTTTCCTATTATTTATATTTAGCTACCTTTTAATAACCTTCGGTAATACTATTTCACCATTAACTACTCTATTGTAATAATTCTAGCTAAGTTTTGTTAATAATATACATTATGAATAATAATTTGTCATTCAATTATTTTTATTTTAAATTTTCTACTTTCTTTGCAAAAAAGCCGTTTCCTTATAATTAAATTTTCGGACAATTTATGAGGAACGGATTTAAACTTTTTCTTCAAATTTTTTCTAGCTATCATTTTTGTTATATACTTTTTTTGGGGTGGTGGGGGGGGGGGGGGGAGGGGGCATAAATTTGGATCCTAAACTGTAAAAAGTAATTTTTAAGCAAATATTTATAAAAGTAAAAATAGTTTGTTTCTTTTTTTTTAAATAACAAAACTCTTTTATATGGTTTAAATGTTTATCTTAAAATTCACGCATAATTTCCTGTGGCTCCAAAATATTTTCGTTACAATACGTTAATTTGGTGTGGGTCTCAATTATGGAAAATTCGCCGCTTTGATTAACGATTGGTAAGAACGCTACTAATGGATTTATTAATGTTTTTTTTTTTTTTTTTTTTTTTTTTTTTTTTTAAACTAGCGAACTAGTGAATTAATTTTTTTAAATATATAATATTTGTCCTATTTCTTTTTTAAAGTATGTCAACATAGGAAAGGAAAAAAAACATTAGTTAAACTAACTTTTCAGGATTTCTTAATTGTTTTTTCAACATATAATCATAATTTAATTAATATACTTAAATCTCGATAAGGTATCACCCTTTTTCCTGTGATATAGTTGACGTGAAATTCAAAGAGCCAATCCCACTAATTAAGCAAGATATTTCCATTCTCTTCTTGGCCTATTTTGTAATGGCCCATTGATTAAGGAAAATGTCAAGAAAAATGCAATAGTAAATTAAATTGTTGTATTAATCAGCTTACACCTCTTCTGATACTTACCGGTTATCCCGGGTACGTGAGACGGTGTAACTGATAATTGTGTTAAAATTTAAAATGTTTAAATCTATATTTGAAAATATATCGCGCGATATTAGAGTATATTCCTGCCAAATTTCGAATCTTCCGTAAACCTGAGATACTACACAACAATCAATATTACAATAGGTTTTCTATAGGTGCTTTTTTTCATAAATAACGATTTTTTTTCGACGATATACAGCACGTCTGTTGCTTAACAAATAAGCTTTAAGACTCTGAGAGTCTTTTGGGCGTAATAAATATTTTGAAATTGTTGGTAGATCTACCACTGCAGAAAATATGGCACTATGAAATAAAATTGCAGTGAATATATAATAATTAAAGAAAATTTTCTTATTTTTATGTTTTATTTTTTAACTTTTATGTTTCACTATGTTGTAATTTCCTTTTTAAATAACATACATCTTCTATTTTGTTTAAAGTGTTAGGTATAGAAACTAATGTTGCATGTTCATTTTTTTATTTCTCTAATCACCTCAAGATTGATACTGACTTATCATATCCTTAAAATTGCACAACTAAAAGGGCTATAAAATTTAATGAAAAAAAAATGAGTTAAATTATTATTAACTGTGTTGTTTTAACAAGATCAATACATTTCTTTTAAACAAAAAATAATGAATGTCTTGAAAACAAAGGTAAATAATTTAATTTTTTCAATTAAAAAGGATTAACGTTTACTATAATTTCTAGTTTAGTATAGAATGAATGTCTTTAAAAAAATATTGTCACTATTGTAATTATATCATCAGCAGTATTTACAATAAAATACTTTAAAGAGTTGGTTAATTACATGCGTTTCTAATTATCGGAGAGGGGGGGATATTTTGCTTAATTAATGCATTGATTTTTCATTAAATCTTAGTGAACGAAGTCACGATTAACAGTACTTGCCAAAACGTAAATGACGGCTTACTGTAAAGACGAAAAGTTTTTCGTGTCTGTTGGTTTGTTCGAGTATGTCTCACGACAGCTGTCACAAAAAGCATCTAATTAGCTTGATATTTGGTAGATATGTCGGTGAGATACCTGAATTAGCTAATTTTTCGTTTAATTAATTTGGTTCATTCTTTCGAAAAATATAGAATATTTTCTTTTACGTCATAATGTTTTTCTATGATAATTCAGACGATTTTCAAATTTTACCATTTATTGAAAAGAAATTTTACCATTTATGGCACAATTGTATTGTAACTAAAAAAATCTGCAATGTTATATATATTATAAAAAATCGTACGCCATATAAAATTCCATTGTAATCAAATTTCCAGATTCATTTTAACAGATGTAAGATGGATAATCCCATATTAAGACAGATATTTTGAAAACATTTACCTGATTAAATACTGTGCCTTATCTCTGAGAAAATAGATTTGCATACAATAATTAAAAGGTTATTTATTTAGTAAAATCGTATTATCCGTGTTACAGAATATGGCGCCCGGTGTACAAGTAACTATAAATATTGCATACTTCCTTTTAATTGCTAAAAGGTGTAAAATAAAAAAGATTATAAACAGTAAAATGGGTTTTATTAGACCTGTTGGCATATGTTTCAGCTCAATCTGAGCCAGTATCAAAACAAACAAAAATATTCTATGACGTTATTTGAAACGCGATCATTTAATTTTTCACTTACAAATGATCGCGTTTTAAATAACTTCATATAGACGGTGCATTTATAGAATATTTTTGTTTGTTTTGATAATGGCTTAGATTGAGCTGAAACATGTGCCAACAATATAATAAAACCTATTTTACTGTTTATAATATTTTTATTTTACACCTTTTAGCAACTAAAATGAAGTATACAATTACAAGGTGTTATTATTTGTTATTATTTATATAAATATTGTTTGTAATTGAAAACATTAATCGTCACCTTTACCTTCAATACATTTTTAGACTGTCTACCAACAATACAAAAAAAAAAAGATCAATTTTTTATGAACGGCATCAATTATGTATTAAAAAAATAATGTTTTGAAAATTATTTGCTAAGTTTTATAAGAAGTCTGTGAGCGGCGCACACAGACGCCAGGGTAGTAAAGGCGCCAAAGATTTTAGACGCAGAGGAAATACATGAAAAAGTGACACTTTCTTGAAACATTAATTATGTTCCATAGATTTACCACAAACAAATTAAATATAATTACACATTTTTTAATTATTTGAAATTTTTATATTTTATTCTGATACTGGCAGTTTAGAGAAAATAAAATGTCAAAACTAGAATTTATTGTGTAAGTTTGATGTCTAATTTATCTCTATTGGTAAGACTGGCGTCGACTATGGGTCAATTTCTGATTGGCCAAGATGAGGCAATGGCTTTGGAATTTTCTGCTGTAGGCTTAACTTGTCTTTTTCTATCCCCCCCACCCACCCACCAAGATACCAGATAAATAAAAAAATTATTTCTTCATAAATGCTTTTACAGAATCTGTGAAATCTGAAAGAATTCTTCGCAGAAGAATGAATAACAATTAATGTATTTCATTAAATTTTAATCTAACTCATTGAGTATAGCTTGTTCCACTTCTTTGTTAAATTATTATCAATTGAAATATTGTGTTCATAACTAATCGACATTGTTCTGATTTGTTAACAACGTTACATTTCACTAATTTCTGTGGATTTTTCCATTTAGAGAATTATATTTTAGTACCAAATGAAACTGAGGCGATATTTTATTTAGTACTCTGCGGAATTCCGAAATGCTTTGATGTCTCGAGTTTCTTTAAAGGAAAAATTAAAAACCTTACAAATGTATATCTGTATATATTGTTTTCTTTGCTGTATATTTGTGTAATTGCGTAAGTAGTTATACATGCAAATTTGTTATAATATGCTTTTAACTAGGCATATTATTTTTTGAAACAATTTTAAACTGTGTATTTTTTTTTTTTATTACAACAATTTAATATTCTAAATATTTTATGTACGAGAGTTATTTTTATTTCTATTTAATGCTTTTAATTTGCTGTAGCTTCATAGAAATTTATATTGATCCTTTTTTTCGGCTTTGAGCCAATTTAAGTAAAATGTTTGAACACTTTTATGAACGATCGAGTCGAAAGGAAACGAAATAAAAAATGAAGTTGAAAAATTGCACAGCGCTCTTGAAATATAGCATCGAAAAGGTCTCACTCAAGATGAGAAATTAATATTTTTATTTTATTTTTTAAGTATAAACTAGCTGATCCATCCGGCGTTGCCCGGAAATCAGTAACTTTCTTTTGCGGTTTCGATAAAAATAGTCATTTTCGGCGCGCGCTCTATTTTAAACAAACCTCTTTCCGCAACTAAACTCCGGCACTTATCCCCGCTGCCCACGGCATTGTATAGCAGGCGTTCTACGCACGCGCTGCAATATCGTTTAGTTCCAATTTCCACCGCTAGAGGCGCGAAATCATCTTACTTAGTTATCTATATCTGAATTAGTTCATGCTAATATGAATGACCATACACAAACACCAGTGGTCTGCGCTGAGTAATTGTGGCTGCAAAGGGAAATATAGGAACACACGTATATATATATATATATATATATATATATATATATTATAAAAAGCAATGGAAAGGATACTACAGGAATTAAACTTAACAAAACGAAAAAGCCAAAATTGGAAAACTATGGATATCTTATGGAATCTTCAGAGGAGCTTCATAAGAATATCCATAGTAAATATATGTTATTTCATCAAATATTGTTAGCATTATGCTAAAATCGACAATATTAAGCCCCTAATAACATATATATGAAACAAAGTAATATAAAAACATACAAGAGATCAAATAACAAAATAAATAAATAAATAAACTATTATTCAACATAAATAGAAATTAGATCATAAAACAATATGCAAAACTCGCCAAAAAAACTAATATTACTGTTGATTGAACAAGATGCAATGTGCTATAAAAAGATCGTGTCACCATTAAACACAAAATGGCTGCTAAAAACACAGTCATTGCTTTGAAAGAAATGATGAGAGGAAATAAAAAATTGTTTGGTGCTGCCATCTATCTCAAAAACTAAAAACTGAAATTATAGACTAGTTAAATGATAAATATGGTGCTGCCCTTTATTAGGAATAATTAGAAGATGGAATTAAAAGAAATAAATTTTAGACAAAGTAGTAATTAATGTAAATAAAACTTAAAATGTGAGGAAACCTAAAGGAAGTAAATAAAATTTAAATATTAATAAAGATAAAAGGTGAAATAGGAAGACATTAGTACAATAATTAGCCATGTATGAGGAGACAGTATGTGAATAAAATGCAGAATGTATTATTTATGTCGTGTAAAGGATTTTGTTATGTAAATGAAATTATTAAATACATAAAATCCGATTTTTAAAAAAAATTGTATTTTTTTTAGCAGTCCCACCTCCTCCCTCCTTAATAGCATTTTATTATATATATATATATATATATATATATATATATATATATATATTGGGGTGGGGATTTTGTTATTTTTTCTTTTTTAGGTCCGTTCGTAATTATATAAATATGTAGCACCTATTGTCGTCGTCTGGTCCGTCCGTCTGTCCGTCCGTCTGTCCGTCCGTCTGTCTGTCTGTCCGTCCGTCTGTCCGTCCCTCCGCATATAACAACGCAAAAACTACCCAACCGATTTTTTGAAATTTCAGATATATTATCTTTGCAGAATTTTGTCGAGACATTTCAAATTTTATCAAAATCGAATCAAAACTTTAGAAAATATTAATAAAAATATTTATCAAGAATTTTGAAAAAAAAAATCGGTGCTTTTTTGTTATAGGAGGTTCCGAGGTTTAATCGTCAAGCGACCGAGAAACTTATTTTATTACAGAAATTAATCTGTAGACGATATAATTCATTTCACAGAATTAAAAATCATCAAGATCTGAATATTTATATAACTAGCTACAGTACGAACGCACCTCGTTTGTTACGTTTGACGTACAATTTCCAACTTGTTTTAATAAGTTTTTATAATTTTTTAATATATATACAGTGTAACTTCCCTTTAACGAAGTCCTACTTAACGAAATTTTCTGTAGAACATTGACTTTGAACACCATTAGCATATAAATTAATCTCCATATTACGAAAAATATATTATATACTAGCTGTTACCCGTGACTTCGTTCACGCAATATTAAAAGAAGAATAAATACATTAATTAAGCAAAATATTTCACTCCCAACAATTAAAAACGTTTAACTATTTATCACATTTCATAAGAGGCAATACGGTATTTTTTGTTATAGGGACCTTGACATAACTCAGTCTTAAAAAAGGGAAATTTTGTGCCAAATAATCGCGAAAATGAAATTACAACCAATGCAAAAAGGAGGGCCAAATAAAATAGTGTAAATAGATAAATTGGGTGAAAACAAATGTCAATTTTACCTGATAAACAATTTTAATTTCAACGCCTTTGTGAAACGTTTTAACAGTCATCCTTCAAAAAAACATTAATTGGAAATAGTATATGCATTTTCTTTAAGTATATGCATTTTCTTTAAATTCAATTCTGCCTCCTTGGTTTAAGGTTTAGCTGAAACAAATCTTGTTTTCTAAATGGCAGTATGTTGACAGGCAATTTTTGCTCGCCAGAATAAATTGATTCATGAAGTTTGAATATGTGAAAATATGTTTTTATTTTTCGGATAATTTACTGAAATCAAGATTTTGTTTTCACCATCTACTCAAAGTGAAAATAAATTCAGTTTTTCAGTTTTAATGAGAAAATGATTTAAAAAATATACTGATCTGTTTTATTTCTCTCTTTTTATACACAAATATGGAGTAATTTACTTTCCGTTTTTAGAGAAACTTCGTTAAAATTTACAATAAATAAATAAATAAATAAAATAAAGCTTGGCATCTAATTTAATTTTTTAAATTCTGAGAGTTTGTGTGACATCCTAAGATCAATGATAACCGGTATTAAGTAAATCGCGTTGCGTTCGATAGTCTAGGAGTATTTGCGAAATACAAACACACGGTCAGCTTTTAATGTATAATAGATTCGTGTTCATTTTCCTTTTCTTAAAATTATGATACGATTTTTAGCAAAAAACTCTCATCTGTACATAACGGATACTCATGCTTAATATATATAGATAAAAAACATTTAAATTTTTCTTTATAAATATGGCGTGAAACTCATCTACTTTCTATACTTACTGATCCTTGTATTATTAATGCAAGGAATTGATTCACATTCATTTTAAAACATATTGGAAAATTCCCGTTTTATTTCAAATATGACGTCTCTTTTTCCCCAGAGAAATCCCTTTTTAATGACATAATTCTTGTTAATTTTCTTTTCCAGGCAATTAATTTCAATACTGGCATAGGGGAAATTATGTTACTTTAATGAAATAATATTAAATCTTTAGGATTTATCAACAGAAATGGAACTTTTAGCATTCGTCATTTTTTTTTAGGTAATCGAGTTATTTCTTTTAGTTTTAAGAATGAAAATAACTATTTCTCGCTATCCATGACATCATTTTCAACATGGATAATTTTACGGAGCATATTATTGACATTTGCTAACCATTTTCTTTATCGACTTCTTTTTATTTTTTAAAAATTTAAATAAAAGATACGGTATAGTGATATTAGCCGTGCGCAGACGGTAAAACGCCAAGTATTGTTACTATACAAAAGAAAAAATAAGAAAAAAAGTAAAGAAAAAAACCAAGATAATTTTATTTCACCATCAAAGCATATCCGCTTTATTTTCGATTTATGACGTCATATTTGCCTGTTTCCTATGGTTACGCATATTAAACGTTGTATTATTATCAAAAACTAAAAAAAAGTACGTTTTATTTCTAATAATAATATTTAATCTTCTTTTTAATTCTTAAATTTTTTTATTTCATTTTCATTTTTTACGTGAAAATTTTCAATTGAAACTAAATTGTTGAGTAAAAATTATTATTCCGGGTTTTGATCAAATTTTGGCAACGATAAAGTATTAGCAACGATAAAGTAAATTTAACCATTTTAAAAAATTATACGAAAAAATGTTCATTTATTCTCTATGAAAATAACGAAATTGTGAATTATTAAGAAAAATACTTGAATAAAATAAACAAAAATCAGCCTATGTTCATTTGTGAGTTATAATCAACCTATATGCAAAGATACAGGATAATTAAATGCTCCATTTTGACGCTGGCTTCAGCCTAACATTTGCACACAATCGGATTTATAATATTACTAGCATGCTACGCCCGCTGGGCCATTTTTCTAAATGTACCTTAAATCAAACGAAATGGCTTTGTATTTTAAAGAAATGTGGATCTTCACATACAGATGGTACCTTACTAAGTATTTTCAAACGAACTTTGAATCAAACGGATTATATCAATGGATTTGAGCATGTATTTTAAAGCAATAGGGACGTTCACCCTGATTTTCCTTCAATATTGCTGTAAACGATGTGAACGACATTGCGTTATATTATATCATACATTGGACAAAATTTGGTCTAAAAGAAGCAACTCATTTAGTTGATCATTTATAGTAGAGTTTGGTAGGGAAATGAGGCCATTATGAGATTATGACAACAAGAACTAACATGTTCTCTAGTCAACATTCTACTAAAAGAGAAAGCCTTACAATGATTGCATAGATTGAACATTAACTTAAATAATGTTCGGGTGATTCATTTTCGTCTGTAAGTTCTTGAACTTCGTCCGTCTTTCTTGTCTCCCTGTGAGATTCTGGTAACGTAAGTACAATCTCACCCTATGTTATGTTATATTTCGCAATATACGTCATCTTCTGGCAAGTCTACTACGGTTTTTCATCTTTCTATTCTAGCAGAGTAAATACAGTGAAAATTGTAAAAAATTATTTGCACATAAGGAACAGTGTTTAATTTTCATATTTAAAAAAATGGTGAAACATAAAAAAGTGAATTTTTAAAGCTGAATATGAATAAAATTAAAATGACGCCATTTTCACTGTCTTTCCATTTTTTAGACCAGTTGCATTCGTGTAACCGTTAATCTGATAAAAACCCCGATGATTAACTCTGGTCGAAGAATAAACCTTTAGTTTGTATCCAATAAAATCTTCCTAATCTTTCATAATCTTGCCGATATCCAAGTTTGACGTCAAGCATTAGAAGTGCTTGAAACGATATGGTTACTAATGTACCAGAGTTAGTTACAAAACGAAGTTATTTACGCGCCAAGCTATGTTCCATTAAATAATGTCAAATTACTGTTAATTCAATTATAGATCTTTCATTAACAAAATTCCATACCTTAAATAAAACTGACAATGATAAAGTTAGTTATGCAAAATGTTTAGTAATATTATTTTTGGTGAATACTTAAACCGAAGATTTTTTTGCATTTTTGTAAAGAGTATAATAACACGCAGAAATAAATTCATTTCTCACTATGTTTAGCTGCTAGAGCTGTGTATAGGTCGAAAAGGCTTTATAATGATCGAAAAATTATCTAATCAGAATTTCAGGTACTCGTTTTTTTTTATCCAGCCTGAAAAGATAAATCGACAAATATTATTTATTCCATTCGCCAACATTGACATTACAAAGTTTTTCCGTACATTGAAAGCGCCAAAACAGTGGCTGAGATGTTCTGCTCTCAAAGCTGGCATACGGGAAGTGCTGGGTTCAAACCCCTGTCGCGCTCGTTGATCTAACCGTTCGGAGTTTTCCGTGGTTTTCTTCGAACCTTGTGGGTTAGGATCCCTTAGAAATACCCCCACGGAGGGCACTCCCCCCCCCAGGGTCTATATCCCTCGTGTAGATGATCGGCCGTCATAAAACTAACCAACCGTACATTAGAAGCATTGCTTTTTTGGTAAAACTTTGCTTCATAATGAAAAAACACATAAATTTAGCAATCGCTAATTTCAAAAGTCGTCTAATCTTCTGTAATCTGAATCGTCGTCCAGAGTAACCTTCAAACATAAACGAAACATCCAACAATATAGTAAAAATGCCAACTGGCAAGTGACTGGAATACGGAAAATTAGTCCAATGTCTTTTTAAAACCTTCCTGAAAGAAGGGAAGATATGCAGAAAAAACTAAAAAGAAATGACGAATCAAAAAGAGCATCGAAATTTTACTTCAGCAAACAATTTTTATTGCAAAATATAGCCTTTTGTGATAGTAATAACGCATAAATGCACACATCTCCTTAAGAATATTCTTTGATTCCTAACTTTTGAAGCAGTGAATATTTCTATAAGTGAAATTGGCGATATATTAAAAAAATAATAAAATAAAAATAAAAGAATAGACAATATTCACTGGTCTCAGTTCGAGCTTATAAAATAATATGGTTGGTGAAAAGAAACCGGCACATGTTTCCGTAGTAAATTTTTTAATGTCTAAAATTTAATTATTTTACAATATGTGTTTGAGTGGCAGACATTCACTAAAATTTAAATATTTGATCCCATATCCATAACAATAACTGCTATTTATATAATTTGCATTTGAATATAAAAATTTACTCCAAAAAGAATCTTGTAGACACGAAAAAACACTATTATTGCTAATACCGCTCAAGCTGATGTCACGCTTATACATTTTTGGCTTAAAATCACATTGCTTGGCGACAAAAGTAAAATCAAAACCGTAAATAAACAAATACTAACGTGTAACTCATAAATGCAGTCATTTTTGCAATTATATCTGCTAGTTCCTCCTGTAAAACACATGATAGGGGAGTTATATAAAAAACATTAACAGAAAGAAAAAGGAAAAAAAATACTCATATTTTATTAAATCAAATTATCAGATGCATCTTTGTTAACCTGACGCAAACGATAAATCGCCAAATATTGACAATTTGATTTGCAATCTCATGCATTGCAAATATTTTTAAGCATTACAAACATTCCTTTGGGGTTTAAATTAAATATTATGCCTCATTAAAACAGTTTTTTTTTCGGGGAGGGGGGGGGGGAGGGATTTTAAATAAAATTAATAACATAATTTTTCTTTTATTTTTCTATGTCTTTGCATTATTTTCTGATATAGCCGTTTCAATTCTTTCGCCAACGATAATGGTAGCCAAAAAAATTACCTATGGTAACCTTATCGTCCAAAATAATAAAACTTTCCATCATAATTCTATAACTAATATGTGTAGAACTATGTGTTATATACTAAAACCTTCCCTGAAAAGTTATCTATCCAACAGTGCAAGTTCCATCGAATTCCATTCAGCAGAACTCGAGTTATAAAGGAACGGAACGAAAATTCCGTTTGTGTTTTATATATATAGTAGATAACGAAGTTTATTCCACTTTTGTACGTGTACAGAATCCAAACTAAGAGGCTGCTGTTGCGAGGGATGTGCAAATTTATTTCAGTGGATTGTATGAAAATGAACACATTTAAATAATTTCCATTCTGCTTGGTGCTAAATAAAATAATTTTTTTTGTCAGACTGAGAAAAACACTTGTTATCATTACTCTCCCACACCGAGATTTCAGCGTGACAGTTGGGGGAAGTCAAAATCCCCTTTTTAGATTCAATGATATAGAAGATGCAGTGACGTAATGGCGTCAGATACATTGAAGCAAAAAATATCAACTAGAGTCAGACAGTTACCATTCTGACCTTCTTTGTACATCCACAAGAACGTGCTTCAAAATTCAAATCAAAGAACATTAAAGTTATTTTTGTTCCTGCCAATACAACTTCTAAACGTCAGCCATTAGTCTAAGAAATAATAATAAATCTTGAAGTACATTATCGAAAAAGACAGAAAAAAAGACAATGTAGTGAAAACATTAGTTTGAGAACCTGTGTATCAGAGATGATGAAAGTTTGAACCAAAGCTTGAGAATGTGACGTGATTTCATCGACCGTACACAACTGTTTTGTAAAAGACGGCTACATAATTGAAACTGAATCAAATGCTTCTGAATCCAATACCTGTTTGTCCTATCTGAAGGAAAATTTTCATGAATTTAAGGTGATTTCTATTTAACAAATTTTCTTCATAACGAAGTTTTTAAGTGTAACGATGACACTTCGTTAAATGGAAGTTTCACTGTGATATATATATATATATATATATATATATATATATTAACGTACAATTAATTTATTTGAAACGTGATATTAACAAACGAATTTTATGTTGAATTATTGCAATTTTTGAACTTTTTATATAAGAACATACGTGGGGTATTAATTAATTATCTTGATTTTAATTTTCTCTCGTATGTCGAGTATATAGGGTATGTAGGGTATGTGTTTACTCGCTTTACTGACAGCATATACTAAAAACAATATCAAAACTTATAACAAGAAAAAAAAACAAGAACGAAAAATCCTGTATCAAACATAGATTATGAAACACTTTTCAACACATGCAGAATACTATAATAAAACTTCACTGTTTAGTAAGGTGAAAGATGGTGTCTAAGTAAACAATTTGTAAAACGCATAACACATTTGAAAACCTAATTTCAGCCATTAACATCAATAGTCGGAAAAATATCCGAATTCTTTTGTGCAACAATGTATATGATCTGTAGATTTGTATATATATACTACATAGCTTGCGAATATTTAGTTTAGTTAGGAAACACATAGTACAGTTGAAAATTCTCTTTCAGCAGTTTCCATCAGTAAACGAAAATGTTCTGAAGATGTTTAGCCTTGTATATAATCTGTAGAATTTATACACACCAAGAAATATATTTTTTTAAATGTCAAAGTTAAAAACGCGTATCACAACTGTAAACGCAGTTTCAGCAATTATTGTTTATGTACAGTACTCTAACCGAATTCTTTTTTGTGTCCCTGTAAATGAACGATGAACGATATGCATACTGTATTCTGTAGTAACCATTTTGAACTTCACCTCAGTGATATATATCAATTTCGATATGTTTCAAATAGCGTAATATCATTGCAATGCACTGTAAATGATGTTTCGAAATAGACCGTAATGTAACGGAATTCCTTTCAGTGTCCGTGTAGATAAACAATAAATGCTGTGCACACCATATTTTATAGTAAACATCTTGTAGTGCAACTCAGATATATATGTTATATAAAAATTTTACTTCACGATATTCCTTTCAATTATTCTAAATTCCGACACATATTCATTATTTCCCTATTTCTTAATAATACCTATTATATTTATTCCTATTTAATTTCTCTTTAAATTCAAAACGCGTATATTAATAATTATCTTATTCAAAATCTTAATCTAAAGCTTTTAATCCCTTGATAAACTTTTATCAACTATACAATCTATAATATTCTGAGAGAAGCTAGTTTTTAGTTTCGAATGTTCTTAAAAGCCATTTTGTTATTTTTATTTCCAATCTAATTCCACGGATCTGGTTTCCCGCGTCTTTTCAACATTAGATCTTTTTCGAAGACACTGCGTTACCAGTTATGGGATTCATTCGCCTTAAACCTCTCCCTCTCGCTTCCATTCGCTTAGCTACCCATCTCTCAATGTGCGTCTTTCACCGATTGGTTCGTTTCTGTACTACGTCGATACCTGTCGCCCTCCGCGCGTCTGACAAAAACCAAATGCAATGACTTCGGAACGCAGAATTCTATATTGTTTCAAGTGCTTCAAATATGTTACTTGATGTCTACAAGTCCTGTAGTATTCTAAATTTGCTTTTTAAGATCATAGAGTATGATGTAACGATTCATGCCTAAGCCTGAGGTCTTTGAGCATACTTTCAAAATGTGGGACTTGTTTTTACGTTTTCATGCTTGATTAATAAACATCTTAGAATGACAAGTGGCTTCGTTTTTAACGGAGAAATCACTGGATTGGTAAATTCATTGCTTTGCTACACTTACTCCCTGATTGTCTGGATTAAAAATACGACTGCAAACAACCATCTTGTGTTTTCAATTGGAATTATCCGATATCAGCTATCACCAACAATTTCATGCAAGTTGACTGGATTTGTCGACTGCAATATAACATAACCTTTCATAAGCCGCCAATATTTCATGAATCGCATCATACCCAACCTTTTGATATATATATATGAATTTCAATACGTTTGAAATATTAGAATAACATCATTAAAATACACCGTAAATGATTTTTCCCCATCGACTGTAATGTAACGGAATGATTTTGAGTGTCCCTGTAAACGGACTACACATGATACACACTTCATTTTCAATACCCAATATGCCATAGTAAACCTCAATAACATATATCAATTTCATGGAAATTCGAGTATATTTACGCGAGTTACAGCACGGACAGATAGACGGCAGATAGACAGACAAACCAAATTCATAAACATTTTCAACTATGTTGGAAAGTGTTGTAAAAAAAAGAAAAAAGTTTATTTAGATTGTACTCTGTACCTTTTTCATATTGATCAAATAAGTAAAATAAATGGAATAGTAGTAGTGGGTAAATGAGGCTTCGAAAACAGGAGGAGACGGGAGCGTGGGACCGTCACGCCTCCTCTGGAACTATCACCGCCTCCGACACCGATTCGAGCGCCCTCTAGCAGAAAAAATAAGTTTTTTAAGGAAAAAAGGTTAATTTTAATGCTTTTTATATTGTTAAGACGAGGTGTGACCGTAAGAACGACTAACACCCTCCAAGACGGTCAGTACCTCCTCAAGACAGCCAAGATGGCCAGTTTATAAAAATATATAATTACACGTTTTTCATTTTATTTTTTCAAAATGATGTTAAACACTGTGAAGTGGTGAGTGCTGGGGGGGGGGGGTAGCTTTAAAGCAGCTCAAGGTACAGGGAAAAAATTAAATCTCGTTTAGAAGGAATCGACTCGTACACACTTCACAAACTTGTACGCTTAAAATTTCAAACTAACCCTGTTATCGTGTATTCTACAGATCAGTAATGACAAGTGGATTTGCTAAATTTAACATCTTTATACTAAAATTTAACGACAGTTTTCGATACATTTTAACTTGAATTGACATTTTATCTAAATATGCTTAGGCTTACCCTTTGAAATCGAAACGTGACGAAGATGTCTGTTTTTGAATCCAGTTTTGTGTCACGGAAACCGAAGTATTTGAATACAGACGCAGTTAAAGAATTTTTTAATTTTCGTCTACAGAAGTTTCTAAAGCAACACAATGTTCGAATTTTTAGAATGTTTAACAACAGGAAAGATTGTGTTGTGGAAATCAATTTCAATAAATTCAATCTGGTAAAATGATGTGAAATTTTGTTATCTGGAAAAAAGTTCATCGAACTGTCACAAGGGTAAGTGACGTAGAACGACTTGATTCTAAATATTGTTTCAAAGTGTAAAAATGTGGGTTTTATAAAGAAAATAAATCTGAAGAGGGTATCCACTGGTTAAATTTAGAAGCATAACCTTTAAACTTAACTTGGTTTTCTAGTTGTCCTTTTCATTTACATTTTTTGAGTATCTTTTCGGTAGCGAAGTCTTTTTTCGGTTGGACTTTTTTTAATTATTCTGCATGAAAGGTTCCTTCAATAGGTTCGTCTAATAAATCTTTAATTCGATAAACTAGTGGAATTCTCACTACACACTTTGTCACTAAAAACAGTTCTTCCGTCCAATCTGTTTCGTAACCTTTTTCTGCGGTCATTTTATGTTTAGAAACATGTACTAAGTCCCCTGAATTAAATATGTAAGGTTTTCTTTTCAGTTTTGGCATACCTCCATATATGGAAAACCACACAATCCGCTTTCATTTTCTTTATTCACTTCACTAGGAGTTCTCTTAATAGTGGTGTGATAGGTATGATTATAACTATCTAAAAATTGATCTAACACGTCGATATAACGGTAAGTGTGAAGTGCTGAACATTTTTCAAAATTTTAGTTTTTAGGGTGCGGTTAAATCTTTACACCACACAAACTTTCGTGTTGTTAAAAGTTCTAAAAAATTGAACATTGTGTTGTTTCAGAAACTTCTGTAAATGATAATTTAAGAATTCTTTACCTGTGCCTGTATTCAAAACACAGACACTATATCTTCGGCACGTTTCTATTTCAGAGGGTAAGCCCAAGAATATTTAGATAAAATGTCAATGCACGTTAAAATGTATCGAAACCCGTCGTTAAATTTTTGTAAACAAGTTAAATCTACCAAATTCGCTTGCCATTGCTGGTCTATAAAATACACGATAACACAGTTGGTTTGAAATTTTCTGCGTACAGGTTTGTGAAGTGTGTACGTGTCGACTCCGTCTAACCAAGATTTTTTTTTCCTGGATACTTTACCTTGAGCTGCTCAAGCTGCTTGAGAGCTATCTCCACAAAACTCGCAATTTGACTTGGATCTTAGTAATTTTTCTCCATAATATGTTCTTACATTGAAACAAAACAATTCTTGGTATAGGTCCCGCCTCCTCCTGCCCTCTAAGCCCCATTTTCCTACTACTGATAGTTATATTCGTTCATTTCAATTCAGAACATAACAGGGCTGAAATGCATTAACAATTTTCAACATTTTACTCCTTTTAAATGATGCAGTGACTGGATTAACAATATTTCTTAGAGATTTGTTAAATTAAAATTTAAAAGGTCACGACTTACGATAATGACACTAATATGCGTGGCAAAAATATAGGTTTACAAAAAAGAATTTGATTTAAATCCCCGTTGTAACACTTGTGTTTAATTTAAAAGTTTTTGTTAAACATTAAACAACGTTTTATTAACAGTTAACACATTTCACGGAGATTACAAACACGCAACATTTAAACAGTTTTTAGAGAGTTTGAATAATGTTCATATTCAGGACGGCTTCGGGTTTGTTCCTAGCCGATTCAGTCTTTCCGGCGAAGTCTTTGCCGTTCGAACACTTCGAAAAGGTAGAGATACAGGCGGCCAGTTCTCTCCTGGTACAGATCACAAGTGAAAACTTTTTTTTGGTCTCAATTTCCGTCGTATACATGGAATCGTAGGAGTTAAGTAGAACCTTTAGTAGTTAGAAGTGGCTTCGAGTGCTTAAGCGATACGATCTCATAAATGTCCGTATAGTGTCAGTACTTTAAATTTGTTTTGTAAGTAATGAGTCTTATAGTGTCAAAAACGGTCCTTTTATATATATATATATATATATATATATATATATACAGGTGGTTATCAAAATAATGGAAACACCCTAGATTTTGAAGGAATTCTTTATTAATATGGCGTAGGACCGCCTTTGGCATGTAATACAGCTTGGATTCGCCTGGGAATCGAATCATACAAATTCTGAATAGTGTTTAGAGGAATATTGTACCATTCTTCATGGAGATATTGTGAAAGTTTCGTGAGAGATGCCGGTGGAGGATATCGATTCCGGATTGAAAGCTCTAAAATAGACCACAACGGTTCGATTATGTTGAGGTCTGGGGACTGTGCGGGCCAAGGTAGATGTTCCACCTCATCCTCATGTTCATCAAACCATGATTGGACAACTCTGGCTGCATGAATAGGGGCATTATCATCCTGGAAAATTCCATCTCCTGCAGGAAACAAAATTTGCATCATGGGATGGACCTGGTCAGCTAAAACTTCTCTATACTTCTCCCCAGTGATCCTTCCTTTCAGGGTTACGATTGGACCAGCAGAAAACCATGACACGGCTGCCCATACCATGACCGATCCACCTCCATGCTTGACAGTTGGACGGAGGCAATCAGGATCATACGCTTGTGCAGGTGTTCTCCAGACATGTACCCGTCCTGTTGTGGGGAAAAGTGTGAAAGATGATTCGTCTGACCATATAAGAGTCTTCCACTTATCAATCGACCAGGTTTTGTGGTTATGGCACCACTCTACACGACGTTTGGCATTAGCATCTGTGACAAGTGGCTTGGGAATTGCTGTTCTGCCGTAAATGTTCTCTTTATGAAGGTATCTCCGAACTGTAATTGTTGACACTGGAGAATCCAGATGCTGATTGAGCTCTGCGGTCACTTTGGCTGCAGTTGTTTTCTTTTTAGACATTACAATCAGCTTCAATACCCGTCGGTCTCTTTCACTCAGCTTCTCCTTCCGTCCACTATTTTGCTTTGCTGAGCTTGTCTTTCCGCGCTGTGTGTATGCTGTCATGACTTTAGACACCGTACCTCTAGAAACGCCTATAAGCTGGGATGTTTCGGTCACCGTTGCTCCAGCTAGTCGGGCTCCTACAATTTGGCCTCTTTGAAAATCTGTGAGGTCTGACATTTTACGCTTCTGACAAAAAAAATCAAAACGTAGACAACTCTTCTAACTTGCGTCTATCGCTTCATAACTTTTCCAAAATACTCCTAAAATCGATCTGCGCATTTTTTCGCGCATGCTTCCGCTCTTCGTATCTTTGTAGTTAACATAATATCGTTTTGTGCTGCTGCCCTCTATGGACAGGATAATAAAACACAATTATGTCCTAATGCTTCTGACTAAAAATTTAAACTGCGTAATTTAACTTGTAAATTAAACTTAGTTTTATAAAATAAATTTTGGGATAAAATAAATTTATTATACAAATAACTAAGTACATTTAATGTAAACATTAAATATATTTAATTTCCATTAAATACATTTTATGTAAACCAAAATGTATTTAATGGGATTTTTTTTCGTGTAATTAATTGATATTTGATTACTATGAAATACTAATTAATTATTTACGAGAATTGTTTTAACAAGTTGTATAATATTAATTTGTAAAAGTTAATGCCTATTTCTTCACATTTCTTATATTATAATTTATAATCCATAATAATAATTTATTAATAATATAATTTTTGTAAAATAATTTAAATTAAATATTTTTAAAAATAATATTTCCCATGGGGATATTTTTATTCTTGAAAAATGGTCATGAAATCATGACATGTTAAATTCTGCAATAATAATAATAAAATTAATTAAAATAGAAGAAAAACGAAAGAGAGATGTTATTGTATTTGATTAGTTTATAAAGTGATACCTAAAAATAAATTATATTTTGTTTAATACATTTTTACTTATTAAGTATCAATTAAAAATTTTATTAAGAAAATTTTATTATAGAGGCCACCAAAATAAAACTTTTATTGTTTCTTACCAATATGAAAGTATAGTAATATACAAAGATTAATCAATTAAATTTTTTTATAATCAGTATAATATCGGGTATTTTTGCTGTAGTTTTAACATTTTCTTACTCTCACACTACACTGTAAGCCAATAAATCTGACATATATTTTTTTTCTAGTAAAAGTAATATATTCATACATGCATATGTGTATTATTTTATATGCAATAATACACATATACATGTATGAATATATGTATGTAATAAATATGTATATATATGTATATAAATATATTTATATGTATATTTATATATGTATATTTACATACATTTATATATATGTATATAAATATATGTAATATATAATTATATGTATATATAATTATATGTATATATGAATATATACATGTCTCATAATGTTTATATATGCATGTCTGTGTTTCTAACATAGTTGAAGATTGTATATGATTTAGATATTATTTGCTATTCAGAAGTTTAGTTTAATCCTATACATGCATATATGTATTGTACAAAGTGTATCATCCAAAACAAAAAATCATTGTTCGAGCTATGTTTGAAAAACCCAAGTCTTTCTTTAACATATGTTATTTTAATAATTTATATCTGGTTAATTATTCACTGAAAATGGAAGGGAATGTATTACAAACCACTAAGCAAAAATATTAATAATATATTTAAATAATAATAATTAATATTAACTATATATGTATACACACACACATATATATATTTAAATATAATATTAATTAACATCAATTATATAATTAAATATATATATATATATATATATTTTAAGAAAATCTTTAATTTTGGTAATCTTTAACTATTTTATAACTACAGATGAACCAGTAATTGGTAAAAAGACTACTACTAATTTATTAGAGATTTTTATATAGAAGCCTAATTTTAAAAGATAAAAACTTTAATACATTAATTCTGCTAATTTGATATTTATCTGTTACTAAAGTTCTAACATAAAAATATTTTTAATGTAAGTTTAGCATTTTAATAAATGTTCATTTAATTATTAAAAAATATGAATTAAAAAATTTAATTTAATTATTGAAATTTATTAAAAATTAAATTTTATTTTATGTAATAAAAATTTATATAAAATTCTATATAACTTGAGTATAATTTCAATTTAATTATCTTACTGAAAGTAAAAAATTACAAGGCAACTGATAATAAAAATCTTCTGATCTTTATGTCAAGTAAATCATCTTTATTAATTAATTCCATAAAGATAAAATCAAAACTCTAAAAAAGATTTAAAAAAAAAAACATCAATCGGAGAGGACAAAACTTAAACCTTCAGATCACAAGTCCTGTACTTTAACCACCGCGCTAAATCGCTCACGGAGACATTTTGCTTTAAGCAAAGTTGTACGAAAATGTAAACAAAACTCCTAAAGTAGCAGTAATGTGCGAGAAAGTGCGCAGATCGATTTTGGGAGGAACGGGAAGTTTTGCAGCGCTAGATGCTAGTACTCTTCTAGAGCTCTCTCATACTACCTAATACATGTACTTTTTATATTAAAAAAAATCTGGTAGCTAAGATTATATTTTAATGCTTACGAAGGGAATTCTTAAATGTCCCTTTCATTCACAAGTGTTTCCATTATTTTGATAACCACCTGTATATATATACAGCGTGTCCACGTATAACCTGACCGACCTTTATTTTCGCAACCGTTGGTCCTAGATGCATACTTCCAATTACAAAAATGGTTTAAATAAGGTAAAGAATTACTTTTAACGTGATTTGGGTCAAGAAAAACATTTATTAAAAAATTACGAAAGTTAAATTTTTATACGGTCCCCGGTCCTATAAGTGATATTTAGTAAAAATTTACTGTGACACTAACAAGTACGACAAAAAAAGTCCCATTCATCTAACATTAAAATTGACCGAATAATAGCTGTTTAAAGTTGGAGTATATTTTTTGCTGCGAAATAGGGGTCATTCACAAATGTAGTAGAAATATAAATAATCGTCAGATATATCAAAAAAATAGTTGAGAGAAATATTAACATTGCAATCTAATATAATTGTGAAATCTATAATCATTCTGACATATTAGTGCAAAATATACAATTTGCACTGTACATATAAGAGGATAAAAATAACAGAATTTTTGTTAAATAAAAGGATGAAAAACAACAGCCTCAATTCTTTACAAAATGATACAGATTTTAAAATGCTGTTAGATTGCACTGTCTTTCAAATGCTGGATTGTGCCATGTTTTTTATCTTTTGAAAATTGATTCTTATGGATTTTTTAGTGCTGAATCCGAAAATGACCTTCATTTTAAACCATCACGTTAGGATTTTTCTCAAATCGCAAATTTCAAAGTTAAAAAGCTCAAAGTTAAAATTGATACCTCTTCCCTCCCAACCTCATCGGACCCCTGAGCTGTTTAGCTGCAGGAAACCCAGTATAAGCCAAAAATTTGAATAAACTATTGAATTAAATAAAATTAAACTGAATAAAAAAGTCTTACATCTATTTTATAATATCAAATTTTTCGCTGTTTTTTAACGTTGAAATTTACGATTTGCGAAAAATCCTGATATGATGGTTAAAAGTGAAGGTAATTTTTTTTTTATTCAGCGTTAAAAAATACATAAAACGTAATTTTAAAATTTAAAAAACACAACCATTGCAGGTTTATGTTATCTAATCTAAAACTCTTTCCTAAACTCGTTGACGATAATCTATCCGACTTTTTTTGTGTTATCCTCTAATATGTGAAAGTTAAAAATTAGAAAATCATAATAATATTACATTGACATCGGATTTAAGTCAGTATGTAAAATTTAACTTCGATCGGACATTTGAAAGTGAGTTAAACTTCGAGTACAAATTTTAAACTGGAAAGACGATCGTTGCAAGTTAAATAAAACCTTATGAAAATAACATAATTTTTGTTAAAAGAAATCATAGCCTCAAATCCTTTCAAAATAAAACATATGTTAAAATGCAATTATTTTAATTAATCTGAAACTTAACTAATAAAAATTAACTCAATCGTAATAGTTGTACGATTTATTTCAAAGCGCATATACCTTGAAATAAGTTTAAGTACTTTATATACGACCCCTGAAAGCATGGCCGAAATCATCTCTTTTTAGATGAAAAAAGTGGTATAAGTCATGCATTTCAAAGTTTCAGAATTCGGTCAATTTTAATGTTAGATGAATGGGACTTTCTTTGTCGTACTTGTTAGTGTCACAGTAAATTTTTACTAAATATCACTTATAGGACCGAGGGACCGTATAAAAATTTAACTTTCGTATTTTTTTAATAAATGTTTTTCTTGACCCAAATCACGTTAAAAGTAATTCTTTACCTTATTTAAACCATTTTTGTAATTGGAAGTATGCATCTAGGACCAACGGTTGCGAAAATAAAGGTCGGTCAGGTTATACGTGGACACGCTGTATATCCAATATTTATTTTCAAAATATCATATTTGATTTTTTCGATTTTTTCATATTTGATATTTATTATCAAAATATCACGATGTTTGATATTTTCTGTGTTTTCATATTTATTTATTTTCAAACTATCATGATGTTTGATATTTTCGATATTTTTGATATTTGATATTTATTTTCAAAATATCATAATGTTTGTTATTTTCGATGTTTTCATGTTGGATATTTATTTTCAAAATATCATTCTGTAAGATATTTCTAAATTTTTCAGCCAAAACAAGTGTAAATGAATTTTTCAATTGGTATTGACTGTGTCGCTCTGTAAGATAAATAACTTTTTCTCTGGCAGTGATTGTTTTAGCGAGGAAAAGAAAAAAAAGTCATCGAAGCTTTATGTTTGGAGCAGAATTTTTAAATGTTGAACCAACAATTATGTGGGACAATATTTATTTACACCAGCCATTGAAATGTAAGCTGTCTAATTTAGATAATAAGCTATTTACAGCTTCATTAGAAATAATCATTTCTGATTTTTGGTTTAGTTAAATTTACACTGCATAAAAGGTTAGGAAATGAAAAAGTAGACAAGCTTACTTTTATGTTCAAATTTGTCAATAAAAAACAAATTATATTGTACAATAGTTTTTCAATTTTTCATTAATATATACACACAAATAAACATAATAATATGTACTAGAAAATCATATCACTATATATAAGGTAGTCACTATATATAGGTCAAAGTCATGTTTTGAAGTGATGATGATGATAGTGCATATGCAAAATCTATCTTTAAGTACAATATAAGCACTTTACTTGGCGATTTTCTTGATAGAAGGTGCAGCGCCCCCTAGTGGCAAGGTTTGTAAGCCTTTAATTAGATAGGCTACATTACACATGATTTGTAATAAATCTGTCATGTTTTATAATATTTTATTTTTATGTTTTATATATGTTTATTTTTTAATCAATAAATTTGATATGTTACAATATGTTCAATTCCTATCAATTCTCGAGATATTTAGAAACATTTGAAAAAACAGCGCCAGCTAGTGACAATTCTATGATCTAATTTTATTCATATATAATTTCGAGAGTAGAATAGCGATGTAAGGCACTAAGCAATCAAACAATTGAGACGTGCGAAAAATGCAAAAAACTAAAATATTGATTTAACTCCTCACAACAACATATTCAAATATATATATATATATTTCTCGATTTGACTATAATTTTGTAGAAATAGCTAGAGGTAGTAATTTAAATTAAGGTACCATATAAAAAATGCCCTGTAAGGGGGTTAAAACCCCAAAATTGCAAAATTGAAGGACTAAAAGTAATTTTATATAGAACTGGAATCATAGTCCAAACTGCACACCAGTACGTCAAATTACTTGATTTTATAATGAAATTTAAAATGTATCAGTTAAATTATAGACGCCCTATAAAAGTTTCCGAATAAATCTGTTTGCAACCAAGTTTCTTGAGCATGACTTTCAATACACTTTTATTGTATTGGGGGTCATAAGTCTAATGAACTAACTGTACATCACATCATATTCTATATTCTATGGGTTACTGAGAACCGCTTCGATGTGGTTCGATTAACAAAAGGCGCATGGGTTTAATGAATATGCATATGCTTATGCGTCATGCATACGCGTTATCCATTGACTACAATGCATATGCGTTTAATGTGACTGCAGTCATACTTATTTTCGTATGAAATTTTCAATACGAATCCTTTTTATAATTGTATCAGAAAGATTCTCGTTAGAAGTCATTGTTCTGTTTCGATAAATATCGTTTTATAAGTCTAATGAACTAACTGTACATCACATCATGTTCTATATTTTATGGGTTACTGAGAACCGCTTTGATGTGGTTCGATTAACAAAAGGCGCACGCGTTTAATGAATATGCATATGCTTATGCGTCATGCATACGCGTTATCAATTGATTACAAGGCATATGCGTTTAATGTGACTGCAGGCATACTTATTTTCGTATGAAATCTTCAATACGAATCCTTTTATAATTATATCAGAAAGATTCTCGTTAGAAGCCATTGTGCTGTTTATCGTTTTATAAGCCTAATGAACTAACGGTAAATCACATCATATTCCATATTTTATGGGTACCTCAAAGAAAAGGGAGGAGGGAAAAAGAAAAGAAAAAAAGAAAATGAAAGAAAAGGGAAGAGAAATATGTTAGTAAGGATATATATATCAAATATAGAATATATCCATCGTGAGTATAACTTTTTTTTATTAAAAATATTTGTTAATTTTACCGACGTTGCGTAAAACTCTATCAAAAAAGCATTTTTAAATTACTTATAAAGATACTATATTATCGAATAATAAACGAATATGTTTGCATTTTTTTACAATACCCTATTACTTTTAATTAATTCTCTTACAATTATTTTAAATCCTTAAAGTGTATCGCATACGTATCCTAATCATTTCATTTTTAGCTACCGTCCCCTCTCCCCCTCCCTCTTATCTTTATCGCTTATTCATATTTTACATGACTGCTTATAAATATTCAACATTCTTATTCGCAGTTTTACGTTCTAATTCATGTTATCATGCCATATTTCCCAATTGTTTTGGCATTCTTTTATCGATTAATTATACGATTTTGATAAGTGAGAATCGAGCTTATATTTTCCAGACCTTGAAAAAGACTATCTGCTATGCCGTATCAAATAATTATACACGCGACATAAATTTTTCTCATTTTTCTGCTTGACTAACTAATTGTGTTCCCCCTTTTTCACTTGTCAACGTGATTAACAACTTCGAAATTATTTAGCAATATATTTTTAAATCTAAAAAAGTATTTTCGTTATTTTTTTTTCCTTTTGAGAATTGTATATTACATTTTACATATACGCACGCACACTGAGGTGTATAAACATGTGAGACTGGGAAGCGTTTTTGATTTTATCAATCAGATAAACTATTTCTCTTGTACTATTTCAATTCTTCGAATTTTTCATTCAGAAAAAAATAACCTTATTTAATTTGTTATAATCAAATATATCACCAGATTAAATCTTAATTTAATACTAACAAAATCTTATTCATTGATAAATGGTTAATATCCATTAATTCCATTATCAATTAATAAGATATTTTTTCACAAAAAATTAAGATTTAATCCCGTGATAAATTTTAGTATAATAAATTAAGATATTAAGATTTTCTAAGTAGTATATTGATAAAATACTAAGAACAGATTTTAAGTACTATACATAAATAAATCTCAATTACTTTAAGTTATTACAAATATTTTAATTAATTTAATTTATTACAATTGAAAAGTTCACATCAAAAACTTGAAATTGTAGTTTTTGGATAAGTGCTATTTTTGTTAGAAACCTTTCATTAACGGTGAGATTACTTCATCATAAAAGTAAATCCTGTACGTTTATCAAAAACTGGTAAATTTAAAATTTTACAGTAATAATATTAATTTTAAAATACTAAAAAAAAAAAATGTAAATCAGTAAATTGTTTGTGCCTTTTCCTTTCACTTTGATAACGAATATATTCTTGGACTAAAATATGCCTGGAACGTCTAAATATAATTTAAATGTAATCTCTCTCTCTCTCTCTTTCTCCCCCCCCCCCCCTATAGTGTTTTAAAACTTAGGTGCATTATAACATTTCATATTCATTAAATTTTATTTCTTCCAATTAATCGTATCCTAAAAGTTATAAAAACGCACAGTTCAGTAATCAAATTCATTATATCGGTTTTTACAAGGACTTGGGATGACCTAGTTATAAATTTGATTTATTTTTGTATCATATTAAAAAGTTCATAATATAAAAGTTCATAATAATAAACGTTCATAATAATCATATTATTTCGCATAGCATATTAAAAAGTGTTGTATTCATTTTATCAATTTTTTAGGATAATAAGGTGAGATAAATTAATGAAAATTTTGCTTTTCTTCTTTCCCGGTTAACCCTTTCAGGCGCGGATTACTTATGTTCGTAAAATGGCGAAATGATTGATTTACAAAAGAATTTCTTAGAAACTAAATACTTGCTTTTCTTCAAGTTCATTATAAAAGCAATTATTAACGAACATTAAGATGTTCTGGGTGTCGTTTGACAATTTGCGATTAAAATTAAGTGGTCACATTTGTGACCACCGCCCGTGAAAGGGTTAAACAAATTATTTTCATTTGAGATAATAAAAGGTTTTCGTTTTTCTTTTATCCTACATTTTTAAATTTTGTTTTTCTTCTTTCCCGGTTAAGCAAATTTACGTTTATGATAATAAAAAAAAAAAAAAAAATTATCCAACTTTTTAAAATTTAAATATCTAAAAAAGAATAAAAGAAATTTTATATGTTATTCGAAAAAGACAATTTATAGTTACTTTCTATATATCTGTATTATGAAGCAAAAACATATCCGTCAGTAACTCTGATGTCATATTGACCTTGGTAACACCTAACCAATAAATTCCTCTTTTACTGCAATTTTTTAACTTCTAAACATCGCACAATTTAAATTTTTACACCTTTGAATAGGGAAAAAATGTTCTTTCCTAAGCAATTTTGAACTGTGCCTAATTTTTTCAAATTGTTTTATAGTTTTTAAAATAATTTTCAAGCTTTATTTGTTTTAAATGTATCTGTATCGCTAACTCGTTTGTACTTTAAATAATGTAAATACTGAAGGGTTTGTTTCCGGCTAAAGTTTCATAACGAAATTAAAACTTCATCAATAGAAAAATAAAATAATATAAATAAAACGCAAATTTAACAGGCATCAGGGTGGCTAGTGGTCAGGGAAAAATACAGTAAAAAAAATGATAATTACCAGTATATTCTTATAGAAAAATTCAAATTGATTATTTGATCGAATAATTAACATAATTTTTTCTATAAGAATATACTGGTATTTATCACTTTTTTTTGACTGTATACTTCCCTGACCGCTAGCCACACTGGGCATGTAATCGAACTACGCGCTAAAATTATCAGAATCAAAACGACTGATGTGTAAGTAAATGAATTATTAATGAAAAAGTTGCTTTTAATAAATTTCAAACCTTTATTTGAATACATTATTGATATTGTTCATATAAAAATGTCTTTGGTGTTGTTAGTCGGGAATCTAAAAGAATATATTAATTGTAAAAAGAAAAACTATTATAATTTTTAATTAAAAAAATTATTTTCACCTATATTCTGTAACACGGGAATCCCGGATTTTATCTCCTAGTATAACTAAAATTAAGACTTTTGCAAAACTGAAAAAAAAAATTAAAGTATAGCTCATTCTTTAATCTAGAGCGTCAGCAAAATTCTTCCGGCACAGTTTCAAAGTACTAGTACTAACCGATCGAAGTGTCTATGTTCGGATGTCCTTTATTTGAGCTCCCTAGAGTTCAAATAAAGGGCGTCCTTGAGTCAAGTACGTTCTCAGAATACAGAGCAAAATAAGAAAGTGAAAGACAGAACATTTTACCCCACTTTATATGTATGGAAATAAGTTTCGAACTGTATATATTTTTAAATACTTGTGGAAAGTTTTCCGATTACGTTAAGCCATGAACAAACTTTTTCATCTGTGTTTAAAAAGAATGATAATTTAAAAAATAGTTGTTTATCTAACTATTGTTTGAAATAAATGTTTTAGTGATTTTCAAAAAAAAAAAAAAAAAAAAAAAAAAACGATTTATTTTTTAATTAATTATTAAAACCTTTTTAAACTGTATTATATAACTACTTTACGCTAAATTGTATTTTTATACTTACTTCTCTTATAGAGTTTAAAAAGTTTTATTTTTATAAATGTCGATTTGAAAAACGTATGGGCTTAAAAGCAAAGATATAATAATTATTATTACTGTAATTATAATTATACATTTAAGATATAATAATTATTATTATTGTAATTATAATTATACATTTAAGATATAATAATAATTATTATTGTAATTATAATTATACATTTAAGATATAATAATTATTGTTATTGTAATTATAATTATATATTTAATATATAATAATTATTATTATTGTAATTATAATTATACATTTTATAATTATGTTCATACTTTCTAGAGTTTTATTTGTAGAAATTGGGTTTAAAAACAGATGTATTTGAAAGTATTAAAAAGCCAATATATTTTAATCTAATAATTTATAACAATACTAATAATAATAATAATAATAATAATAATACATTTATTTTCAAATTAGCAACTAAAACATTTTTTATTATCTATTATTTGGACACATAATATTAATGTATGTAATTAAATATAATCTATGTTTATAGCTTTCCATCAATATTTAGACATAGTAATTTAAAAATACTAATGTAACTGTTAGTTTAACACATAAAATAACTAAAGAAAGAATTTCAAACTAATTATTAAATATATTTTAAAATATAGCATATCTTTAAATATAGATTAACTCCTAAACAGTTTCATTTTTTTTTTTTTTCACGATAGACTCGATAGACTAAAAATAGGGACAAAACACCACTTTTTCCGTACTGATCAATATCTATCTGCCTTATAAAATCGAAAAATGTCTGTCAGTTAATAAAACGAAGATTACAGTTAAAAATTATTGGTATTCAAAAGGTTCTAGTAACGAAGCGAGCAAACTCTTCTTGCCCGAGAAGCGTTTGAGCAAAACTGTAATGGGGTTAAATCATAGTTATGCTTTTCCAACAATATTAGAAAGAAGTAGTAATAAAAAAAAAATCCCTGACGGCTCGGCCTACAGGCGCAGGTAGATTTCGAAGACACAGACCGTGGGGCGCCTGTTTGTTGGGAATTGCGAAGAACGGACCTTTTTGCCATGATGCCGCGGTTGGGACCACCCACTTTGAAATCTAACTTATTTGCAGGCAAAGCCGACAATTTTTTTTTTTTTTTTTTTTTTTTTTTTTTTTTGTATAAGAGTTGGTCCTATAAAAAAAACTTGTCAGTATAAAAGTTTTGGATAGTATTAAGAGGATTTATAATAAATTTAAGCGGATTTGATGCCTTGTGAATTGACGAAGTTATGAATTTTTTTCTTCTAACCCCCCCCCCACCTTTTTCTCCCCTTGGGGTCCATTTTTAATTACATCAAAAATCTGTCATACATAAATTTTCGGCCCTTTTCCTAAAAGTAATAATAACTTTAAACGGATTCAATACGTATCATAATTAAGAAGTTATGGGGTTTTTTCTGTTTTCACAAAATCCCCCCCCATTCCCCCCCCTGGTTCGATTTTGCCCATTAACGAACTTGACCGAGATTTTATGTATCAGTTTGGAGGATATTTGTGCTGAGTTATGGGAGTTATCGTGTCCATAAAAAAGTGACAGATAAATAGATAGATAGATAGATAAAGTTTTGAACTGAGGGTGGTTTTGGGTTCTAGGAGTCAAGATCGGCGTAGATCTGCAAAAATTTTTCAAAAATTCCAACTTAGGGGAGAATGTAATAGGCAGTATTTCTTACGAAATCTACCTAAAATATATTAATTTAAGAAAATTTAAATGGATTTTAAGGTAAATTAAAATGATTAAGTACTTTCTCTGAGTACTGAATGAAATAAAAAATAATTAAAGGCCTGAATACCTTAATAACTTTATGGAAATAATTGTTTTATATTATATCTTTTACGAACTGTTTGTGAATTTTTTTCTCATTACATTAAATCATGTTTATATTTTTCCAATATGATTAAATGCACTGAGAAAAATGACACTTTCAAATCTGAGTAAGACGATGTTTTCATTTTGTTATGAAACTTTTTGTTTCAAATATGACGAACCAATGCTTTCAATTCTGAAATACCAGAAATACTCAGAATATTGAAACATGGACATACTCAAAACTGAGCACATAGAGGTCAGTTCATACTCATTTTTGAAACAGGAACATACTCAAAAATGATTAAGGTCAGTTCATACTCATTTTTGAAACATGGACATACTCAGAAATGAGCAGATAGAAGTCAGTTCATACTCATTTTTGAAACACGGACATACTCAGAAATGAGCAGATAGAAGTCAGTTCATACTCATTTTTGAAACACGGACATACTCAAATATGAGCATATGATGTTTTATTCTAGAGTGTGTACATGTTTTCAAAAATGAGTATATACATGTTTCAAACTTGAGTAATTTTGATACGGAGCCATTTTGACTATGCGACATACTCAGATTTGTGTATTTTTTGCTCAGTTTTGAAAATGTCGTTTTTAAAGTGCAGTGTTTTTCCCTTTTAGAAATATTTATCATGTAAAAGTATTTTACTGTGTCATACATTTATGTATTTTTCATCTAATTCGGTTAGATGGTATTTTTTAAGGTTTAATAAAAGATATTTCTTATTTAACGGATTAAGCGTCGGAGGTTTCCTTGCATTTTTATAAATTTGCTCATAAAGCTCAGGCTAACTTTAGTTTTCTTCCATAGTATCGTACTAAAATACTTTTCGTTTCCCATCATCTTACGTGCTTCTTAAAACACAATTCTAAAAAAATATAGGTAATATTAAAATATATCTAAAGTATCATGTATAGCTAATTGAAGTTATTAAAAAAAAAAAAAATACGGTACAGCAGTTTAAAGGGTTAAAAATATTAATAATATAAAAAGATAATAAATATTTATAAAATTGGTTATACTAGCAAATTGTTTCAAAGTCAAACTAATGTTATAAAAAATTATGTTACTATTAATAGTTTTAAAAATCCATGATAAATGGAAAATGCATTGCATTATAACATTCATTTAAATCAATTTTGTACAGTAGAACCTCGTTATATTGTGCCTCGTTATTTCTATTATTCGGATATATCCCTGTTTTTCTATGTCTCTCGTTGAAAAGAAAAGTAATGGAAAGCTCCAAATTAACCACACTTTTTAAATTATCGCATGTATAGACATTAATAAGTAAATAAAATTCTAATTAAAGTAAAGTAAATAAAATTAATTGAAATTGATGGAGTAAGTAAATAAAACTAATTGAAAAAAAAAATGCAATATGCTTATAATTCAATGTTTTGTAGACAAATCTAAAACATTTACCTGTAAATTGTAATATTTCTTAAGTTTTTATCGTCTTTGGTTATATCGCGTGTTTCCTTGTCTCTCTACAAACGCGATATAACGAAGGGTTACTGTATAGCAACGCAACTGAAATGTACAAATTGAAAGATCAAACTAAATTTATATTCTTAAAATTGGTTTTTTTTTTTTTTTTTTTTTTTTTAGGAATATATGGAAAAATTACTCCGAAAAATAATGTTAAAGGGGAAGATCACGATGTAATACGACTATATACTACACCAATAAAGAGAAATAAAATGAAAAGATCTTGCTACGCATCTCGAAAAAATTTTCCGCTGATGATGATATTTCATCATATATGTTTTTTTTAACTCTCAAATTGTGGTTTTAAATGTGAACTTATTTCTTTTATCTTAATCATTTTTATGCCACGAACACGACTTTTTTAGTAATCTTTAAAATTTTATTTTTACAATGATTATTTAATTTCCTGAAATTCATCCCGCCTTAATCCATCCATCCTAAGTTCTTACTTTAGTTCTTTCTATATATAGTACGTGGGTTTTGTGCGTATTTTGCTTCATTTACTATTTTTTATATAATTCTAGTTGCATTATTAAAATGTGCTACATTTTAGCCATACACTTAACGCTTATAATCGAAACATGGATTTATGCAAATAAACTATAACGCAGCAACCAACCAACCTGAAATACATCACTGAAACCCGCTTCATAAAAAGTTCATGAATGTATTCCTTAAGCTTTATTTTTACTAACTAATCTACGGAGATCCTCTTTTTTATTCTAAGTAAGCAATCCAACCCAGGCTACCCGGGTTAAATATACCCGATACCGTTGTACAGAACGTAGATAAAAATCGTTTTTAATTGAAAACCTGGAAAGAGTTTTTACATTTAGTGTATTTTCTTAGATTGCACACCAACTGTACCAAAATACATTTTTGGTACTTTCTTATCGGCCTCATACCAGCGGTCAATCGTGAAACATTTCACTATTTATAAAAACCTTTGTGATTATGATAAATTCCAAAGTGTAAGTGCGTAGTTCCATTACATATATATTAAATTCATGTTTTGTTTATTCATTTGTTTATTTATGAAGTTTTAATTTCGTCATGGAATATTAGACGGCTGACAATATAACAAATGCTAAACTATTTATACTGTTTTAAGTACAAACGGATTCATATTTTATAATCGAATAATCTGCACGCTATAAAAAAAAAGATTTTTAAAAATTCATGCTTAAAAATTATTTTTCAAATTATAAAAATTAGTACATTGAGATACAGTTTTGAAACAAATTGCATTTGAAAGTACATCTTTTTCCCTATTCGGCGGTATAAAAAACTCAATTGTGCAAAGCTTAAGTTAAAAAAAAATGCATTAAAAGAAAAATTTATTTGTCACGTGGCGTCGTTGCCATCTTGATATAACTCAGTGTTATTCAGGTTTTTTTTATCGTAGTTTAAATAATAACGAGTTATTATTAATAATGACCGGATTAATCATATTGACCGTAACATATATATACTACATAGAATGCTAAATTATAGTTCAGTTAGGAAACGCTTAGCACAGTTTTAATTCTTCTGGAATTTCTGTCAATACAAGGAAATGTACTCGACAACTTTTGTACTGCCCTGTATATGGTCTATAGAATTTATATACACCAAATAATAGACAAAAACTGAGTTTAATTTAAAAACGCGTTCAAAAACTGAAAACGCACTTCCAGCAATTATTGTTAACAAACAGTACCGAATTCCGACAGTGTGTCTATGTAAATGAAAGATGAATGCTATACACATAATATTCTATAGTAAACCTCTTGTAATGCACCATGAGTGATATATATCAATTTCAATATGTTTGAAATAGTAAAACATTAAAATAAACCACAAACGATTTTTCTCCATATACCGTAATGTAACGGAATTCTTTTGACTCTCCCTGTAAAGGAATTATAAGCGCACCATATTCTATAGAAAGCCTCTTGAAATGCACCTCAGTGATATAATAAATTTCAATATCTCTAAAATTGTATAACTTCATTAAAATAAACAGCAAATGTTTTTCCCCCATAGACCGTAATGTAACGGAATTATTTTGAGTAGCCCTGTAAAAAAACTATACGTGTTACACACTTCATTTTCAATAACTAACATGCCATAGTAAACCTCAATAACATACATCAATTGCATGACAATCCGAATATAATTAAGTGAATTCGAGCACGGACAGACAGACAGACAGACAGACAAACTAAATTCATAAACACTTTTCAACTATGTTGGAAAGTGTTGAAAAAGGGAATGTTTCTCTTTTTGAAATACAATAACAATCTCATTTTCCTTTCACCTAAGTAGTTCTAAACCAATATTGGTAAGTGTAATTTAATGGGAACTTTTACTCTAACAGGTTGTTGTATTACATCTAAAATTTACATGATTAAATATAGGGGAATTATTTTTGATAGGTCATTATAATGGAAGGATTGTTATAATACATAATCGTTACATCAAATGTCTGCTGCACACGCGTACGCTCAGTTACACAATACAAAATGTAGTATGTAATCTAAACAAATGCTTAAAAAATATTTTTCAATGACTTCTCAATCAACTTTATTGGGAAAAGTCACAAAGTTTTCCTTTTATTCTTAAAAGGCTTTTTAAATGCAACAAAGGTTAAAAATGTGTTACATTAACAATAAAAGAGTCTGATTAAATGTTTTTTTTTCCTTTTAATTTATCTGTGAAATAATCTCATATATTTTTTCTAAGACATGAAAGAAGAGAAAAAGGAATTTGTTTCACGCAATTTATTATCAAGTATCGGGTATTTTTTTCTTGAATAGCACTAACTCATTATATAATGGTAAAAGAAAGATAAAAAAAATTATTAAAAAATAGAAACTTGAGAAATGAAAAATCGAATATATCCCCTTTTAGTTTTATATTCTGTGACAAATTGATCGTATTTTTCTATTTCTTTTTATTTACATCATGTCACTTCTATACAAATATCAATATATTTCTCCAGTTTTCAAATTTGGCTTATTAAGTGTCTTGTGCCTATTGATTCTGGCGTTATTAAATAGTTAACCGATCATTTGTATTAACTGCTGTGCCAAGAATTAAAATGCAAATAGTCTTAGGTTTTTATTCGTCTAGTAACATTCAGTCACACTATGATCTACGCTTTATGATAATTAATAATTGTTAACCAGAAAGTAATTATAATGTTTCTGTTGTGTTTTGAATGCTTATGAATTTCAGAAGATTTTAGTGAAGTATATAGCCTAGTATTTTGATTGCCTAAATGAAAACTTCCCTTGAATATATTAGACATTTCTCCTGAAACTAAAATGTTTAACATGTGTTTTCTATCAAGGTAAGTTTGAAAATATTTCTGTAAAACACACCTTTTAGGTCTGAAAAACAGTTTAAGAATATTTTGAGAAAATTTTAAAAGATAAGTATAAACTGATAAATTATCGAGATTATTTCAGAGCTTAATATTTATTTGACTCACAGCTTTTTTAAAAAAATTGCGATAAATTTGCATATTTATTTCAACATTGTATAAAACAGGTGACGAAAAGTTACGAAAAACGTAAATAGTAAGTACACATCGACAGGTTATTTGAGATTTTTTTTCTAGTAATATATTTTGAGATTCTTCGTGTATATTGGTATAACTGGAATGTATTTGGAAATCAAGTAAACTGGTTAAAATAGAAAATATTCCTTTTTTTTTTAAGATCATGTACTCATTTAATTTATACATGACACTTCCAGAAAATATTAAGCAAATACGTACGACAAATTAAAACATTATTTTAAAAATTGCACTTCCCATATCGCCAATTTATTTATTTTTTAACTAAAGCATGCATCCATACCATCATAATCGATAAAATTTATTTTAAATTTCTAATTCATAAAATATGAAGGAAAACTGTAAACAAAATGTTATTTCTGTTGCTTCACTAGCTGCTCCTCAATTTGAACTATATTCTATAGTGAAAGATGGTGAACTAATTCATGTTTGGGATGCTATTCTTATACGTCTTCTTTCACAAATTTTTCGAGTTCCTTATAAAGTATTAATACCTCCTGATGAAGAATGGGGTGCGATGTTGCCTGACGGAAACTGGACGGGATTGATTGGAATGGTGAACCGTTCAGAAGCTGATCTGGCAGTTGGTGGCATTTCCATTTTTGAGAAGAGATTTCAAGCCGTGACATTCAGTTATCCTTATCTCTTTTCTGAAGTGACTTTCATAACTGATAAGCCGAAACCTCTCTCCACGAGTTTAACACTACTTTATCCATTTTCATTGAAATTGTGGATTTTAATCATAGTAACCATTTTCTCAGTTACATTTATCTTGTTTATTATAACAAATAGAAAACAAACATTCCAAAGTGTCCTATTCATGGTACTTGGATGGTTACTCGAAAAAGCCGTTCGTATGAAGGTGCGGAAAATAAGCCTCAGATTGCTTCTAAGCACATTGTTACTTTTTATCTTTGTCATTATTAACAGTTACAAAGCACTTTTATTATCATTTCTCTCGTTCCCTCCAGTCACGGGAATTCGAAATATTGCAGATTTATCCAAAGCTGCAGAGCAAAATTCAATAACTTGTTACACATACAAAGGCCATTCGTTACCAGAAATCCTTCTTGAATCAGAATTCGAATCATGGAGAACTATAGGGAAATGCCTGAAGCGAAGCCTAATTACATCTGAAGACCCAGAAGAATTATTTTTTAGGGCTCCTCCCAACAAAGCATTTTTTGGTGGAAAAATTTTTATGAAGCGGGTTGAAAAGGATTATTTCATTTCAGAAGATTCATTTTTTAACGTTATGTATGCCTTACCGATTTCAAGAAATGTTTGTTACCATAAAAGGCTAAATAGAATTATCCACCGTCTTTTTGCAGCAGGATTGTTCTCAAAACATTCCAAAGACGAAGCGCTACTGTTTGAATTACGCAGATCATCGACTAATAAAACTGAATCAAGTGCTTCTAAAACAATACGAATTGCCGATCTTCGAGGAGCTTTTCTTATATTAATTTGTGGAAATATTTTAGCATCAGTTGTACTCTTCATTGAAATAGTCGTAAAATATTACATTTCCAAGTAAAATATTTCAATTTCTTATCGTTGAAAAATATTTTTCACTTCTTAATAATAAATTTTGCAGCAATAAGCCCACAAATCCTATTTTCTTTATGACAAAAGGAAAAGAAATGAAGCTTTTGACTCCTGAAACAGGATACAGTTCATATTGCCATGCAATCAATAATATATATATATCTATATATGTGGGGATGATAAATAGATAAATAACTTAACCACAATATTTCAATTCACCACACTGGATATGAAGACGTTAACAAACATATAACTAAAAAAGAGAAATAAACAATAGATAGTTGGATAGTGAGTTAACACGATTCAATACGGCCATACGCCGACTTACATACGATGATTACAATAATAATATCACCGAGAAGCACTTTTGCTTTCTCTCATCAAACAAAATCAGTCAGCTACACTAAGCCTTGCATAAAAACCTCAAGGAATATTATTCTACTACTGGCATCTCAGAGTACTGGCATCCATCATCTATCGTCACCTTAGCTCATGAATATTTTTCCTCAATCAAGTTGAGATGTTGCACGTTGAGATGTTGCACGCTTGTTTCTCTCTCTCTCACACACACACATGCTTATATATATATAAATAATTGAAGTATTCACGTACAAACTAATAACTAGCAGTTTAATTACTCGCATATAATTCCTGTATAAAACAACATTAATGGTGGTATGAATACATCACTTTTCAGATTCAAACAGCTGTATGCAGAAAAATAGAATTTTTAATAATATTTGTGTAAAATGTATATATTTGTACAATTAATAATTTCTGTTAATCACTGTCTTTTTAGCAATTTAAAAATGTATTTCTATTTTTTATAAATAATATGTGTATGGTATATGGGTATAGAACTAAGGTATATATATACAATTCGATTGTACTCTTAGTAAAAAGCATCCCTTTGTGAAAAAGAAATATGTATTATCAACGAATCTACTTAGATGGACACTTTTACAACCGTGTCTAGTTAGTAATGATTAACGAAGCCATCAAGGATGAGGCTTGGACAGCTTTATATGCCCATATTTACAATCCCAACAATCATAAAACCTCGTGTGGGTTCCCGAAAATTGCGATCACGTGAGAGACATCGTCCGACCTGCTGTTGTGGGGGCAGAGCAAAGCCCTGGAGATGGAGGTAGTGATCGTGATCGTGGCACATTAGCAGCCGAGAGGTGTGGATTTGGAAGTACTAATATTGTGACCACATTATTTATGTGAGATATGTAAATTCTGAGCAGCCACTCAGGATTAGAATTAATATTCAAAATCTGCGAGTGGGTTGTGACAGAAAATAATTGAGAAGAGTATGTGATAAGCATAAATCAAACACTTTGTGCGAATTTTAATACATAAACTAAAAGCTTTAACAACATTTTAACGCACAAATCCGTACAAATATGGCACAAAAAAATCACATACGGCCGTTTCGAGGATTCCTGAATCCCCTTCCTCATTGCGGAATTTTTTTTTTAAGATTAAACTGGATTTAAAGAACCCCTCGTTGTAGCCCCGAGTACTGACTTGATTGAAAAGGCCAAAGCAATACACATTGAAGACGCAAAAAATTTATATTGATTATTTTGGTCCTGTTATGGGTAAAATGCTTTTCCTTGTTGTTGATTCTCATAGCAAATGGACAGAAGTTTTCATCGTTCCTAATACAACTTTAGACCATACGATTACTTGTCTTTCTTCTCTTTTTGCCAGATACCGGTATTCTATATCTTTGGTATCTGATAATGCTTAAACAGTTTACTTCTGAAGAATTTGAGACATTCTTAAATAATCATAGTGTAAAACATAGGTTTAGTGCTCCATACTATCCAGCTACAAATAGTCAGACTGAGAGATATGTGCAAATTCTTATACGTGGATTAGAAGCCTTATCTTCAGAATCTGGTACTTTACAAATAAAGTTAAATAACTACCTTTTACAGTATAGAAAGATGCCTCATGTTACAACGGGGGAGAGTCCTGCATCTCTATTTCTAAAGCGGCATATTAGAACAAAAATAGATTTGATACTTCCAAACATTACAAACTTTGTACATGATAAACAAAATGCGAGAAATTCCAATACTAAAGCAAAAGAATTAAAAAAAAACCAGAAAGTGGCTGTTAGGAATTATATTCCTGAAGCCAAGTGTAAAATTGGTCGCATTATTGCAAGAGAAGGCAAGTTACATTATAGAATTCAAGTTGGTTCAAATATTTGGAAAAGACATGTTGATCAGATAACTAATGTCGGTTCGAAGGTACATTTAACTAATGATACAAATTCTGAAGAGAATGATATAGAAAGTCACAGAAGTGAAAATACAGTTGCTATTCAAGGTGATTCTCAACTAATGCCTCTTAGTGTCTCAGATCTTCGACCAGCTCACTCTGGTGTTCCAATTACTCCAAATCCTAAACTAGCTGACTTTGTCCTTCCAACTACTCCAAAGACTAAACCAGTTGACTGATTTGATACCTCTAGTTCCAAAACCCCATGGATGGGGCTCCATGGATGGGGCTCCATGGATGGGGCCCCATCCATGGTCCCCATCCATGGATGGGGTTCATATATTGAACCCCATGGTTCAATACATGGTTCCAAATAGTACAATTGATGATGCTGCCAGATCCTTTAAAAACTAATTCTTCTTCTTCCTCCTCACAGGTACTAAGCCGTTCCACAAGAATTCGAAGAACTCCTAACCGGCTACAATATTAAGCGGGTCAGAATTGTGATGTTTTTACTTCAGAAAATAAGTTGTAGATGGCAGCACCACAAAAATAATTGTAAGAATTGTAAGTCCTCCAGTCGCTAGCGACATCTATATTTATAAATTTTGTTTGTACTGCAACTAGCCACTGGATATGTAGTTCTGTTATGTGTTCATGTGATGTTATTTCTTTGTTTTGTGATGTTAATTAAATGTGTAAAGTTAAATTTATTCGTCCATCTTATTTTATCATTTGTGCTACTTTAATTAATATTCAATATATTATAGGTTTCAAAGCAGAAATGTGATTTATTTTAATTGGTTATCGAAAATCTTTCAATTTGTATTATATAGCTACTTTATAGTAGCTGTATTTAGACTTTCTTGCAGAATTTAAAACGTAAGTAATACGAAAAAGTATTTATGTGAATGTTGGTTTAGAACAGATAATTAAAAATACATAAATAAATAACACCGACTTCAAAATATTTTCCCTTTTCTTTTCTTTTTTAGGTGCGTTCGTAATTATATAAATACGTAGCACCTATAGTCGTCGTCTGTTCCGTCCGTCTGTTCGTCCGTCTGACTGTCTGTCCGTCTGTTCGCATATAACAGCGCAAAAATTACCCAACCAAATGGTTTGAAATTTAATATATATAATCTTTGCAGAATTTTGTCGAATCATTTCAAATTTTATGAAAATCGAATCAAAACTTAAAAAGATATTAATAAAAATATTTATTAAGTAATTTGAATTTTAAAAAATATTTACTTATTTGTTATAGCAGCTTCCGAGGATTAATCGTCAAGCGACCGAGATGTATAATTCTATTACATCCTATCATACGTAATTAATTCAATGCTATCACATGATAGGTAATGATACTAGGTTGCCATGGTGATTATGTCCTATTTAAGATGGTGACATATTATTTCTGTATTACTGAATTTAAAAACCGAATTTGTAAACTAAAATTGTTTAATTATAACAATCCTATAATCTACCGACAGTTTTTGGATAGATGTTTCCGGAGAAATAGATATTAAATGGAAAAAAGTCTAAATATGGATTTCAAGTTCCGAAATTTTCAATGCTAGGCTTAAGTTTCCCACCAGAATTTTCAGTAAATGTCAACAAATAATAAAATGTTGCCAACTTAAAATGTACTTATTTTATTACGGAAATTAATCATATCATAATAACAGACGATATAATTCATTTCACTGAAACTAGTTATAGTACGAACGCACCTCATTTATCACGTTTGACGTACAATTTCCAACTTGTTTTTCAAGTTACCCGCATTAGAGTCCTGCACGGATATCGATACCGGGTATTATAACCGACTCGAAACCAAAAATTCTGTTTGAGTCAGACTTATCTCACCGAATCGCTAGTCAGGTAGAGTTCAGAAAAAATCAGGTTACTAGACCCGATACAATAGTTTATCCATATCCATTTTTAACCCCATTATTGGCAATATCGCTCATTTTGACGAGCAGCAGATATACAATAAAGGGTTTCCCCAAAACACGATGTTAGGAACAATATTTTGACGTTGGTATTATTTATTTATTTATTTATAATTATTTGTTCTAAGCCAATATTTACATAAATACTTTACCATATGACTATTCCGTTTCAAATTCTGCAAGAAAGCCTAAATATAGGTAGTATAGTATATTAAACTTTTGGCATATCCTTGGAGAAAACAAAATGAAAATATTTTTCAGAAGATTATTTATAATGATTATATTAAAAACGTAAAGTACCTTAACACCATGTACAAACTTCCTGAAGATTTTCAATTTTTACAAAAGCCTAAGTAAGGTAAAAAGAAGAAGAAATATGATAGACATATGTACAGTAGACGTGTGTGGTATTTATATTACTGAAGTAATGGCTGGTAAGGCGATTAGATGCTAGACTAAGGAGGATGGGTGTTGCTGTTTGGCTACAAAAAATGTTTGCGTTATATTTTTGTTATGACATACCTCATACGTTTGTTACTTTCTTATCATAATATGCGTTTTTTTCACACGCAGTCATCAGCACACACACAAATAAACATTGGGATCTTGTACAAATTATTCTACTCTTCAATAGTCATTTTCTTTTCTTCATATTTCTGATATTGTTGAGATATTGTAATATGTATTCTGTCCTTTCAGTTTAAAAGTATTATTTCCTGATTCACATATTCCATTTTCTGGTCTGCAACTTTGGATACGAATTGACAAAGACATGTCTGTATGCTCCTTGAGACTCAGATTTTCCATGTTTTGATAATTAGCCGAAATATTAATTTAAAACCCTCATAGAATACTAATGAATCAGCTTTCGTTGCCTCGGCGATTGCTTCTGCGCATGTTCTGGGAAACCGGGGTTTTTCAAGCACATACGAAGTCAACGTTCTGTTTTTCTTGCATTTTAAAATCGCAATCGCCTAGTACCCTATAGAGTTATAAAAAAAAATGAAGGAAGGAAAAGAAAAATATTTACGTTTCACGGTACCTTTCTAGTACCGATGGTACTTTTCATTGAAAAAAAAATGAATATTTACTATTTCAAAAAAGTTAAATTTATTAAATACGTTTTCAAATTTTTCATTTTTTCTACAGTTCAAAATTTCCAACCCCGTGGTCCAGATAAACATACACACAAAAAGAAAAAGAAAGAAACGAAAAAGAACGACGTAAAGCAGTCATTTTCTGCTCTCAACAGTACCTTTCATTTTTAAAAAAAATATGAATATTTAGCTATATAATTATTTTGCTTGATACTCATTTTATCGACCCCGAAGTGATGAAAGGTTGAGTGAACCTTGCCTAATCATCATCATTGTAATTATTTCAAAAAATATATTTTCTGGAGGTCATTTTAATATTTTTCGTTTTATCTACAGTTTGAAATTGCCATCCGCGCGGCCCGAATAATAATATATATATAAAAAAAGCTCAATTATAGAAAACAAATTCTGGCTTCAACGTTACATGTTAATTTAAAAAATATATGATTGTTGCTATTTCAAAAAAAAATATTTTTTTCTGAAGGTCGTTTTCATATTTTTAGTTTTTTTTTTTTTTCAATTTGAAATTGCCATCCACATGGTCCGAATTAAATAAAAAAAAAAAACATTTAGAAGGGTTTGGGGTTTTTTCTTCCCTTATATGACACCTTTCTTTTAAAAAATTATGAATTCAATAACTTTTTTTAATGTCTGCATTATATTAAAAAATCATTTATTTAATAAATCATAAGATAACTTTTTAAAAGATTTCATACTACCAATTTCATAGAAAGGATTATTATTATTATTATTATTATTATTATTATTATTATTATTATTATTATTAAAAACTAACCTCTGTGGCGCTACAATCCGTATGGATCTTGGCCTACAATGTCCAACTCTGTTTTCTTAATCATTGGCCATGGGATGCTATACAGCATATAAATCCCAGTCAGGTGGTCAACCTAACCCAGTGTTTAGTTCCCAAGCAAGCTGGTACTCACTTTATCGACCCAGAAGGAATGAAAGATGGAATGGCCCTTGCCCACTCCGGAGTCGAACTCTGCACCTTCATTATTATTATTGATGTTGTTGATGATGTTGTTGTTGTTGTTATTATTATTATTATTATTATTATTACTATTATTGTTATTATTATTATTATTATTATTATTATTATTATTATTATTATTATTATTGTTATTATTATTATTATTATTATTATTATTATTATTATTATTATTATTATTATTATATAAGGGAACTATAGTTGCATTTTATAACAAATCATTCAATATTTTTTTAATATCCACATTTTGTTATAAATGTTTCTTTTATTACATAATTTATCATTAACAATTTCAAATATTTGTACTCTATTAGAAATTTATCTTTTTATTTAATAAATTTTACTTTTATAGAAACATTTTATTTATTTATTTATTTATTTATTTTAAGTACTATATTCTATCAGGAAACTATGCTCATGTAATAGAATAAATCATTCAATATATGTCTGTATTTTGTTAAAAAATATCTTTATATATATATTATTAATCATAAATATTTGAAAGTTTGCATTCTATTAGAAATTTATCTTTTTATTTTGCAATGTTTTATTCATTAAATTTTTCATAGATTTCATTTAAAATTCTTTTATAGAAATGTTTTATAATTACTATATTCTATTAGGAAACTGTTCTTATACTTTATAATGAATCAGTTAATATGTTTTAATGTATGCATTTGGTTAGAAAACATCTTCTTTATTACAAAATGTATCGTTTGATAACTTTTTAAATGTTAATATTTTACTAGAAATTTATCTTTTTATTATGTAAATAAATTATTCATTACCCTCTTTTCTACGTTTTTATTTAAATTACTTTCATAGAAATTTTTTTAATGATTGTATTCTGTTAGTAACCTATGATTATATTTTATAATGTATTCATTATATATTTTTAATGTCTGCATTTTGTTAAAAACTATCTTTTTATTACACTATTCATCATTAACATTTTCAAATGTTTGTACTCTGTGTGAAATTTATCTTTCTATTATGTAATTCATTAATTTTTTCCACGATTTCATTTAAGCTTCTTTTATTGAAAAGGTTTTTTAATTTGGATATTCTATTAGGAAACTATTCTTATATTTTATGATGAATCATTTAATTTTTTTATGCCTGCATTTTGTTTAAAAAGTTCCTCTTTATTAAAAAATTAATCATTCAATAAATTTTTAAATGCTAGTATTCTATTAGAAATTTATCTTTTATTATGCAATGAATTATTCATTAGCATTTTTCTAAGTTTATATATAAATTACGTTTATAGAATTCTTTTTAATTATTATAGTCTATTAGAAAACTTTGGTTATATTATACAACAAATCATTCAATTTTTTTTTTAATGTCTACATTTTTTAGAAAAGTTTCTTTTTATTACATAATTAGTTATTCAATAACTTTTTTAAATGTTAGGCTTCTATTAGAAATTTACCTTTTCTTTTGTAATTAATAAATCATTCGTTATCATTTCCCGATATTTCATTTAAATTAGTTTTATAGAAAAGTTTTTTCTGTTATTTTTTCTATGCTTTATTAGAAAACTATCTTTGCATTTTATAATAAATCATTCAGTATTTAGCTTCACAAAACGTATTATTTATATTTTCATTACTTAATATTGCTGAGAAACTTTTTTTTTTCCTCGAAAAACAATTTCCTTATTTCCCTGTATTAATTTACCAATGTAAAGATCTACGCTTACATATTACAAACGTATTCCTTTATTCTCATGAGGGAAAAAAAAATTCCTAGTAATCAAGGAAAAACTCATTAGAACCCTCTTCACACACACACGTGTACTTCAAAGCTAATTCCGTCTGTTTACAAACACAACGTTTTTCCGCCAAACTTTGGCGTACAACCAAGCACTCTAGCGCCAAACGTGGCAAACTGCCAATTTCTCTCCCTGGAGATATACACTTTTCATTTAAAATCTTCAGTTTCACAGACGATATAAACAAAAGTGAAATTGCCACTGAACCAAAACATGGAAAGGGAAAGTGATCCTAAAAACGAATTATGGGCCAATGACAGATTGGAGAAACTTAAAGAAGGTGATTTTATTGTGACCGAAGGGGCTGATATTTCTTGCATCGATGTACCGCAGTGGTACGATGAAAAACTTTTTAACAAAGCCAAACAAGTTTATAAAGACTATTTTGCCAGGTAAATAGTTTGATTTGAATAATATTTTACAATTATATCTGCATATTTAAATATTGATTATAATTAGTTCATGAAATTCCTACTGGTATGCAATCTAAACAAATTAAACCATTTTAAATTGGATCTATTGAGTCTGTTTACTTTGAAGTTTTAAACACATTTAAAATAAATCAATTTAAAATTTTCTGATTTTAAAAGAGTTAATTTGAGTTTTGTTATTACAAGAAAAAGCTATAATTAATCATTTTCAAATCTACCAGCTTTAAAAGAAATTCTTTTTTATTATTATTAAATTTCTTAATACTTTCTTATTAAGGCTGTTTTCACTTTGTTATATTCTCCGCTCAACAACGCAAAATTTCTGACACAATCGCAAACTCATTTTTATGCGTAAATGCAGGAAATTTACAGATTTTAGCAGCTAAGTGTCTAAGAATCGAATAGCGTTTTCCATTTTCCCATAAATGGGATACACCTTTAATTATTATCGATTGCTCCCTTATGACGACCTTTTTATTAAAATATAAACAAAAGTGAAATTACCACCGAATCAAAACATGGAAAGGGAAAATTATCCTAAAAAAAATTATCGTGCAATGACAGTTTTGAGCAACTTAGAAAAGGTGATTGATTATATTGTGACCGAAGGGGCTGATATTTCTTGCACAGATATACCGCAGTGGTACGACGAAAAACTTTTTAACAAAGCCAAACAAGTTTATAAAGACTATTTCGACAGGTAAATAGTTTGATTTCTAAAATGATACCTGCATATTTAAATATTGATTACAATTAGTTCCTGCAATTCTTACTGGTATGCAATCTAAAAAAAAAAAATACTGTGAAACTTTTTTTTAATTTAGTCTATTTATTTTTAGTCTATTGAATCTGTTTACTTTAAAGTTAATATTTAAAAACAATGTAAAATAATTTAATTTAAAATTTGCCAATTTTAAAAGAGTTTATTAGAGCTTCGTTATTTTAAGAAAAAATTATAATTAATCACTTTTAAATCTGCCAGTTTTAAAATATATATATATTTTTTAATCCTTTTGTTGCATGTTATTAAGGCTGTTTTCATGTTTTCTTTATTTATTCCGCTTAACAGCACGAAATTTTCTGAAACGATTTTTGTGCGTAAATGCAGGAAATTTGCCTAAGTTAAGTGGCTAGAATAGCGTTTTTCATTTTCTCATAAATGGGATTCACTTTGAATTTAATCGATTGCTCTCTCTCTCTCTCTCTCTATATATATATATATATATATATATATATATATATATCCCTCTCTCTCTCTCTATCTCTCTCTATCTATCTAAAACATTTTAATTAATATTATAATATTATTAATATTAATATTAAAAAATGCATATAATAAATCAAGTTTAAATTTTCCGGTTTTAAAAAAGTTTCTGCACATTTATTATATATTTTTTTTTTTTAAAGTGTAGATTCTCCTTCTAAAAAATCAATATAAATTAAATATCTTGTAATAATGAATCCATAATTGGTCAAAAATTGGCAATTTTCTGGGCTAAATCGTTTGAATTATAAAATGATATCTGCATATTAATTATCGATATTGGTCCATGTAATTCTTACTCAAATGTAATCTAAAAAATTTTTTTAACCAATTTCAAATGAGTGTGTTTAAAAGTTATTATTCAGGAAAATTATAATAAATCAAATTTTTTATTTATTTTTTTTTTAAACGAATTTATTCTCGTTATCAAAAATCAGTATATTAAATATCTTGTAACAAACAGTAAACACATAAATAGTGCAAATTTATAAGGGTTGTTTTGCCAGATAAATAGCTTAAATTATTCAATGATATCTTGGTTATAATTAGTCCACGAATTTTATTGTTATGTAATATATAAAAATAATAATAATAATAATATGAATGAATTTAAAAAAAAATCTGTTTGAAAGTTATTATTTAAAAAATACAGTAAATCAGTTTTAAAGTTGACTATTTTAAATGGGTTTAATTGAAAAGTGGTATTCTAAAACTATATTAAATCAGTTTTAAACTTTTCAATTTTAATAGAAAACTTATTATTCTAATTCTTTTTATAATTTGTTAATATTTTTATCTCATCTTATAATGGATTTTCGTTGTTCCAAAATCCATAAATTGGGGTTTTAATATTGAACGACAAAATTATGCCCTTCGCAAGCGTCGTCGGTCTGCGAAGCTCAACGCTTACAGGTCTTACGACTGTAATTTTTTAAATGTTTCTATCGTACCAACTGTATCACATTCTTAAAGATTCAAACATTATAATAAAAATGATAAATATGTATTTTTTTATTATTATTTCAAACCTGTTTGGTCATCTTAAAACGAAATTTTAAAATCGGTGAGAATCGTTGAAGCATCTCTTTAAGCAATTTTCTGTAGAAAAAATAAATGTACAATAGTACCTAAAATAAGAAATATGCATCCTTTCTGTATCCTTAAACATAAAAACTGGCGACATTTGTAAATTTTTACTGGGGTGAAGTCGGGGTCGTAGCTAGAAGCGAATAATACGGAGGGGGGGGGGGGGGGGTTAAGAAAATGTAGGGGAGGCTCATTATTTTTTTTCTCTCTCTCACTCTGACACATGCACGCACAAACAAATACACACACACACACACATTTGATCAATGTATTATATAGAAAGATAAATTAGTGCATATTCATACTGTAGGCACGATGTTTCTTATTAAATTGTTTATAAAAACTTCATTTTATTCTAAGAAAAGAAAAGGCACAACAAGCAAATAAAAAGCTTACAGTGCACTAGTTTCATAAAGAGTTGCAACCTTTAATTTTTTTCTGAATATTCCCTGCCCTTAAAGATTCTAAAGTTGTATTTTTATAGGATAAAAAACATTAACAAAATCAAGGATGTATTTTGCATTTTAAAATTATTATTGTTTTCTTAAAACACTCATTTAAACTAATTTAAAACACTTATTCGCAGTTTTAATACAAATACTACAATTTAGCATTTGTGCAAAACTGTAAAAGGGCCCAAAATTAAGTTCGATTTTTGAACAGACTTTCATTTGGTGACTTTGAAATCTCTCCCAAGGGGGGGGGGGGGGGGGGGTAATATTTTTTAGAAGTGGGGGGGGGGCTGACACCCCTTTAGTTACGGCCCTGGGTGAAGTACACACGGTAAGGATTTTGATAGCTGAATGATGCTACCTTTCTCGAATTTTATTTTATATGTTTTAGAAGGAAGGTTTTAAAATGAATATTAAAGAACAAGAAGTTATAATATAAGACATTTTTTTTAAGTCATTCGATGTCTGATTTTATTGTTTTAAATTACGGTAAAAATCGATATTTTTCTGAAAAAGTTATTGAAATCGAATAAAAAAACATATATATAATTAATAATTAAGAAAATACTGCAAATAATCCTTGTGAGTTTATTACTGAAACTAAAACCTTTTATTCGTGGAGTGACAAAGGCAAGCTTCATTTATGGCAAATAATAATATTAGTTTTTCAGCGATAGAGTTGTTTGCTGCTTTCATTGCTTTTATCATGTCATTTATGATAAATGCATTAATATTACAGGAGGAAGGGGGGAGGGGACATTGTTTTAGTAATTGTTGTGTTATGAAAAAGAATCTATTGCTGATATATGCTATTCCAGAAAAAAAAAATAAACGGTATCAACTTTTCCATCAACCTAATAGGTTAATCGTTTTAATATAATTAGAATTGGAAAATATTCCTCATTAGTCAATATTACTTTCATTTGTTTAAAAAAAGGTTGTTATATCTATTGTATGAATTGACAATTGTTGTAAGTATGTAAGATGGATGTGTATATATTATAACATGGAACTATATACATAAAATGTATCAGTATATAAAACAAGTAATATAAAAACTTTTTTTTTTAAATCAATTCCTACTTAGGTCAAATAGAAATTTTTTTCCAGCGATCTACACGCTTCGCCACTAACGGTATTTATTCCTAAATTTATATCCTGCTAAATATCTTACATAAGAGAAATTTTTGAAATGTATTAAAAAATAAATAAAAAATAAATAGCTACAATACCAAAAATTAATAGCTCGAAAAGTATTTCTCATAAAATTGTTAGACAAACTGCGTTAGAAAGTAAAAAAAAAAATTGTATTTTTCTTTATATAAATTTAAAATCTAATGATTATGCCGTTTGTCCAATATTGAATTTTAAAAATTACCAAACTTCACAATAAAGTGCCATAGCGATGTTACAGTTAACGATAATACAGTTGTTTTTTTTTTCAAATATTAATAAATTAATGAAATTTTATTATTTAATTTTAGTTTTATGCTTCATTTCTGTTCAAAAGTATAGACTCACTCCACATTTATAGTCTCCTTCGCCCGCGAGCCGCCTGATCTTCGTCCGTGAACAGCCCCATTATCTTTTTACGTGTGAAGGTCAGACTATAAATATGGAGTGAGTCTATACTTTTGAACAGAAATGAAATATAAAATTAAAATTAATTAATTAAATTTAATTAATGAATTAATATTTGAAAAAAACTATATTAACATCAATTGTCATCCAGTACAAGTTTAAAAAAATTTATTTGAACTTGATAGGATGAATAGAAAATATTTTATTAACGATTGAAAATTTGAACAAGAAATATAAATATATAGAGAGTGTGAGCTAATAGTAGGAATTGAATGAATGAAGGTATGCAAATTTTTTGTTTTTTAAGAATACGAGTAAAAAAGGGATATATATGTACATGGAGATAATGTGTTAAGTACGGAAACTTCAACATGAAGGTAATGTAAAATTTAAACGGTGTTTATTAATCTTAACAACTCTGGCGCATAAATTAAATCTGCCAATAAGACAGTTTTTATTATTATTGCTATTTATTTATTACAGTCTTTTATTTAACTTAATTTGTTTTTTGTATATAAAGAGGCTTGGCGGGGCTAGTTGAACTTAAGCCGAAAGGTAGGCTTCCCCGCCTGGTTTGAGTTTGACTTTGCATGGAATTTTGCAATCGGTTCTTCACTCACTTACTGATAGGCTAAGAATTATATAAAGTATGTACACAGGTGTATTTCCGATGACAATATACAACATTTTAATATTTTTAAAACTTTAAAAAAATAATAATAAATTAATTAATTTTAAGACATTTTACCGTTATTCGGCTGCAGGTGATAAATCGCCAAATATTCTTTATGGTTGCAACTGTTTGCGAGTTACAAAAATAATGGAATTAATTATGTTCCAAACCACCATCGCCAAAATAGTTCAACTGGCTTGAAAGTACAACAACGAAATATGCAAAGTACTAAATGTATAAAGTACTAAATATATAAAGTACTAAAAATATATATAGCACAAATATATAAAGTACAAATATATAAAGTACTAAAAATTTAAATAAATAAATAAAAAATGAAGTGTGTAATATTTTTTGTAAAAAAACACACTCTTTTATTATTTAATAGTTTAATATTAATTAAATTATGATTACATGTTGAACAAACAATTTAGAAATCCTTAATAGATAGTTTAAATAATGCTTTTTTCCTTCCTCTTGCCATATCTCAAAGAAAAAGGAAAAAAAAAGAGCAAAAATTATAATTATTTTAATAAAGTCACTAGTTCGCGCTTTGTATTAAGCGTAAATGACAGTTGGTGAATTTTCAATAATCGGATCCACGCCAAATTAACGTATTGTAATAAACTTTTTTTGGAACTACTTGAACTGCAGTCATGAAATTTGACGAGATTTTTAAATGCTTACAAAAGAGTGTCTTTAATTTTTTTTTTCTTACTTTTATTTGTTTGAATTTTGTTAAAATTATACAAATGCCTATATGCATTTAAAATTTCGTCTTTTAACATAATATCTGCAGGGAAATTTATTTATTGAATTTTCTCTTCGGTATTATTTTATACAGGAAGAAAGTATTTTACATAAACCTGTCTTTGAAGGCTTGTCCAGCAAGTTCTGCCGGTCGATTGCTTAGTTACGTTCAATTATTATGAAAGATGTGTTCATTTGCTTTCTGACCTTCAACTCTTCAAGGCCCTTGGTGAATGACCTTCTTTGCCTTGGTCAGCTGTTCAGTAAAAAGCAAAAGAAAATAATATTAACTGTTCTGCAATGTCCTTCATTGATTGCCTTAATCAGTTACTACTCTTGAAAAAAACATAATAAAAAACTTTAATAAAATGATTTTTTTTTATATAAACAATTTTGAAATTGTACGTCAAACGTGACAAATAAGTGACAAATGTTCGTACTATGTTCCAGTGAAATGAATTATATCCGCTATCATTATGATATGATTAATTTCCGTAATAAAATAAGTACATTTTAAGTTGGCAACATTTTATCTTTTGTTGACATTTACTAAAAATTCAAATGGGAAATTTAAGCCTAGCTTTGATAATTTAAGAACGTGAAATCCATGTTTAGAATCTTTTTCAATTTAATATCTATTTCTCTGGAAACATATATCCAAAAAACTGTCGGTAGATTATAGAATTGCTATAATTAAACAATTTTAGTACACAAATTGGGTTTTTAATTCAGTAATACGGAAATAATAGGACTCCATCTTAAATAGGACGTAATCACCATGGCAACCTAGAATCATTAGCTGTCATGGGATCTAATAAATTGCGTACGATAGGATTTAATAGAATGAAGAAAAAAATTATTAATATCTTTTTAAGTTTGGATTCGATTTTCATAAAATTTGAAATGACTCGGCAAAATTCTGCAACGAATATATATATATTAAATTTCAAACCATTCGGTTGGGTAGTTTTTGCGCTGTTATAAGCGGACAGACGGACGGACCAAACGACAACTATAGGTTCTTACGTATTTATATAATTACGAACGCGCCTTTTTTGTTTTTGTGTCATTTGTAACTGTTTCCAATGTTGTTAGACTGTAATCTATATTGTAAAGCAAAAACATGTCCGTGAGTAACGCTGACGTCATATTGACGGTGGCAATGTGCGCACCAAAAAAAATCACTTTTACTGCATTTTTTTTTTTTTTTTTTTTTTTTTTTAATAACGCACAATTTTTATTTCTAGACCGTCAAATACAGAAAAGAAAATTTCTTTCAAATGCAATTTGTTTGAAACCTGTATCTCAATTTACTGATATTTTACGGTTTTTAAAATAATTTTCAAGCATGATTTTTTTAAAAATATTTATATATATTAAAATGTTATATTGCCATCGAAAACACACCTGTATACATATATTTTTATAAGTCTAGCCTATCAGAAATTGAGTGAAAAATCGGTTACAAAATTCCATCTTTACCTACAAAAACCAAGTTAAGTTAAATAAAAGATGGTAATTAAAAACAGAAAACCAATTTTTGGAGTAGTGGGTGTATTGTTATGTAGAAAACTATTTAACAGTTTCATAATTTCGTCACTTCGCATTATTTTTTCAATAAATTCATTAATGCTAATTTTTTTGTTTGTGCATCTGAAATGATATACTGAATATTTATTTATTTAAACAAAAATAGTTTGTGTTTATTTTTAGTACTTTAATGAGAAGCAAATATTCATTTGGTTTATGCACAATAAACAGAAATTTAAATTTTATCTTGTTTAAGTATTTCGTCAGTTTCTTTCTTGTTTCCTTTTATCTTTAAAATCATGATTTTAAAAGATAATTGACTTCTTGGAATTTAAAATATTTAATTTTTGATCTATTTAATAAGTTTATTTGCTGTTTTTTATCACTTGTAAATATATTCTTTATTTGAAATCTTTAAATGAGACATAGGTAAATTTGTCAATTTTTCTTGTTCATAGTATATTTTGTTCTTATAACGGCTATGTTAAAAAAATTTACGAAAAAAAAACAATTATTTTTTATTTTATTGAAAGATTTAATGATAATTTCGTGTGTTCTCAAGATGAAATAAATTTTAGAATGTTTTATGGTGAGTATTTAACCCATAGTTCCTACATACACTGTAAAAAATGGCCAATGTTTCTTATTTTATGAAAATATACTATAACCACGAACGAAACTATAATATAAACTTCTGAGTTATCCAAAATTCCGAATAGCGTGTTCCATTGTCTTTTGGATCCCCAGAAACCAATACATTTCCAAAATTTAAAGAATTATTTATAAAAACAAAGTATTTTTCGCTGCCCGTATTTTTCAGAAACGTTTCCGAAGGGTTTTTATAGTGTATTAATTAGTGTCCTCAGCCTGGAATATCTGTTTTTCGAATGCTATCAATTCTCAAGTAAACATTTTCATGTTCAAAAAATATATTTAACAGACAAACATGCAAAATTAACAGCGTTAACAATAACATTAAAATTAAGATTATTTCTTTACTGTTTCATGTATAAATTAACTTATGCGGCTGAAAACGTTTACTTGAGAATGGATGACATTCGAAACACAGGTATTGCAGGCTGAGGACACGAATTAATACACTATAAAAACCCTTCGGAAACGTTTCTGAAAAATACGGGCAGCGAAAAATATTTTGTTTTTATAAATAATCCTTTAAATTTTGGAAATGTATTGGGTTCTGGGGATTCAAAAGACAACGGAACACGCTATTCGGAATTTCGGATAACTCAGAAGATTATATTATATTTTCGTTAGTGGTTATAGTATATTTTCATAAAATAAGAAACATTGGCCGTTTTTTACAGTGTAAGGTCGTTAAAAAATAATTGGAATATGTTATTATATCATAATGAATAGAGGAAAGTTTAGGACGGATTGTTATTATATGTGGGCAATTAATGCTTGAAATACTTTTCAGCTGTGTTATATGTTTTTAAACCAGACAAAATTTTATTTTTGGATACAAAATGCTAAAAATAGTTTATTTGTACATGCGCTTGTTCCTATAAAAGTATTGTTGGAGCAGTGGTCGCAAGTAGTACACTACAAGTAGCGAAACTACAGTAGTCGCTACTTTTTCTAGTTGTTTGTAGCTCAGCACGCTACGTCATGAAAAATTTAATGTAGCGAGTAGTGCGATAAAAAAAATTCCGTAGTTTGTAGCGAGCACTGGTGCTACTTTACACACTACTTCAGAGGAAAAATTTGTGCCATTACTCAAATGAAGTAATCGTTCAAAATGTATTTTGCGCAACAATTTGCGAATGCCAGCGACGAATCACAGCTGCAACGTTCAGTAGCGCATCATATGACGTCATAGATTTTTCCATTGACACTTGCTAGTAAAACCAAGTGCTGACCCAGTAAAAAAAAAAAAGTACTTGCCTAATAAGTTTAGCTTGTCTATTACGTTAGCTATCAATGCTTGTTTAATTACTCATAATTAGATCTTCATGTTTTAATGCGGGATTCTTCTTTTGGAATTATTTTATTTACAGATTTATTATTTTTGGATATTATGAGAGAGTAAAATTAATATATTGAACTTCCCTGGTCGGCGTATAATAAGCAGTATGTGTATAAATTAATATTTTGGAGGCTAACACAAAACATTTTCTTGTATGCTATCTTTCTTAATTTTAAATTTCTGAATTAAAATACTGGCTTTCAAACTCAAGGATTATGTACATCTTATATGGCACGTATAAGTGCCTCTCGCCGCGAAGGAGTTAATAAGATTGCTTAACATTGAGTGAATGAGTAAAATGAACCGTCATTGCTTGAGATATCAGAGATATGTGCGGCTCTCTCATTCCTTGTAAAGTAGAAGTTGCTGCTATCAGATTGCTTGAATATTTGATTTTCTGATATCCTCGTATTTGACTTATTGTACTACACTGTTTTCGAAAATTTTATCGTACCATTTGTGATTGTTCAATTTTATTGAATGAAGCTAATTTTTTTATCAGTGTGAATTTGTTTATTTAACTTTCCAACGCTCATAGCTAAACTTATATATATATATATTTAATTCATAGGTTTTATTGTCTCTTTTCACTAAAAAAGAGGTAATAAAATACAAGTTTTATCAAAAAGTTCATATGCCACATATGGATGACACACAAATTCAAGATAGCATCACAGCAAAAGAAAATTAATTAAACAAAATCCTACAAATATCAATTCAACATTTAATTAACTTTAACATTCAGGCAAAAGACAATAAAAATATGGACTTGCTGCTTTTACGACATTTTCACCCAAAAAAGAAGAACAACCAAGTCTTTGCTTGTTTGGAGGAGATACAAAATTTTGGAAGTTTATAGTATCATATCAGAAATCATGTATGGGACTTTTTCCTATGAATAGGCAAACTCGTTTAGATCCCAATAAAGGTGCCGCGGTACATATTCACTTAAAATGTAAGCCTAGAGATTATTTCAAAGACTTGACAATAGGCGTTGGTGGGTTAATTTTCAGGCTACCTTACAAAAAGATAAGATTTCGTTACAATGCTTTCTCTAAGTGTTGGAAAGCGTTTTCTAATCTCTCCGCGACCTATGTCTTTTGTTTCTTACTTTTGTAAAATTGTCGAAAGTGTTTGTCAATTTTATGTTTCTTATTATATATGACAAAGAAGTGCGCTGCTAAAAGTTTCTGTAAAAACACACAGAAGAGAAACAAAGATTCTCTGTAAATTTACCCTATTTCTCGTTTAAAAGCATTCATACAAGATTTTCGACTTTCTTATGTTTCTTATTAACATTTATTATTCTTATTTTATGTTTCTTATTATATATGACAAAGAAGTGCGCTGCTAAAAGTTTCTGTAAAAACACACAGAAGAGAAACAAAGATTCTCTGTAAATTTACCCTATTTCTCGTTTAAAAGCATTCATACAAGATTTTCGACTTTCTTATGTTTCTTATTAACATTTATTATTCTTATTTTATGTTTCTTATTATATATGACAAAGAAGTGCGCTGCTAAAAGTTTCTGTAAAAACACACAGAAGAGAAACAAAGATTCTCTGTAAATTTACCCTATTTCTCGTTTAAAAGCATTCATACAAGATTTTCGACTTTCTTATGTTTCTTATTAACATTTATTATTCTTATTTTATGTTTCTTATTATATATGACAAAGAAGTGCGCTGCTAAAAGTTTCTGTAAAAACACACAGAAGAGAAACAAAGATTCTCTGTAAATTTACCCTATTTCTCGTTTAAAAGCATTCATACAAGATTTTCGACTTTCTTATGTTTCTTATTAACATTTATTATTCTTATTTTATGTTTCTTATTATATATGACAAAGAAGTGCGCTGCTAAAAGTTTCTGTAAAAACACACAGAAGAGAAACAAAGATTCTCTGTAAATTTACCCTATTTCTCGTTTAAAAGCATTCATACAAGATTTTCGACTTTCTTATGTTTCTTATTAACATTTATTATTCTTATTTTATGTTTCTTATTATATATGACAAAGAAGTGCGCTGCTAAAAGTTTCTGTAAAAACACACAGAAGAGAAACAAAGATTCTCTGTAAATTTACCCTATTTCTCGTTTAAAAGCATTCATACAAGATTTTCGACTTTCAGCTCACCAGATTTATTACTGATTAATCTAAAAAATTAATGCTTTCAGAAAAAAAAATTGCACAAGGGAAGACAGGAAGTATAATCCAATTCAATTCAATTTGCAATTATAGTATAGAAGTTTTCGGTTTACTGCTAGTTTTCATAACAACAAACTTCTGGCATATTTTTCGTAAAAATGACTTTGTTATACTGCGTCCACCTGAATCGCACCCTTATGATGTATTATAATTTAGTCGCAGTTTGAATGACAAAATCAATAGTCTTCAGTAATTTTATACCTGTAAATTTACAGAGTTTGGGGTATTTTTACAGATTACTGTAAATTTACAAAAGAGCTCCTCGGTATTTTAATAAAATCACAGTTATCAGCTCTTTGTAAATTTACATAAGACTTTAGATAAATAATTACCAGCAGGTTTTCGCTAAAATTATAGCAGTGTCTGCAGTTATGCATTTTTAACATACAAAGTGTAGTAAAATATCAAAAGGAAAATATTCGTTTTTTAAAACTTAGTAGTAGGAACAAACTAACCCATTTGCATTATAACATGTGTGAAAGGTATGATGCATTTTCTGAAGCCAAACAGAGAATAATGTGCGAGAAACTTGATATGCTTTCTGGATCCAAGAGAGAACAACTATTTGATACATACTTCACGGCTGTAAGCTGTGAAATATATATCAAGCACATGACGTATTTTAAAACCCGTTAACGGCAACAACAAAAAAAAAAAAAAAAAAAAAAATGTTAATTTTACGGTGTAATACTGGCATCCCAGCTGCCAGTATTGTACCGTAAAATTAAAAGTAATAAACAGTAAAGTAAGCAGCAACCCGCTACAGCGCATGCGCGGCAGTGTATTATTCCTTATTTTATTGTTTATTACTGTTAATTTTACGATATAATACTGACTACTGGGGTGCCAAAATCAACATTTTTTTTTTCAGTTAAATAAAGATCCACCGCAGTTCTCGTGAGACGAGTGTCTTGAATTATCGAATGAATTTAACCCTTTCTAGTCCAGTAGAAATAGCATTTTACCTTACAAAAATTCGGGTAGTTCTGATTTTTGGGTATGTTGTAAAGGTTGACCCTCTAATAAAAAAACCAAGTTTTCGACCTTCTAGACCTTGTGCGTTTTTCACAATATTGAAAAAACCAATATTTTTCGGCACTTTTTTCGAATTTTCTTAAATAACTCACTTTTAATGCATTTTACAGAAAAAAGCACTTTCACCATTTTGTAGAGCATAAAATTCTCTACAACATGCAGTATTCATGTTTGTAAATTGTCCAAATAGGGGGTAAGATACGGAGCCGGGAAAATAGGGTTAAATTTGGAAAAAATGTAAAAATCCACAAATGACGTTAGTTTTTTCTTAATAACCTACTTAAAAGCTCTAAAAAGTTGATTATGACAATTTTGTTTCTAAAATGCACTAAAAGTGGGTTATTAAGCAAAAACTAACGTCATTTGTGGATTTTTACATTTTTTCCAAATTTAACCCTTTTCCCGGCTCCGTATCTTACCCCCTATTTGGACAATTTACAAACATGAATACTGCATGTTGTAGAGAATTTTATGCTCTACAAAATGGTGAAAGTGTTTTTGTCTCTAAAACGCACTAAAAGTAGGGTATTAAACTTTATCGTTTTAAAAATTATTTCCTTTTTCTGATTCTTTAAAAAAAAAAAAAAAAAAAAAAAAAAAAAAAAAAAAAAAATTAAAGGAAAAGAATTAAAGAATCAGAAAAAGCAAGTTCAGATAAGATTACAAAATAACATTAAGTTACTTGATAACACATTTAACTTAAAATCAATCCATTTCAATTTTTCATTTTTTTATGCAAATTTACCAATAAGCTGCGTTTTCTCTCCTAGCATGGAAACTAATGGGAACAATGCGCCATCTCACCTAAGTAGCAGATGCGCAAACTCTCGAATTTCGGTAGGAGAGATTCCGCGGCCTTTTATATAAACATGGCCGCTACTAAAACAAACCGTTGATGGTCAAATTGTTAGTCTAGATTAGTAGCTTATGAGAAATCGTTTACGTTTAAAATATTTTGTACTACTGACATTGTATAGAAATTCTGATGAATAGCTATGAAAATTCAAGCACTTACTTTGAGAAAACAAAACAAAATAGCAATGCTTTATCTTAGACGCTCAAAACAATCAACGTGCACTTGCAAGTAGACACTCCACTACTGCTTTTGTACAACTACCTGGAGTCGCTGGGAGCTCACTCTACTCCTTCCCACCGAACCCCTATGTGCGCAATCTCTCCGACCGCGCGATCTCTCCTGGCTTTACCTTATGTCATTTACTAAAATCTAATTAATGTAGTTATTTTGCGCACTTATTCAAATGACAAATAGGCTAAGGAATAAGACTATTTGAAGACGTTGGGAAAATGTCGTATTACAACAGAATGAAACCGACTTGACAACTTTTTAATATTTTTTGTGTTTATTAACAAATTCGGAAAAATAACCCCTATTTTAAAATTAAATAGTGAAACATATGTTTCAAATGAAAGAATCGCCAACGATGTAAAGAGAATTAAGCAAACTTTTATTACTACTATTATTCTAATTAAATTCTGTAACATAAATGAAGTCATTATAATAAATATATACACATACACTATAATTACTACATGCAGATAATAACAAAAATAATTATTAAGACAAATAATCCGATGAAAAGATATGTCCTATTAATTGGACACCAGACTCGAACAGGTTAATATATAGTTCGTCTCGAAATTATAAGTACAAATGCTTAGGAATCGTAATAGATGTCAGGATAAGCAATTTTTGTATGGGAAACCAGGGTCGTAATTTATGTTTCCAGGTGTCCCGATTTATGTCCCGATTTTCAGGGACTCCGAGACCTGTCTCGCGTAATCAATGCGCGGGACGCCAAAAGTCCCGATTTTTCATGATGCACAGATTCTTTTAAATTTCCTATTTGTTAGTCAGCATCGAGTGCAACTTAATACAGTAAAACCTGTAAAGACTGAACCTATCTATAACATAATTTTTTTTATAATCCATAAGGTATTCCAAAAGAATACCTTAAAATCTACCTGCCTAGATGGAAACATCTCTTAAACGGAATTTAAAAGTTTTACTGTATTTTGTTCTGTGTAAACGAAACCCTGTTCATGACGGAATTCTGTTTTAAAAGTAAAAATTTTACTGTCCCAACGATAGAAATACTATATTATATCTACTACATTAGAAATTTGTTTCAGTCCCTAGCGATTCCGCTTTCACAGGTTTTACTGTATAAGATTGTTGTGTTTACATGGAAAAATAAAACTTGCTAAGACAGAATCTAAAGAAACAGGAAAAAATTACGGGTTAAGCAGTCTTTCGTCTTAGCAGGTATAATTGTATGGTATTCTTAACGTATAGGGACGATGAAATTTTAACATTTAAGACAGGTTCCGTTTTCACGGGCTTTACTGTATTTTTATGTCCCCCGATTTAGAAATCTACTGCCCCGCTTTTTTGTGACACTGGATATGGCAACATTAGTAGTAATCCACTCATTCTGTCAAAAATATACATTGTGCATTACTCTAGACTAGAGTCTAGACCTTAACGGAGATTTTCATTCATAATTTTAACAGAAATTATGTTTTGGCGAATTTTTCTACAAACTAACTCAGAGGCGAATCAACTGCCTTCGGGCCCCTAGGCTTGATCTTTTTTTGACACCAATGTGTTAAACTTTCATGCCGTAATTCGATGTCATGATAGTAACGTAAAAATAGGGAATTAGCAACCCGTTCTGCTCGTTCCGTACCAAGATATGACGAGGCAGACCAGTCACTCCTTAATCTACTCCTAATTTAGTTTCAGTTAAAATTATCGTAGGGTAGAACTACATGTAAATTAAGACAAACAACCAAGTAAAGTAATAGTACTTAAAGTCTAAAAGTAGCACTTAGTTTGTGGTATTAAAAGTGTTATAAAATGTCTAATCCCATTCCTTTTCAGATGCGGCGATCATGTACGCTAATGGCCCCGGTGCATGTAAAATCCGTCGTGGGTGTAAAGTCCTCCAAGTTCCCTGTGAATTATACCTCTGGGGATGCCTAGTCTGGTGAAGGTCTCGTCACCAGATCAAGGTTCTAAATTACGAGACCAACTCGAGTAGCGATTTCATAACGTATGGATGAGCGATGCAGCGAGGAAAAAGTAAATATCCCAGCATCTCACATCCGTCCGGCATGACTTCGCTACACTGCGCAGTGCTGAACCGCCTCATCAAAAATCAAGTAGCAACTGGCCAACTAAGAAAAAGCAATTAAAGCAACAAGACGCACTGAAGCCACGTCGGCCTATAGATTTAACAAACATATCTTCGCCAAGCGGAGAGCAGGCGAATCTTCGCCCCGTTGCCAGGTATCAACTCGTTAAGTTAGGCAAAAGCCTGGCAGGTAGGGGCCTGGTCAGCGGTATAAAAAAAACTACTCCTAATAATCTTGTCCTACATCATGATTTCATCCCGTAACTCGGTGAGGTCGCCGTCGCCCAGTCTATTTGTAGTAATAATACCAGGAGACACAACCCGGGATAATACCTGGTGTACAGAACATAGGTGAAAATAATTTTTATTCTATTAAGACTCTAAGAATTATTTTATATTTAATAAACGTGTTTTAGACTACCCATTAATTAGACAAACAAGAAATTTATATGCAGACTATTTGAATTATGTATTCAATCAATAAAGTTTTTAAATTTACTAAAAATGATGTTACTTTCGTATTAACAACATAGCAGCGGTTAATATTTAAAAAAGCGACAGAGATTTCGCTATTTATACCAACTTCTTTTAATTTTGATTATTTCAATGTTTAAGCGCGTAGTTCGATTGCACATCTGTTAAACTTGTATTTTATTTTTTTCTATAATGGAAGTTAAAACTTTTTTTGTAAAATATTAGTCGGAAACAAATGCTGAACTATTTACATTGCTTCAAGTACAAATGTGTTGATCTTCTGCAATCCGGTTAATTTAATCGGATGGGTTTAAAAAATCAATAAAATTAAATGCATAAAACATGAAAATATATAAATCCAAATGAATTCAAATTGTGTATTGATTCTCGTAATATTAGCAAGACAATTAACGTGCATGGGGCTGTCACAAACTCGACGGCTCAGTCAAATTTCTAAAAATTGAAATTTTTCCACATATATCTCTATTCTAATAAGTTGGAAATTGTACGTCAAACGTGACAAACGAGGTGCGTTCGTACTATAGCTAGTTATATAAATATTCAGATTCAGATCTTGATGATTTTTAATTCTGTGAAATGAATTATATCGTCTGCAGATTAATTTCTGTCATAAAATAAGTAGCTCGGTCGCTTGACGATTAAAACTCGGAAGCTCCTATAAAAAGAAAGCATCAATTTAAAAAAATTTTCAAATTTCTTAATAAATATTTTTATTAATATTTTCTAAAGTTTTGATTCAATTTTCATAAAATTTGAAATGATGCGACAAAATTCTGCAAAGATAATACATCTTAAATTTCAAACCATTTTGTTGGGTAGTTTTTGCGCTGTTATATGAGAACAGACGAACAGACAGACCGACGGACCAAACGACGACTATAGGTGCTACGTATTTATATAATTACGAGCGCATCTAAAACTAGTCGTTGGGGGGCCACCGTAATACTTACCCATCATGGATATGCATAATGTAAAATATTAAAATAAAATGTGTAAACTACTTATAAAATGCATTGCAATTCAAATAAAATCGTGGCTTGATGACGTCACAAACTTTAAAGGCTCGATTACTGAATTGCTTGAAAGAGGTTTTTCCTTATAACTCCAAAAATAATAATCCTATTAACTAGCGGTTTATTGCATCTGATTAAGCGTCAAATTTCCAATTAAAATATATCTTTGAAGTGAAATTTGGATGAAATACCGGGTCATGAAAAATCGAAGAGTGTGGAAAATAGGATTCCAAATATCTCGGCAACTAATTATCCGATCGACTTCATGCTTTATTCAAAATTTATGTTTTTTTATTGTCTTTTATATTCATTTCTTAAAATAAACAATTTCGAAAATTTTTATATACCTTTCATCAGAACGAATATTTCGAGAGTCCGAAAAAAATTGTTCCGATTAATCGAGGTTATTGAAATGAAATAGGCTTCTTCCCATTATTACATACTAAGTACATACCAAATTACAAGTCTCTATCTCAATTTTTTCGGGAGATAGAGCGTTTACAGACACACACACAGACACACAGACGGACGGCAAAAAAATTTTTCTAAAAATATGTTTTTCGGAATCTCCAGTGTCTGAAACGTGTAAATCCGTCAAAAAAAATTTTTCGATTTTCAAAACGATTACAAGACTTACCCTATACTACGTATGATGGGTAAGTAAAAGGGTAAGCACCGTTGTCGCTGCTGTAAATTAATTTTTTTGCGACCAGGGATCACTGAAGGAGATTAACTTGGCTAATATTAAGAAAACTATTGAATATAAAATATGAAAATTGGTAGTTTTATAGCGAAATGTTCGATGAATACACTGAAGCAGACAGTTTTTAAATCGAACAATCTTATATTATAAAGGACATCTATCTATATTATAAAGGACAAACGTGTCCGTGCGTAACGCTGACGTCATTTTGCGAATGGCAACATTTGACGATGAAATTTCGGTTTTGCGATTTTTGCTACTGCAATTTCTTAAATTTCTAAACATCGCACATTTTTAATTTTTACATCGTTATATAGGAAATAAAATCTACTTTCAAATGCAATGTGTTTGAAAACTCTATCTTAATTGACTGATTTATTATAGCATTTAAATTAAATTTCAAGCATGCTTTTTTTTTTTTTTTTATCTATCTCTATTGCTTGCAGACGATTGCAAAATATTAATCTGTTTGCACTTTAAACAGTATAAAAAGTTCAGCATTTGTTTCCAGCTAATATTCAATAACGAAATTAAAACTTCACTAAGCAATGAATAAAATAGTATAAATAAAACACAGATTTAAGAGACATGTAATTGAAATAAGCGCTTAAAACTGCTGAATAAAAAAAACTGCTTTAGATAACGATATTTTTAGGGATTTCTTCGGCTATTAACTTCTGACACGAGGCCAATACGAAATTACCGCTTTTAATAAATTTCAAAATTTTATTTGAATATATAATTGACATATTTCACATAAGAATGCTCTTAGGGGGCAATCTACAAAATTATTAATTGTAAAAAATTTTTAGAGTTTTCAATTTTTTTTTTTTTAAATGGTTTTCAACTATATTCTCTATCCCGGGAAGCCCGGGTTGGATGCCCTAGTTATTTTAAAAGCTATTTAATGTTGGAGTCTGTCACAATAAGTCCGTTAAAAAAGTTTCACAGAAACAAAATCTGTGCACGGCAAATTAACCATCTTTTACAGAGACATATTTGACAAACTTGCGATGTGCAGTGTGCAATCATTTTGTCATCAAAAATGTATTTACACGTGAATTAAAAATCTAAACAGAAAGAAACTTTAAAATAAGAATTAGATGATCACATGTTAAAAGCAGTAAGTGGAGAAAATTACGTCATAAAAATGTATTTACGCTTAAATATTAAAAAAAAAAAAAAAAGAAAGAAAGAAAGAAAGAAAAGAAAAGAAAAAGAAAAAAGAAAAGAAAACTGTAAAATAACAAAATAATGATATTTTATTTCAATTAAAAAATGTATTTTCCCGCGAATATTAAAATGAGAAAGAAGACTTTGGTGAAGATTACGTCATATTTAAAGCGATACAATTAAAAAGATCTTATTTAAAATAATTTTCTTATAGCGTCGTTATAAAATTCAGGAAGGCAGCAACATTGTTTTACGTAGTCATTTTTACAAGCTGATTTTCACATGTTTAATTTATCTTTTTTAATCAATCACGAAAATAACCACTAGCTGTCGCAACAGCAGTTGATTCAGCCTTAAAATCCGCCAGTCAAAGGGAAATGACTATTTTTAAAACAGAAAAAATTAGCGTGAGCGTGTTTTTAGAGCCCGCGGTGTCTGAATGGGTATTGGCGAGCGTAGCTCGTAATGTGCAGTCATGTAAAAAAAAAAAATAATAATAATAATAATAATATATTTTTTCATCTTAAGTCGCTATCTGGCGAGCAACGGCAGCTAACTTTTGTCTTTATCATGTTAGATTTCCATATGATACATAAGGTTTCAATTAGGTTTATAGTACATTTTTTTCAAAATATTTAACTCTCAAAGGTCACGGATCGGTAACTTTAAATACAAATCCGAATGATGTATCTTGACAAACATGCTATCACTTAATCTCTAAACTGATAATTGCATTGTTTTCTTTGTCCACTTGACCTTCATCCTTGACTAGTCTTTCATGTGATGTTTTTTTTTCTTTTTACCGATTTCCGTATTTAAAAAAGATTCACTTTCAACCCACTTTTTTAAAAAAAACTTTTAATCTTTATTCAAGGTAAATTCAATTACTCTGCATTTTGACACACGTAGAATCCTTAAATGCAACTTTTTGTGTAATGTGATTGTAATTTGAAAAGCCGTCTTCCATTTTGCGCAAGAATATTAGAGAATGTCCCAAAAAGGTTGAAATGTACTTTAATTTTTTATCTGTTAGAGAAAAGTAGACTATATAAATTGCCAAAGTACTCAAAATATAGCAAAAAAAAATATGTTAATGAAATAATTCCATTCATTTTCAAAAAGTTAAACATTTTTTAATTCTTATACAGGATTTGTACGACTTAGAAGATATGAATACCATTTTTTCGTAAAAGTAATATTAGACTTAGTTAATGAAGAAATTGTGTATTTAAATATGGCGACCGATTCTTTACAAAATAAAAAAATGGTATTAAAATCCCCTGAGGCGTACATGCCCTGTTATATGAACCTCCCCCTCCTCTTATAAAAAACTGGTTAGTTAGATTTTTTATCCCTTTTGATCCAACAGGACCATTACAAAAAACTTCATAGCTGCATCCTTAAAATTAACGTAATTATAATGAAGAAAAACATGTTGATTTATACCCCTTTTGCGTAGCATTTAAAATATTTCCTCAGTAAAAGTAAGGATCGTGTACGGTCCATATTAAAAATGAATAAATAAATAAACAATACATCCGTCTTTATCCGCCGAATGTTTATAATAAAATTACAACAAAAGTATCATTACATTCGGAATTGTGTTTTCTTTCACAATATGAATGCAATTTTTTAAATAGAGTACATATTAAAAATGGTGCCAACGTTGTTTTTTCAAATAGTAAAACCCACTTTTGACGTCATATTCGATATTCTCGGATTAAAGTAGCAGGAAAAGGGTATAGTCTATATATATATATATATATATTTCTCTTACGTGACGCGGAAATAAGGCTGAATTTCTATCTTATCGTTTGGCAACAACCGTAGTTTCCAGAACTCAGACCAATGAACAGACTAGATTGGGTAAAAACAACTATGCCTCCAATATGGCGGCCATTGCGAGAGCAGTGAAACTCAAATTAACAATTATTAAAAATTAAATAACATGTACGTAATCCAAAGCGTTTGAGATAATTCCTCATTTTAATTATGAGTGATATCGTTAATTCCAAATTAATTCTCAACTCGTATTTAGAATTTATTTACGAATTTCACTCACACGAAAATGGGACAGAATAAAAATATCAACTGTCTAGATTGCATCTGCTGCCATCTGTTGCTGTCTTAATGAAGTAAAAAGTAATTTCTTTTGCAAAAATCTGTAATCAATTAAAACAGTAAAATGTCGAACGAAATTTAAACAATGATTGATGATATAGTATATAAACTATCTTCCTATCACGTAGTGTTTTTTAAAATGAAATTAAGCTGTGCTGTACAATAATATAGGTATAATGAGTTTTAAACTAATTGTACTTTTTCATACTATTTAAATGACTTATGCCCATTGGTATCACCAATATAAATGCATTTTTAATTGTGTTTTCAACGAAGTTTTCAATTACTTTTTTTACATTAAAAAAATTGTCAATTTCATATGTTAAAATGATTTATGGTAGTACTCATTCCGACTAGAATTGCTTGGGACCGCGTAGCGGTCTTAATGTGAATTTCTTCGCAATTCAAGGGGGTTGGCGAGAATTAGCAAGTAGGGGCTGAGCCCCCTAGTTTATATATATTTTCTTAAATCTTCATAGAGTTAGAATGAGTCAGTTTTCCGTGGTGCTCTTGTCGCAATAAAAGAAAAAATTCTAACTGTCCAATTTTGTCTACCGTGGGTGTATCAAATTTTAAAATTTTTATACGACCTTTTTGAAAGTTAAAGACGAGACATTTTTATTAAATAATCTTATTTTCTAAGTTATTTTGACTTTTTTTGCAATTTATATTCCCAACTTATTTCCAACAGGTAAAAAATTTATGTGCATTTCAACTTTTTGGGAACACCCTGTAAAATTTTCTGAAACATGTCTGACATTTATTTTTTATTGTTATTATGTAAGCCTACTTTCATTCGAATGTAACAGTAGAGCATCAATATGTTTACAATATCAATATGGTAGAGCACCGTATCTTTTTTATTTATACAACTTTTAAAACTCATTCTTATTCACTTTAATGGGAAAAAATTTCGTTTCTCTCACGCATAATTTCAGTTATACGCCATTTGCTTCAAATTTTAAAATACGAACAAAATCTTTTGATGATTTTTTTTTCCTTATTTCGAATTTCCTTGCCTTTGAGTGACCAGATTTTTATTTGCAGTACTGTTTCCAGCCATATAGTTCCCTTCTAAAATTTCATACACTCCTAAAATATGCCGGAAATTGCTAGCTCTGTCATTAAATGACAAAATAGAAATTTCAGACGAAATCGATAAAAACAAAGAATTAGCGGAATGGTGTATATTTTACTTTCTCACCGTTTCACCTTCTATAATTCATATTGAAATAAGTTTTGTTTTGACAAATATATAATAAATTTCATATTTTTAGAAATAGCCCCTTAAAAACCTTAAAAGTATGTTAATATGTTTTGATTTATAGAACATATGTCTTCTGGTTGCATTACTCATTAAAGAAAAAAAATCTTGTTATTCGTCATTTTATATGCGTCGTTTTTAACGGACCTTCGAGAGACGTATAAACGATGCTTTACTGTATTTACATATTAAACTTGACCCCTACTTATATTGATACTTATATTCACACAATATTAATGAAAAATAGAGCGTAGACAATAACAAAAATAATAACAAATTGCAATCATTTTGATAATACTGAAAACTAATCACAACCAGAATTTGACTAGTTATAAATCAGACGACCGAGTTCAAAGTAGACAAAAGTTGTTTTTAGCGATTCGAGTCAGGTGTAACGTGACCCTTGCAGACAGTCAGTTCGAAGTAAAAATAATATTTTACTGTAATCTCTTTAACACAAACACGCTACGCGCAGAAACAACACACTCACACAATCGATCGTCACATAGTACCATTGATAGTACAACCGATTGTGATTAACAATCGAATCTATCAATAATCGACAGAGATTTGTATATGTACTACATAGCATGCTAAAATTTAGTTCAGTTAGGAAACGCATATAGCACAGCTGAAAATTCCCCTTCAGAGATTTCCATCAATTAACTAAATGTACTGTAGATCTTTTATGCAACCCTGTATAGGATCCATCGAATTTATACGCTCCAAGTAATTTGCAAAAATATTAGTTAAATTTGAAAATGCGTAGCACAACTGAAAATGAACTTCCAGCAATTATTGTTGACAGTACTGTAACCGAATTCTTTTATGTGTCCCTGTAAATGAACGATGAATGCTGTGGAAAATATATTCTATAGTAAGCATCTTGTAGTGCTCCTCAGTGATATATATCAATTTCAATATGTTTGAAATAGTGTAACATCATTAAAATACACCGCAAACGATATTTCTCCACTAGTATATACCCCCTGTCAAAAATGACAGGATATTGACTCAATATTCAATTTTTGAAATAGTTCAACGAATGGGCAAAACATTCAAATTAAATATTTTAAAAAAATAATCCATGTGTGAAATTTTCTGAAAAAAAAGTGTTATCAATGTGTTTCTAAAGAGCTTAACTCACCACATAGCTCATTTTTTGATTATATAAGCAAAATTAAATGGAAATTACTCGGTACTATTTATTCCTTATATTTTAATTACGTTTCATAAGAAAAAAATAATTTTATTTACGATGGAACAAAATTTAAAAATTTGTATTATCTACCGGTAGATGGCACCATATTCCTTTATACGGTCCAATGTTGCTTGTGATTTCCAAGCAAGCCACCTCGACTGTCTTTCTCTAATTAATCGCCGTCTACGTTCAATCGGCGTTTCATCATTTTAATCAGGCATCGCTAAAACAATCCTTAAATAATATAAAACAACAATAAAAACTGATTTGATTGAACATATTCAAATCCACCGCGTGTTCAAAACAGCATTTAGAAAGATCAACAAAGATGTTAAAGCAGTAAAACTCACGTTGCCAAATAGCAATCAGTACCGCACAAATAATTTTGATGAATGATTCTCAAAAGTGAATGACTCACATTTTTTTTTTTTTTTTTTTTTTTTTTTTTTGCAACAATAATAATAATGATTAGCAAAGTGAAATGTAATTTCTGAAATTTTCACATTAAATTTTAATATGCTAATTATATGCAAATATTAACTTGTATTTTTATCAAAGTTCGATTGTTTATATTAATTGACGAAAGATGGCTGCAAAAATAGTTTTTGAAGGTTTTAAACAAAATTAAAATATTTAAAGACTTTAATATGCTTTTACAAATATTTTAAGAACAGAATCAGATAATTAACTTTTTTTTTAATGAAGCGTTCAAAGAGTCATTCATATTACAAAATTTAAATTTTTTCCGCAATTATTCTATAAAATTTGTCCATTCAATAATATTCGGTATATAACCCAGCTTATTAAAATAATTCTCATTCTTAAAATAGCCTTTTACTATCCCTATGTAAAGCCAATTATTCCTAATCCACTTAATAATATTTATTCGAATGTAGTTATTCTAAAAATGGCGATAGCTTTTTTAATTTATTCTTTAAATAGAACATCTTTATTTTAATCCATTATTAAAATTCATTAGTATTATTCCCGTGTGGTCAAATTGCTATAACTTCTTTATTTAAATGCTAAAATATCGTATCTCTTAAAATATTCCGCTCAAAAAACCTTATTTCATAAAGTTATCCTATTATTAAATATCAAATGTCTATTAAAATATTTCCGAAAAACTTTAATTCTTTCTTTTTTTTTTCCCTTTTATAAAGATTCATTTTCTTTTCTTCTTATTATTTTTATTACGTATTAAATTCGAAGTTTAGCTACAGCCTCAAAAACAGATAAGCTCATTTGTTGATATGACAGGCATCTGGTACGAGATTATGGAATATTCTGGAGGGGCGTAGAAAGTTTTTGCATTTTACAACAAAATAAATCCACCGGAAATATTGATAAAGTTCCAAAAGAGACCTTTTGATTCGATAGAAGTGGGTCACGTGACGTATTCTGTATTATTACGCAAGCTAGTTTAAAAACACGATCATCCTGATTCGGAGAGGATTTTTTCGACGCTGGTGTTTGCTAAAAGAATCGGGACGGATTCTAGAAAATAATGGAACGTTGTATTTTTTTTCGTTTAGCGTTGGCTAATGAGCATTTTCCCTGAAGAGATGTCTTAAAACTGGAAATAAAAGGTTCTTCGACAAAAATATGGACTGACATTTCTTGTTGTTGATGATACCACACTGCCGCCTGATGCGAGTTAAAAGGGAAACCAATCACATCGCTAACCCTATTTATCACGAGCACGACTGCCTTTTTCCCGGATTTGAACTTGGAAACACGACATTCATTTGTTTCAAGATTTAGAAATTCTGAATGGCAACAGTGTTTGTTTGTTTATATTTAGTAATTTGATGTTTATAATAGCTTATTTTTAATTTGTAACTTAATACATTATAATTGGATAAGATATACATGTTTTATGTGAAAATATGCAGAACAGACATGATTTCACGTAGAAGAAATTATCGTTTAGTGGTCATGTGTTAGCATATTTTTTTCAGTAAGCCTAACATGGCGTTTAACTACGGTCGACTCGCAGACCAGAGTGGTACAGCCCGGTACCGTTACAGACACTTACTCGCCTTTGGATTTTATTATAAGTAAGATAGACCATAATGTAACGGAATTCTTTTGAGTGTCCCTGTAAACAGACTATAAATACTACGCACTTCATTTTCAATACCAAACATGCCATAGTAATAAACCTCAATAATATGTATCCATTGCATGGCAATCCGAGTATATTTACGTGAGTTAGAGCCTGGACAGACGGCAGATAGACAAACCGAATTCATAAACACCTTTCAACTATACTGGAAAGTGTTAAAAAAACAGAGAAAGACTAAGCCATTGAACACGAACTTCCGTAAGCCAGTGTTGATTTTTCAGCTGTTTCATATTGAAACTGTTGTCAATAAGTGATATCTCATTTATTCAGCAGCATAGGGATTCTACTTTTATTATACTATGCATGTGTATTAACCGTTTAGCTATAAGTAAAATTTATGTATTAAAATCTGACTATATGCATATCTTTCCCATCAACTACTCTGAGAATATAACGAATTGCGAGTTAAAAGGGTCATAAATTATTCATAAGGATTTGAAAATACTATAATAAGTATCAAATTTTTGATTTTTTAACTAATTTTTCGCGATTTGGTTTGATTTATTCTTTATGAAATTTTCGTAATAAATTCAAGTACCAATAGTTGAGTTATTCCATTGTTATAGGAAAAATAAGAACGAAAAATCATGCGTCAAGCATAGATTATGAAACACTTTCCACACAGCCCGAAAACTGTAACGAAACTTCACCGTTAAATAAGGTGAAAGAAGATATGTAAGTAAACAGTTTAGAAAACATATAACACATTGAAAAATACAGTTTTCGAAATTACCTACCAATGTCAAAAAAGTAGTCGAATTATTTTATGCAGACCTGTATATGATCAATAGATGTGGATATATAGTATGATAAAATTTAGCTTAGTTAGAATATTCACATTTAGCAATTTTTGCCAATCGATGGAAATGCACTCGAAATCTTTTGTACAGCCCTGTATATTATCTGAAGACTTTTGTACACACCACCTATTAAGCTAAAAGGCAACTTAAAACTCACTCGCAGCAATTACCAACCGTAAACGACAATGTATCTTTTTCTTTGCGTAGCCCTGTATATGAATTTATTTATATTCCACAAACTTCTATTAGTCTACTAAATATAGTTCAGCCGGAAAATGAGTAAACGCAATTAAAAACTACCCTTAAGCAATTCGCTCCCATAGTCTGTAATACTTACGAATACCCTTGTGTAGCCCTGTATATAATCAACCGAGTTTATAAACACACACGTACTACGAAAAAATTTAGTTAAACTTAAAAACGCAAACCAACGTTGAAAACGCACTTATCACACATAGACTGTAAATATCGCACATGTACTATAACCAATATTTTGTGTGTGTCCCTATAAATAAACACAATGCACACAAGAGAGCAATTTACAGTGCACCTCAGTAATGCATATAATTTTCATTATGTTTGAAATAGTGAAATATCACTAAACTACATTGCAAACTATTTTTCCCCAAAAAATGATGTGTAACCGAATTTTTTTTGACCCTGTAAATGAATAATAAATGCTTTGCACCCCATATTCTACAAAAAGCATGTTTTAATGCGCTTCATAATTATATATCAATTTCATTATGTTTTAAATGACGTAGCGTCATGAAAATGCGCTTGAAACAATTATTTCCAATTGACTATAATGTAACGGAATATTTTTGAGTGTCCCTGTAAAAAAACTATAAGTGCTACACACTTCAGTTGAAATAGGGAACATGCTATAGTAAACGATAATACCATACAAAAATTTCAGGGCGATCCGAGCATATTTACGGGATATAGAGCACGACAAACGGCAGACGGCCAGACAAACCGAAGTCATAAACACTTTTCAACTAGGCTGGAAAGTGTTAAAAAGCAATAATTGGGATTGTTATATCTTTATTCATACCATTTTTCTTATTAGAATTTAAAAGAATTTTTTTTTTTTTTTATTATAATAGATAGTGTTTAAAACTGTTCTCAAGAGAACCATAAAATTAAAATGTTTTGCACGTGAAAAGGACATTATTTTTAAAAGAAAGTATGGAAATTAATTCTTACAACAAAAATTATTTTAAAAATGACGTCATTTCCAAGGATTTTTCATTTCATCAACTTCAAATTTAAAGCCCAAAATCTTCAATTTTCTCACTTCGGAAAATGAAATAATTGAAATCGAGTAATTTCTTCGAAAAAATTGCAGTAGTGTGGTATAATTGCCTCGAAATAATATATTTTTTAATCTATTGTCGACATGTGATTTCCTTCTTATTATAAGAGATTTAATAAAATTAATATTATAAATAAGTAGGGGAGCTCCGAAACATGCTAACTAACGCTCGCCAACCCCCGTGAATTGTGCAATTCACATTTGGACCGTTACGCGGCCCCAGCACGCTTAGCTCGCTAGCCCATTTTTGCAGCAACTCTAGCCAGAATTAGTACTCTCATAAATCACTTGAACATATGAAAATTAAAAAAATTTTTAGTGTAATAAAAAGTAAATGAAAACTTTGTTGAAAAAAATCAACGACATATATAATTTGATATTAAATTTCGTTTGTCTAAAGTTCGTTTGACGTGAAAAGTACAATATCTCTCAGACGCTTAGCCAGTTAACGAAACGCTTTTCTGCAGTGTTTAAAAGAAACTCTTCATCAAAAAGCTGATTTGCTGAATGCATCACGAGACCGTAAAACGAACCAATGGGCGCTTCCAGTAGAGCTTCGGTATGTCACCGGTAAGTAACCGGTGAGATCGGTTAGTTACTAAAGCATACTGTGCTGCGAACCGATCCGCAACCGATGTCGTTCAGTGGAAGTGACCAAAGTCACCGGTGAGATACCGAACTCACCGGGGGGGAAAATCTCAGTCAGTTGGGTCACGTTATCAGTTACATGAAAAATTATTTAAATTGAATTGTCAGCAATCAGTTTCGGCACTTGCTAACATGATGATTGGTTTGAGACAGAGAGAAACAATAACAAAACAATAATTACGATGACGTAATATAGTTGGCGCCGCAGACTGATAAATACCGTCCAGTAGGTCTGCCAACCGGTTAGACACCGGTTACATACCGTGACACAAGAAAGCGGTTACATTGGTCACTTTGGTTAGTTTCCACTGAACGCGGCCAATGACATACATCGCCGAAACAGCTACATCGGCCGCAAGATCGTCTGTGTTTAAAAAGAGCTACTGCTCTGAATTTTGATTTGCTGAATGGATCATGTGACAGTAAAATGAACCACTTAGAATCCTGGCTCCGGTAACTACGGTTGTTGCCAAACGGCAAGCTACAAATTCAGCCTTATTTACACGCAGAGAAATATATATAGAGAGAGATTTGCAGAAGCAATATAACATTAGATTTCTTTCTAATTTCCCCCCTCCCCCTCACACACACACACACAAATAATAATAATAATAATAATAATAATAATAATAATAATAATAGAATATTTCATACAATGAAAATATAACACATCGGGTTGACACACAGCTGGTAAGTAATACTAATTGTTCTAGTGCAGTAATCTAATTTCAATTGGAATAAAAACGTATTAAATCTTTAATGAGGACCTTCTTTTTTCCCATTTAGTGAAAATTTCCCATCCTACTTTCTGAAAAATAACGTCTTACCATATTTGTTTGAATTTGGAAATGAAAAAAGTCATGTTTAAAATTTTCGTTTGAAACTGATGTTTAAATTTAAAAATGCCAGTATTGTATTTCTATAATAAGTTTGTTAAATTGACAGAACATGAAACACACATTTTGTGGATGGTTTTCTCTTATTCTATACGCATTTTTTATTTGATCGTAAATAATTTTCTATACATTTTTTAAGTCTAAAAAATTGTCAAATATTCATTTTTAACACTTCCCAACATAGTTAAAAAGTGTTTATGAATTCGGTTTATCTGTCCATCTGTCTGTCTGTCCATGTAATTGATATAGATTATTGGGGTGCACTATGGCTTGTTCGGTATCGAAAAATAAATGTGCAGCATTTATAGTTCGTTTACACGGACACTCAAAAGAATTCCGTTACATTATGGTCGATCCCAAAAAATGGTTTGCTGTGTATTTTAATGATGTTACACTATTTCAACATATTGAAATTGATGCACACCATTGGGATGCACCACAAGAGGCTTACTGTACAATAGGGTGTGAATGGCATTTATCGTTCATTTACAGGGACTCACAAAATAATTTGGTTACAAGTAATATCTATGAGCGATAATTGATGGAAGTGAGTTTTCAATTGTGATATGCGATTTTAAATTTAATTATTTTTTGCATATTACTTGGTGTGTATATATTTTCTAGATTTTGTGCAGGGCGGCACAAAAGAATTCGAGCACATTTTCGCTTATTAGCGAAAATTGCTGAAAGGAAATTTTCAACTGTGTTATGCATTTCCTACCTGAACTCAATTTTTGAATATAGTATACATACAAATCTATAGGTCATATCCAGGGCTGCACAAAAGAATTCGAATTGCGACTATAGATGGTAATTTCAAAAATTGTGTTCTTAAATGTGTTATACGTTTCCCAAATTGTTTACTTGGACATCACCTTTCACCGTATTAAACGATGAGGTTTTGTTTCAGTACTCTGTTTGTTTTGTTAAGTGGTTTCATAATCTATGCTTGGCGCATGATATTTCTTGCATGCTTTTTATTTAAATAAAAAATAAAAATGTCATTGAATGTTCTCTAATAGCTGTATAAAAAAGTAAACAAAACCACAGCTAAAACTTTAACCTTTTGTGCACCCACGGTACTTTTTAATATCATTAAAGAAAATTTATGTAAAATTTATTTAATCTGTCTATTAATAAAATTTGGTTGTGTGAATTACATTTCAAGATGGATGTCTTTTGTTTATAAGTGTATTTGACTTAACATCGTATTCTGAAGATGGTCATAGAAGTTGACCGAAACGTCAATTCGATGTATTTTTAAAGTTTAATTTTACATAAATATTTATACACCATTCAGTAAAAAAGTGTGGTTTGTTTACCTCACACAAATTTATATACGATGGGTTTTACTTTTCATACAAAGTACTTTGCTCGATTACATTTAGGAAGCATAGTGAAAGATTCGAAGTTAAAAAAATTTTAAAGTGGTTGTTTTCACAACCATTTACATAGATAAAGTGTTTTTGTGAATAGAAAACATTATATCAAAAATTTTCAACTACAAAAACCTTTGCATTTACAAATTGGATTGCAATACATTTTTTTTCCATTGTTTTCATAATAATAGCGAGGTTTTTATAACAGTATTTTTACTTTCTTCTACTTTTACAAGAAGAAAGTATTGGATTCATGAAAATTTTCGACTTCCGGTTTTCGACAGATTTGTACGTTTTAAATGGTCATGAACGATTTGACTGTTTTTAGAAAATGTCAGTCATTAGAAAATGTCATTGTTATTTTTGCATTTTTTCGTATGTATTTGTAGTTTATCAAACCTTTGATCTTCTGAAAGAACCGAAATAAAATTTTGATTTTATAGGTAATAAACTTTATTTCTAATTCAACGACTGTAATTTCTAAATATTTCCTACTACCAGTACTTATCTGCGACAAAGATTTCACAGAAATTTTAGTATTTCTTTTTACAAAATTTTAAAATGTCAAAGTTGTAATAAAAATAATAATAATTAACGAATTTAAGCGTATAACTTTTCTTACAATAATAATGGTAACTAGTCAGATGTATCAATCCCAGAACTTTCTTCTATTTCACACAGGTTTCACATACTCCAAAAACGAATCAGCACCAATTTATATCGAGGCCTAACTGAATCTAAAGTTTTATTAAATTCCGTTCATTAGTTCTTAAGATATGACTATCGTGTAAATCCGGAAAAATTCAGCATAGTAGCCTCACCTGTTGGAAGATTTACACCAAAACCTAATCAACAACAGCTTATGTCAACGTCTAACTGAATATGAAGTTTGACGAAAATCTGTGCATTAGTTCTTGAGATATAGCTATCATGAAAATCATGAAAAAAGTAGCATAGCAGCGCACCTGTTGGGCTATGTACACAAAAACGTAATCAGCGTCTATTTATGTCAAGGTCTAACAGAATCTGCAGTGTGATGAAATTCTATTCATTAGTTCTTGAACTATAGCTATCGTGAAAATCGTGAAAAATGTAGCATAGCGGTGCCAGCTGTTGGGTGATTTACACCAAAAGCTAATCAGCATCAATTCATATATTTATATCAGGGACTTACTGAATGTAAAGTTTTATTAAATTCAGTGCATTAGTTCTTGAGATAGAGCAACCACAAAATTTTTGTCACATACAGACAGAGAGTCACAGACTCACACTCACAGACAGACATTTTCTAAAAACAGTCAAATCGTGCTCAGGAGCTTCTAAAACGTGTAAATCCGTCGAAAACCGGAAGTCGAAAATTTTCATGAATCCAATACTTTTTTCTTGTAAAGATAGAAGAAAGTAAAAAGTAAGTCGTTCTAACAATAAACTACATAACATTATTCATTCAATCTTTCTAGTAAGCAAAAGTTCAGATACAATGTAAATAATGCTAGGAAGGTTGTTATAGGAAAATTTTAATTAGATTAGATTTTTTTTTATATAATTTATTTAATAATTTAAGTTAGGATACAAAGAAACTGCATGGTCTTTTATAAGCGTAACTGTTAGACATTGATTTTTTTTCCTACAAGCGAAATTATTTTAAATAAAAAACTTTTTGCCTTACCACAATTTTTGAGCGAAAAATGTGTGATACTAAATTGTGACAAATTTATTAAGCAACACAGTTGCTTATTGGTTTCAGTTGCCTAGAAAACATCATGTCATTTATAAAATTAATGTGAAATAAAAATATTTTTAAAAAAACAGACTTTTTATGTACATTCAATGTTTATCTTAAAAAACACTTTTTATCTGCATTCAAATGTTTATCTTTTTGTATGAATTCAGTGTTTATCGTAACAAACACCTTTTTTTTATCCATTCAATGTTTATCTTAAAAACCACGCCTAAATTTATGACTGTAATCCATAGTGGTTCAAAACATTTCCGATACAATATGTGGATTTAACATCGACTCCGATTATGGAAGATTCGCCACTTTTATTCATACTTGGTAGAAAACGCGATCTAGTGAATTTCAGAGGTCTCGTAACGTTCTTATTTTTATTTTCCTTTGTTGCCACTATTTTAATATTATAATATTTGTGATATATCCCTTTAATGTCTACAATAGAAATGTACCACAAATAATTTTGTTCTGAAATAGCAAAAGTAGAACTTTTTAAGAACTCTGCAAACAAAACATTTTTGTCCTGTTCCATTTTCTGATATTGCAACATGAAACAAAGGGCATTATTTAAACTATCTATTCGATATTTCTAAAATGTTTTCACAACGTATAACCAACATTTAATTAATATTATACTATTAATGAATAATTAAGTTCTGAAAATATGCAAAATATCGTATTGTTATCGGGAACACACAACTTTAACCAATTTCTAGAACTCTAGCACATCAGGAAGTGAGTGGAAAATGAATTACGAAATTCCACCTATACATAATGAACCAAATTAAATAGAAGCGTGTAAAAACCACCTCGATCATAAAAATCTTTGATGAAGTGATTAATGCGTTGTGAATTGAGATTATGGATAATGCTCCATTGGTCACTATTGGTTTCATTTGCTCAAAAAAGGATTATTATATCTATTATGTTTATTGAATCCTAACCATAGAAGTTGGAACACATCCTATTACTTATATGGCTACACAGAAGAGGAGAATAGCTTAAAACTTAATTTTACTGTAAATAAAATCTACTAATAAGGTACCTTTTCTGATTTTCCCCTAAAGCATTAACTAACGAGTAAATCTGCAGATCAGGAGCCTCAACGTCAGCTCTGAAAGTCATTGTTTTTTTAATTTCACTTTTCATATTATTTAGCATCTTTCAATCCGCAATTTAATTTTTTTTTATATTACATACATATTTATAGGCCTATAAAATACTTCGGAGGTTTCAGAAATTAGAAGCGTTAAATTAAACCCGATTTATGCAATGATATTCTGAATTCTTATGAAATTCTTATTCTTGTAATTTTTTAGATAAAAAGATGCATTTCTTATTTTGATATTCTTTGAAATAGGGTTGCTAAGTAACTAACAAAATAAAGAGGAAAGAAAAAGAAATGCATTTTAAAATTTGAACAAAATAGGAAAATAAAATGTTTTATATTTCCCGAACAGTTGCAGAAAATTTTCCAATAATTTAAACAATTAATTTCTAAATTCTAATCGATGTATCAGCAAATTTTCAAAGCTATTCCATATATTTAAGACCTCCATATCAAAAATTTAGTATCCGTAATTTTACGTTTAAATCCATTATTCAAATATTCAATTTTCATTTCAGTTAGAAATGAAATTTTAAAATCGTCTGCATTCCCATAGGAAAGCATTATGACCTAAAAAGAAATGTTCTATATTTATCGAACGAATGAACCAAATGTAACCAGAAATTATACAGCTAATTCCGGGTACCTCACCAACATACCCACCAAAAATCAACTGAATCAAATCAGACAGACAAACAAACAAACAAACAAACGGACACCAAAAACTTTTCGGGTCTCCACAGTAATCCTCAACTGACGTTTCGGCAATAAAAATATTTTTATTAAAATATAGTAATAAGTAGCATTAATTAATAAAAATATTTTTATTAAAAAATTGTAATAACTAGCATTAATTAATAAAAATCTTTTTTTTATTAAAATTTGTTTAAATTTGTGTTAATGTACATCGACATAAAATTTAAATAAGTTTTAATCTTTCTAAAAAAATCGTCTATGATAATTTTTCATTATAAATTTAACAACACCGATTCTCCAAATCCATCGCTTGGGCAAGAATTATTTGTAATTAATTTACTAAGAAATTTACATATTTCGCCTTTTATTGTCATGTGCAGTTATTAAATTACCTGGAATATAAAGACGAATTATGATAAATTATGTTAATTATGTTAAAGAATCAATTGCATATTTTGAATATTGAATTTCAAAACATAAGTCAGTTTTTAATAAAAAAGATATTTCAGATTCTTGGAACCTCTTGTGTCCCAATTTTCAGAAATTTCATTTATAAATTATTTTTAATCATAAATTTCATTGATAATTCAAACTATATTTATTTATTTATTTTCTGCAGTTGCTTTAATTCATATCAGAAACAATTGTACCATGTTACTCTTTGCTGTGGAACATTTATCTGCGCTGGTCATGCCATCCCGCGAAGCAGATGTTTGAATTATCGATTAGGTGAAATCAATCGATATTCTATTGTTTGATCTTGATAGTTATTCAATGATCGATCTATTGATGTAGTTAGTTTATAATCGGTCGATAGTTTTACGTTTAATAAAAGTTGTTCGTAACATTTAAAAAATGAATTTCCCAGCAATAGTTTATCTTCGAAATACAAATAAATAAATTATCTTACTATAAGAATGATCAATGTAAGTTTAAAATTTTATTAAATATATTTCCGACTTATTCAGTACTTTAAGAGTACCTGTACCTTTTTATATGGCTCTAAATCTAAACTTTTTAATCTTTTCTGAGTGTAGACATATACAGGGTGTCCCAAAAACACACCTCGGCTTTTATTCCTTAAATATTGATCATAGACATATATTATAAATTACAAAGTTACGTAAAAACAAAATCCCTGGCGGCTCGGCCTACAGGCACAGGTAGATTTCGAAGATGCAGACCGTGGGGTACCTGTTTATTGGGAATTGCAGAAGAAAGACCTATTTGCCATGATGTGGCAGTTGGGACCACCCACTTCGAAATATACCTCTGCCTGTAGGCGGAGCCAGCAGAGATTTTTTTGTTTTTATTTTAATTTTTTTTTTTTTTTTTTTTTTTTTGCCCTAAGAGTTGGTCCTATAAAAAACTTGTTAATATAAAAGTTGTAGATAATATTAAGAAGATTTATAATAAATTTAAGCGGATTTGATATCTTGTGAATTCACGAAGTTGTGAATTTTTTTCCTCTGAAACCCCTATCCCCCCCCCCTTGGGGGCATTTTTAACGAAATCAAAAATCTCTCATACATAAATTTTTTGCCCTTTTCCTAGAAGTAATAATAACTTTAAACGGATTCGATATATATAAAAATTATGTATGAGTTTGGAAGAGATTTGTGCAGAATTATTGAAGTTTTCATGTCCATAAAAAAGTGGCATAGATAGATAGATAGATAGATAAAGTTTTGAACTGGGGGGTGGTTTTGGGTTCTGGGAGTCATGATCGGTGTAGATCTGCAAAAATTTTCAAGAAATTCCAACATAGGGGAGAATGTAATAGGTAGTATAAAAGGCACAGAATTTTGTATAATGATTAAAATTTTCAGGTGGATTAAATTTGAAGAATTACAAAATTTTAATTTTTATACGGACCCCGTACAGAATATTTCCCAATGAGTAAAATGTGCCCCATACACTAATAAGGTTATGTACAAAATTCCAGCATTTTATAATGAAAAGTCGCATAGATATGAAAATACATAAATGCTGGCTTAAACCACTTTTCGATGCCTGGATATGAGTTCGCAAAGGAGAAAAATCATGTCGGTAAATCGCATTTCAGGAATCGTACACAAATTACGAAAGAAAATAGTGATTGCATAAATAAATAATAATTGCGATGATGTAGTTATGATTAACCCCTCACCAACTTTGTTTAAACATATCTGTGCAACATTTTATGTTAAAATGCTAAAATTTTGTACATGACCTTATTAGTGTATGGGGCACATTTTACTCATTGGGGAAATTTTTTGCACGGGGGCCGTTTAAAAATTTAAATTTTGTATTTCTTTAAATTTAATCACCTGAAAATTTTAATCGATTTTATAAAATTCTGTACCCTTTTTTAAGCAACTTTGTAATTTATAATATATATCTATCATCAGTATTTAAGGAATAACAGCCAAGGTCAATGTTTTTGGGACACCCTGTACAACTTAGACAATAATACCTTAACACGGATTAGAAACCTGGCTCAAAATATTGTAGTCATTAACTCTAACTACTACCTTAAACTTGTGCTTGGTACCTTTAAAATTGTTACGTTATAATCATGGTGTCCATAAGGTTTTTATTTGAGTGGATAGTCTTTTATTATTATACAAGATTTACTCCTTTATAATATTAGTATAGATTCCTTATGCTCCTCTGTCGATTTAATTTTTTGTTTCTTCTCTAAAAGATACTGATTTACCTTTACTTTGAAAAATATCAAATTTATATTTTTTTACTAAATAAAACTTCAGTTTTCCTCATTATATTATGTTATTTATTTCAAGGCATGATTAAAGCATGGGCCAACTGGGCCTTGGCCCTGTGGCCCCATTACTTTGTGAGCTCCCAAATTCGATATGCAATCATCATAAAGCTGATAACTATTTTGACCTTGAACTGATTATAATCAATATTTTGTATTTTTAGAGTAGTATAAGATTATAAAGAAAAAATATATTTATCTAAATGTGTATTTTTTTTTTTCTTACATGTATTGTAAAGCATCGAAAATGTTTAATTTTTTGTTACAATATAGGAAAGCGGGCCCTAAATGAATACTAGGCTCTCTGTAACTTGATCGGGCTTTGTTTATATTTTCTTTTTCTTGTTATTTATTTAGTCGTAACAACTCAATGAATATGTATAACGTAATTTTTAAAGAAAAGCTTTGAATGCTTATAAAAGAATGTTTTTAAAAAATATATTTTTAGTTTATACTTATTTAAAATTAAAAATTGCTTACTTTCTCTAATTGTGCAACCTTATATTTTTATTTCCTTATCAAATAAAAATAAGTTCATATTGATCTCAATAAGAATTGAAAAGAAGTCTAAGTGTCGTTACCATTGTCATATCAGTTGTGTCATCGAACTCGCAACAGCTCTGTCAACAAACAACTGAAGTTCGTTACAAGCAAGGCAAATTACAATTTCTTTATTCAATTTTTGATGTAATTTCTTTCCATTTGAAAATAAATGGAAAGATGAGAATATAAAAGTCTATTGTGCACACTGTTTAACGGAAATATTATTGAAGCGTCTTTTAAGATTTGCGGTTTCCAGTATTCAACTCCTGCAGAATGTGATGCTTGCAGTTTTTAAATTGTTTTTAATGTAATGTAGATCGTAGAATGTAAAAGATATCTTGTAACACTTTTTCAGTCAAAAAAAAACTGTGAAGTAAGACAGACGGGATTTCAGTTAATTCTAGTAAATCTGCAAATCGAGGGCTTCAACGGCAGCTCTGCAAGTCATTGTTTTTTAATCTCACTTTGCATAATATTTAATAACAGAAATTTTAAATAACGCAATTTCAGTTTTCTAAGTTAGATGATGTAGTATTTATTAAGGATATAAGATTTATCAAAGCTTCCGAAAATTAACTTTCAGAACTGTCACATTAAACACGTTTTTTTTTTTTTTTTTTTTTTTTTTTTTTTTTTTGTAATGAATGATATTCTGGAACTTTTTACTCATCTATTCTTTTAGAATGAAAAATACAGAGCCCACCTGAACACCCCATTGTCACTTTAATTATATATTCGCAGTTTCCAACAAATGTGCTTTTTCCGGATTCGAGTTATATGTACGGGTTCTTTTAATACTGTAATTCCATAAGCATAAGCATATAGTGGTACAGAAGATTTTTATCTTATCCTTAAAAGAATACTTACTTTTCAGTCAGTAAACATGTGCATCTGTTACAGAAATTGGATAAAATATCTTGTAACAAATAGATACTTTTACAAATGTAAACTCCTCGTACGAGACGTTATAGTACAACTTATACGTCCAACGTTTTTATAATTTCCGTTTTGATATGACAGTTTTTGTGATCATTGTATAGAATTTAAAAAAAAACTATTATCCAAATAAATTTTTAACCATTTCAATAGAAAAAGCATACTAAAATCACCCAAAAATAAGTTATTTTCCTAATAAAATATTTTGTCAAAATAGGTACTATTTTATTGAATTTTCTTTTATTTTTGATACACTATGAAATACATGCTGAAATACATGCTATGAAATACACTAATTACACAGTTGCTAAGCAACTGTTAAACTAATGAAGGAAAAAAAGAAATGCATTTAAAAAATTGTAAAAAGTGAGAAAAAAAATAAAATGCTTTATATTTTTCGAACAGGTGCATAAAATTTCCCAATAAGTTATACAGGGTGTTTCTAAATGAATATCGGGGTTTTAACGCTTTGCAGTATCTATTATAAAAAACTTAAAATTATAATTAATACATAAAATGAAAGAGCAACTCAAACAGTTTTACATACAAGCTTACAAGTGTTCAATGTGAACACCTTTCGTCACACGGCACACATGAAGATGAAGTCGATAGCTCAGTTCTTCCCAAACGTTAATTAGTGTTCATGGAGTAATTGTTGCAACAGCTGCCTCAATCCTGTTTCTTAGGTTGGGTAGGTCAGCTTAAGACTTAGGTCAGCTGGTAGTGGAGGCACATACACTCGATCCTTTATGAACTCCAACAAGTAGAAATCATATGGCGTCAGATCGGGTTAGCGTAGAGTGGCGTTTTGGGAAGAACTGAGTTATCGACTTGATGTGTACCGTGTGACGAAAGGTGTTCACATTGAACACTTGTAAGCTTGTAGGTAAAACTGTTTGAGTTGCTCTTTCATTTTATGTATTAAGTATAATTTTCAGTTTTTTATAATAGATACTGCAAAGCGTTAAAACCCCGATATTCATTTAGAAACACCCTGTACAATTAATTCTGAAAATCTGATAAAAAGTATTGGCAAATTTTCAAACCGAAAGCTATAACTTAAGACATCCATATCGAAAATTTAGGATCCATAATTTTTAAATCAAATATTCAAAAGAGCCATTATTTTTTTCAGTGAATAATGAAATTTTAAAATCGTCTTGACTTTTATAGGAAAGCATTGTGACATGAAAAGAAATGCTTCTATATGTTTCGAACGAATTAACCAATTAAAACGAAAAACTATACAGCTAATTCAGAATATCTCACCAACAACATATTTACCAAATATCAAGCTAATCGCGGATGCTTTTTGCGACAATTATCGCAGAACTGACATACAGATTAACAGACAGAAGTCATAAAATTTCATGTCTCCACAGTGAGCCTTAACTGACATTTCAACGATTAACTGTTAACAAGTAAATCTGCAAATCTGATGCCTCAACGACACCTCTGCAAAGCATTGTTTTTAAATCTTTCTTTGCAAAATATGTTAATGTCCTACAATCCGCAATTTACATTTTTTAAGTTGTCCAACGTCAGTTGAGGGTCACTGTGGAAGAAAGAAGATACATTTTTGGTTTCTGTTAATTAGTCTGTTAGTTTGTCTGTCTGTCTATCTGCTCCACGATAACTGTTGCAAAAAGCATCCGATTAGCTTGTAATTGCCGAAACGTCAGTTGAGGCTAACTGTGGAGACCCGAAAAGTTTTTGGTTTCCGTCTGTCTGTTTGTTTGTTTGTTTGTCTCTCTGTTCCGCGATAACTGCCGTAAAAAACATTCGATTTGGTTGATGTTTGGTGGGTATGTTGGTGAGGTACCCGGAATTAGCTGTATAGTTTTTGGTTCATTCGTTCGAAAAATATAGAACATTTATTTTTAGGCCATAATGCTTTCCTATGGGAATGCAGATGATTTTCAAATTTCATTTTTAACTGAAATGAAAATCGCATATTGAGTAATGAATTTAAACGTAAAATTACGGATACTAAATTTTCGACATGGAGGTCTTAACTATATGCAATAGCTTTCAAATTTGCGGATACATGTATTAGAATTTAGAAATTAATTGTTTAAATTATTGGAAATTTTTTGAACCTGTTCGGGAAATATAAAACATTTTATTTTCCTGTTTTTACAAATTTTAAAATGCACTTCCTTTTCTTTCCTCTTTACTTATAAGTTGCTTAGCAACTATATTTCAAGGAATATCAAAATAAGAAATGCATTTTTTTATCTAAAAAATTACAAGAATAAGAATTTTATAAGAATTTCAGAATATCATTGCATAAATCGTGTTTAATTTAACGCTTCTAATTTCTGAATCCTCCGAAGTAATTTTATATGCCTATAAATATGTATGTAAATTAAATTTCGGATTGTAAGATGCTAAATAATATGAAAAGTGAGATTAAAAAACAATGACTTTCAGAGCTGACGTTGAGGCTCCTGGTCTGCAGATTTACTAGTTATGTAGGTATGTTGGTGACAGCCGGAATATATCTACGTAGTTTTGATTAAATTTGGTTCATCGTTCGAAAATGATAAAACATTTATTTTCATATTACAATGCTTTTCAATGGGAATTCAGACATTTTAAAATTTCATTATAATATTCAGTGAAAACAAATGGCACATTTTAATAATTTATTTAAACGTTAAATTATGCATGCTAAAATTTCTATAATATTATTTATTACTCATTCACCAATTAAACGTGTCGAAATTTGTATATAGTATGGAAGTTTAGTACAGCATGATTTTTGAAAATGGATGTGTGCAAAAGTTTTAACTGCTTTAAAGAGCTATTCAAAAGAGCTTTGCTGTCAATGCGCTATACTTGATTGAAATGTACTTTAAAGGCCATATAGTATTCCAGTTTCCTCAAACCGGATATGCATTATTAATACCATATATATTCCACAGCATATTCTGCGTTGTAAAAGGTATACGTGTGGCATGTATAGTTTTCATACAGGGGACTACACAATACATACTATAAAAAAAGATTGATAGATACGTATAGGTAGATTTAGATATATATATAAATATCAAACTCATATATATATATATATGTGTGTGTGTATATATATGTGTGTATATATATATATCGAAAACATATATCAAACTTTCATTCAGCTTCAAAATGTACAGCAACATTATAATGGACTTAGAGAAATAACCACACATAGAAATAATACACACACACACACACACACACATATATATATATATATATATATATATATAACCCACCGCCACAACTGAATAATAGTTTGTATATATATATATATATATATATAATTATAATATCTATGAATTTCAAAAAACATATCAAGTTCTATTCTACTTAAATCTCCAAAGAGATAATCAATGATACTGTGTATACAGAATACCACATAGCTAATAATTAACATGTGCAAACATAATATTACCATAGCTGATGCTTCAATGGTAATTGGCCAAATTTTACTCATACCAAAAGAATATTGAAAAAAGAAATAGAGAGAAAGGGGAAAAAAAAAATTATAAATTGGTATATATATATTCGGCAGACCCAGAATCTCACACCATAATTAAACTAAGAATAAACAACAAACATCAATGAAATTTCAACAAATATAACTTGAACAAGAAAAAACAACCAAAAAGCTGTGGCCTCGTCAGCAATGGGCATATTGTAAAATCACAGCAATGTTTCAGACTAACTACCATACACAACTATTATTCAGTAGTGGCGATGGGTTATATATATATGTGTGTGTGTGCGTGCGTGTGTATTATTTCTATGTGTGATTATTTCTCTAAGTCCATTATAATGTTGCTGTATATTTTGGAGCTAAATGAAAGTTTGATATATGTTTTCGCTATACTATTTTGATCTGTTTTGGTATGATCGATTATAGAAATAAATTCCTCGTGAAAATCATAGCTACTAAAAGGTGAAATTTCATTTCTTCTGCACTATCATTGAACTTATTAATTATTTTTTCAGAAAATTTAATATGCAGTCCGAAAACCGACCAGAAATCATAAAATAAATAAGAGTGGTGTCATTCTACTGTGAAAGTAAATTTCTATAACAACTAAAGGGCTTCATTTTAATTATTTTTTTACTTCACTGAATTTATTCAATTTTTTACATAAAAGTTTATGTGCACATATATATTTTTCCAATTATCGGTTTTTAACAATGTAGTAAACAGACGTCAAATCATAAAATCAATTTAGGAAGGACATCATTACTTTATGAAAATGTTTTTAGAGCTTTATAGAGAGCTTTCTATAGAATTCACAGATCTTTAAATAGAAAAAGTATAAAACTTTTCCGTGGGATCCTGTAGATATTTCCATAGAGGTATGTCTTAGAAAAATTTCATATAAAAGCCTATTGATATTACTATTTTTTATTTCTACAGAAAAATTAGAAAAATGGGCTTTTCTATAGACTTTTCTATAAGATTGTTTATAGAATGTTCTATAAAATGTCTCTTATAAAGATTACAAACAGGCTATTATATATATATAATTCATCAAAACGTAAAAATTTTAAATCATTAAACATTTCGAAAGAAGGTGTATATAAAAAATTCCATAACTATTAACTACAAATGTTTAAAACAATAAAATATTAAAACTACAAAGGCTAATTATAAAGGCTAATTATATATAAAAGTAAAAGACTGTCTGTTTCTCTTCAGTGGACGGACAGACAGAACTAACTACCCCCCCCCCCCACTATAAAAACTTGTAGGTTTCGAAATACAAGCTAGCCTTACATTCAAAACATTTTTTTTTTAATTTATTTTATTAGACAACATATTAAAAGCAATTTAAAAAACTAAATTACTTTATTAGAAAACAAGTTAAAAGCATAATACAAAATGCGCAAATTAAAATGTAAAAACAGTAACTAATATATATATATATATATAACTAATATATATATATATATCAAAGACGAATCTTCCTATTAAAACTGGGCCTGCTCTTTCCCACAGGTAATTTATAGTAATTTTTTCTAATAAACAGAGAGAGAAAATTCTATAGAGAATTCAATAACAAACTTTTGTAAGATCCTTTTATGAAAATAAATTTCTTATGTGAATAACAGCTACTAAATTGTTTCATTTAAATTCTTTTTTCCTTTCCACTATAAACTTATTAATTCCCTTTTTAAGTCTCTAACTTGGAAATTCGCCAGTTAAGAGTTATTTCAGACCGATCGTTATTTTCATCTTACTACAAACAGCCATTCTTTCCTGGCCCAAAGTCAAATCTTTAAAAGGTTGAAGGAAAAATCATAATAAACGCGTAATAACGGATTATTAGGGAAAGATTTTGTATTGCATGAGTAACCATGCCTTTGCAGAGGAGCAAAGGCGAGGCCACCAAGCCAAGAAAACCGGTGTAATCTGTTTTAATATGTTACGGCTGTAACGGAGTTTCAAGAACATCTGCTCTAAAAGTAAATTCTCACGGAAATTAGATGCATATCACATGATAAAGTAGAAAATATATAAGACAAAGAATAGCTGCTTTAAAAAAGGATAATTTTGACGGTTATAATATTCAATTTTCCTAAGAAAGAAGGATAATAATATACTCAGTCATGATTAAAGAAGAAAAAACAAGAAAGAAAAATAATGTATCACTGTCAATCATGAAACACTTTTCAACACTTTCAGACTAACAAAACATCGCCGTTTGTCTGTCCGTCTGTCTGTCTGTGCTCTCTAACTCCCATTAATATACTCGGATTGCCATGCAATTAATATATGTTACTGAGGTTTACTATGGCATGTTTGGTATTGAAAATAAAGTGCTTAGAATTTATAGTTCATTTACAGAGACATTCAAAAGAATTCCGTTACATTACGGTCTATCGGGAAAAATCATTTGCGGTTTATTTTAATGATGTTACACTATTTCAAACATTTTTAAAAGGATATATATCATTGAGGTGTACTACAAGAGGCTTATTATAGTATAGGATGGGCATAGCATTCATCGTTCATTTACAGGGACACACAAAAGAATTCGGTTACAGTTCTGTCTATGAACAATAATTGCTGGTAGTGCTTTTTCAATGATGATTCGCGTTTTCAAATTTAACTGGCTTTTATTATTATTATTATTATTCTGTGTGTATAATTTGTCAGGCCTATCCAACCTTTCAGTAAGCAAGGGCGCACCCCTGCTCTTCGCAAACAATGAAGGGCGCCCTTATACATATGACACAAACATCCGAAATTGTTATCTCACAATATTAGTAGCGATACACACACGTATTATACGATGCAACTGCATCTCACAGTCACAGCAGTAAACATAAGATCTCTATTGTTCAGGAGCTCCATATAAGAACAGTTAAAAACTAGTCGGATGTGCCAATCCCAAAACTTTCTTCTATCTCACAAACATTTCGCATACACTAAAAAGAATCAGCACCCATTTATATCAAGGTCTAACTGAATCTAAAGTTTTATTAAATTCCGTGCATTGAGATAAGACTATTGCTAAAATCGTGTAAATCCTGCAAAAGCAGCGCCATCTGTTGGGAGATTTAGACCAAAACCTAATCAACAACAACTTATGTCAACGTCTAACTGAATCTGAAGTTTGGTGAAAATCTGTGTATTAGTTCTTGAGATATCATCGTGATAATAATGAAAAAAGTAGCATAGCAGCGCCACCTGTTGGGATATCTACACCAAAACGTAATCAGCGTCTATTTGTGTCAAGGTCTAACTGAATCTGATGTTTGGTGAGAAATAAGTTCATTAGTTATAGAGATAGAGCTATTGCGGAAATCGCAAAAAATGCAGCATAGCAGCTCCACCTGCCGTGCGAATTTCACCAAAAACTAATCAGCACCAATTTATATCAGGTACTAACTGAATATACAGTTTTATTAAATTTCGTACATTAGTTCTTGAGATAGAGCGCCCACAAAATTTTTGTCACATACAGACAGACAGACAGACAGACTCGCAGACAGACAATTTCTAAAAATGGTCAAATCGTGATCAGGACCTTCTGAAACGTATAAATCCGTCGAAAACCGGAAGTCGAAAATTTTCATGAATCCAATACTGTCTTGTAAAGATAGAAGAAAGTAAAAAAAAAAAAAAACATAAATCCTTGTACATTTAAAATAAAACCTTTTTCTACGAGAAACCTATCTCAAAAACTTTTATAGGGGAAGGTATCACAAACTTTATCTCGCCTATAATAATTAAAAGAAAAAAAACACAGACGCACATGGGAATATATTGCTAACATATTTTTAGGGAGTAAAAATACTCATTTTCTTACTTTGGAGGAGTGAATTTAGCGTTATAAAAAATACAAAAAACAGACAGGCATAATAGTAACCTATCCATGGGCGGTTCAAGAGAGATAGCCCGGAAGAGAAAGAATTCATGTGGCACAACTGCCCTGATTTTTCTAAACAAAATCAGAAAAATTATTAAAAATTTCAAAGTCCTGGGATAGAATACAGCAAATGGGTCAGTGTAACAAAGAAAAAAACTCAACTTTCATGGAGGAAAGGGAAGAGAAACGCTTATTATTCTAAACTAGCAATTGAAATTGACCCTGTGTTTTAAAACTATACGGACCATTATACTTGGAATTTTCTTCCGCATTTCTGAAAACAATTAACAAAACGATTTTTTTAACGTTGGATTTTAATGAAGTTACAATACTTCAAATATAATGAAATTGATATGCCTCACTGAGGTGGACTAAAATATGCTATTTGTCGAGAATTTAATAAAAATACGGCACTCGTGACATCATAATTCACTTTTATGTTTTAACAGAATAATAAGGCTACTATAATTTGTGACTTGTGCTATATAGCCAATATACAGGCTGCCGTTATCATTATATTTTTATGCATGAAGGTTTCGCTGTGGTATTCCATTGTGAAATTTGGTAATTTTTTAAATTGAATATTTGAAAAACAGCATAATCATTAGATTTGAAATTTATATCAAGAAAAATACAAATTTTTACCTTTCTAACGCAATCTGTTTAACAATTTTCTGACAAATACTTTTCGAGCTATTAATTTTTTCAGTAACTTCAAATGTTTCATTTTCCCAGATTAATCTGTGGCAATGATTAGCGAAATTCCCAGTCGTCAGCAACACATAGCTTTTTATTAAAGAGGATTTTACTTCATTAACATATTAAATAGTTATTGCCAACTATTACAAATTTCAACCATTATAATTACACTACACAAAATTTGATAAGGAATAATTACAAACTGTAAAAATACATCTGATTAAGTTTTTACTTTCTTCTATCTTTACAAGAAGAAAGTATTGGATTCATGAAAATTTTTGACTTCCGGTTTTCGACGGATTTATACGTTTCAGAAGGTCCTGAACACGATATGACCATTTTTAGAAAATGTCTATCTGCGAGTCTGTGACTTTGTCTGTCTGTATGTGACAAAAATTTTGTGGGCGCTCTATCTCAAGAACTGATGCACGAAATTTAATAAAACTTTAGATTCAGTTAGTCCCTGATATAAGTTGGTGCTGATTAGTTTTTGGTAAAAATCGTCCAACAGGTGGCGCTGCTATGCTGCATTTTTCGCGATTTCCGCAATAGCTCTAGCTCAAGAACGAATGCACGGAATTTCATCAAACTTCAGATTCAGTTAGACCTTGACATAAATAGAAGCTGCTTACGTTTTGGTGTAAATAGCCCCACAGGTTACGCTGCTATGCTACTTTTTTCATTATTAACACGATAACTATATCTCAAGAACGGATTTTCATCAAACTTCAGAATTAAGTTAGACGTTGACATGAGTTGTTGTCGATTAGGTTTTGGTCTAAACCTCCGTACAGGTGGCGCTGATATGCTGAATTTTGTAAGATTTACACGATTTTAGCAATAGTCATATCTCAAGAACTAATGCACGGAATTTAATAAAACTTCAGTTTCAGTTAGACCTTGATATAAATTTGTGCTGATTCTGTTTAGTGTATGCGAAACCTGTGTGAGATAGAAGAAAGTTTTGGGATTGGCACATCCAACTAGTTTATTTAAGTATGTTTTTGGTTTTTAGTGCGTGAAATGCATTTTCAGAGGTTTTAAAAACATCCCTGATATAAGTATTAATATTTTAAAGAAACCATACTTTAAAATGGAATTTTATTCTTTAAAAAAAAAGGGCTAATAACAGAAAATATTCAAAAGGGCGCCGACAAAACTTTCAAAGGGCGCCGCGTTGGACAGCCTTGCTATAGATCATATACAGAGCTGCACAAAAGATCTGGAGTACATTTACGTGTATTGCCTGATATTGCTGAAGGGGAATTTTCAACAGTGGGTTTCCTAACTGAACTAAATTTTATAATACTATGTAGTATATATACAAATATATAGATCATATACAGGGATGCACAAAAGAATTCGGGTATTTTAGGACTGTTGATGATAATCCCTGAAATTGGGTTTTCAAATGTGTTATGCATTCTCCAAATTGTTTACTTAGACATCATCTCTCACCTTATTAAACGGTGAAGTTATGCTACAGTATTTTGAATGTGTTGGAAAGTATTTCATAATCTATGCTTGACGCATGATTTTTCTTTCTTGTTTAATGATGTTCCAAACAGCAGCCTTTACCATTTATAGAATAATCTTAATCTTTGCCGAACGCTAGTGAGATTAATTCCATTACATAACACTTCTGACAGTCATAGGTGTATAAATAATAAATAATAGCTATATATCTTCGATGCCAGCTATAATTATTTACTTTTATCATTTTAAAATTTTATCATTATCAATGGGTTAAATTTACTTTATGGCACGCGCTGTCTCCCAAGCGTTGAAATATCTCGTGAAAAATCAAAATTGTTCTGCATTACACGCTTGTGAGTAGAAGGAAATGTATTTTAAGCTACAAAGAACTGCGAGTTTTTGGCTTCTTTAAGGTTTTCCACCGGTAAATTTCTTTCACGCTTCTTTACTCACTTATAACTGATTTGTACGTCTAGAGTTTGATATTATTTTTTTTAATATTATGTTGCTAAAGGGTTTTTTTAATTTTTGTATATGCGATTTACAAGTAAAAGATGTTACATAATTTTTTTGCTACTTAGTACACAGGGTGCCCCAAAAGTCTGACACATTTTAAAATTCAATAAAAAATTAAGCAATTGGCGTACGAGAGTGCGGTTTGGGCGAAAATGCTTCTTATGCTCGAAAACATTTAATAACATTTTCTATTTCTTTTACTTTTCTTTCCTTCTATGTTTCTTTCCTTCTATGTGAATAGAATGTCACCTATCTGTTTACACAGTGCAAGGAATTTTTTGAAAGGGGATTATAATGGGGTGGGCAAATCAATCACACTGAGAAACTGCACTTGAAAAGTCTGACCAGATACGCCCACAATGGACTTCAATAGGCCATTCATTACCGAAGGTGTTTTTCAGGGGGGAAAGCAATTTCACCATGTTGCTGCTAAACTTTTAACAATGTGACAACCTTGACCATTTATAAAGATTTTTAGCACGTCCTCGTCTACCCTTTCCAAGTAAAAAAATATGAAAACAGCCTGACCGTGAATGGGTTAAAAAAATAAAATAATTAGTTCCAAAAATTTCTCATAGAAGGCGTTACTTCTGAAAAGCTACAGAACAGGTAGAATGTTTTTACACATAACAGTGTCGCCAGACGTATAGTGCGTAAGCACAGTTTTTGTCCAAACTATGCCTCTGTAAGATATTAGTGACATACGGACAAAAAAATCCGACTGTTCAATACGATTTTGGAAAAAAAACCGCCAATCAACTTGCCGAGCTTTCTATCAACGTCAAACTAATGTTTGTTGCCTTGTCTCACTCGTCTAACCGAACTACAGCGCCTAGAATACATAGTGTGGAAACCGGCTACAAAATAGTACTAAAAAATTGTATCCAATAAATGTACAACGTTGCTGAAAATATTAGGATGGGTTCACAGCGCCATCTCCTAGCTCTTTTCAACGTAAACATTGTATTAAAATTGTTTCGGCTGGTGGTAAGTATTTTAAATATTTAAATTATCTCATCTGACTTGGTGATTTTTAGAAGTTCTTTTTAAATTATGAAAACATGGCAAAAAAACGTGACACGCATTGTTTTGTCTCTGGTTGCAATACTCGATACAAGAACAGTAAACTATCCCTATTTAGCTTAGGAGCACCGTTGCACATTTATAGGCTACAACTTTTTAGCACTTTTTAAAGCATTACAAGGATAGCCGGTTTCCACACTATGTATTCTAGGCGCTGTAACCGAACTCCTGAAGACGAATATTGTTAATTTCTGGAATTTGCACTGCCATAGTTTGGACAAAAACTGTGCATAAGCACTGTGCGTCTTTCGCCACTGTTATGTATAAAGGCAATCTACCTCTTTGGTAGCATTGCAGAAGTAATGCCGCCTATAAGAAATTTTTTGGAACTAAATGTTTTTTTTTTTTTTTTAATAAAATTTTCGATTGTAAGAAACATTTTCGTCCAAATCACACTCTCGTACGCCAATTTTAGGTAGCTTTCAATACAAAAAAGGTCCTTCCGGCCTGTACCGGGAGGAAAAGGTAGCTTTCCTATATCTTCGTTTTAAAGTTTTAGCTAATGTTACTTGAAAACAGCAAGCAAAAATGCAAAGAAACCGTTTACAAAAGATTCGTTAATACTGAATTTGAATAAGAAATTCGCCAAATTATTGAGCTATAGCCAAATTGGCTTCATTTATGAAAACCTATTTCGGTCGCCAAATTTGGCGATATCTCGTCAAATATCGCCAAGTTTGGCGATAATTTGGCGCTAACGGATATGAATATATAGTTTTATGCGTATGATTGGGAAAATGATTACAACAATGAAAGATAATAATGAAAGAAGTTACAACAATGAAAGAAGTCGCGTTCACTAAAACTTATAAATTAATCGTTGGAATTTTGTAATGTGCTATCTTGTTTCAAAATGTCTGCCACCCTAGAATTTCAAACTGCTGTATCTCAGCCGTTTCTTAAGATAGATATAAAACAAAAAATGCTCCGGAATCCTTGTATTAAGGCCTAACACGTAAGTATAAAATAAATTTGAATTTTTAACTTTTTTGTACATTTATTTTAGTTTTAAATTTTTAAATGGCCGCCATCTTGAAACAAGATGGCGGACAAAGCTGGCCAACGAACTCGGTCGAGACATTAGTGACCTTAATACACACAATTAGTTTCATCAAAATCGATTTATAAATACGGGCGTTATCGTATGACATAGGTCATATATATATATATATATATATATATATATATAAATCAACATTTGAACGGAGGGTGGTTTTGGGGTCTGGGGGTCATGATCGGTGAAAATATACAAAAATTTTCCGGATTTGCCTTCCTCCGAACGGCTGCAATAGGTAGCTTTATACTTTTTTGTATTGAAAGCTACCTAAAAGTATAAAGCTACCTATTGCAGCCGTTCGGAGGAAAGCAGTTCCGGAAAATTTCGATATATTTTCACCGATCATGACTCCTAGACCCCAAAACCACCCTCCGTTAAAATGTTGATTTATATATATAGATATATCCATATATATATATATATATATATATATATATATATATATATATATATATATATATATATATATATACGATAACGCTCGTATTTATAAATCAATTTTAATGAAACTAATTGTGTGTATTAAGCTCACCAATGTTTCGACCGAGTTCGTTGGCCAGCTTGGTCCGCCATTTGTTTCAAGATGGCGGCCACTTAAAAATTTAAAACTAAAATAAATATACAAAAAAGTTAAAAATTCAAATTTATTTTTTAATTAAGTGTTAGGCCTTGATACGAGGATTCCAGAGCATTTTTTGGTTTACCTCTATCTTAAAAAATGTCTGAGATAGAACAGTTTGAAATTCTAGGGTGGCTGACATTTTGAAACAAGACAGCACATTACAAAAATTTTCATTGTTGTAATGATTTTCCTAATCATACGCATAAAACTATATATTCATATGCGTTAGCGCCAAATTCTCGCCAAACTTGGCGATATTTGGCGAAATATCGCCAAATTTGGCGACCAAAATAAGTCTTGATAAATTAGGCCAATTTGGCTATTGCTCAATAATTTGGCGAATTTCTTATTCTAATTCAGTATTAACGAATCTTTTGTAAACGTTTTCTTTGCATTTTAACTTGCTGTTTTCGTGTAACATTAGCTAAAATTTTAAAACGAAGATATAGGAAAGCTACCTTTTCCTCCCGGTACAGGCCGGAAGGACTTTTTTAATTTTTTATTGAATTTTAAAATGTGTCAAGGACTTTTGAGACACCCTGTATTTTTAACGCTCTTTCGATTCATGTAGTCCCTATTTTGGAGATAATTGGGAAGGGGAGTCTAAACTGTTATATACAAGGTGTAACAGGAACAAAGCCAATTTAGGATTTTTTTTTTTTTTCACTCTGGGTAAACCTGAATTTTGGCACCCCACCCCCCTCCTTTACAAAATAAATTTATAAACTAAAGTTTCCGATGCATTACTTTATTTTTTTTAATATGAAATAATTGCTAGAAGTTATATTAATATTAATATTTTGAGGTTGATTTCTTTAAAAATCGACCTACTGCAATCATTTCGTTTTGAGTACTTTTCGTACTTTGAGTTTTGTTTTCTATGGTTTATAAAAAATTAAATGATTCTTCAGTCGTTGTCCAAGTCAATATTTAGTGGCAAACAGAATTTATTTCGGCAACGATGTGGTAAGTTTGGCAGAAAAATTATCTTGCTTTTAAAATTGCTGCTAATTTTGCGCCAAGGTGTGTCGCCATCGAAACAAACTATAGCGATGTTTGTAACAATATGGTAGTGGATTGAAACATAATAAAATCTTAAGTGCACTTTTCTATCAACAAATTGTTAGTATATTTACAGAATGTTTACGAAAATACTTTGTATTTCTATGTTATCGAAGCGCAAATTTCGCCAAATGTAGCATTTATTTTTCGCATTTGTAAATTAGAAACAATGTAGACCGGGAGGCGGCAGCACAAACAATCACCTCATCGAGTTCACGGCTGAAATTCCAGAATTAGTTAAAACTCGATTCGCATATTAAAATGCAATCGGTCTGCCAAGTCATATCTTGGTGGAAAACACCTTAAAACCCGATTTTAGCGGTTGATTCGTAGGTTTACCATTGTGTTTTCCTGCTCCCAGTCCTCCATGTTTTCATACTTTTAGATGCAGGATAACACAATGGTAAACCTACGAGTCAACCGCTAAAATCGGGTTTTAAAATGTTTTCCACCAATATATGACTTGGCAGACCGATTGCGTTTTAATATGCGAATCGAGTTTTAACTAATTCTGGAATTTCAGCCGTGAACTCGATGAAGTGATTGTCTGTGCTGCCACCTCCCGGTCTAATGCGTTGATGTTGAAATAAAATGTTTTGGTTTGTGGTCTTATTTCTTCTTATATATATATATATATATATATATATATATATATATATTTGGTATTTTAAAAGAATTAAGGGAGTATATTTTAAATGTATGCAATGTATGTCTTGTGAATGACTGAATTTTAAATTAAATAAGTTCAAGGTTTGCTTTTTAAATGAAATGAATTCAATACAAATGATGGCGATGGAAACAACAATATTTGGCTATTTCATCACCTGCGCCCAGCTACATGAAAGTACCTAATATTTAAACTCACCAAATCAACATTTGGTGCAATCAATTTGATTTAGCCATATTCGTTTTAACCAGTTAAAATTATACTCTTTAACTTAACAGGATTCTGAAATTCCAATAAAAATTTGGTGGTTATTGAATAAAAACTCTACCACTTATAGAGATAACACTTTTTAGATTTTTCAAAAACTTGTTTTCTAAGCTCACTTCCTTCTTAAACCTGACGATTCAATTTTAAGTGGTGATAGAACACGGCAAAAGTAATTATCTTCATAATACAATGCGCGGTGGAATGTTAAACGCGAAAGCACTGTAAGTACAAAGAACATGAAAATGAAAAATCTTTATAATCGTAGATATTTACAAAAAATAATAACACCCAGAGACGGATCTAGACTAAATTTTAGCCGGGGCAAGCTTGCAGATTTGCGCCCCCCCCCCCCCCTCCCCTGCTCCCAAGAATATCAAAATAAAATTTGCGTAAACAATTGCTTAAGGAACTAATATTAATACTCAATAGTCAAAATTTGTATTTTTACTATGCATTTTTTCTATATAAAAAGTACAGTATTGCAGAATACAAAAATTACAGAAAATATACCTGTTTTAACATCTACAATACATATTAAAGATTTACTTTGCGAGCTTTCTTTGATGCAAAAGTTTTTATTATGTCGTCATAAGGTAATTTGCAAGCTATCTCATTTTCTAAATTTATTCTACACAAATTGGATAATCGTTGTTCTTTTGTTAAATTTCTTAGATATTTTTTAATTAATTTTAATTTACTGAAACTTCTTTCATTAGAAGCGACGGATACAGGTAGCGTTAGGAATATTTTTAGACAAGTACTTAGATTTGGATATGCATCCTGAAGTCCATATAAATTTATCATTCTTAGCAGTTCAATAGCCGAACTTGACTTCATCTTTTGGTCTAACTCCAGTGCATGATATTTGAAGGTTTTGACTTCCGGAAGAAGTTCCTCTTTATCTATATCGTTTTTATACATATTTGCCAACTGCTCAGTTTGCACTTGTAATTCTTCTTTTGACATTTTTAGGAAATGCCTTCCATGAAGAAAACTAAGCATTCCATTGAGATTTTGAATAGCTTCAAATCTGTTTCTTAATTTAATTAGGATTCTGGCCACTACTTCAAAGATCTTTAGTTTGAATTTCTCCTCATCAGAAATAGCACTACTTTCATCTTCACAAAGCTCATCAAAAATCCTCTTCTTTTTTGTCTTCCTCGTTTCCCTAAATATTGCCTAAATACTAATATCAGTAGCAATACCATTTGCATCCTGTATTGCATTAGTTGCAATACTTGCCCTTTCTGAATCTAACATTTTAATGATACCATTTAAGTGTTTTACAGACCTGTCAATCGTCATGTCTTCCCTTTGAAAAAGTTTGTTCACTGTATCGAGTTGAGTCAGCACTTTATGCCAGAAGCATGCCATCACTGTGAATTCAAATTTGGTGATATTAAAGAGTAGTGAAGAAGTTTCTGTTTTTGTTTCAGGAGTTGCTAATGGGTCAATTTGTAATTCCTTTAGAACATTTATGATATTTCGAATATGTTTATAAATTGCTGTTACAGCTTCACCTTTGGATGACCACCGAGTAGTGCTTTGTAATTTTAGTGAAAGAGGAACATGTTTTCTTAAAATCTACTAGTTGAGGCACTAAAATATTTGTAAAGGCAATTTAAGATATCAAAAAAAGTCTCAGCTTCTGGTAAAATTTTGGCTGCATTTGCACCAACAAGATCGAGGGTATGAGCAGAACAAGGAACAAAAAATGCTAAATCATTTGCTTGTAATATTCGGGTTTGGACTCCTTTATATTTTCTGGACATATTGGAGCCATTGTCGTAGGATTGGCCTCTACAGTTATTTTTATTATACCATCTATATCTTACACCATATATCTACCATCATTTTCTAATTTCTATAAAATGAGTTCAGTAAGGGCTTCTCTAGTTTTCTGGCTAACATTGAAGAAGTCAATAAAACTTTCTATTATTTCAGGACCATTTTCACTCATCTTTACATATCTAATAACCTGTGACATTTGATCTAAATGGCTTACATCAGCAGTAGAATCGAACATAATGGAGAAGTATTTTGCTTCTTCGATATCACTAAAAATATGTTCTCTTATTTTCGCAGCAATAATCTCTAGAAATTCATTTTGAATAACATGTGAAAAGTAACTAACTTGACCTCTCTCATGACGGTTAATATGATCGGGAAGATGTGCATGATAATGTGATACTAGCTCAATTATATTTAAGAAATTCCCGGATTTAGGATTAAATAAATTAAGATTTTCATGTGATCCTCTTAGAGAGCTACCTGGTTGCTTACCTTCATGAATATCGCTCGGCTTAAGACATAAGGACATACTAGATGATAGCTGTGAAGTTTCCTCTTCTCTTTTTTTAGCCCTTTTTCTGTAATAATCACCCGAATGTCTTTTAGACATAACCGAAATAAAATACTGCACACGTTGTAAAACAACATACAACGATGTCGGAAAAAAGATTAAAAAAAAACCTTTGAATTTTAAATAAATAAAAATTTCTTAAAAATACTGGTGGCAATGTGATATTTTATATAATGTAATATAAAGTAATTTATTTTTATTTCTGATCCTTATGCAACGAAAGTAAACCGCAGTTGAACAAAATAAAACTGAATATCTTTTCATGTGAATTTTTAATTTTCCTTTATTCTTAATCTTTTATGATTTCTCATTTTTGCGCCCTTCAAAGTCTTGCACCCGGGGCAGCTGCCCCGGCTAACCCCCCCTTAGATCCGTCACTGATAACACCTTATGTTTATAAGTACTGTCATATTAACGACTTCCAGTTTTGAAATGTGTATCAGGGCGATGACTGAGTGATTGGGGGTACTCTCTGGAAGATACCTGGCATGTCATACACGTCTGCAGCAGCAACGCAAATTCCAGCAAAAATATCTTCAGGACAGTTATACTACGTCCACACCGGGTATTTAACTCAGACCTCAATTTTGAATAAGGTACGCCCCGGAATTAGAATACCTGTTCACACCACAAAACTGATTTAAGATAACTCATTGAATTTCACTGTGTCTGAGATCTGAATAAATAGGAAGTGTGCGCATGCGCAGAAGTTAAAACAAGCCATCACAGCCAATCAGTTAAAGCGAAACTACACAGCCAATCAGAATGAAGGCTAGTGGCTGTATCTATAGCCATAGAAAGTTCCTACTCCCTTAAGTGAGTTTGTGGAACTCTTTCATACCCTGTTCAGATCGGATATTTAAGATATCTTAGACCGCCGAATTCACGGAGGGAGTTCCACAAACTCACTCAGTGAGTTTGAACTTTCTATTGCTAGATACAGCCAGTACCACTTACTTTGATTGGCTTCGGAGACTAGCTTTGACGCATTGACTGTTGATGCTGCTTTTAACTTATGCGTATGCGCATATTCTATGTTTGTTCAGATCTTTGTTCAGACAAGGTGATGTTCAGTGAGTTATCTATCTTAAATGAGTTTTGCGGTGTGAACAGGTATTCAATTCCGGGAGGGTACCACCTCAAAAATGGCGGTCTAAGATATCTTAAATATCCGGTGTGAATGGGGTATTACTCTGTGAAGAGAGTTGTATATCTATGAAGAAAGCAGGACATATGCTCAGATTAAAAATTTCCATCCAAACTATACCAACCCACAATACAAAACTTGCGATACTCTCATAGATGAGTTTGATTAGACGAGTTAGATGAGTAAACAATCATTACCTTAGTGATAATAGCAGGCTCTCTAAGTTTTTGTGCGAAATCCTTTCGACTAATCAAATTTTATTGTCAGTATGTCTCCACTCTCTTATAAAATCACTGTGATGAGAATAAATCAATAGGCGCCTCGTAAAATAGGCTTCAGATATTTTTTAAATAAAAACCACAATTCTCGATCCGATGAAATTGGCATAGTGAACCCATTCTTTGGCTCCTTATATCTCCGGATTTTTCTCACACCTACATGGGAATCACATCGAAACTAATCACTAAATTTATATTCATCTATAATTTTTTTAAGTTTAAATTTATAGTAATCCTCAGTATTTTTGTATATTGATGGTAGAATGGTCTAATGAGATTAATCATTTGTTTACACTTTCCAACATAGTTGAAAAGTGTTTATTAATTTGGTTTTTCTGATCATCTGTCTGTCTCGCCGCCTGCATGTCTGGCCGTTTGTCTGTCCGTGCTCTAATTCGCGAAACTATACTCGGATTGCCCTGTAATTGATATATGTTATTGAGGTTTACCATGACATGTTCAGTATTGAAAATAAAGTATGTAGCATTTATCGTTCATTTACAGGGGTACTCAAAAGAATCCCGTTACGTTGGGGTCTATCAGGAAAAATCATTTGCAGTGTATTTTGATTATATTAGACTATCCCAAACAAATTGAAATTGATATACCGGGTGGTTATAATATAAGTATCTCTGTTTGGAGCTGTCTGGAGCTTGAAGGAATAACCCGAATGAAACCAAAATCGGTACACTTACTATCCGAGAAGGGGGAAGAAACATGGAACAATAAAAAAAATAATTGCAATAATCGACAACAGATGGCGCTTTTGAGTGTGAAATGTGATGTGTAATACAAGAACAAATAATTAAGGCGTAGAACTGCATGACAAACCTAATTTATTGGAAAGTGTCACAGTGAATGTGGTTACACTTTCGCATAGCAGTGCCGATCAAATTCAGGTTGCACATGGCCATTGTGCTGGAAGACATGCTACACGATGTGCTCAACTGCGGAATGTAACGTATCAGGAGTGATGTTTCCCACATGTTGTGATATGCGATATTTTAAATCATTGAGGTTTTTGACACCTCCACGGTACACAACGGTGTTTGCACCAACAGGCCCCGTAGCGCCATCTGTTGGCGATTATTGCAACTATTTTTTAACTTTTTCATTCTTCTTCCCCCGTCTCGAATAGTAAGTGTATCGATTTAGGTTTCATTCGGGTTAACCCTTCAAGATACAGACAGCTCCAAATAGAGATACTTATATTAAAACCATTCTGTACACCATTGAGGTACACTACAAGATGCTTACTATGGAATATGATGAGCATAACATTTATCATTGATTTACAGGGACACACAAAAAGAATTAATTTACTGTCTATGAGCAATAAATGCTTAAAGTGCGGTATGTATTTTTAAAATTAAATATTTTTTTGCATATATATATTGATGTGTATAAATTCTACAAATCATATACCGGGCTGCATAAAGAATTCAAGTATATTTCCGCTTATTGACAGAAATTGCTGTTCAAGGGTAATTTTCAACTGTGTTACACGTTTCCTAACTGAACTAAATCTTTGTATACGATGTAGTATATATTCAATTATATAGATCATATACAGGGCTGCACAAAAGAATTTGGATGTTTTCCGACTATGAATGGTAATTGCTGAAATTAGGGATTCAAACGTGTTATGCGTTTTCCAAATTGTTTATTTAGACATCATCTTCCACCTTTATTAAACGGTGAAGTTTTGTTACAATGTTTCATAATCTATGCTTTGACGCATGATTTTTCTTTCTTGTTTATTTTGTGTGAGAGTGTGTGTGTTTCTCGTTTTTGTGCTTTTAGAACAAATTTTATTTATTTCAAAACTTTTTTTCTAATAATATTTATTTTCTCTTTTCAGTATAAACTTCAGCCATTTGTGTGGACTGCTGTTGTCTTTTTATTTCACAAAGAACATAAAAACTCTTCGATCCACTGGAGAATCGGAAACCAGATATACGTTATTCCACCGATATCTAGCAACAGTTCGTCATGTCCAAAAATGGTACGAAGGCGATATATGGAATCCAAAAGATCCTGCACACAAATCTTTAGCAGCTGTACGATCAATGCATGCCAAAGTTGCAAACAAAATGGCAAAGCTAAACGATGGAGTTGTGTATGTATCACAGTGGGACATGGCTGTTACTCAGTGGGCATTTGTCGGACCTATGGTGCTATTTAGATCCAAAGTTGGTCTCCATTCTTGCACTGAAGAACAGTACGAATCTCTTATTCATTTCTGGAGAGTCATTGGATATTTTTTGGGCATTGAAGACCAGTATAATCTTTGCACTGGTGATTACGAGCAAGTACTTGCAGCCTGCCAAAGTCTTCTGGAAAAAGAATATAGAGATAGAATTGCCATAGCTGATCCTGAATCAGTTAGCATGTGTAAAGATGTTAGTGCTGCTATGCATATGATAGATCCAGTATTAACTTGGGAATCATTGGCAAATTATATTCATGACCTGGCTGGTTTATCTTGTCCTTATTCAATGAGTTACATTGATTGGTTGCGCCATTGGGCAACGAAATTGATTATGACGTATTTTCTTCAGTTCCCATCATTCAGATATCTGTTCAACGATTTTTTCCGTTGGCGTCTGGAAATTGCCGACATGCATGATGCAGAATACAAGCAAACAAAAAAGTATATACTTCCTCCACGTAATAAAGAAGGATGAATGCTTTATTCAGAAACTTTGGAACGTGTTACAAGACTGGCCATAATTAAGAGCCACATAGATCTTCCTCAGCAATTTACTGTGATTTTATACATGAGTGTCTTATTATTATATCATTTCAGAACTTGTTTTATCGCTCAACAATGTTAACATTGTTACGTTTTCTCACTTGTTTGGAATAATTATTATATATTTTTTTAGCGTAAGAGCTCCAGGTAATGAGCATTGTTATGTTTCTTTATTAATAATTTTGAATTACTTGTTGCAATTTTTCAACTGATGAGTTCGATAAAATGACGCTTATTATGTGCCATTGTTGCTAGCAAACTAGCAAACCCGAGGAAACTTTCACACTGCAATCTTTAAGATTATTTGCTAATATGTTTATTCATTAATTTTTATTTTTTTTTTAATCAAACAACATGTTTTAACGAAATGTAAGCGCACAATGTCAAAAGCCTTTTCAAAAACCTTTCGAATGATACCTCATTCATCGATGTGCGTTTTTTATGTGCATAGGAAAAGGGATGTTGTTAACAGAAATAATATATAGGATACGCCCGCTTCGCTGGTCGATTTTTTCACACGAAACTCGAATGATTAAAACATATTTTAGTTCCACTTTCCACCGCCAAGGGTCTCATTCTGTTTTAAACAAACCTCTTTCCATACGAACCTTCGGAATGGGTCCCCGCATCCGACGGCATCGTATAGCAGGCGTGCCTCAAAATCTTTTAGTTCCACCTTCTAACACCAGAGCGCGCATTCTATTCTAAACGAACATCCGGCACAGGTCTCCGCTGCGTACGATACCGAATAGCAGACGTGCTGCGTACGCGATGCAAAAATAAATTAGTTCCCAGGAAGCGCCAGATCTATATACCTTTAACCAGGGCCGTAGCTAGGGAGGTGCCAGGGAGGGCTCAGCACCCCCTGAAAATTTTTGAGCCCCCCTTCCCCCCTGGGAAAGTTGCTAAGGCCACCAAATGAAATTCTGTTTCAAAAATCCAAATGAAACTCTGTTCAAAAATTGAATTTAGTTTTGGGGGCTTTTTACAGTTTTACATAAATACTAAATTGTAGTATTTGTTTAAAAACTGCAAATAAGTGCTTCAATAAGCGTGCATCCTATCTGAACATACTCAGAATTAGCAACCTTTTGCTGATGCAAACATTGACTTTTGCATTAGTTATATACTGAAAATTTTCATTTTGCAGCGTTTTCCATTATTAGCATAAAACAAAGTTATTCTAATGAATTATAGCCAATTTAAATATAAGTGGTTTTAGCTTTTGACTAGACACAAAAATAATTTTAAAAGGCAAAATATACCCTTGATTTTTCTAATGTATTTATCATATAAAAACAAAACTTTAGAATCCTTAAGGACAGGGAATATTCACAAAAAAAATTAAAGATTGCAACTCTTTTGAAACAGGTGAACTGTCAGCTCTTTATTTACTTATTGGCATCATCACTTATTATTTCACTAGTGTAATTATACACTGAAAATTTTCATTCTGCAGCCAGTGATGTAGTCGTAAAAAACTGGAGGGCATACACTTTAGGCAGAGGTTATACCCTAAAAAGTATATGCTATAGTGTTTTTGAGAAGAGGGTATACGGTATTCCTTAAAATAATCCAGAAGGTATACGGCGTATCCACCATATATCATCCATTACACCCTTGTCTGCAGCCTTTACTTTTCTTAGCATCCAATAAAGTTATTATAAACAATTTAATAAGAAACATAGTGACTACAACATGAATATGCACTAATTTACCTTTCTATATAATACTTTGATCATATATATGTGTTTATGCGTGCATGTGTCAGAGAGAGAGAGAAATAGTATGAGCCCCCCCCCCCCCCTACATTTTCTTGAGCACCCCCTATTGTTTACTTCGAGCTACAGCCCTGCCTTTAACATTAACGCGATATTAAGTTACGACCGAACACCCCACCCTCAAAATTTAACCAATGACCTTTAACACTAACCATTTTCATTAACTTTTGAAAAAGAAACAAAATGGCGCATTTGAAACAGAAACAAAATTTTTTTGGTTTGACTTCCCACTTTATTTTCGTTCCTTTTTAGAAAGTTTGGGTCAGTTTTTTACAAAAAATAAGAAAAATTACCGGTCGATGTTTACAAAAATCGGATTTTAGGATGCAGAAAATTTTTCTACATATGTGTGGTGAGCAGGGCCCGACTAGCAAGTTTCTGTGCCCAGGGCACTTTCAATTTTTCGTGCCCCCTTATATTGGTTAATTTACTGATACTAGGTTTTTTTTTTGTTGTTGTTGTTTTTTTTACATATTGCACCCTTATTCGAAAAGTGTCAACTCAAAAAATTATGTTTTTCCGGAAAATTGAAAAAAAGTTCCAACACTAAAAATAAAATATTTTTCCTATTATTTATTAAAATGTGCTTTTAACCATAGATTGAGATATATTTTCGTCATTTTATCGTATTAATATCTCAAATATCACATTTTTTCAGTTGTGTCACTTTTCAAATAAATGTACAATATGATAAAATTGAATGACTTGACAAAAACAGTACATCAATTACTAAAAAATAATGATAAAAAGTCTACTTATTAATGATGTTATTGATATTAAATGATAAAACCAAACTGATACTGAGTACAAACAAAAGTCCTAAAAGAAATAAAAACGTTGGCACAATTATGATTTTTTTAATGGATATTTAGATGAAATTATGAAAAATTTCGTGCCCCTCTGAAATTTCGTGCCCAGGGCATGGGCCCTGGGTGCCCGTGCGATAGTCAGGGCCTGGTGGTGAGTTTTAAATCGATACCTCAAATAATTTTCTTAATACTATTCGCAAAGTAGTGAAAACAAACCACTCATTGCCATTGGCAAAAAAGAAATAACTGCCTTTTTCGCCGCCACGTAACTTAGCGTTTTATATAGAAATAATTGTTGCATTTTACAATACCAAATCAATAGAGAATAATTTAATACTGCTAGTTTTAAAACTAATTATTAAGATAGCACATGGTGCAATGTAATAGAAATGGAAAAAAAAAGCAACGTTATTAGCACCAGAAGTTTCAATTTCAATGCATACTAGTTTCGGTAGCATTTAGCATACCGGTGAATCCGATCGTGCGCGTTATGTGTCCCTCAGGACACGGGTTCGACAGTTGAGACGCGCCGGGTGCCACTCAGGCAGCTTTGTTTTTATACCGTCCTCAGTGCAAAGAATGGCGAAATTTACTCAAATATGTAGGAGAGATGCAGATTCAAGCGAAAAGTTTATTGACCAATAGGAAAACAAGAGACTCCGGGCAACAGCCAGCTGGAAAACAGCCAAAGGAACGCATTCAAGTGAAAGGTTTATTGACCAACAGGAAAACAGGAGATTCCAGATAAACAGCCAATAGGAAAACAGCATAAGGAATGGAACGAAAAAATGGAAAATGTCGAAAAAACTAAGAAAATGAGGTTTTTGTGTAATGTTTCCAACAATCAGATAATGGGGGAATAGCGATTTCACAATGACGTGAAATTTCTCCGATTCGATCAATCGACGGAGTCTTTTTCTTTTAAACATCTGAATTTGAATTTTTCTTTTTTAATCATAAATATAAAATAAACACGTGCGGAGACGTCCTAATTTATCTTTTTGTACTATTTATTTTTATATATAATTATTGCTGAGCGTGATATAAATTCAGTATGTTATTTTTGTTTAAACACTGACTTGAGAAAACATTTCACTTAATTTATGAAAACAGCGCTGTTTGAATTTCTAGTTAACTGCAATTTTTAATTTAAAAACCATGTTTTAAAGAAATGTGAGTGTTCTATGTCAGAAGTCTGCTCAAAATCCTTTCATATGGTATCTCATTCATCGTTCTGCGTTTTGTATTTGCTTTGAAAAAGGGATGATGACAGCAGAAATAATATATGTGATGATAATGTATTTCAAATACGTTTTTCTCAAAATAAATGTTTCGCAGTCTATACATCTTTAAAATGCTCCATGCGTTTTCCTTTTTGCTGAAAATTCTCGATGCGTTGAACAGTCCAGAAGGCTGCGTCACATTTTTGCAATCATTTTAGCATCGATGATTTTGACATCTATGATAGATTAGGGGGTACAGATAACGAAATTGCCAGTTAGCTGACGCATTGAGGAAAGGAGTTGCCATAGCAACATCGCATATTTCGCTGCAATGTGAAATTAATGGCAACACGATTACTGATGACACCTCCAAGTCGATATAACATCAGTAATCGGGTAGTCACTCACTTCCCATTGCAGTGAGCTATAATATGTTGCTATGGCGGCACCCTCGCTAAATATTAACATTTAGAAATACTCTAAACATAGAAATTTATAATTACGAATAATATTTGCTAGGCAGGGGTATAATTTAGGAGAGAATAGGGTAGCCAGTTGCCCCTCTTAAGGAACCTGATATCTCAGAATTTATAAATCATTACAGGTCAAACTCAAAAAATAAATAAATCAGAAATTGCACAGAAGCTGAAATAACTTATCAGATTTGACTAAAATGCAAATATTAGCATTCAGAAATACTTTAAGCAGATAAATTAATAATTATGAATAATATTTGCTAAGCAGGGGTGCCATTTGGAAGAGACTAAAGGTGTTCAGTTCCCCCTCTTAAGGAACCTTATATCTCAGAATGTGTGAAACTGAAGTCTTCGTTACAGTTCAAACTCTAAAAATAAATAATCCAGAAATTGCACAGAAACTAAAATAAGTTATCAGATTTGACTAAAATGCAAACATTAGCATTCAGAAATACTTTAAGCCGAGACATTAATAATTATCAATAATATTTGCTAAGCAGGGACGCCATTTGGGTGAGACTATAGGGTGGTCGGTTGCCCCTTTTAAGGAACCTGATATCTCAGAATGTATAAGTCATTACAAGTGAAACTAAAAAAATAAATAAATAAATACACAGAGGCTAAAATAACTTATCAGATGTGACTTAAATGGAGGAAACATTAGCATTCATGAATACTTTAAGCACAGAAATTAATAATTATCAATAATATTTGCTAAAGACATGAAATTTCAACATAAAGCGAGATACATATACCATTAATTAGTACTTTGGCTAATTTTAAAAACAATTGTGAAAATAAAACTATATAAATTGTCTCTCAGCTGGGCTCAAGAAAATCAAATGAAATTTTATATCCCCCCCCCCCTTCCCCAAGAAAGTTTTGAAATGGCACCCCTGGACCTAAGTCAATCAAAGGCACTCATAATACAGCATAAAGTTGAATTGCTTTTACAAAAATGGGTCTCATGGTCAAATTCTTACCATTTTCTTAAAAAATGACAAAATGTTTATGATTAAATATTAGTTTTAGAATACAAGTTGTTTTTGATTCCTAAATATTAATTTAAGTATCACCGACTATTTCCTTTAAATTATTGTTGATGTAATTTTTTCGTAAAGTCAAGTATTTATGCTGTGATAAATTTACCACAGATGTAATTTAAACTGTATAGAAAAAGTTTTTCCTTTTATACTGAAATTATATTTTAATTGTACTTTCTTATTATAGAACTCTAATCTAAATATGAATGAAAAGAAACATTTTTAAAGTTACGTTGTTTTAACGAAGCTTTAATCGAAATTTCTATTTTGATAATGAGAATGGCCGTTTTCATAAAACTATTTTTGGGCAAAACAGTGTTCCATGTGAATTTGGATTAGAGTTCAATGTCTCTTGTATTTTTGTACATTTACTTCAAATGGTTAAAAAAAAATCAAAAGAATGCATTGTGCGTGTTAACATAAAGTAAAAAATACAAATGCCTTAAAAATGTTTTAATTATTCTATCTTTGTATGTTAAATGCATTTTCTTTTCAAAGTAGTCTTGTTAACGGATTATCCATATTTTATAGAATGTAATTAGCCGTATTTATAACATATAACGTTACCATAGATATCACTAGTTATAATGAGTAATAATTGACATGAATAGTTAGTTATTTCTACAATTAAAAGTTTCAAGTTGACTCAAATCCATTTAAAAGTTTCTCATATAATTTCAGCTCATTAGACAGGTACAGAGTATCCTAAAGAGGACACCCTAATTTTAAAAATGTGTTAACTTTTATATATATGTGGATAAAATAGGTGACATGTTTATAAGATAGTCATAAATTTTGTGTACTATTATCTAAATTGTAGTTCCCATTTTCGTCAATAGATGGCGATGTGCTGTCTTAAACTGTAGAATTGCTTAAATTAAGCTCTAAAATGGGCCACACGCGCCGGGCGAAGCTCTCAGTATAAGGAAAGGGCATGTTTACAAACAAAACTTCCGTCAACCAATCTACCACTGCATTTTTGTCGTAACGATCATTGCAGGAATCGAGATGGCAACGTAGGCCAATCATATAAATAGACATGTTAAACGTAGACAAAATCGCCCGTACAGTAGGAGCCATAAAGAACGGGCAGGTGTTTCTTGCTACCCAACAGTAATTTGACCAACAGCGACGTCAGCTGCCTTTTCCTTATTTGTGAAGAACTATCCGTATTGCGATTGGCTCTTGTTGTGGGGGAATAAGTTAAGTGCTGATTAGCTGTATGAAAAGGAAGCGCCATAGTTATGTTGGAAAAACGTGTCGCCCATTGGACTGGTTTCTTCAATTTTACTTTTGATTATGTTTAGCTGGGCAAAAAAAGAAAAGAAATTTTTGGCATTTTGAAATTGTTTGAGCATTCTAACAGGTTTAACTAATGTAACGCCATCTACTGGTTAAATTTTGAATAATCTAAAAATTACTGCATATGAATTTCCATATCACTTATTTCATCCTTATATTTATTATAGTTAATGAATTTTAAAGCTCCGTTGTCTTTTTTGGAACAATCTGTATAATCAGTATTATTAGTTCTTGCTCATTCCTTTGTTGGCACCTGTGCACATCCGCTATAAAAGAAGGATTTCCAGGTGATGCAATGTAAACGATGATTAAATAGAGTCAAGGACTTGTAATTTCGTTTGTAGCAATAAATGACAGTTTACAAAGGTGGTGCTTTCAATGAGGGTGTTACAACAAAGGTTGTATATATGATTGTCCTTTCATAAGAAGTGGCTTATATCAAATATGGCAGTTTCCGGAAAAAAAAATCAGTGATTATAATAGCTGATTTTGTTTTATAATTTTATTATTATTTAAATGTTTGTCATTATTATATGTTGTGCCATAACTATTTATCATTGTTGTTACATGTTTGAACACTGTTTTTAATTTTTTTAAATAAATATTTATTCATGCTATGTTTTGTTATTATTTTCTTCTGTAGTTAGTTATATATATATAAAACATCTAGTCTCTCAGAAATCTATCTCACAAATTTAAAACTAATGGAAAACCATTTTTCCACTAATATATTTCACTTTTTAGGCTTAAAAATTAAACTGACTGATAGCAATACTTTAATAACTAACATTTATGAGAAACTTATTTCAATTCAAAATCAATATTTTTACACATTTTAAGTCTTGTCTTCATTTGTCAAGTTACAAAAATATACTCTTTAATCCTAGGTTTACAATAAAACGACTATATTCTTTACATCTCATAAATAAAAACATTAATCAACTTATATATGATACGTTACATCATGAGTTTCCTGTTGTTGTTGGCGTGTCAGAGAAAGTGCCAAGGCACTTCTCTGAAAGAAGAATGAAAGAAATTGCTCTGAAAGAAAAAATAATAATAATATTTTCTCTCATACTAGGGGGCTCTGCCCCCTACGAGCTACGCTCTCCAACCCCCGTTCTGACACCGCAAACTTTAAAAACACTCTGATTTGATCAACTCTAAAACGATTACGGAAGATTGTATTATGATGAAACGACCAGAGAAGATCTGCTGTAACCGGGTTTCCATTCATTTTCCTTTAACTGAGGGATTTTAAGGTCGAATCAACTGCTGTCGAAACAGCTAACAACTGTTTTCCTGATTAATTAAATCAGAGCAATCTATATATTTAAAACTCTAAGCGATTTCTTTCGACAATCCGCGAGAACAAACTACTGCATCAAATTACATCATTCTTTTTTTAAATGAAAGATATTTGGACACAGATTTGTTATCGTGCATTCGTTTGTTGCAAATTTAATTAATTAGCCGTAATTTTTAATTAAACTTTTACTTCTGCTAATGACGTCATAATCGGATAACGCCCACAGTTGCAAGGCATAGAGTTTATTCTCTGAACTCTGTGGTTTGCGAGGATATTAAGAGAAATAATGAATATTAAAATCACGTGGCTTTTAGGCCGAATTTTTTGTTAAGTTTCCGTAAAAATATTTATCCGCGTGTTTTAAAAACGAATAAAAATTCATATTTATTGTGACGTCACGAGAATATTGTCCATTGGGTTTAATTTATCATTATGCATTATAACTTTGTTGATGCCATTTTCTATTCCAATTAATTGCAAAATATATTTTTATTTGTATGCATGGTGTTTAAGCATTAAAGTAACGGATTTAAAGTAAGTGTAAAAAGTTTGCGCCGGTGAAAATCACGTTATACTTACCTTGAAATTCATTTTAACATTGATAAAACAAAAGAGAAAAATGTATATGATTATGATTGTGTCAACATGACTTAATTTTAACTGATTTTTCCGCTCATAATTATAAAGATTATAATTGGAGCCGTCATTGATTTCTTCATCTTGATTGCATACCTTGATTACATGTTACCAATTACTTTTTTTTTAATTATAGGTTAGAAGATCTCCTTTTTTAATAAAAAAAAATCACAAAAGTAAAGCATTTCAGGATAATTTAAAATTAATAAAAATAGAGTTAGGGTAGAAAAAAAATCTTGAAATAATGATTGTATTTTTAGCTAGAATAAACAATGTAAGACTAATATTTCATAAGAATTATTTTTGTAGGTTTATTCAAAGTTCATTTAACAGTTCCTTATTAGCGCAAAGTCCTATTTCTTTCACTGTGAATTTCTCTTTCGATGTCAAAAAATAGTTTTCGACTTTTGGACGCCAGCCAAAATACAGTGGCAATTTTTAGAAATGTACAACGGTTGTGACAACAAACGGCGGTATTGCTTTAGCTTTCATCCCGGTTATACATCACTTCTAAATACTACAAATTTCTATTTTTTACTACATTTTACAATTTCAATTCTTACATCATCAATTAGAAAAAAAATTAGCTTTCGATTGAAATTTATTTGAAAACTGCCTGCCGCTTAATTTAACGACTTTTTAAATAATTTTCAAGCATGAAGAGTTTTTCAATTCTATCTTATCAATGACCACCAGTTTGCTTCAGTAATGTAAACATGGTAATAGAATACCTCAGGTAGGGGAACGCTGTGTTAGGTTTTTGACTCCGAAATGAAGTTTGGTAATGCGCGAAATCTCGTGTAATGGCCGGAGCGCCATCTGTGTCAGCAATCGAAGTTCAGCAAATCGAAAACTTTTTTTTTTTTTTCCTCAAGCTGCATTTAAAAAGAAATTCTGTGATGTTTTTTAATTAATAAAACAGAAAACGAACTATTTTAAGAGTTTGTAAAATATTTATATTAAATTTTACAAACTGCAAATAATATGTATTTTCACTGTAATATTAAAAAGGAACAAAAAATATTCATTCTTATTCAAAACAAGCCTGGAACTCAAATATATCTTTTTTTCTTTTAAATTTTATTGTACTTAGATATCCGGGATTTATCACGTAATTCTCGTAAATATTTTATAGAATAACTTTTTTTTTTCTAATTAAAACAAATGATGATGTTTTTATATGCTTTTATTTATTTTTTAAAATAAATAAAATATGAAAACCAGGACTATTTAGTTTAAGAATTTGTTAAATATTCATACTAAATTTTACAAACTGCAAATAACTAAAAATTATATATATTTTCTTCCCAGCTGTATTATTTAAAATGAGTAAAAAATATCAATTCCTATTCAAAACAAGTATTGGAATAAGGTAAATTTTGATAGGATTAATTTTATTGCACTCAAACTCTAGATTTAAAAAATATTTATGCCTACTACAAATGTAAAGTAAATTTGAAATTTGTAGCAATTGGGCCCTAGGCCCCCAAATTTAGCATGTAATTTTCATTAGAGATGATATTTTATACTATCAGAGTAGGATAATAATAAATATATTTATCTAAATATTTATTTACATACTCCCATCTATACTTTGAGGCATCAGAAATGCTCAAATTTTTGTGACAATACAGGAAAGGGGACCCTAGAAAAGAAAAATAGTGTTTCCTATACTGCTGGATTATTGTAATTTTATTCTTATATTTGATGTAATATAAATTCAAATACAACTAGCTTTTTCGGTAAATTAATACACATGTATAATATGAATCATTTTCTACATTCAAGACTTGCTGTCAATAACTTCCTATTTGAAATACTTTTTTTTTTTTTTTTCAAATCAAAAAATAATTTGATGTCTATGTATTTATTGCATATGATCAAGATATTTTGATAAATTAAAAAACTTTTGTGCCTATGTGTGTATATTTAAATAAAGATTACACAAGAAAAATTACATATCGTTATTTAAGGAACAAACATTATTTAACAGAAATAATTAACAAACATTTATTTAACAAAGAAAAATACAAAAAATATAATTTCAAGAATTACTCGGCTACAAACATTTAAAAATCACAGCATTTACTTTAGATTAAAAAAAAAAAAAAAAAAAAAAAACTATATATATATATATATAATTTCAAAAAGAAGCACAAAGGCCATCCATTTTATTCAGTTAATTTATCTGTTGCACCCCCCCCCCCCCTCCCTTTTTCTTTTTTCCTGGAAGGGGTGGATTCATTTTTTGAATTTGTGAAAAGATAATTTTTAACTGTGTTTCCTATCTGAACTAAATTTTTGGCATTTTTTACTGTGCTAGATGAGCTATGCTCCCGGAAACAACGATGGATTTCTTATACCCAGTTCTTTATTCTGTCTTTCGACTTTCTTATAACCTGTGTCACATCCCTATACAAAACAGTTCCGAGCCATATTAAAATATAATGTAAAATTAATATTTTATTAAAGAAATAATAACGCACTCCTATAGCAAACAATGTTATTTTGACTCAGCTAAAGATCGCAGCGCCACATGCGGCCACTTCGGCGTTAGGCTCAAGTTTGCAAGGAAGATTCCATAGGGGAAAATTCTCCTAATCTATTTATATCTCCCTGAATGTAAAATAGCCCTTGGGAAAGTTGCCACAATTGAAAATAGAATTTCCAAACCATCATAAAAAGTGAATAATAATAATAATAATGATAAAAACAGTGATAAATCATAAGATCAGATTATCCATAAGATAGAGTATTTTAGCGCTAAACGAAAATCTGTCAAAAAAAAAAAAAAAAAAAAAAAAAAAAACTATTTTTAGTTTATGAATTGAATAGCATAAAATTGATATGTTGAATTCGTTGATGTATATGTTCCATCAGATATCAGAATATGCTAGGAATTGTATTTTTATATTTTATTACATTTGCCAACTGTATAAGAGGGAAAATATCCCCGACTCTGATGGAAAAGGGATAATCATCCTGATTATGTAAAGGAACCGAAGAAAAAATACAAATAAATTACACTTGAAAACATTAAAAATCTCCCTCATCGGCCGATTGATTTATTACTGTAAAAAAGTTACATAAAAACTGATTAGCTTAAAACATTGGATGTGTTTTAAATGATATGGATTTGAAACGAACAATGATTAAAGAGGACATTTTAAAACTTTTTTAGCGTCGAATTTCGACGGTGCTTTTGGGCAAATACAATGCACATGCGCATAGGAGCTCATTCGGTTGCATTATCACAGGTGTGGGGGAGGGAGATGTGTGCTTTATTTACTATGTTCTTTTATTTACTGAATATGATATGACCGTAGGAATATACAGGGTGTCCATAATTAAACGACCCTACTTTAAAGTTGTCTAAAGACGAAACTATTGGTCAGAAAGTTGTGAAGGACATAATGAAGGAATGGGAATTTGTTTAAGCGAAAAAAAATTAGTTCACAATTTCGCCGCCAGAGGGCGTTTTAAAAATAAATTACACATTTAGTATACATTTACGATAGGTTACAAATTTTCTTGCAACAAAATATGTTCCACCTGACGGCCATCATTTTCAGCTACTATCTTGAATCGTAAGATAGCATGTTCCACAGCATGTTCGCAGTGTGTTTTGGGAAATGCTAAAAACATGTCGTAAAAAAGGTTTGTTCAACATGTTTTGTTGCAAGAAAATTTGTAACCTATCGTAAATGTATACTAAATGTGTAATTTATTTAAAAAACGCCCTCTGGTGGCGAAATTTTGAACTAATTTTTTTTTCGCTTAAACATATTCCCATTCCTTTATTATGTCCTTCACAAAATTTCACAACTTTCTGACCAATAGTTTCGTCTGTAGAAAACTTTAAAGTAGGGTCGTTTAGTTATGGACACCCTGTACTATTTGTATATACTTCATAGGTCCAAGAAATTTTTTTCATGCCGTGGGGAGTATGGCGGTTTTGTCAAACTGATTTGCATTACACAGTTGTTTACGGATTGTTTGTTTGGAGTTTGCATCGGAAATAGTACTGTATTTGACTGGGGAAAAAAACTTTTAAAATAAAATATTTGAAAGACTGTTTCATACGCACCCCTTTTTAAATAATAAAGAAGCTTATTTTACTGATATTGTTATAGTATTTTTTTTTCCGTCAAATTCTGACGGGTTCCATCTAGTTAAACATTTAAAAATCAACTTGTGTAACATGGTTAAGTAAACAATGTCACTGCATCGGAGAATTTTATAACGATCCAATAGAAAATTGGCTACTTCTCCATTATCCCGTCGACTACTTTCTATAAAAGAAAAGAACTGTCGCCAAAATATATAATTTAACGCCAAAAGTGCATGATCGCGGCGCCGCGTTCAATTGACATCAGATGCGTTACACGTATTAGTTATTTCATCCAGGGATTTTTAATTCAACGTTTATTTGTCTTTTTGGTACTTCTCCATTATCCCGTCGATCAATTTTCTTTTTTTTTAACTATCGCCAAATTTTAACGCCAAATAAACAAATATAAGAATTTTGCCATTAGAATCTCAAAAATAAATAAATAAGTAAACAAATAAATAAAATACAAGAAATTCGGAAAAATCCACTCACCAAGATGTAAACTATCAGTAAGTTTAAACAATAAAATTTACAGTATATTAATGAAAACTGAAAAAAATATATATGCTTGGATATTTATTTACATTATTATTTTTCTTAATTATCCCTTTCCGCCAAAGCTATTATATAATGTTTGTGACGTCATGTCAATTAAAACTGATCTACACTATATTGCCAAAGGTGATTGGACACTTGCGATTTTAGACGTTTTGTTAACTATCTAGAAAAATACATGAGGAATTAACCTGAAACTGAAGGTGTGTAAACAGTATAGTATAGGTTATATATTTCCGCGAAGATTTTTTCCCGAAACCCCATAGGGGACTGTCAACAAATTGAAAAATAACGAATATCTTTTGGATTACCCTGTAAAAACTAATGTAGCAAAAGCGTTCAAACTCGAGATTATTAATAAGTGGCTTATTGTCATATACTGTGTACATTTTTATGAGGATAGCATGTATACTTGTAGAGAAATTAAGGTTTTTATAAAAGCAGTTCCAAATTTCGCCAAGTTTTTTTGCTTATAATTTGCAGAGTTCTTAATATAAAAGAAAGTTACTTTGAGAAAATATGTCAAACAACATTGTACATAATACTCTGCAGTCAGAATTAAAAAATAATAAAAATTGGATGAAAAATGAGCAGGTTTACTAAAAAATGTTTCACTGCGCATGTGCGAATGCAATCAAAATATAATATGCATAATGTATTAGCTAAGCATAAAGAGCAACTTTTGTGAAAGTCTCAAAATCATAGCTTGAAAATTCTGAAAATTATCGTCGATAGAATAAGTTCGAAATCCGTTGTTCCCAAAAAGAAGCAAAAAGATGAGGGGTTGTATCAAATATCTGTTGATTAGTGCCAAGTTAGCGTACACAATATTGCACGTACTACTATATTTGGATACAACCCCTCATCTTTTTGCTTCCTTTTGGGAACAACGGATTTCGAACTTATTCGAACCCTTTATCAATTTTCAAACATAGAAACACAAAAGTAAAGACAACGTAGAAAAACAAACCAGAAACAATCCAAACCCAGAAATTTAAAACATTAGGAAATTTTGATGATATGTAGGCTCATGTAAAAATATAATACGCAATTTTTTTTGTTCCCGAATTCATTTTAAAAAGAAAATATTACCCCATATTTCAACTTAATTTTACAACTCGTTAATGGTAAGTGATAGAGAAAAGTTTTAAGATAAAAGTTATTTATTTTTATTATAGACCGGGAGGCGGCAGCACCGACAATCACCTCATCGAGTTCACGGCTGAATTTCCAGAATTAGTTAAAATTCGATTCGTATATTAAAACGTAATCGGTCTTCCAAGTCATATCTTCGTGGAAAACACCTTAAAACCCGATTTTAGCAGTTGACTCGTAGGTTTACCACTGTGTTTTCCTGCACACACAGGTATGAAAACATTGAGGACTGAGAGCAGGAACACACAATGGTAAACCTACGAGCCAACCGCTAAAATCGGGTTTTCGGGTATTTTCCACCAAGATATGACTTGGCAGACCGATCGCGTTTTAATATGCGAATCAAGTTTTAACTAATTCTGGAATTTCAGCCGTGAACTCGATGAGGTGATTGTCTGTGCTGCCGCCTTCCAGTCTATTAGTTTATCATTTTCTAACAAACTTTGAATTGTTAATAACGTTTGAAAAACATAAATGTATTTTTACTTTATTCTACCTTTACAAGAAGAAAGTATTGGATTCATGAAAATTTTCGACTTCAGGTTTTCGACGGATTTATACGTTTTAGAAGGTCCTGAACACAATTTGACTGTTTTTCGAAACTGTCTGTCTGTGACTGTATCTGTCTGTTTGTCTGTATGTGACAAAAATTTTGTGGGCACTCTATCTCAAGAACTAATGCATGAAATTTAATAAAACTTTATATTTAGTTAGTCTCTGATATAAATTGGTGCTTATTAGTTTTTGGTGAAAATCGCCCAATAGGTGGCGCTGCTATGCTGCATTTTTCGTGATTTCCACAATAGCTCTATCTCAAGAACTAAAGCACTTATTTTCACCAAACTTCAGATTCAGTTAGATCTTGACATAAATTGACGTTGATTATGTTTTGGTGTAGATATTCTAACAGGTGCGCTGCTATATCACTTTTTTCATGCTTTTTACGATAGCTATATCTCAAGAACTGATGCATAGAATTTCATCACACGTCAGATTCTGTTAGACCTTGACATACATAGATGCTTCTTACGTTTTGGTGTAAATAGCCCGACAGGTGGCGCTGCTATGCTACTTTTTTCATTATTATCACGATAGCTATATCTCAAGAACAAATGCCCGGATTTTCACTTAACTTCAGATTCCGTTAGACGTTGACATAAGTTATTTTTGATTATTTTTTGGTCTAAATCTCACAACAGGTTGCGCTGCTATGCTACATTTTGCAGGATTTACACGATTTTAGCAATAGTCATATCTAAAGAAGTAATGCACGGAATTTAATAAAACTTTAGATTCAGTTAGACCTTGATATAAATTGGTGCTGATTCTTTTTAGTGTGTGCGAAACCTGTGGGAGATAGAAGAAAGTTTTGGGATTGGCACATCCGACTAGTTGTTGATTATTTTAATGCTATCAACAATTAATAATTTGTTTACATTCGATAGAACTAATAAAAAGAAGTAATTTTTTCCGAAAACAAAAAAAACCTCAGTCTCTTACTATTAATGAGTTATTGTAAAATAAAGTAAAAAAGTATTCTAGGGGTAAAATTTTTCTTCTTAAAGTGAATTCATAAAAAGAAATCGGCAATTCTTGTTACAATGTTAGCAGGCAACCTTATTATTGTTCTTACATTTTTAACTTTTAATATGCTTGTCTTAAAACCCTTACAAACTACCTCAAATTATGTCAACTGGCAACCTTTTAGTCGCAATATTTGTATCCTTTCAGTTAAAAACTTTTAAAAATCATTTAATCATTTACATGTTGCGGTTGAAAAAAGTTTTAAAAATCAAAAATTGTTATCTGGGTAATCTTCGAAAGATTTTGTACAACACTTTGTAAGGAACAAACATCACGAGAGATATTTTTGGCGAAAGTGAAGCTTCACGTATGATCACCCACGTTCAAATGGCGTCAATTCACTTAAGTGGGCCCTTTGAACGATAGAGTCAAATGATTTTTATCTGGTGGGTAAATAATACAGTCGATCGAATTTCACACAAATCACTTCACAGTCTTTTCCGGTGACATTGGCAATTCGTAACAGGAGTGCTAGCACATCCCCGACAATTTGCGGTTCCACAATGTCTGAAAAGATCATAGACACTCTATAATGTGCTTACATTACAAACCATCACGCGTATAGCGATTGTAGGCGGTGTCGAATGATGATTGGCTAAAAGATGGTTACGTAGTTAGTGAGGGGAGGAGTTAAAGCGTATTAAATGAATAAGTGTACAGTAGACTTCCGATTATCCGCCATTCGATCAACCGTCACCTTCGGTTAACCGCCACCCCCCCCCCCTTTCCATTTTTTTTTCAATCTGAAACGAACAACAAAAACACGCATGTTCAGTGAACCCGAGTGAGGCGGCGCTATTCCGAGAAAAATGCTTGTGTGACGTCAGCTAAACTGCATCCACCGCCCCCTGAATTATAGAGCTTTTAAGAATATTAACATGAAAGCACTGCCTGTCAATTATTACAGTAAAAAAAGTTCCTGGATGACGCAAGATATTTTTAAGAAGTGTTTTTTTTTATATCTTTGTTCCCGGAGTTAAAGCACATTTAAAAAAAAGTAATCTTCCTCACAAAGCAATCTTGTTGCTTGATAATGCAGGAGCACATCCGGAAAATTTAGAATCTACTGACGGTAACATCAAGTGCTTATTTCTTCCACCTAATACACCATCACTGATACAACCAATCGACCAAAGTGTCTTTGAATCGATGAAAAAACGTTATCGGAAAGCTTTAATTCAAAAGCTGCTACTCGCTGATAATGAATCAAATGTCTTCGTTTTTTGGAAATCATACACTATCAAAGATGCCATATACAACTTGGCTGATGCCTGGAATGATTTATCTGAACAGATTTTCCAGAGAAGCTGGAGAAAATTGTGGCCCAACACTATTGATACACCGGAAGATGCTACCAATACTACCAGCACAGAAGATGTACCTGATGATGATACAGAGATACTGACCTTGGAATCAAACGTACCATGTTTAAAAGATATTTCTGCAGATGAAATGAAAAACTGGCATAATTGTGATAACAATGATATTGGTTATGAAGAATTTATGAATGACGAAATTATCCAAAATATTTTGAATCCAGGGAAACCTGAAGCGGATGAATCTGATGAATCGGAAAATGATGACCCAGGAGTCAGTCATGCAGAAGTGGAGACAATACTCTCGAAGTGCATTAATTGGTTTGAGATGCAAGATGAAGCCGATGCAACTCAAGTACTTTTATTACGTAAAATTCGCAATCTTGCTGCTGTAAAAGGACAAGCAAACTGCAAACAAACATGTAAAACGAATTATTTTCGATGAAAACAGGTAATTTATTTACTGTGTAAAATTTTAAATTACTCTCATAAATTTATTTGTTATTATTAATTGTGTTTTCTATTCATGAAATACACAGCTAATAAAAAAACACGCGTTTAAATATTGTTATTTATAAACCAGAAAATAGAAATGTGATTTTAATAATGGTCTTTCGATTATCCGTCTATTTCGATTATCCGCCACCCGGTCGGTCCCGTGAGTGACGGATAATCGGAAGTTTACTGTAATACAAGCAAATATTCTTGTGTCAGATCTTGTATAGTGGTTAAAGCACCAGGCTCGTAGTTTTGATGTATCGAGTTGTGTCCTTTCCAATTTTTTTAGAGTTTTGCTTTGATCTTTATTGAATTAGTTAATAAAGAATATTTATTAGCAGTGCTTCTTAAGCATTGATGTAAAGATCTGTTGATCTTTATCAATTGCTCTGCAATATTTTATTGTCAATTAGATAATTAAATTTTAATTAGAATTAAGTTAAACAATGTTAAATTATAATTATAATTAAGGTAAATAAAAATAAAAAAATTTATTACATACAATGAAATTTAATATCAGATAATTTCAAGAATTAAATTAAATTTTAATTCATATAAGCTATTTTTTAATAACTATACGAACATTTATTAAAATGCAATAACTCCTAAACTTTCATTAAATTTTTTTTATTAGAACTTTAGTAACAGATGATTATCAAATTAGCAGAATTAATTAATTAAAGTTTTCAACTTTTAAACTTAAGCATTATTCTTAAAAATCTCTATTAATTTACTAAAATTCTTTTTACAAATTACTGGTTGATCTGTAGTGATAAAGTTCTGGAAGATTACCATATTTAAAGTTTTTTTTTCTATTATTTTATTATTTAAAATTTTAATTATTATTTTTATTTAAATAAGTATAATTAATATTAATTAATATTTTTATTTAAATATATTCAATTAATATATTATATAAGTATAATTATTTAAACGTATAATTAATATAAATAAATGTTATTATTTAAATATGTAATTAATATAAATAAATATTATTATTTAAATATATAATTAATATTATTATTAAAATATATAATTAATATTATTATTATATAATTAATATTTTTGCGTAAAGGTTTGTTATACATTCTCTTGTGATTAATTAGCAAGATATAAACTATGAGAAAAATAAACCAATCTATGTTAAAGAGAAGCTTGGGTTTTGTAGACATAGCTTGAAATATGATCTTATGTTTCGGTTGATACATTTTGTACAAACCCAAACATTACATGTATGTTAATGTTATTTGTTATTAATAATGTGTAATAGAAACAAAACGTTTTTGGTAACTATTAAAATCCGGAAGCTAGGACTTTTTTGTTTTTATTTCTGTTTCTGCTTCTTCTTCTTTTTATTTATTTATTTATTTATTTTTATTTTTTTGTATATGTCGTCTACATCAGTAATCTATTTATTTAAAAAAAAAAATTGTATATGTCGTCTACATCAGTAATCTATTTATTTAAAAAAAAATTGTATATGTCGTCTACATTTAATGTCATCATGATCCCAAGAATTTTGTGAAAATTGGAATAGCAGAAAATCATATACAGGGATTGTATTGATTTCATGATTTTACATGTTAATTTTGGTACATTTAGGCTAAAAACAATAACAACCAAACAAAATTATTATAAATAGATTAAATAAAGCAAACAATGGCATCATTTCATAACTGTATTACAAATAATAATAGTGAAAGTAAAGAAGATAAATCTATCTAACACTAGTAATAATAAATATAGTTATCATTATTTTTATTTTGCGGAAAAAAAAAATGTGGAATGATTAATTGCTTATTTTACGAACAGATGGCGCCACTACACATTTTGTGACCATTATTAGGTGCGTTCGTAATTATATAAATACGTAGCACCTATAGTCGTCGTTTGGTCCGTCCGTCTGTCCGTCCGTCTGTCTGTCTGTCTGTCCGTCTGTCTGTCCGTCCGTCTGTCTGTCTGTCCGCATATAACAACGCAAAAACTACCCAACCAAATGGTTTGCAATTTAAAATGTATTATCTTTGCAGAATTTTGTCGAGACATTTCAAATTTTATTAAAATCAAATCAAAACTTTAGGAGATATTAATAAAAATATTTATTAAGAAATTTGAATTTTTTTTTTTAAATCGGTGCTTTTTTGTTATAGGAGCTTCCGATGGATGTTAAATCGTCAAGCGACCGAGATACTTATTTTATGACAGAAATTAATCTGCAAACGATATAATTCATTTCACAGAATTAAAAATCATCAAGATCTGAATACCTATATAACTAGCTGATACATATATATCTGAATATTTATATAACTAGTTAAGATATTTGTATGAACAGTGTCATAAAATATATACTTAACTAGCTGTTTAACCCGTTCTACGCACGGGCTATCAGGAATTTAATTCTAAAACGTGCGTACGAACGCACCTCGTTTGTAACGTTTGACGTACAATTTCCAACTTGTTATTACATGTTGGAGGATTTATGTGTGTTTTGTAATAAACCATTTAAATTATTTAAATAAAAAAATAAATTTACATGTGTATGTGTATTTTTAACGGCTTAGAAGTTGCATGGATTTTAGGTGTTTAAGTGTAATTTGTATAGCTTTTTAAATTCTTTAAATATTGAATGATTTTTTTTTCAGTTAAATTTTGGCAGTGGATACATGCAATGTTTGCAAGTTTTCCAAAATTAAATGAATTTGTATGAAAATTTTGTATTTTACGCTGTCTTGACTTAAAGATATGAAGGAAATAGTTTGTTTAATAAACCTTTAAGTTCAGTAAAAATTTTAAAACTAGTATATATAAATTCGAAATCTTCATTTTTTAAGTATATATTGATTTTATGAAATAAATAACTATATAAAAATCTGTAAACTGCATTGCTTAAGTATATGTTGATTTTATAAAATAGCACAGTTCAAAAAGTTTTTAACAACCTAGTAATTTTATTTTCGTTTATTAATTCAATTATGATTATTAAAAAAATAATAATAAACATTCAGAAAGCTAACATTTATTTGCTGTGCTTTCAGTTTATTCTTGTGAAATAATGTTTAATATGTTTTTCTTTGTTTAATTCTAGCTAATTGTACTTAGTATTTACTATAAATAAAATTTAAAATAAAAATTACAAAAAAAAAATTGTAAACATGTAATCTTTATTTGAAAATTGGAAGTTATAGATTATAGATATTAAAGAATATAATAATTTATAAATTAAATATGTTTAACTTTATGTAAGGTTTGTTATGTATCAATAAATTATGCTGGACGTAAAGTTTTTTCCCTTAAAAAATGCACACAAGCTACTACAAATTTAAATTAGTTTTCACCAACCTTTAAAATTAAAATATGTTTTATTTTTCTTAAAAAAAAAACAAAAAAAGAAAAAAAAACAAGAGTTGAATTAGATAATGACCTCTGAAAATACAAGAGCTAGAAGTATTTGATTTGCTGTTTCAAATTATACTTGTACATATGGATTGTTTTCTTTTAATTGGATTAAGTTAATAATTTTTTGTTAGACACGTTTAATATGTCCTAAGCATCATTAAAAATAAAGCAAACATGAATATGCAAAATGCAAGATCAGACTTTCTTATGAATCTTGAACGAAATGAAAAATATCCTCTTCAAGCGCATTAAGCTCCTCCTACCTCGTCTCGGGCAGTCGACCAATCATCATTCGACATCGTCTCCAATCGTTCTGCGCGTGATGGTTTGTAAAATCGCTTCATAGACCGGGAGGCGGCAGCACAGACAATCACCTCATCGAGTTCACGGCTGAAATTTCAGAATTAGTTAAAACTCGATTAGCAATAAGGAAACGCAATAAGAAAAACGCAATAAGGAAAGGGCATGTTTATAAACAAACATTTCCATCAACCAATCTACCACTACATTTTTGTCGTGGCGATCATTGCAGGAATCGTTATGGCTACGTAGGTCAATCATATCATAGACCAGTTTAACATAGACCAATCAAATCGCCCATCTCAAGTGTACAGTAGGAGTCACAAAAAACGAACAGGTTTTTCTTGCGAACCATCAGTAATTTAACCAACAGTGACGTCATCTGCCCTTTCCTTATCGGTCTGCCTAAGACTCCTATAATAGGAGCTGACGCATATCCATTTTGTTTCGGATTATTCCTGCCCAGTTCAGCATCAATCTACCGCAATCGGAGTTGGGGTTGCCTAAGACTCGGTTCTGATTAGCTTGGTTTTTCGACTGAACTCCAATTTGAGACCCAAATCTGCGAGGATGCGTCAGCCTGTATTATAGGAGCTCTAGGTCTGCCAAGTCATATCTTGGTGAAAAACACCTTAAAACCCGATTTTAGCAGTTTACTCGTAGGTTTACCATTGTGTTTTCCTGCACCCAAAGGTATGAAAACATGGAGGACTGGGAGCAGGAACACACAATAGTAAACTTACGAGCCAACCACTAAAATCGGGTTTTCGGGTGTTTTCCACCAAGATATGACTTGGCAGACCGATTGCGTTTTAATATGCGAATCAAGTTTTAACTAATTCTGGAATTTCAGCCGTGAACTCGATGAGGTGATTGTCTGTGCTGCCGCCTCCCGGTCTATTAAATTTCACATGATATTCAACACGACCGTTTCTCAGGCGCTTCTCTAAAAATTTTTTAATTGTATATTTCTCTTCCAATGGACTTTACCCATGTCACGTCATCTGCGGGTAAAGAGAAGAAAAACACCAATAGGCGTGAAGAACATTTTAACACAGCTTCCCCTTCGTCCAATAAACAGTCTTTTTCGGAGGCATGGCTGTTGCCACTCGTGGGTAAAATCCATTGCACTTTTTCAAGTTCCTGCAGATAGAAGGTTCTTTGAATGGATTCGTCTAACACAGCCATACTCAAAATGCGGCCTCCGGGCCGCATGTGGCCCGGTGGCCTTTTATATATGGCCCGAGACATATGATTATTAATCCATATTTACAAAAATAATTGATGTGCATAAAAGGTATTTAGGACATTTACTTTTTTCTATGTAAATATTTTCATGAGAAGACAAAACTTGTCCTGTTACTTATAATTTTTAATTTAAAATTGTGTTAAAACATCCAAAATGCCGTTTGCTTGGTCAAATTCTTTTTACATGTAGTCTTATTTGTGCTGCAATGATGCATACATTTTTTAGTATGCAACACTAATTGAACATTATTCAAAATATAAAAAATATATTAAAAAACAGTATTGAATAAATCACTGATTTACTAAAAATATTGCTAATACTGCTTATTAGGGCTGAACGTTTGTCGAGAAAAATATTGACACACAAAAAATACCCCACTTTTTCCAAACAACAATCTTAATGCCACATTTCTACAGCATTTGCAATGAAAATCTACCACAAAGTATATAGTTGGAAAATACTGGCGTTAAAAAAAATTCGTAAAATTTCTTCCCCGGTAATAGACTGGGAGGCGGCAGCACAGACAATCACCTCATCGAGTTCACGGCTGAAATTCCAGAATTAGTTAAAACTTGATTCGCATATTAAAACGCAATCGGTTTGCCAAGTCATATCTTGGTGGAAAATACCCGAAAATCCGATTTTAGCGGTTGGCTCGTAGGTTTACCATTGTGTGTTCCTGCTCTGAGTCCTCAATGTTTTAATACCTGTGGGTGCAGGAAAACACAATGATAAACCTACGAGTCAACTGCTAAAATCGGGTTTTAAGGTGTTTTCCACCAAGATATGACTTGGAAGACCGATTACGTTTTAATATACGAATCGAATTTTAACTGATTCTGGAATTTCAGCCGTGAACTCGATGAGGTGATTGTGTGTGCTGCCGCCTCACGGTCTATAAACGTTTAACTCTACTGATAACATTAAGTTTGTTACATTGCTTTATTATACTACTGTTATCTTACTATTTTAATTACGCTTTCTTTTACACTATTATATAAATATGTTGTGAGCCTTCTAACGTCGAAAGAATGTTTTTGTGGCCCGCGAGAAAAAAAAAAGTTGAGTAAGGCTGGTCTAACAGGTCCTTAATTCGATACACAGGAGGATCCCCAGATACACACGACACACACTCAATAACCATATATCTATAACTCAATATCTATAGAGAATGTGCATGTTTGTCAACAAACTGGTTCCTCACTAGACCACGCCTCTTCGGTAGGCAAAACATTTCCGCTCAATGCGCTATTTCCTACGGTTTCCTATGAGAAAGCGAAATTTTTGCATTCAATTTATGGATTATATTTATTCAAAAACAAATTTTCTTTTATCAGATTATGCACAGAACTTAGATTCTGTTGCTAATCAAGATTATTTAACAAAGCTTAGATTTGTCAAACCGAATAATAGTGTTATTATTTTAGATGATCCGTATATTATTGTAGATGCAGATTGGAAAGCAGATATGGCTTTTTGGCCATCGGTTGCTTCATCAGATATTGAAACTTATTTAAAAAAGTTTCCAGGGAAGAATTCAAGTGCTCAAGAAGCGTTTCAACTTGTTGTAGCTGGTAAGAGAAAGATTTTTTTTTTTTTTTTTTTTTTTTTTTTTAATTATGTCGTAAAGTTAACGTTTTATTTACTTTTTTTTCTACTTGTAGTTCAAGTTGTTCTTGTTCGTATGGTAACTTTTTATTGCTTGAGCTAATCGGAAAATGTTTACAAATCTCATTATATTCAGATTAAATGATCGATTAAAATGATACCTATGAGTGTTCTCAAATCAAAACTGCTCATTTTCTGAAATACTTTTATATAATTTTAACATGTTGTATTATGACAAGGAAATCTATGAAACTGAAGCATAAGTTTTGTCAGAATTCGGTTTTATTAGCTGAAATAATTTTTATACTAAATAAACACTCTTTAGGTTTAAAAAAAATATTTTTACTATTCTAATAATATGTATGAAAACAGAACAAAACAAAAAATTGACTTATATGAAACATTTAATGAAGTACTAAGGGTGATATTTTTTTAAGAAACATTTTACTTTTTTTTTTTTTTTTTTTTTTTTTTGTAAAAGCGAATTATATAATTTAATCTAAAAAAAAAAAAAAATAGATGCCATGTTTTTGAAAAAACCTTACCATTTAAAAAGCATTTAATCAGGTGTCGATGCAGTTTTTTTTTCTTGGAGGGGAGGGGGGGGGGGGCATTTTGTGAAAAATAACATTTTGTAACAAAATATGATATCCAGTTACTCAAAATCGAACCAAACATTTATTAATAACGAACTGACTATAGCGCCCGTGATAATAAATAAAAAATTAAAAAAAAACCAAGTTTTCAATATCGAGTCGAATGAACCAAACCCTGTTGAAATCGAGCCTTTAGAACCCAATAAAAAAATGAGTCCCCAGGCGGTGGAATATGCACCTCTGTAAATTTAACGAATTTCCTTTAACATTAACGCGATATTTAATTTACAGATGCATTCCCCCCCCCACTTTCTTTATCTATTATTTTTTTAACCCCTTATCTTTAACAGTAACGCGATTTCTAATTTACGACTGTGGTGAGTAAACGTAAATTGATGCCGAAAAAGAATATTAATATTTAAAAAAATATCCTTGACAGCTTGGCCTACAGGCACAGGTAAATTTCGAAGATGCAGACCGTGGGCAGCCTATTTATTGGGATTGCAGAAGAAATGACCTTTTTGCCATGATGCTGCAGTTGGGACCGCTCACTTCGAAATCTACCTGTGTCTGTAGGCAGAGTACACAATTTTTTTTTTCTGTAAGGGTTGGTTTTATAAAAAAAACTTGTCAATATAAAAGTTGTAGATAATATTAAGAGGATTTGTAATAAATTAGCGGATTTGATAACTTGTGAATTGACAAAGTTATGATTTTTTTTCTTCTTAAACTCCTATTCTCTCCCCCCCCCACCCCCCCCCCCAACCACTTGAGGCCATTTTTAATGATATCAAAAATCTGTCATATATAAATTTTCGGCCATTTTCCTAGAAATAATAATAACTTTAAACGGATTCGATACGTATCAGAATTAAGAAGTTATGGGTAACGTAAGGGGTCCAGGGGCCCGGATCTTGTCCGAGAAATTTTTGGTCATTCATGTAGTAGCTGGAAATCCTAAGAAGTTATTAGAAAAAAAAGCTAGCGAATTGGACGATTTTTAAGGGAGCTATAGTAGGGGGCCCAAAAGGGGCCGCTGATAGTTTTGAGCAGGGCCCTAAGATGAACGGTCCTACCTGGAATGTAGAAATGGGGAAATAACTAAATGGAGAAAACGTCCCCAAAAACGAAGATTGAATTAAAAGGAGACAAGGTATTAACAATTTAGGGAACAATAACTTCGAGGGGCCCGGATCTTCTCCTTTTTTTTTTTTTTTTTTTGTCGTTTATGTAGTAGCTAGAAGTTCTAAGTTGTTAGAAAAAAAAGTTAGTGAATCGGACGATTTTTAGGAGAAATATAGTAGGGGGCCCAAAGAGGGGCCAGCTGATAGTTTTGAGCAGGGCCCTAAGATGAACGCTCCTAACTGGAATGGGGGAAAGTTAAATGGAGAAATGGTCCCAAAAACGAAAATCGGATTAAAAGGGGACAAGGTATTAACAATTTAGGGAGCAAAAACTTAAAGGGGCCCAGGGGGCCCGGATCTTCATCGAATGTTTTTGTTTTTGTTTTCATTGTTCATGTAGTAGCTGGAAGTTCTAAGTTGTTAGAAAAAAAAAAGTTAGTGAATCGGACGATTTTTAGGGGAACTATAGTAGGGGGCCCAAAAAGGGGCCAGCCGATAGTTTTGAGCAGGGCCCGAAGATGAAGGGTCCTAATTAGAAAGTAGCAATGGGGAAATAACTAAATGAAGAAAAGGCTCCAAAAACTAAGAAAATCGGATTAAAAGCGGACAAGTAATTATCAGTTTAGGAAATAAAAACTTCAACGGGCCCCGTACCAAGCCCTAGGGGGCCAGGGTCATAACTAGAACGTAGAAATGGGGGTGAAAGCTAAACAGAAAAAAGGCTCCCAAAACGATGAGGATCGGATAAAAATTGGGTAAATTATTAACAATTTAGGGCAAAAATCTTAAAGGGGCCCCAGGGGGCCGGGGTCTCAAAAAATAAAAAATCCGAGCCTCAGGTGCAACAGGACCTACCTTGGGCTATCCGCTGCAATTAAGAAAGGCAAAATTAATGAATAATTAATTTAAAAAATATGAATAATAAGCACATAACACAGCTAACTATACAGTAGGCATGCGTATGTTTTGCCTACCGTTCGTTCTTTACGGCTTCGTGACGTCACATGCACATTCTCTATATCTACCTCCGAACTCTGCAAGCGAAACCATATTCAAAAAATTATATTTTTAACAGAGGGCGCTATGATCGAGTCTACTGGTACGAATGAGTAGAAATCTAGTGTTTGCAAGGGATTTTCCTGAAGCGAGAAGTTATACTTTTCTTCACCTAATGGAGTATTCGAGCGCGACTTACGTTATACAACATTGGTCGGGCTTCTAGGCCTTGTTCTAGGCACTGTTGGCAGCTTGTTGTTGTTCTTGTGATACAACCAGGAACAGCAGCGCTGCCTAAGAAAGTGTAATTTTTTGAATATTTTCTCATCACTGTAGCAAAGCACGGCAATCTTGCCTTTAGTGATTTTTCAGAATGGCAAATTGGCAACACTTCTTGCGCAGACCTGACCGACCAATGGAATGTTTGTTTGTAAAAAGCGGTGTGATTTCTAGTGTTTAAATTTTGCTTTTATTTTTGTAATGTTTATTAGAATTTAGAATTATGTGTGTGTGTGTCTCGTGTGGTTATGAGTTTTTCTCATAGTTTTCTGTCTACTTTTTTTCGTTCTTTTTTTTAAAAAAATTATACGGTTTTTAAATTTTGTCATTATGAGTCAGTTCACGGAAACATATTTAGTTTCGGTCTTCCGGGAACTAAAATCTTTGGGAGTTAAAGTACCGAAAACGAAGAAATTAGTGTCCAGCATACTGAAACAGGTATTTAACACTATTAGAGATCAACTTAAACATAATCAGGATGTGAAATACATTTTTCGTAATTTGGTTTTTAAAATTTGTTATCGAATAGAACAATATTTATTTTAATATATGCAAATGTGCCAGTAATAAACACCCTTCAAAGGTTTTGGTTTATAAAGAAAATAACTAATAATAATTTTCCTTTTATTTTTTTTTTTTCCACAACCCTCTGTTGTATGTATTATAATCTAAGTTATTGTTGACAAGCTTAATCAAACCACTCAGACAGCAGAAATGCCATTGTCTTTCAATGAAAATTATATACTGAGCAAGCTAAGATCTGGTTTTACTTAATTCATTTTATATCTTTATTTTCTAGCAAAAATTGCATGTTTTTTTTTTTTTTTTATAATACCAGACTACTTAGAATTTTACTAATGAACATTTGCAAAATTTCATTTATTTTTAAGATTTTCAATGTACTGGAATGTTTAACTGGTCAATTTCCAGTAAAGAACACTCCATGTGGCCCTTATTAAAAGTGTAATTTCTGTAACTGTCATAGTGTATAAGATATTTCGATTTAATTGAAAAGCTGAGTAATCAAATTTAATTTTTAAATTGCGCTTATGAGAATGTAATATGAACAAAATTTGGTACTTTTTGGTTAGCCGGGCACCAATGATACATGTACATATATAAATATATAGGGTAGATGTGCCAGTAATGGACCGCTTTCCAGTAATGGGCCACCTTCAACATTTGGTTTATAAAAAAATAAACAATAAAAATTCAGCTTTTTTTATTTCTTTAAATTCTAGTTTTAAATACAATCATAATATCAATTATCTATTACTTTTTGTGGGGTGTCCATTACTGGAATTTAAGGTGTTTTGATTTATTTTGTTATTTACAATTAAATTTCGATTCACATTGGGAAATGAGACTATGAGCATGGTTAAATATTGTTGGTAGATTAATATAATATTAAAAAATGTGGAATATAACAATTATAACTATTAACTAAAAAATAATTTTTAAAGGAATTCCTTAATGTGTGTATCCCTCCCTATGTATTGTACATATATTATATATATTCATACATATATGTGTATATGTATGTATGTATATATATATATATATATATATGTGTGTGTGTGTGTGTAGATATGTGTATATATATATATATATGTATAGATATCACTGGCACCCGGCTAACCGAAAAGTACGCAAAAATTTATAAATAGGTGCATTTAATTAATTTTATGTGGTTAATAAAATTTTTAATGTTAAATCAGATTAATGTCTTTCTTATAATTCTGCCTTTCATATATTGTAATCTGAAATCAATCATGATGCAGAGAATTGTGTTCAACAGCATAGGACAAGGAGGGACTCAGGCCCTCCCCATTCAAATAAATTCAATTTTTTAAGTTGCACGGATTGTTTTCCAAATTGTCTAAATATTAAACAAATTTTGGTACTTTTCGGTTAGCCGGGCGCCAGTGATTTATATACATGTATATATACACATACATATATAGATACAAAAATATTTGCATACACATATATATATACATACATATATGTACACACATATATGTATGAATATACATATATATGCATATACATATATATTTATATATGTACATATATCACTGGCGCCCGGCTAACCGAAAAGTACCCAAATTTCTTCTGTGTATGAAATGGTGAAAAGTTTGCCAGGAAGTACTACTTGTAAAAATTTTCTCTCTTATCCCAAGACCTTTTTTTTCCCCTCTCCAGGCCCATATAAAAAAGGGAGTAACATTTCTTTATATTGTATTGGCAAATAATGATTTTGTAAATATAGTAGATCTTTGTAAACGCAATTCTGTATAATGCAATTTCCTATATAACACACAACTTCTGGGATGTAAACAATGAATTTTGCAGTTAAAAAGTTTCTGCAATCCACATTCTTGAAATAGTTACTACGCTCTAGAGGACTAAGTTTCAAACATTACTTCATCTTTATCTCCCTAATTAAGGGTTTTTTAATGAAACTGTTGCTATTATTAAATTAAAAAATTATGGGAATAAGTAATATAATGATTTTGCCCAGGCATATTTGCAAGGGTCTGTCTAGATTTTTCTCCCAGGGTCCTGTTTTTGTAAAATTGTGAACAACTTTCGACATTTGTGAAAAATCTAGTTCTAATTTTGTGAATTTGAAATTCTCGTTATATTCAGGTTCTTGTTTAGGCATTTTTAAAAAGATATATGTATGTAAAATACACATTTTTTTTTGTATATGTAAAAGTGACAGTCATATTTTGCTTTTAAATGGTTAAATAGTGTGAAAAGCTTAGCTTAGAGCGAGAAAAGTTTTGTAAAAGGTCTATTTCTAAGACAAAGAATTTTGTGAAGGGTCCTGTTTCAAGGTGAAAAGTTTTGTGAAGGGTCCTGTTTTGAAACAAAACAAATTGTGAAGGGTCTTTTAAAGGATCCAATTTCTTCCTAAACAGATCCCTGATTTGAATCATGTTTATAAGGTAATTTAACAATATGTGAAATGATGTATATTATGAAAAAATTTATAATCTGCACAACTTTTGGTCCCAATATAAAAGATCAGTACTTTTCGGCCAGCCAGGCACCAGTGATATATACAAATATATATATATATATATATATATATATATATACATATATGTATATATATGAAAGGGGCTTAATATTCTCGATTTTAGGTTCTAATGCTGACAATATTTGATGAAATTACATATATTTACTATGACTATTCTTATAAAGTCCTTCTGAAGATTTATAAGATATTCATAGTTTCCCAATTTTGATTTTTCAATTTTTGATTTTTCATCCTTTTAAGTATAATTCCTTCAGTGTCCATTGTTTTTTGTTGTATTCCATTGTTTTTTATAATGTCTTATCCTTTGTTCTTCACATGTTTTCATTTTTAAATAATACACATATATTTATGTAATACACATATATCACTGGTGCCTGGCTAACCGAAAAGTACCAAAAGATCTACTGTATATTGATTTTGATATTATATTCCAGGCATTTTGCCATGTTTAGAAGGCAAATTTTAATGATGTATTGAAATAATCTTTATAATAACACAAAATTCTATAATAATGCAAAACCTTGCATTTTTAGGTTTGTGTTATAAAGATCTACTGTGCATTGAAATAAATTTCTGGGGTACATTTTGCTTGAATTTTTTTGTTGTTGTTGTTTATTCCAAAATGCTTTCTAAGTAATGCTGAGCCTTTTTAATTTTTTGACTGAGATAATGTTAAAAAAAAAAACTTTAGATGTATTTTCAACTAGCTGATTTGCATTCTCAGGCCAAGAAATTGGTGTGCAATGATATCTCTTACTAAATTATATACAATTTAAATAATGGGTTTAGAAAGGTAGGATATTGCTCCTCTTTAACACTCCCAGGAGGAACATCTATATGCAACATTTTATTTTTGAGTATTTTGTTGTCCTCAAAAAAAAAAAAAAAAAACTAATACTTTATCAAATATTTCACTGAAGGACTGAAGTAATTTTTTTTATTATTATTTTGTCCTGTTTTTATGCACTATTCAGAATTAAAAAAAAAAAAACTAAGGAGTGCTTATTTAGTTTTAAAATAATTTAAACTAACAATTACAGAATTCTGGCAAAACATGGGCTTCATTTTTACAGAATTCCTTGTTATAATAGAATTTTAGAGTAATCTACATAGAAATTTTTAAATTGTTTTTATGTTAAACCATTAATATGTAATAAAATGCTTCATTTTCAGTCAAGTGTGGTTTTTTTTTTTTTTTTTTCCACGTAACATGGATTATTTTTTAGAAAAATAGATATGTTTCAAATTCTTGATTAATTGACTGCCACATATTAATGAAGTGATAAAATGAAAAATGCTGAACATTAAACTCTTAGTCAGAACAAACTGTAAAAATTTAGCCATGTTTAATTTTTTTTTCATTCTTTATTAGACTTTATATAGATATAATTTCAAGATATGGATTTTTTTTTTTTTTTTTTTAGAGGATAGCACATTATCTATTTCCATAAGTGGTATTCCAATGTAAGTACCCTATATGGCATGTTACATCACCTGTACTACCGAGGTTACAAAGGAACGTAAGATTTTCTTACCCTCTCGAAATACACAAGAGAAAGTTTTCTTGCCACCATCTATTCAAATTCATGAAAGATTTACAAACTTTTAGTGAAAAAAAAAAAAAAGGTACTTTTCGTTATACAGTACACTTTCTCAAATTCACCACCCTAAAAATCTGCACATTGTTGCAGATGTAAACAATGAAACTTGCAGTTAATATGTAGGAGAAATGTTAATTCCATGCACATTTTAATATTTATTTCTGGTTAATATGACTTAACTCATGCTTTCTCATGTATTATGTTGTTCACGCATAACTCTCGGAAATGTTCATCGATTTTTATAATTTTTATTTTGTTTGAAAGAGTAAGGCCCCAAGGTGGTCCCATTTCAATTTTGTCAAAATCTGATCATTAGAACAAATTATTTGGGAACAATTCATGGTCCTGTTGAAGGAATTCCATACAATAAGTGATGAATTCAGAGGCCGGGGAGGGGGGGGCGGGCATTCCTCCCTGAGCATCAAAATGTCATTCCCGCGAAGTTTGGAATTTTATGCTTATTAATGTTGCAAAAGTGCCCCCCCCCCCTAACCCAGGACTTTATATTGTCCACCCTCTCTGGGTTCATCAGAATTCTCTCCCGAAGAAAAGTGTTTGAATCAAAAACTGCAATTATACATGTCTAAAACAGATTTTTTTTTTAATCCCTTGTGATTCCATTTTTACAGTTTTACTGCATAAGAATTCTGGGAATATTATTTTTTTAATTACTAACAAAACAAAAAAGCAAATGTTCACATTTTTCTGCGTACCACTAGTGGTCGACAGATGACCAACTGGTGATAGCTGCTGCAGCAAATTTCAACAACTATTACTTTTGTGGCAATCCCAGCATATTTATTAAAGTGAGATTGTGGACGAACGAATAACAGTTTTCAATTATTTTTGGAATTGCTCTAAACTTTTACCGAATATAAAGGTTTCATATATACCAGGGTCGGCGAACCTTTTCACATCAGCGTACCAATTTTTGTCAAAAAATTTCTCAAATGACCATGGGGTGCCAACGACCTCCGCCCCTTCGGAACTTATCTGAAGCAAGTTGGAAATTGTATGTTAAACGTGACAAATGAGGTGCTTTCGTACTATAACTAGTTTTACAATGTAAAAAAATCATCCTTGTTATTTCAGTGAAATGAATTATATCGTCTGTTATGAGCGAAATGAGTATGCCTTTTTTTTTCTTCTTATTACGTATACGACGTTTACAAATACGTTTTTCAACACCAGAGTGCACTGCAAAATTCACCATGGAGATCTTGCTTTGCGAATGATTATCTCCATGGTTTAATATTTCTATGACTCACAATGAACGAATCTCTTGTGTTTATTTACTTTAATGGATTGAGATATTCGGCTCTTAACCTAATTTCCACTGAAGTTATCTCAGAATCTATACATTTTTTAATGTAACTCATCTCTCAAGCAAACAATTTTTTTGCACGTTCTTTCTAAAAATGTAACTTTTATGCAATTTTATTCATAAAAAATAATTTTGATTAAAAATGGCCGCTTGGCAGATGAAAAAAGAAGTGGTTAACCCGTATTTGTTTTCCTCAGTCACATGATTTGTGAATTTAAAATGCCTTGTGAATTTCGCAATATAATGTTCTTACAGATTAAGAAATATTAAAACTGAATAAAAATTATATATATAGCTCCATGATTTTTTACTGGCATTTTAGGTACGGTATTATATAGATTACGTATGATAAGATTAAAAAGAATAAAGAAAACTTTTATTAATAGGGTCATTCCATGTCAATTCACCCAGAGCATGGCACCCACCATCACCAATTTTGATAAAATTTGGTGTACTTGTAGAACTTTTCATGCTGATTCCAAAAATATCAACCATATTGAAATTGATCAAATGGTTTAAGAGTTATGAGCTTTTAAAAATCTTCCAAGATGGCCGATTTGCCGCCATTTTGAATAGCACATGTGACAACATAAAAGGCTATAACTACTTACAGGTTTGACATAGAACCTTCAATTTTTTTTGTTTTGTTCAGAATGAAGTAAACTTTCATTGAAATAGATTTCTGTGCAGTTTATTCCATTAAAATGCTCTCAGAAAATTATTTATTTGCATTTTTTTAATTAAAAAAGGGTGTAACTTCAAGAGCTGATTTCCCCCATTGCCCCCCCTTCAATTTTCATCTAATTGCATACACAGACACCTCAAAGTGTGTTTTGAAGCCTGGTATAAAAATTGTAATGGGCAGTTCACAGACATTTTGTTTAAAGAAGAATTTCAATTTTACTGACCTTCCAAACATAACGGAAAACACAAGATGTTTGATATTTCTTTTATTATCAGAAATATAATATTTTCATCTAAAAGTTTGATAAGGTTTTATCTTACATAAAGATATTTTTTTATAAATGTAGCTAAAAAGAAGTGCAATCCCATGGAAGTAAACAGGAATGCTTATAATGAATTCCTGCAGGACGTAGCAATGTTGTCATGTCAAATTGAAATCTGTTGCAAAGTTTCAGTAAATGATAAATAAAACAAACAATGGAAAAAAATTCTACGAATAGTCACATTTTATAACTAAATCATACTTGTATATTATACCAAATATGATAAATTTATAACTCTTAAATAAAAAATACAATAAGTAAAAATTATCGTACTTTAAAATTATGGAAAAAATGGAAGTAACTCAAAAAGTGAAAGCTTTTGCGTGGTTTCAGTTGATATGAACCATGATATAGCAATGGTTTATCAGACTCAAAAATTAATCATGCAGTATTTAAATAACAGGGTGGCTACAGATTCTAGAAATCTGAAAGGTTTATGAATCTGTAAAAGTCAGAGAATTTCGTAAAGGTAGTTGAAAATCAGGGAAATTAGTCTATATGCGAAAATTTGTTTCCTCACAAGACTGATTTGTCGACAAACAGATAATATTTTAGCCAATAATAGTACGCGATAAAGAAAATTAATTTTTTATATATTTTTAAAAAGATGCACATGATATGAGTTTTTATTATTTAACACAAATTAACATGATCAGATGTCCTCATTTTCTGTGGATAGCATTTATATTGAAGGCAATTTACACATTTTTGAAAATTTTATGATACATTAGCATAAGCTGACTAGGTGGCTAGCTTAATCCGATTAGCTATCCCATCAGATATAAATATGTCTTAGAATTGAACATTCTTCAGAAAATGAGGAATTTTTTTGCTTGTCATATATTTATTGACAACTGTATGAAGTTGTTAGACTTAATTTTGAGTTTGGATTTATGAAACTGTGAACCAGTACTTTAAGAATATTTTGCGATTTTTATATTTTCCCTTGTTTTTTCTCCTAAATGAGGAATTGGCAAGCTGGATAAGTGTGTTATATGAGGAAGCAGCATATATAAAAAAAAATCGTATATATATAGTTAATAACGGAAATCAAGGAAATCTAAAATAAAGGTAGTCAGAAAAATCAGGGAACCTTTTTTTTTCGATATTTCTGTAGCCATCCTGAATAATAAGTATCCCTTAGTTACAAATGTAGAATATTGTACTGACGGCTGTGCTGCCCAGTATAAAAATTGCAAAACATTTTCTAACCTATGTTACCATGAATATGATTTTGGTGGAATAAAAGCAAAATGGAGGTTTTTTACTACAAGTCACAAAAAAATCTGTTTGCGATGGGGTGTAAGAGAGACTGTTAAAAGAATTGTGAGAAAAGCAAAGGCTGCTGCATGGTCAAACAAATGTGACTATGATATACGAATATTACAGACAAAACATTTAAGGTATAACATTTTTTATCATCACAAAAAAAGACATCTTGAAACTGCAGCAATATGTCTCAGCGGATGCAACTTGCTACAACAATTCCTGAAACACATGGTATGCATTATTTTGAATCTACAGCAAATTTATTAATAAGTGAAAACTATTAATGAACTGATGAAAATTTTTCTGTTTGTTCATCTTTTGATAGAAATGTTAGCGACTTTGAATATTCCATCCCTTAACAGTTATGTAGTACATATATATGAATCGAATTAGTATATAAGCTTAGTTTCGGAAGTCCACAAAGAAGAAGGAGATGTAACTTAAATTCATGCATCCACATGACCCATCACCTTCGTAATATCAGCCAGTAAATGACAGTTGTATTGTGCCTTTCAATCATATCCTTTGTGCAGTTGACATCAGTATCACAACATATAAACTTATTGATATATCCAGTGCTTTAATAAACACCAAGTTGGCAAAACATAAAATGAGAGGGAAATAAAATTTAAAGATAAAATGAACAAATTTTAACTAAAACAATTTTGTGATTTTTCATCATTATTACAATAGAGTTATTTTTTTAATTAAATATTTATTTTAAATTGTTATTGATGTTATTAAAAAGGCGATTTTCTATAATTTTAAAATACTACAATAATTTTTACTTGACAATATTTTTTTATTTAAGAGTTGTAACTTTATCACATTTGGTGTAGGTGTAATATACAAGATGATTTAGTTATAAAATGTGACTATTCGTAGAATTTTTTTCCATTGTTTGTTTTATTTATCATTTACTGAAACTTTGCAACAGATTTCAATTTGACATGACAACATTGCTACGTCCTGCAGGAATTCATTATAAGCATTCCTGTTTACTTCCATGGGATTCTACTTCTTTTTAGCTACATTTATAAAAAAATATCTTTATGTAAGATAAAACCTTATCAAACTTTTAGATGAAAATATTATGATATTTCTGATAATAAAAGAAATATCAAACATCTTGTGTTTTCCGTTATGTTTGGAAGGTCAGTAAAATTGAAATTCTTCTTTAAACAAAATGTCTGTGAACTGCCCATTACAATTTTTATACCAGGCTTCAAAACACACTTTGAGGTGTCTGTGTATGCAATTAGATGAGAATTGAAGGGGGGGCAATGGGGGAAATCAGCTCTTGAAGTTACACCCTTTTTTAATTAAAAAAATGCAAATAAATAATTTTCTGAGAGCATTTTAATGGAATAAACTGCACAGAAATCTATTTCAATGAAAGTTTACTTCATTCTGAACAAAACAAAAAAAAATTGAAGGTTCTATGTCAAACCTGTAAGTAGTTATAGCCTTTTATGTTGTCACATGTGCTATTCAAAATGGCGGCAAATCGGCCATCTTGGAAGATTTTTAAAAGCTCATAACTCTTAAACCATTTGATCAATTTCAATATGGTTGATATTTTTTGGAATCAGCATGAAAAGTTCTACAAGTACACCAAATTTTATCAAAATTGAAGATGGTGGGTGTCATTTTTAGAAAATTCTGGGTGATTTGACATGGAATGACCCAATATCTTTTTAAGTTTTGATTCGATTTTCATAAAATTTGAAAGGACTCGACAAAATTCGGCAATGATTATATATATTAAATTTCAAACCAATCTGTTGTGTAGTTTTTGCGCTGTTATATGTGGACGGACGGACATACAGATGGATAGACAGACGGATGTACAATTTGTTTTATTAATATTTTTGCCATTTTAGCTGACTAAAATTAATTAAATTACCACACCAGTTAAATAAAGTCTCATATGCAGATCAACATGCGTTAAATGAAGCAGAAATTTCAGAAACAATAAAGCAAAAAATAATTTTTTTGCTACATTTCTCTCTCTTTCAATGCGAATCACTGACGAGGGCAGTACGAAATCAAGGGAGTGGGGATAGGGGTCAGAGGTCAGATGTTTCTGAGTGGGTAATTCAATAATATGACAATTACACAAGCACTTATTATAATAAACAGCTATTTCCAGTCAAGCTCGTGCATTAATGAAAGAAAAATAATGAGTTTCCATTATTTTGGGAAGTTTGACTGAATTTTGATTTAAAACTTAAATCAACGGCGTGCCGAAAATATTCTCTCGCGTGCCAGCTACGGCACACATGCCATAGGTTCGCCGACCCTGATATATACATTCAATATGTGTATACATATTTTTTAAGAGATTGTAAAAGCCTAGAAAAAAATTTATTTTGCCCCTCCTGGAAAAAGATTTGCCTGTCCTGGATGCATCGTCTAGCTATGGGCCTGATTTTATTTAGTATCACTTTTCATAGCATATAAATAATCCGCATTTCCTTTTACTTAAATAGGATTCTTAATTATATTACAATTTAATCTGTCTTAATTATTCTGAATTTCTGCATTATTTGGCAGTTAAAAGTAAGGTTAAGGTTATTAAAAATATAATTAAAGGGTTTTTAAGTATTTGGTTCAGCCGAATATTTCGATATTCGGCAGACCTAATACTTCGATATTCAGCCAAACTGAATATTCAGTACATCCCTTGTTAATAATATGTAGAAGTTCAAGCTATTAAAATAACATGTCATTACTTAAGTAACTGATATAATTTTATGTGGGAAAATTTAATGATTTGTGATAAATAAAAGCAACTGAAGCTGGCTTATAGGCACACTTCTCTAGCCTGTTTTCTGTCAGCAAATCCTGATGATAAAAGATAGAGAAAATCTTATTCTTATATTCAATTTTATTTTGAAAGCAGATTACTTGGAAATGTTTTATTTCTTTTTTATGTTTAATGTTGAAAAGATATGCTTTTTGTAGTATTACATGCCTGTACAATAACTCTATATTGATGACATTAATAATAAAATGTGCTTATGTTAAAAATTTGTGTCTTCCTTTTTTTTAGGGTTTCATTCATCTCACGAAACCCTATTGCTCCCGCTCCGTTTTCTGTCTGTCACAGAGCCATTCTCGAAAACTATGCAACTTACAGAGTTGAAACTTAGTGTATAAATCAATATCAGCTGTGAAGAGCTGAAAGTATTAAAATTTGAAAAATTCGTATTATTTTAATAAATAGAGATAAAAAACCAAAATTCTAACAGCCTTTTAAATTTAAACATTTTTCATTATAGCAGATGCCAAAAATTAAAAATCCACGATGAAAATCTTTCCACAATAATTAATTTTCTATCAGACGATTTCCACATGAAAAAGGAAAATGAAATAAAAAGTTTCACCAATTGAAAAAAAGATAAATATGAAATAAAATTGATTGACGTCATAGTCGTAATAAAACGGAAAATGTCTAAGATTTCTCAATAATACAAGGAGTATGAGTATGAGTAAATAAACAAAGCAGATTAATGTCACGTCATTGCGTCATTAGAGAATTAAAAAGAAAATCTGAAGTCATATGGAAAGTTTAACTAATTTTTCAGATGTTTGAGAATAATACAAAGCGGGTATCAATATAATTAATAGAGAATGGTAAATATACGAGTTTGAGAAACATATTGAATCGTGATAAAAATCCGATTATGGAAATATTTGCATATTTTAACATTTTGAAGGTATACATCAATTTGTTTAATTTTGAAATTATTTTTTTAAATATTGCATTTAGTTTGTATGACGGATATTATTATGACAGAATATAATAGCGGGCTTGGCCCGCTATCTGGCTGGTTTAGATATTCGAAAAAATGAAAAAATAGACCGGTAAATTTTTACTTTATAAAAAACATGACTTTTTTTGTTGTTGTTGCTAAATGAAATTTGTTTGAATTTATTAAAGAAAAGGATAAAGTGTTTTGAAAGGAATATTAAACGAAACCCTTTGAGTGATCTTTGATAACACTTACCCACTTGTTTTTTGTTTTGTTTTTTCCTTTCTGTGTGTGTGTGTGAAATACTAATACATTTCTCTAAATGATAGCTTATGAACTTCATTTTTTACTTATAAAGAATTTTGAAAATTCATTTTAGGCCAGCCCCGCACCTCCTTCAAATAATAAAATATTTGGTATCAGCATTAATATGCAAGAGAAGGTAGAAGTGGAAAAATGTTTACTTCCTAAGTAAGTTAATTCTTTAACATTTTTGTTTTATAATATTTTACTATTAGACTGCTACAAATCTTGTTTGTTCTATCCTTTAAAAAAAAGTGAAATGAATGCTACTTGATTTAAAAGAAAACCCACCCTTGTACTTCATCAAATAAGTCACTAAAATAAAACTTTTCTTTCTTCCTGTTTCATCATGTAGGTAGTATAATTAAGAATAAAAATATAAAAGGGCGATTCCACCGTTACGTGTGTGACTTTTAGAGATAGTTTTTTTTTTCGCATATTGAGACAAGTTTGGAAGTGAGATTATTTAGATAACGTTTTATTTTTTTATTACTATTAAAGGACACATACAGAATCACTTTTGTAGTGACACCTTTAGTCTAAAGTAATAACAATTTTTATTTAAAAATAGTAAAGTAATAAAAATGATTTCACCCTAATAAAATTTTATTGGAATATTACTAACATCTTGAAGTAACTGTTGCATTCTATTAAAAATTGTATTGTTATGGTTGGATAATTTAAATTTTTTTTTTTTGCAATTTTTCAAAACTTTGGCCTCCTTGCGGCGGTAAAAGATAGTAACCATTTGGTGTAATATTTTGCGAATTTATTCCTTATTACTAATGGCAACTTTCACTCACTATTATGTTTTGATTATATAAATTTTGTTTTTTTCGACCCACCCTAATGACTATTGCTAAAATCGTGTAAATCCTGCAAAATGCAGCATAGCAGCACCCTCTGTTGGGAGATTTACACCAAAACCTAATCAACAACAACTTATATTAACATCTAACTGAATCTGAAGTTTTATGAAAATCCGTGGATTAGTTCTTGAAATATAGTTATGTTAATAATGAAAAAGGTAGCATAGCAGCACCACCTGTTGGGCTATTTACACCAAAACATAAGAAGGATCTATTTATGTCAAGGTCTAACAGAATAGGAAGTTTTATTAAATTTCGTGCATTCGTTTTTGAGATATAGCTATCATAAAAATCATGAAAAAAAGTTGTATAGCAGCGCCACCTGTTGGGATATCTACACCAAAAGGTAATCAGCGTCTATTTATGTCAAGGTTTAACTAAATCTGAAGTTTGATGAAAATAAGTGCATTAGTTCTTGAGGTAGAACTATTGCAGAAATCATGAAAAATGCAGCACCACCACCTGTAGGGCGATTTTCATCAAAAACTAATCAGCACCAATTTATATCAGAGACTAACTAAATATAAAGTTTTATTAAATTTCGTGCATTAGTTCTTGAGATAGCGTGCCCACAAAATTTTTGTCACATACAGACAGACAAAGTCACAGACTCACGGACAGACATTTTCTAAAAACTGTCAAATCGTGTTCAGAACCTTCTAAAATGTATAAATCCGTCGGAAATTTTCATGAATCCAATACTTTCTTCTTGTAAAGATAGAAGAAAGTAAAAAGTGTACAGTTTCATGCAATATGTGCATGAACATTTTATATACAATGAAATCAAAATTTACTTTAAAAAAAATTAAGGTAGTTCTAAAAATATTTTTTTCTTCCTACTCAACATGAAACTTTGACACATTCGGGAGTTCTCTCTTCTATAAATTTATATTAAGCATATGAGTTTAGTGATGTCTCCATATTAAAATATGAACAGACTTAAAAAAAATAATATCTAATTTTCACACTGTATGTATCTAGATCCTGAAAGTACCATAAATATAAATGCTTATGAAATTTCTATAATTAGTTCAGAAGATATTCAATATTTAAAATTCATCTAATTCTGGGAATAGTTTCAAAATAGAAATCCATTTTTGTAAGGTACATATTTAATACAAATGCTTTCTAACAGAAAAAACCACTGGTATTAAAAATTCTGAATTTATTTATTCCATCATATAATTGAAATTATACTAATACTATTCTCAATATTCTGTTTATAAGCGGGGCTAAATGACTGCAAAATCCCACCCAGGAGGTTAACTAAAATTCTTGTCTTTGGGTTGAAAACTTGAAAATAATGATTATTTACTCAAATTGGGGTTGTGTTGAAAACTGGATCATTAAATGAAATTAGCAGTGGATCACAAGATTTTTGTCAGATATCATGAAATTTGTTTTTTAAAGATAATTTTCAAGAACTACTTATTTAGGTACTTTAATAAATATTTAGAACTATTGAGAATTTAAGTTAAAAAAAAAAGTAATTTGAAATGATTGACAAGGAATACAATTATTTCTCAAACTTCATCAACAGCGTTGTAATCATACAATTACAACAGTTACTAATAAATTAAATTTGTGTAATTTGAAATTATATTAATTTACTACTGTTTGAATATTTATATCTAAAAAATGTTTTTTCTTCAAACTTTCTTTCATAAGGGTATATATGCTTTTTAAAATTTTATTTAATAAATGCAGTGTGTTTATTTTTTTTTTCCCTATTTTATAGATTTATTGTTATGTCAACCAATTTCTTAAAGCAGTATCTGAAAAGAGAGGGCTTATTTCGCATAGCTGGATCTGTTAAACGGCAAAAATTGTTGAGAGTATGCTATTTTTTAGTTTTATTTATTTATTTAAATTAAACATTGTCAAATTTTCAAATTCTTTTAAAATGTTGACTGCCATGTGAGTCATGAGTAGCTCACAACATTACTACTTTTTGAGTATGATAAATCATTGATGCACAAGCATAGTTAAACGTTTTTAACAATCTATTGTGTACAACCAGCCAATCTCTGTGATTATGCAGTTACTTTCATGTTTGCCTTTCCATGATTTTCATAGTTAGTCACCAACTGGTAGGCCGTGAGAAATTTTTAATGCTCTACAGAAAAATCTAGACATTTGCATTTTTTGTTTCCTTAATAATAAAACAAAAATAATCTAAAAATTTTAATATTTATGAAGCTTTAAATGTTTAGTTTTGAAATTTTAAATTATATATAGAAACATTGATAATTATGTTAATAGCTGTACTTGTGTTACTTGTTATTTCCGAAACAGCTTATTTTCATTTTTTTTAGATCTCTATAAAAAATTAATACCCATTGTTAAGTGAAAACAACGACAATTTTGATTCAATTTTCAACATCATATTTATGCAAAATAACATTTTCATCTGTCATGGCAATTAAAATTTTTGTACCCACCAGTAGAAAAATATTGACCCCCCCCCCCCCTCCTCTCTAGTGTCAGTTTTTCCCCACATTTTAAATTTAATCATTGATTCTCCAAAAGCACAAAAGTTTTTTATGAACTAAATGAAAAATAATAACAACAAGAATTGATGAGAATTAATTACATAGTATAGAATAGTACATAATTTAGAAAGATGGCATAAACTAAGTTTTCTAATGAAACTTACCAAAATTATATAATTCTGAAAAAAAAAAATACAGTAAAAGCTTTACTAATTAGCATGTGCAGAAAATGCTAATTGTTGAATGCTTCAAATGTCTGGATAGTTTGAGTGCTGCAAAATCTATCACTGAAAAAGGGTGTAGGGGTTGATGTAATAGTGAAACAGAAAAACAACTTTTTTGCTTATTTCCATGTCAGTCAAAGAATTCTGCTTTTATTGTTTTATTTTAAAATTTGCATTTGATAAACTTATTTTTGTATGTTTTATACATATAATTTCTAAGCTTATTTGATAATGTTCCCAATATCTATGATGACATATCTCATAATTATTTTAATTTTACATTGTGACTAATATTAGCAACATGCTGCTCTTGATAAAAATTATAGGCAAGTTATTACCATAAAAATAAGATTATTTATATACATAAGCCGGCTTACATAACTCTGTGTGCATATAAAATAATTACCAACAATACTTACCAAAACTAATTATGTTTGCGAGAAAACTCAAGTGTTATTATGTAATATGCATCGCTAAAATCTTTCACACTCATATTTACACAATCGTAATCAGCATCCTACTGAGGGTTGGAAAAGTTTATTTTGTGCCAAGAATCTACAATAACTTACCCATCTGAATTGTTTTTATTTCTATACTTCCACAAAAGGCAGTTTCTAAACCAGGGCACAAAATTTCCACTCGCCATTGGCGAGCAAATATTTAAGGTAGGCGAGTAAGTTTCGTCTTTTGAAATGTTGTGCTTCAAATCAAACTGTATACGCTCAGAATATCGTGGCCTCAATCTAGTGACACGCAGAAGTGCTTTAAAATCAAGCGGCGGCATTTATATTCCAAAAGAAGAAAAAAATGCAGCATCACCCACTTCCATTTCTCTCCTACGGAAAAACGAACTTCCCCCGCTTTCGCACCGCTCAAGCACCAAGGCTGCTTTTTTCGCTTCCGAGGCCAAATCTGATCGCTCTTCACTCCTGCGCGAAGTGAATCAGGTTTCACCACCTAAGCTCAGCTGTTTGAAACACTGTAAAAATTATTCGCTTTCTCCCAAATTTTTAACATTTAAAAAATTGTTCATATTTTTCATGAATGTAAAATATTTTGGATTTAACAGACAGCTTCTTCTAACAATGGTCAATTTCAATTCAGTTTTTCAGAAATAGTTCATTTTCTGGACAGGTGTGGTGGCCGACATTACTGTCTGAATGAATGTAAGATAGTGGCAAGCAAAAATTTTATTCTGGCTAGTACCTATTCAACTGAAATTTCGTGTCCTGGTCTAAACTGAAAATTTTTTACACAAAGGATTCTGGGGCCCCATAGGCCAAGACAGCACAAAAGATTTCACTGGCTAAAAAAAAGTTTCCAAACAAAAAATGGACACTTAAGAAGTTTTTTTCTTAGTTATTTTCCCCCTTTCTATAAGAAGCCAATTCCTACAATGAAGAAGGCGTTCAACCTTTTACATCAAACTGACTAAATTTCTAGTGGCCGTGTAATTAGAATTCTATCTGTCAGATCCCTCCATACAAATTTCTCTGAGAAACTGGGGAACAAACATTCTTTCAAAACACCTTGATAGACAACCCAGCATTAGACACTTGTATCAAAATGCATTGTTTGTATCTTATTGCCTTGCCCAATATAACCTAAAATTTTTATCTCTCTATTCCTATTGACTTACTGTGCGAAACTCCCATAAGCTTGGTAAGCATCTTCTTGTTCCATAACGAAATGTTGTACAGTTTTCAGTGCTGCGTAGATTTATTTAATGACACTAAACTTTTCTGATTTGTGTCTATTTATTCATCCTCGTCTGACATTTTGATGTTGTCGCCTTTTTCCAGCTAATGCAGCAATTATTTCCTCGTCTGTCGTCACATCCGAAATCAGCATATCTTTATCTATGCAAATGTACTCAGAAAAACAATATCTGCGAAAAAATTTCCCGTTTTTCGTCCACATATTTTTCGAAAGCCTTTGCTTTCTCTTGCAAAACTGCACCAGTTAAAATGATGTTCTGGCTTGTATCTTTTATCCACAGCAAGAGAGCAATTTCAATTTATTCATTCTTTCCTGTACACATTAGTTTTCTTACTGCTTACTAACAGCATAAGCCACTTCAATCTTTTCATGGTTCTTTAAAATCGTAGAGAGTGTGCTATTGGGCAAAATATTCCCATAATATTTGCAAAATATTATTGCAATATTTGCAAAATATTCCCATATTTTGATCCAATTTTTGATTTTTCCAGCATTGTATCGCTGACTTTGCTTAAAATATTTTGCTTGGTTTCTGAAGATAAGCTTGCTGTTTTCGACACTTCTTTCATGGAATTCTACAGAGCAACTGTAAAAACAGTTTCAAATATGTAAGTCAGGTAGTGAAGTAAGGTTTATCACTTCTTTCATCCGAAAGTTAGGGATTTCGGAAACCGAGTTTATGGTTTATGTCGCTGTCAATATACAGTCAAACGAGTAATGGAACAATCACTTTCAAAAAAGAAATTCACTCAAACTTTCATTGTAACCGATATGTAGCTCATGTGGTTAGTGTGGGAAAACTTCCACGTATCAAGGGCCAAAGAAAAGCAGAGATTAATCAGGAATTCGATATTTTACCATTTTCTGAAATCCTTTTTCACTTTAGGTCTTTTTCAAACCTTAAGTTTGAAATATCAGAAACTTTGTGTAAGGAATCATGTTTGGACTGTGGAGCAAAAAAAAAAAAAATCGCCTTAAGCGGGAGCGGGATTTTCCAAAATTCTATTTCGTGTTAAACGAATTATTTAACATTGATTTTCAGCCTTATCTGACAGGACGTCAGTATTATTTCGCGTTAAGCGATTTCATGTTAATGAGGTTTGACTGTATTAAGAAGTTTTTGCCTTTATTTAAAAATATATTCCCCAGCTGTTCTAGTAAGTACAAAAAGTAAGGAATATTCATTTTTATTTTAATTAGTTTTATTGATTTTTTAATTTATTATATTATTAATTTAATTTCATTCTTTTTTATTATTATTCGATTAGAATTCTTATTTCCTCAATATATTGCAATCTATTTTGTATTTATTTCATGATTGGTTTTCAATGTTCAAACTCTTTACTTTATTAGCAGTTCTAATTTTTGTTTATTTTTTAACCCTTTTTGAAATAAGAATGAAATTGTTGCTTAAAACCAATATGTTCCTTGCATTTCTATTTATTTATATTAACAGGAACTAAAAACTCAGTGTGGGATAACAGATTCCCCATGATAAATTATGAAATCCCCTTCTTGAAAAATATCAGGGCAGAAGACTCTTGCCCACGGAATTCAGCATCTCTATTAATCTAAAAAATTATGAAACTCATAAAAGAAGTTTTAACAGTTTTTAAAAAAAATCATAAGTTTTGGCAATTAGATTATGAAAAAGTCACAAGTTTTGGCAACTGGCGTGAAGGCCTTACACTGTTCAATCCTTCTCCATCCAACAACTTGAATATCATTATTTGTGTTTAACTTAATTTACAAAATCTAAGATGCAAGAGGAAATAAAATTGCTCTACAAATCTTACATTCGTAAATGAATCCTTGAATTCATCACTGAAATGATTGAATCGGTTGTGTCAACAGAAATACTATTACTTTAAAATAACCTTATCCAATTAATCATTTAAGTAGTTTAATAAACAAAGAATTAATACATTTTTTTTTTCTTATTCACTAACTGAAGATTAATAAACAATTAAATTATACTTAATAAGAAGTTAAATTTTATTAGCAATTAAAGATAATTAAATTAAGACTCCCATTTAATTAATTGAAATAATTATAATTCCAGAATTAACATTATATTAAAATATACCAAATTTGCTTTGTTTTCTAGCCCAATTTTCCTATCTACAGTAATATCCCAACGTGTGTGGTCTGTAAATCATTTGTAATTTTAAAAAACATTTCTCTATTCCATAAAATTTCCATAAACTTAAAATTTTAATCCTTCACATCATAATCTTCATTAATCATAAAGTTAAATTTTCTCTCTCATCTGATATTCAAAAACTATGAAATGAGACAATTTTAGTTCTAGGAAATACAAACTTAAAAGTCAATAATTTTAATAAAGTAAATTAAACAAAACTTCAAACCAAAATTATAATTAAGCCAAATAAACGATTTAATATCTAAACAAACTTCAGTGGTTTCATTTCACTTGGTAAACTTAAATCTGAAATAAATTTTTCTATTTCTTTATTTAATTCAATCTGAAAAATAAGTTTATCATCTCCAATTCATTGAACATGATGGAGCTAGTTAATTTCAAAAGTGAAATTATCAAAAGCAAAATATAAGATCCACATTAAATACCTAAACATCAAAACACATTATTTAAATACCACTTCTCCAAATTCCTTAACTTACTTAAAACACTATTTGTCAACTTTAATTAATTATCACAAACCAGCCAGTTCCATCATGACACTATTTCCCTGAAATCAAATTACCATAGTTGTACAAATAAAATAGCACTGCAGAATACAAGAAAATGCATTAACAGGAAACAAAAATTTTATTGTACAGATTATTGTTACAAATAAAAATATTCTTTTTATCTCATAATTAATTTGACATCTAGGATCGTCAACATCAGTTAATCAGTAAATTTGATCAGTAAGTTATGGTTTTCTGTACATACAAAAATGATAGTTAACTATTTAATATTCATGTTATTTGCCCTTGATTAGAATACATGAAACCAAATTTGGATGAAGAAATGATAATCTATATATATATTTCTCTTACGTGGCGTGGAAATTAGGCTGAATTTCTAGATTATCGTTTGGCAACAATCGTAGTTTCCAGCTCCAATATGGTGGTCATTGTCTCACCTTGGCATGAGCAGTGAAACTTAAACTATCAATTATTTAAAATAAAGTAACATGTATACAATCAAAAGCCGTTTAAGATGATTTCTCATTTTAATTATGAGTAATATCGTTAATTCTCAACTCATATTTAGAATTTATTTACGAATTTCATTCACATAAAACCGGAGGGAATAAAAATATCAACTGTCTAGAGTGTACCTGCTGCCATCTGTTGCTGTCTTGATGAAATAAAATATCACATAGTTTTTTTTTTTTTTTTTTTTAATGAATTTAAGCCGTGTTGTACAATGTTATAGGAACAATGAGTTTTAAATTAATTGTTTTTCCAAGATCCTTTTTTCATAGTATTTAAATGATTTATGCCCATTAGTAGCACCAATATAAATGCATTTTTAATTACTGTATATACTCGTGTAAATGTCATCAATTTTACTTTCACATGTAATTTCCTCCATTTTGTTATTTTCTGACTGGCATCTGGCATCCCTCTAAATAATAACTCAAACATACATATTTATATAACCATTAAATAAACATTACAACCACCAACAAAAACTGAAATTATGAATAAAATTAAAATAACTAATTGACAACAAAACAGATCCTCCCAACAAACTCAACATAGATACCAAAAACATAGTATTAAAGCAGAAATTGAATAATGGAAATTTGTGGAATTTTAGACAAAATCTTCAGGCCCCAAATGCCTAAATTTCAATTTAAAAAATGTGTGGTTTCATCTTCATATTAGGCATAAAATAGCTAAAGAATATGAATTTGGGACAACCACACCCTAAATGTAGAGAAATACACACTGAAACAACAATTAAGTTCAAAATAAAACGTGATTAAAAAGGATTGAGGGGGGGGGGGGAAATAAAAACATGAAATTACCCCATTTGAAAGCAAGATCTAAATTTGAGTCAGCATATATTACAAGAATTGGAGTTTTAAGCATATGTTGCCCCCCCCCCCCCCTCCAAAAAAAAAGAAAAAAAAGTTTTTTAAAAATTGATGGACCATGGATCAAGGAACAACATGTAATGCATAGCCAAGCACATACCTCAATATATAAAACCAGCACCCTCTATAGAAAAATAAAAATTGAACTCCACCATAAATTCAAAAGAATAAATCAATGAGGTGCTACCATCAATAGGAAATATATACAATTATATAATAATTTATTACATTATTGGATGATGTTTTAAAACAAATACTGTCTTAAGCCAGATAATTGAACAAAATTATGTTAATAAATTGATTGTATTAGAATAATGAATAAAAAATGTATTAAATATATATATATATATATATAATTATAATATCTATGAATTTCAAAAAACATATCAAGTTCTATTCTACTTAAATCTCCAAAGAGATAATCAATGATACTGTGTATACAGAATACCACATAGCTAATAATTAACATGTGCAAACATAATATTACCATAGCTGATGCTTCAATGGTAATTGGCCAAATTTTACTCATACCAAAAGAATATTAAAAAAAGAAAAGTAAACACAAATGGATTAACAAATTAAATATGAACCATACACAATGGAAAATTGGACCACATGAGAATTAAATATGAATTGGACATGGAAAAACACATGCACATGTACTCATCAGCCTGGATGCACCCACATGTGTTTTAAATAATAATTCAGTGTTTCATAATTCTACTGGCATAATGCTAAGATCAGTAGAATCATCCAGGTACACTGAATTATTACCAGACAACAATTGGAAATATTAAAATTTGGAAATATTTAAATAGGAAATAAAAAACCATTAAGAAAATACAATATATTTCACTCACATCGATTATCCAAAAAACTGTAATTAACACCTCACTAAATTACCACGAGATAACAGTTTTGAAATAATAAAATTGGAAATATGAACGCGTAAAGTGTAGATAAAATATTTTACTCACAATAATTATACAGAATCCTTAAAATGTCACAACGTCTACATAATATTCACATCCACATGGCAATGCATCATACATGTTAACTAAGTCGAGTTGAGAGAAATGATTTGTAAGACAAGTTGAGAGCACACTTTTTTTAAATCACAACCCCATAAATGACACCCAATCACAAAATGATTCAAAAACACTCAAAATAATTCTGGTTTTAATACACTTATAACAAATATATATCCGTGAATATATATTACTCCATCCAATTTTAATTCCTGAAAGTAAAATTAATATACAATCAATAGCTCCCTCTATAGTTAAATTAAATATAATATTAACAATATTATCTACAACTACCTGAAAGGTAAAGTGTCGCCATCTTTTGGTATTATAATAGTTCATAATTAATATTTAGTTAAATATCCACTTTATTAGTTACATACTCACTTCATTAGATTTATTTATATAAATAAACTTTAAAAAACAATACTAACTTGTAGTTTTACTTAAAATTCAAATAAAATATAATACTACTATATGAATAAATCTACACAGAATTAATTCAACTTGCAGATATTCTTAACAAGAATATATTATGTAAAAGAGATATTATTTTAATTCAAATTATTTTTGCTGCCAGCTGTGTTAATCCACTGATATTATAGACATTTATTAAATAATTAATGTTTTATTTTTACTACTACTTAAATATATATTAGACTTGTTTTTAAATATTTAATGTTTAATTTATACTACATTGTAAATATATTTTATATTTATAGATTAATTTAAATATCTAATTAAATAATTCATAAACAATTCAAAATATCTCAAAATTTATAATGTTGATAATTAATAGTATTACTACTGTTTTTCAATCAAATTAATGCAATGCAGTAATTAAAATACTTGTTAATTTTAATTATTCATAGACAAAAATAAAAACTATATATATTTATTTTTATATATATTGCAAATAGATATATATATATGAGTTATAATCACCAATGTTATCATTGTATAATTTAATTTGTTATTGTATAAGTTAATTTATAAATGTATGAAAACTGCACATCATTAATACCTTAAACAGAGGTGATCGGCAACGCACAATCACAACTATACAAAGTATAAATAATGTTCAATCAAATATTAAATTTCCTAATATGTTATAATTGTAATTATGTATGTTATATTTGTAATTTTCTACATAAAGTGTATATAATGTTCAAACAAATATTAAATATTAAATTTCCTAATATGTTATAATTGTAATAATGTATGTTATAATTATTATTTTCTATATCTTTTGTTATATGTTATCGCACACTAAAACAATAATTTATTACATACCATGTTTATATTTAAATTATATAATAAATGTTATTTAAAAGAGTTGATGATTGAATTTATCATAAAAATAGGATATCCATATATTTTTGCTTGATCTCGAATATATCTAATATTTTTGTTTTTATTTATATCTGAGCATAAGTATTTTATACGATGTAGATAATTGATAATTATATTTTTATAAACAGATTTATGTAAACATGAAGCATAATTGGTAAAAATATTTACTTTAAATGGGAAATCAAATCTCTTATCATAAATATCAAAAATTAATTTATAATTATTAGTAATATTAATTTTTAAGTCAAGAAAGTTTATATTATTATTAATTAAATCATTTTCGCTTAATTTAAGCTGAGTAGGATAAAAATTGAGTGGTGATGTGCAATTTTTTTCATTGAAATAAAATATGATAATGTCATCAATATAGCGATAAAATACATAATCATTGTTCGGACTTATATTTCTTTCATAATAATATAAGTAAAGGTCAGAGAGAATACTAGATGCGGTTCCGCCCTGCGGAATTCCCTGGCATTGTTTATAGATAATATTGTCATATATAATGTAATTATTATGCAATGTAAAATTTAGTAAAGTTTTAAAAAAATTTACTGAAATATGTTCTTTTAATTTTAATTGAGATTTAAATTCTTTAAATAATATACACATTGTTTTATGTAAGTCTTTTATATCAATGTTATTAAATAAATCATTAAAATCCAATGTTTTTATGAATTTTACCGGATTGATATTATGTATTTTATTAATGAGTTGAAAACTATTTTTTAGGCAATGTTGGTTATTATGTTTTAGCGTTATATCATATATCTGCTTTAAAATATTAAGTAGTAAATTGCTTGCATTTTTATTATATGTGTTACAACCGATGGTAACAGTGCGAAATTTAATAGGATTTTTATGAAATTTTGGAATTATAACAAGATAAGGATAATTAAAATTATTACATTTGATTTTTAGTAATTTGTGATAATTTAATAATTTTCTGTTATTTATTTCAATATTTAATTTAGTTTTATTAAAAATATTACTTGTGTTGATTGCATTGTGAATTAACACTTTATAGTATTCTTTACAAATGATAGCATAATTATTTGGAGATTTATCTACATAAGTAATTATAAATTTGTTTTGTAATTCTGATATATGTTTATTTATGTTTTTAAAAGCTGCATGTGTAATATGATGATAATTTTTTATAATTTCATTTTTTAATTTATCAATTACAGAAAATCTCCATTCACTGAAATATTCGATTGGTTTATTGTCATCAACAGCAATTTTATATATAAACAAATCAATATCTTGAATAAACTGCAATATTATGGATTTGATATTACACTTATATGGAAGACGAAATTTTGTGCCATTATGCATTAAGTTTTGTAAAATAGGTTGTTCTACAATATTAAGATCACCAGTAATGATATGACCATGTGTTGTATTTATATACTTTTGATATATTGGGTCATTACAATAACATGGGTAATTCTTTGAAGAGACCAAATTTTTTGCAAAAGAATTGTAATTAAAAATTTTACGTCCAAGTGTGCGATTATATTTATATGTCTTGTGAATGGTAAAATTTTTTATTGGAAAATTATTATTAATGTTGTTTATTATATTGTGTAAATTTATATTATTAAATACATGATTGGAAAAATTTATAATTAATTGTGTATTATTAGTTTTATATTTAGGTTTATTAGAAAGACTTGTATTTAATAGGTTTGCTCTATAATGTAGAATATCATAAAAGATATCACAAAAATGTGGAGAATATTGATTCTTTTTAAATACCTTGAAATATTGGTTTATATATTTCTTTTTTATACTAAAAACATGTTTTCTTATAGCAAGCCAACAATAATCATTACAAAATTGTGCCTCAAGATTATCAAGCTCCTGTTGAATCACAATATCATCAGTGAATTTTTTGTTATTATGTTTACCTCTACCAGATCTAGAAGTTTTTTTTAAGTTTGAAAAATTTAATCCGGAATAAAGATTTTTATAATTTTCATATTTAGTTAAATCTGAAAATACAGAATGTGATTTTTTGTATACTAATTGATTTAATCCATAAGGATATGTAGTATTAAAATGTCTTATATATTTAGATTCTAGAAAAAGTCGTTCAGTAAAGTTTTTTTGTATTTTAAGTATTTTAATAGTAATATTTTTAAAATCATGATTTTTGAAATGAGTATATTCAATATTATGAGTTGTTTGAAATTTAGAATTTTTATATTTATCAATATGAGAACGATGTAAATTTAGCCGCTTATGTAATTTTTGACAAGACTGTCCAATATATTCCATGTTACACGAATTGCATTTCAATGAATAGATTACATTGTATGCTTTGCAAAATTTTACCAAATTAAGATTGTTATTATTTGAAATCTGTGACTTATCAGCTAATGGACATGTAAGACAACGCTTAGATTCACATACTCGAAAACATAGTACAGGCTTGGGACAATAGAATAGGTTATCTGATAACGATCCAGGAAGATCCCTAATAATCTTCCTGTACCGAGCATTAGTCCTGGATCCACCAAGGCCTAAATTGCCAGTATCTAACATTTTACTAATAACTGCCATATTTGTTTGATAGCAATAAAAATTGCAAGAAATATATATATATATATATATATATATATATATATATATATATATATATATATATATATATATATATATATATATATATTAGTGTAAAGTTTGCTTGTAAAGAGGTTTTGTTTATCAAAATGGAGAAGTAGCTGTGGTAAATACTAAGTAAAATTGTTTTAAAATTAAAATTTTTAATACCTTTACCAGCCGAATATTCGGTATTCGGCCTAACAGTTACTATCCAGTTAGCCGAATATTCAGTATTCGGTATTCAGCCAAAATCACTATTTGGTGCATCCCTAGTACTATTTATTTTTTTATAATCATTGTTGAGCATCATAAAATGCAGTATTTTATTTTTGTGGCAACACTAATTTGAGGAAAACCTTTCATTTTATGTATCATGAAAACAATACCAAATTAATTTTTAATTAACAGCAATTTTTAATTTTAAAAAAAAAACATGTTTGATGAAATGTGAGTGTACTATGTCAGAAGCTGCTTCAAAATCCTCTTGAATGATACCTCACTTGTTGTTGTGCATTTTGCAAATTCATAGAAAAAGTGATGTTGACTACGGAAATAATATATATGATAATACATTTGTGTAGTACAATTAAACTTGCTAAGACAAAATCACAATGAACCAAAGAAAAAATTCAGTTTTAGACAAGTTTCTGTTCAAGATACACAATCTATCATATTGTATTCTTTTCGCTAGGACCATGAAAATTTTCCACTTAAAACAGGGTTTAATTATTGACAAGTTTTATTTACTGTGCTTAAAAAATATTAAACATGAGCAGAGAAAGACCGCACAAAATTAGCTTTGAGCTCAAATATCATGACCCATGACTAAAATGACCCACTAATAAAATTTTCTGGAACATGTGACCAAGCCTAATTGTCTTCTCGTGCCCAAAACATAAAATTTAGTCAAAATAGTCTGAGTTATTTTAGATAAAATTAGCTTGACTCACAGTGACCCAAAAATGACCCACTAATCTGATTTTCTCGAGCATGTGACCTAGCCCAATGATTTTCTCATGCCCAAAAACCGTAAAATACAAAATTTATTTCAAATCGTCTGAGCCGTTTTTAAGATAATAATACCTTGACCCACACTGACCCATGACCAAAATGACCCACTAATCGAAATTTCTCGAGCATGTGACCTAGCCCAATACAATAGTCTTCTCGTTCCCTAAAACTGTAGGATACTATATTTAGTTCAAATCGTCTGAGCGATTTTTAAGATAAAAATTGCTTGAACCATAATGACCCATGACCAAAATGTCCCACTAATTGAAATTTCTCGAACATGTGACCTAGCCGAATAGTCTTCTCATGCCGGAAAACCATAGAATGCAAAATTTAATCTAAATAGTCTGAGCCATTTTTTAGATAAAATTAGCTTGACCCACAGTGACTCAAAACTGACCCACTAATTGAATTTTCTCGGACATGTGACCTAGCCCAATGATTTTCTCATGCCCAAAACTCATAGAATGCAAAATTTAATCAAAATCGTTTGGGTCATTTTTTAGATAAAATTAACTTGACCCAAAAATGACCCACTAATCGAAAGTTCTTGAACATGTGCCCCAGCCTAATAAGTCTTCTCGTGCCAGAAAATGGTAGCATACAAAATTTAGTCAAAATTGTTTGAACCGTTTTTTAGATACAATTAGATTCACCCTGACCCATGATGACCCAAAATGACCCACTAATCGAATTTTCTCAAACATGTGAAGACTGTCATAAATGTGACCTAGCCCAATGATTTTCTGGTGCCCCAAAACAGTAGGATACAAAGTTTCGTAAAAATCATTAGAGCTGTTTTTAAGATAAAATTTGCACATATAACCACACCAGGGGTGATTGTGTTCAGGTTATATACCTGAATTCAGGTATTTTTTCCATTTTCAGTTCAGAAATTCTGGTTTTTCTGATAATTAAATTCATAAAAATAAGACTAAAATATCAATTTCATATCATTGCTAAACATAATTAAAATTCATATTTTTTATAATTAACCTCCCTGTAATAAATTATATGTTCACCCCCCTCCCCCCTCTCTCCATACGGAAACATTTTCTCGCTAAAATTTCAGGTATTTTTTCATGAACCCACAATCACTCCTGCCACACACACACCTACAAAAGATTTGCTCGTATTAGAATATATGATTTTCTTAGCCTTCCCAATGATTGATTTTTTTAGCCCTCCCAAATAGCAGACTGATTCTAATCTGTAGTCACCAAGTGTCTGTTCTTTGGGGATTTTACTGTACTGCATTTAAGCATAACTTATTGCCTCAAAGTTACTATTATACTGTAAATCTGTCATACATAAAATATTTTTTATGCACTTTTCCAGCTCGAACTTGAGAATGGTAAAACACTTGAAAGAGCTGAGCCTCATGATGTAGCTAGTCTTATGAAACAGTGGCTGAGAGAATTGCCCGAGCGATTGATTCCTGCTTATTTGACTGATTTATTCATAAGGTACATTATTAATCCAAATATATTTTTCAGTATATGTAAAATAAACAATTGTTCAGTTTATTTCTTATAATTGTAAATTATTGATTTTAAAACATTTTAATTTTGAAATTGACAAATATATGAACTGATAAAATCTAGTATACCTTGTTAGAAGGCGGCTGCTTTTGTTGTTTTACTTGTGAATCTTTTGTACATTCAATTTAGTTTCTGATTTAGTTGTACAGTTTTAGGTACCAACAGGGTTACAACAGGGTTCATACAATGCTTGAAAGTCCTTGAATTTTTAAGAGAGAAAAAAGGTCCTTGAAAGTGCTTGAATTTGTTTATATTTTAATGAAGGTGCTTAATTTTCATTATTTTTTTTTATAGGTGCTTAATTTTTCTTATTCAGATATTCAAAATAAAATATAATTGCAAGCTTAAAAAAAAGGGGGGGGGGCGAAAATATTTGTTTTGAGAACGTTTTCTTTTCAGGGGTTCAGAGTACGAGCATTTGTTGCTTCTCCCTTCTCTCTATAGGATTAAGTTAGCAAAAGAAAAATTAAAAGAAGGGTAACTTGTTGCTACTACCGACAGCAAGATTGGAAATTTTGTTCTTTTCTTCCTTTGTATGTTCTGTTTCTTCAGTATTGCTACACCTATTGCAACGCTAAAACTCGGTCAGTTGACGCATGCACACATGCATGTACGCCGGTTTTCACAACAAGTTGTTTTCATCTGTAGTGCATTCTGCAGATCTGTAGTAGTAATTATTCGTTGAGATCAATGCTATAACAATGCCTAGAACGTGCAATTTCAGTGACTTGTGGCTAGAACGAGAAGAACACAAATGTTGGTTAGGAGCAGTACCGAATAGTGCATACCAGTTCTGATGCAAGTTATGCTGTGTTACCCGGCAATTGAAGAATTTGGGAGAATCTGCATTAACAAGTCATATGAGAGGGAAGTGTTTTCCATAACAATAAATATATAATTCTGATACCTATTGTAAAATGTGAGGAAGATTGGAGGCGATGTGATAGCAATGTTATTCACGTATCGGGAATCATGGGTACCAGCAAACAGGAGCAAGGAAAGGTCGTCGCCCTTGTTAATTGTTTTAATTGAATAATTTAAATTATTTGGATTTACTTTAATTTTAGTTTTAAGAAAAATAATGAAATTTTCATTTTTGTTGCGTGACTTTGTTTGATTAATCAAATACTTATTTGTTAATAACACAATGATTGAACTCCCACCAAAAAGAAAGAAAAATTGTCCCATTCCTAAATTTAGTTCTGACAATATTCGCATAGTGAATTGATTTATTAATTAGTGTTGTTTTTATTGCATACTAGTTGACCCGCCCAGCGTTGCCTGGGCCCCAATCAAATTTGTATGATATTATATTTTAAAACAAAAATCTTTCAAAACGAATCAGGAGCTCTACTGACTTTGGCTGCTTATTTCCGTGTGTTCTGCCCGATGTTGCCGGGGCCCCGATCGAATTTTTATTTTTATACGAAAATATTTCAAAACAAACCTGTGATCGGTGGCTCCACTACTTTCGACAGCGTATAAGTTGTTGGGCGATTTTCACCAAAAACTAATCAGCACCAATTTGTATCAGGAACTAACTGAATATAAAGTTTTATTAAATTTAGTGCATTAGTTCTTGCGATGGAATGCCCACAAAATTTTTGTCACATACAGATATACAGTCACAGACTCACAGACAGACACTTTCTAAAAACAGTCAAATTGTGTTCAGGATGTTCTAAAACATATAAATTCGTCGGAAATTTTCATGAATCCAATACTTTCTTCTTGTAAAGATAGAAGAAAGTAAATTACATAGTAATAGTGTGAATTTTCTATTATGATGCACATCGACATTGAATGTTTTAATTTTCTATGAGCTCAGCACAAAAAGTTACTGGCTACTTCAAAGATGCAAAAATCTGTTTTTGACTGTGGAAAAGTACTTATTTTATTGCAACAGCCCTCTGAGGAGTTAGAAGCTTCTGCATCTTTACCATTGTATGCGGCTTCAACCTCAGAAATGTCTGTTCCTTCAACCTCACAAGCGTCTGTGCTATTATCATCACAAGCTCCTGCCTTATCATCTAAACCTAAATCTATAAGTGATTTTATGGCTGGCAAAGAAGTTTTAACAGCTGAGGTTTTGTGGGCATTAAAATGTGTGACTTCAAATTGCTCCTACAATTCTTGCTCAGAAGTAGGCGATGTACTGAAAATTATGTTCACAGATAGCAATATAGCTAAACAATTTACATTATCACCAGCAAAATGTACTTATGTTGTTTTGGCATTGCACCACATTTTAAAGATCTCTTAATCAAATTAGTGGACAAAGGTCATTTCACTGTATTTGATGAAACGCTGAAGAAATCAACACAGTCCAAGCAAATGGATTTATTAGTCCGATTTTGGCATCCAAGCTTAAACCAGGTATGTACTAGGTACATAAATTCAGCTTTTGGGGTCATTTAACAGCAAATGACTTGCTTAATGGCATAAAAACTGCACTTAGTAATTTTAATTTGGGAAATATTGTGCAGTTATCCATGGATGGACCAGCTGTAAACTGAAAGTTATATGAAAATCTCCAAAAAAGTATGATCATGGTATACTAAATATAGTTACCTGCGGCTTGCATGTGTTACATAATGCATTTAAAGCTAATAGAGCTTCTTCAAATTGGCAAATGAATGTATTTTTGATTAATTTGCGTAGGCTATTCAAGTACTCTCCAGCAAGGCTTCAAGATTATTATGAAGTATCATCAACTGGCAAGACTGCCTTGAAGTTCTGCAGACATAGATGGCTTGACAACCTACCAGCTATAAATAGAGCCATTGAAATCTTGGAAGATTTAAAATCATTCATCTCTTGTTTCGAAAAAAAAAAAAAAAATTCCCAATCGCACATATGACTCCATAAAATCTTTTTTAAAAGATGAATTGTTAATTGTTAAGTTGCATTTTCTCTCATCAGTTGCATCTTTGGTGCAGCCTTTCATGATGAAATATCAAACTAAAAAACCTGTGCTGCCATTTTTTGCCGCTGATTTAACAAAGTTAATTCGGTCATGCTTACTAAATTACAAAATTCTTAAGGATGGTGAAATAAAAAATGTAACAGTTTCAAAATTTTCTCAGTTTGAATTCAAAACTGATATGTTGAATTCCATTGCTAAAATAGAAACTATTCACTGGGGTAAAATTGCTCAAAAATCTAACAGAGCAGAAATCTGTGAAAGAAAGAGTGACGTTATTGCTCTGAAGCAAGAAATAAGGGACTTCATTTGTGCAATAATGAAAAAAATCATCAAAAAAAGCCCAATAAATTATAGTATTGTACGCAATTCATCTTGTTTGAATCCTGGTAAAATGGTACGGAACAAAGAAAACTGCATTTCACTAATGAAATCCATCATAAGTGCCTTCCAAGAAAATGGTTTGATCCCAGAAGATGACTGTGGAACCACTCTTCTGGATTATCAAGATTTCCTTGAAACAACAAACTTATCAGTTTTCATGAGCTTTAATGAATAGACAGATAAATTAGATGATTTTCTTATGATCATATGTGTGTTAAAGGACACGTTAAAGCCTTCCATGTGACCAAACTTGTGTTGCTTTTGTCTCATGGACAAGCTTCTGTCGAGAGAGGATTCTCTATTAACAAAAATATGGAAATGGAAAACCTGAAAGAACATTCTTATATTTCTTTAAGAATTATAAAAGATCATATAGAGTATTGTGGTGGCGTGCTTAAAGTACCTATAACAAAAGAGCTACTTTCATCTGCATCCACTGGTAGACAAAGGTACATGATGTACCTGAAAGATCAGCAAAAAGAGAAGGAAAAATGTCTCGCTCGAACAAGAAAAGAAAGTTTGAAGATGATTTAGATGACTTAAAGAAAAAGAAAAAATGTCTGGAAGTTGATATCAAAGAAATTCTGGATTCAGCAGATGAGTTGTCTTTGAAGGCAGAGTCTACAAAGAAAATTACTTTCTGCATACAGTCAAACAGCCTGAGAAAAACCGTAAAAAACAGAAAAACAGGCTGAAGTTAAAATTTTAGATGAAAAAATAGAAGAGGCAGTTAAAAAGCTTAAAGGCTGAAAAAGTCTTGTATTTAAAATGCAGTAAATTATTCATGCTGAAGCATGCAAATTTTTCTTTGTGTGTGTTTTAATATACCTTTTTGTAAAATGATTTAGTGGATGTTTTCAAATTAAGGTAAAGCATGAAAAATTGTTTAGTTTTTTTTTATTTTATTTAAAATTGTGTGTATCATAGCAGTGTAGAATTATCAAGTGTCTACTTTTGTCTAGTGTTAGCACAGAGAACTTTCAAAGTATACTGCAGAAATATTCTCTGTATTTTTCGGAGACTTTCTCATAACATTTCCCATTTAAGACTTCGCTACTATATGTTATGTATGGCATTCACCTGAAAACATATGAAAATGAATTTTTTTTTTTCCTTTATATATTTGCATTATACAAACATAGTATTTTGTAACGTTAAAATTTTCATTTCTGAAAAGGTGCTTGAATTTTGGGCAAGGTGCTTGAATTTTATCATGTAAAGAGAGTATGAACCCTGTTACAAAAAAAGCAGGCTAAAAGGTTTTAGCTGTCTTTTTTTGCTGAAATTACCTTTTATAAAGTCAAGTGAAGTATTTTAATTTTAAACTACACATTTTTAAGTGTTGAACTAATTTTAAATTTAATCGGGTAGATTCAGTCTTTTTTGGTTGTCCCGTTTATAAAAGGTACTTTAAATACATTGAAATTTTTAATGGTGAATTTCACAAAATTATCAAAATTTAAGTAATTGTTTATTCTAGTGGATTTTATTACCACATTAAATTTCTGTACGGGGAAAGGAAAATGTATATCAGTTATTCAGCAAAAAAGTTTTTTTTTTCAATGAGAGATACATTAAAGAATTTAAACAACATTAGATAATAATTAATGCAAAAGAAAAGAAAAAAAAATACATGGTTGCAATGATAAAAAATTTGTAGTAAATCATAAACTTATCAAAATAAACAATATTTTTGAAATTTCTTAAATTCATATTTTTAATTAACCAAGGTAATCCTTTGCTAAATTAAAAATAAGAAACGATGATGATCATTGATAAAATGAAGTTTTTCATGATGGAGTGATTTGTTTATGTCAAGATTAAGCGAAGGATTTATGCCAAAGGAGTCGTGATGTACCAGTGGTTTGGCCCTAGCCCATATCATTTACAGAATAAACAAAATCAGGCTCAGTCCCTCCAAAATTAGTTTGAATCAAGTAAAACAAATTTTGATATTTTTAACCAATTTTGACCTATAATTAAATTCTATAAAACAAAAATTTTATTAAATGTTTTTTTTTTTTTTTTTTTTTTTTTTCATCGTATATTTAATCATATCATACTGGTGAAAATGAAAAGCTTTAAAAAAAGATTAATACAATAAAATGAGAAGAATAGGGAAAAAACTGTCTTTAAACAGGCATGAGATTCTTCCGCGGTTTTCAGTTTTTTTGTCATTTTCTGTTTTTTCCCGATTTTTTGCCATTTTCAGATTTTCTGAAAAAACTCGAAATTCGTCTAAAGATCACGTGTAAAACGTGAAATTCGCCAAAAGATTGCGAAAAAAACACAAAATTGGACAAAAGATCACAGAGAAAATGCAAATTTCGTCAAAGGATTGCTGAAAAAACTCAAATTTTCTCAAAGGATTGCTGGAAAAGTGTGAATTTCTTCAAAATTTACTGCATTGGATTAAAAGATTAATACAGATTTCTTTTAGTAATATAGAAAATTCACCACAAAATGCCAAAGCAAATTACATTTTAAAAAATTTTGCAAAAAATTTAAAAACTGGCTTCAAGCTGACTGGTAAAAAAGTCCTACAATCTGAAATAACCATTTCACTGATTATTTGGTGCCACTGATAATGTCCTTAGAAAATCTATTTAATTCCTTAAAAACTTATTTTTTATTAAAAAAAAAAAAGTGAGAACTCTGGTCTATCATTTATTTAAGGTGGTTGCAATTATTAGCATATACTTGATTTGATGTTTCAAGAAAAGTGTCTTACTATTTTCAAACTTTCAATTAAAAAATGTTTAAGTCAATGAAAGGTTTTATTAATGTGCTGTATCTTGGTAAAATAGACTTTTTATTAGAGTCAGTAAATAATTTCTTTTTAATTTACTCAAAGCTAAATTGATGTAATATATACAGTAAAATCTCGTTACAACGAATTTGAACGGACCAATGTTTAAGTTCGTTATTGTGAAATATTCGTTAATGTGAAATTCCAATATGACGGATTTCCAAAATTAATTCGAATACATATTAAATAAAATATATTATTAGTAAAGTTACATTAAATTTCTGCGTACATGTCAATAATCAATTAAAATACACTATATTATTGTAACCATTTTTATTTTAAGATAAATATTAAATTCTTTAAACTTTAAGATTTTAGTCTTTACTATTAAAAAATTAATTTATCTTACATACCTGATAGCTGAAAAATTCCCACTGATATATACCATTAATGTAACTTTTAATTATCTTTGGATTTTCTATATTTTTTTTTAACGAGTGTATAGACCAAACGAAATAACTTTGAAAAAAAGTGATTAGGTATGATGTAAAGGAAGAGTTTTTTAATTTTAGAGATGCGCATAGCGCAGCAATTTCTCCCCGTCTCTCGAACAACAGCTCTGCCATACGCTGAAAAATAAAAGATCGTGGGATATAGAAAATAAAAAAAGTTTTCTTTCCAAAATATAGTTTTTCGATAAATATAGTTGTTCCACTGAACTCAGCGTTCGTTAAACTGAAATGAGCATTCTTTTTAACACTTCAATAAATTCGTTAAACTGAAAAATTCGGTAATCTGAAATTCGTTAAAATGAATAGATTTATAATGGCAAAGTATGGGGGATTTTTATCTAAGCTAAATAATATTCGTTAATCTGAAAAATTCGTTAAAGTGACATTCGTTGTAACGAGATTCTACTGTATATATATATATATATACAGGGTTCATAGGGTACTTGAAAGTCCTTGAATTTTTAAGAGAGAAAAAAGGTCCTTGAAAGTGCTTGAATTTGTTTATATTTTAATGAAGGTGCTTAATTTTCGTTTTTTTTTATAAGTGCTTAATTTTTCTTATTATTCAGATATTCAAAATAAATTATACATGAAAATTCTCCTCCCCCTTTTTAAATTCTGCAGTTGTGAAAAAGATCTGTTTGTGAAAAGATAACAAAAGGGGTTTTGTTCCCTGCGCTTGCTTACAATCAGAGGGTGCAATAACATTCGAATGTTTTGGCATTCCGCAGTATGGCCTACAAAATTTCGAAATGGGAGTGTTTTTGTTTAGAACAGGGACGTGTACACAGGGAGTGTGTGTAGGGGATGGGGAGAAGAGTACACTTATACCGGGATCGGAGCTTGCGATAGCTCAAGCTAATTTCAAAGGAATTCTAAGAAAGAGTATATTTATCTCTGTACTGATAGTTCGAAAATGACCGTTTGTATACACAAGGAATGTGAAAATTAAAATAGAGAAGAAAACTGCCCAGTTAAACTGAGGGCATTGAGCTCACAGGCTATTCACACTCATTGTATATTGTACTCTTATTTCAAAGAATTTGAAATATGCCCCTCGAAAAATAACGAAATCAACAATATATTAAGGGGGGGTCATCCCCCCGTTACCCCCCTCATAGTTAACTAATGAACCCTTTAAACTAATCAGGGAAGTCTCTAATTACAATGAATATACATACAAAATATGAAGAAAATCGGATAATTCTGCATGAAAAACTCATTTATCCAAATTAAGGGGGGATTAGCCCCCCTTTCCCCCCTTTATACTTAACCAATGAACCCCCAAAACTATTGACAGAAGCGCATTATCAAAATGAACCTATATACAAAATTTAAAGAAAATGGGATAATTCTGCATGAAAAACCCATTTATCTAAATTAAGGGGGGATTAGCCCCCTCTTTCCCCCTTTATACTCAATCAATGAACCCCCAAAACTATTGACAGAAGTGCATTATCAAAATGAACCTATATACAAAATTTAAAGAAAATGGGATAATTCTGCATGAAAAATCCATTTATCTAAATTAAGGGGGATTAGCCCCCCTTTCCCCCTTTATACTTAACCAATGAACCCCCAAAACTATTCAGAGAAGCGCACTATCACAATGAACCTATATACAAAATTTGAAGAAAATCGGATAATTCTGCATGAAAAACTCATTTATCTAAATTATGGGGGGTTAGCCCCCGTTTCCCCCCTTTATGCTTAACCAATGAACCTCCAAAACTAATCAGGGAAGCGCCTTATCACAAGGAACCTATAAACAAAATTTAAAGTAAAACGGTTAGTTCTATCAAGAGTTATTGCGTTACGTACATACATACATACGTACGTACGTACATACAGAACCGGCGGGCACATAAGCTCTCAGGCTTTGATAGCCTGTGAGCTAAAAAAAAGGCTGAAGAAAAAAGGGTCAGGAAACAGACGTCGGTTTATGGAGAGTTCTGGTTAAACGAGGGTCGGATAATCGAGGTTCTACTGTACAAACACACACACACATATATATATATACACACGCATCTCCATAAGTTTAGCATATATGATAAAAACGAAGAAAGGAAATCGTAAATATCTCACGAAATTATTAAACTTTATAGATGAAATTCACTAGATAATTATGATTTAGTTTATGGAGATAGTCAAATAAGTTTTAAAGCGCTGATGTTAAATCCTTTTGAATTATTAATATATGTCTTTAAAAATCAGCAGTGAAATACTATGATTAATATGTGTACAAAATTGCGATTTGGAACTCCAAACTGCTTTGTTTGATAGCGATATATCTTGTTTCTAAATGTGTCAAAATTTGATGAAACTGGATTAAAGAGCTGCGGATTCGTTGCCCGTTTTTTACCAATAAAGGGTTTAATGCATTTTACTTTTCTGTGTGACTTATTCACATTGTGGTATCGTGGTCGCATATATATAATTAAACGTATCATATCGTATTAAACCAAAAAATTTTATTCCTAAACAACGATTGTAAAAAGATGACAGGATGGTGAAATTTTAGATTAATATTTACAAGACATCTTTTTACAATCTCAAAAACACCAAAAGACGAAGTCCAACTCACTAGTACTCAAAATCTAGACTGCCCACACTGGCGAATAAACTCCTTCTCCTCCTCACTGAATAATCTCTTGATCTTCTTTGATTGACGCTTCCTTCTTTTCTCCCAATGCTACTTTCAGAGTACATCGAAATTCATTTCTTTCGATTTGCTATTCATACAAATAACTTCCTGACACATTTTAAACTCATTCAGATGATCTTGTTATAGATAACATTCACACACATTTGACATGGCTGGTATGAAAGCTTTTCATTTTTCTAAAAATCAAATAAGAATTCGTTTCTTCTGGATAATCCACTTTCAATAGGTGTCAATCAAGAAACTATTCACATTATTCTGGAATTATTTTAATCCCATCTGAAAGAATCAAGTTGATGGCCAACTAAAACATCACAACATAGACTACAACTCCGCTCCAGATTGAAATTCATAAAGTTCTGAGTTAAGCATAAAAACTCCTGCTACCCGTGAGCGTCTACGACATTAAAGAAAGCCAAAATTTAAAAGATTGACATTTTTCGAATGAACAAAACTCATATCAATTTCTTACTACATCAATAAAATTTAATCAAATTTTGTACGTTTAATAACAAGATATTAATAAAGCAGTTTGGAGTTCCAATCCTCATTTTTCTACACACATTAATCACAGACCTTCACCCCTAATTTTTAGATAAATTTATTAATAATTCAAAAGGAATCAACATCAGACCTTTAAAACTTATTTGACTATCTCGATACGCGAAGTCATAATTATCTTGTGAATTTCATCTATAAAATTTAATAATTTCGTAAGATATTTAAGATTTCCTTTCTTCGTTTTTATCATATATGCTAAAATTTTGGACATGATTGTATATACATGTGTGTCTTGATTCTAATAGAAGAAACTTACTTTACAAATATACCAATACATGTTTAATATTGGTATATTTGTAAACGAATGAAAACGTGTTTATAAAAGTAATTTCAATATATACTTTTAAACATTGTGATCATTGGGAAAAGCTTGGAAGAGGCGTGGAAGTCTCTCTATTTTTTAGCAATCAGTTAAAACTTTTTAGTGTTTCTTTCTGAGTAAAATGGAAATCTGTTTGCTTGGGGAATATTTTAAAGACATAAATTTGTCAAAAATATGGGATTTCTTAATTTAAGCTTAAAATTCTTTCTAACGACATACTTTCAAGCAGTGTAAAAATTTGGTGCCATCCTTGTTTTATCCGACTAAACAAAATGTAGTAATAACAATGTATACAAAAAAAATCGAATACAATTGGTTAAGGAAAAAGAAAACGAACGTATTATTTCTGATAGAAGTAAACTTGTATAGATTGTAAAATATCCAGATTATTTCGAGATAAAACTTTAAAGTATTTGGGTGTTTTCAATTTTCATCCTGTATCATATAAATTTCTTGAAACACATTTTTAAAACAATCTAAAATTACGTAAAAAAAAAAAAGGTCACATCTTTTTTAAATAAAATAAAAGGAAAACATAAAATTAGTAGAAAAAATAAAACCATAATTATTTTCGATTAAAGGTAAAATTCGTGTAGAGTGGAAAATATCCAGATTTTGATACAGAAAAGTACTAAATATTTGCAATCCAGTTTTGATTTTTCCGAATATAAATAAATACAGCTGGATCTCGAAGTCAAAAGGCAAAGAAAAAATTCGTTAATATGAAGGTTTTCGTTCAAAATATCAAGGTTTCAAATAATATTAACATTGCTGGAATATGTATATAAATACCTTTTTCGTCATATCAAGGTTTTCGAGTTTTCACAATATTCGACAAATCAAAGTTTTTCTGTATAGTTTTATCAGAAAAGAAAAATCTGTAATATTTCCGACTAAGAATAAATTTATATAGGTTTTCTTCGTTCTAAATAGTTTTTTCTTATTTTTCTAATTAAAAACTACAAAAATAAAAAAAATCGATCTAACTGTTTTTATTTAATTAAAAACTACAAAAGCATTACTCCAATTCATAAGTTTTTATAGGTTATTAATACCATTTTTTTTTTTTTCGAATTTACATACTTTTTTCCGATCGAACGGGAATTTTTCAGACTGATTTTTTTTTTTTGTTTTTCCAATGAATAAGTTTTTATAGGTTAATACCATTTTTCTCCGACTAAACGAACTATTTTCTGATTGATTTTTTCGTTTTTCCCATAAATAAGTTTTTATAGGTTTTAGGCCATTTTTTCCGACTAAACATACTTTTTTTCGATCTAACAGTAAATTTTCCGACTGACTTTTTCAGGGGGGGTGTTGCCCCCCCAGGATTTACGCCCCTGCCCCTACTCGCTAATGCTCGCCAACCCCTGTGAATTACAAAGAAATTCGCATTGAGACCGCTATGCAGTCCCAGCTCGCTTCGCTCGCTCACCCCTTTTTATTTTTCTAGTAATTCTAGCCAGAAGAAGTACTACAATAAATCATTTGAAGATACGAAATTGACAATTTTTTTAATATAAAAAAGTAATTGAAAACTCCGTTGAAAACACAACTAAAAATGCATTTAATTGATGCTACTAATGGGCATATAAATCATTTAAATACTATGAAAAAAGGATCTTGGAAACATAATTAGTTTAAAACTTATTGCACCTATAATATTGTACAGCACGGCTTAAATTCATTAAAAAAATAAAATAAAATAAAATAAAAAATAAATAAATATTACATGGTAGGAAGATCATCTTTTACCTTTTCTTCCAGTACAAGCCGGAAGGACTTTCCTTCCATCTTGAGGAAAAATTTGTTTATTTTTTATTGGAAGGGGGGCGGGGGGGGGGCGTTTTTTTTTTTTTTTTTTTTTTTTTTTTTTTGCTGTCGCTTGACAAATTTTATAGTGAGAGGCATAATATGATTTAAGTGGTCACAGACCTTTCCATCGATATATCACATGAGGGGTGTGTGCAAAATTTAGAAAAGTACCCCCCTTGGGGGCAAAGTGGCGGGATGGACCCCGGAGATGCATAACATGAATAAGCGATCAAAGACCCTTCCAACGATATGTAATATAAGGGGTGTGTGCAAAATTTAGAAAAGTACTCCCTTGGGGAGGTCAAAGTGGGGGGATGGCCATGGGAGATGCATAATATGATTAAGTGGTCACAGACCTTTCCAATGATATATAACATGAGGGTTGTGTGCAAAATTTAGAAAGTACCCCTTGGGGGGAGGGGGGCTAAGTGGGGAGATGGGAATTGTAGATGCATAATATGATTAAGCGGTCACAGACGTTTCCAACAATATATGACATGAGGGGTGTCAACAAAATTTAGAAAAGTGACCCCCTTGGAGGGAGGGGAAAGTGGCGGGATGGACCCCGGCGATGCATAACATGATAATTCTGCATGAAAAACCAATTTATCTAACTTAAGGTGGGAAATTAGCCCCCCGTTCCCCCTTTTATAGTTAACCAATGAACCCCAAACTAATCACGGAAATGTTTTATCACAATGAACTTACATATACAAAATTTGAAGCAAATAGGATAATTCTGCATGAAAAACCCATTTATCTAAATTAAGGGGGGAATTAGCCCCCCGTTTCCCCTTTATACTTAACCAATGAAATCCCAAAACTAATCAGGGAAGCGCCTTATCACAGTGAACCTATAAACAAAATTTGAAGCAAAACGGATATTTCTATCGAGTTATTGCTTTACGTAGATACAGAATGGGCGGGCACATTAGCTCTCAGGCTTTGATAGCCTATGAGCTAAAAAAGTACAAAGTAACTTGCAGCCTATGTGATAAAAATGACGTTAGTAAATCGGAATCAGTTGAAATACAAATGTATGTTTAGCATTATTTGCTGCATTTATTATGTGATTAGATATTATATATATTATTGGAGTAATACATTAAGGGAAAATTTAATAACTTAAATTAACTGGAAATTTATATACACAACGCACATAGTTATATCTATAACAATTTAATAGTAGAATAATATGGTTTTAAGTAAATCATCTGAATTTGTTTGCAAATATATATTTTTATTTAAATTATTTTGAATTTTTATCTAAGAATTGTAATGAAATTAATAGAAATGCATAAATTTATGCAGAGAAAATAAATACATGCACAGTACACAAATAATATTAATTAAAAAAATCTGATTTAAATCAAATAAGTCAGATTTTTTTTTTTTTTTTTTTTTTTTTTTTTTTTTTTTTTTAAACAGGATTTTTATCAACCCTGCTTTTTGTGTATGCATATCAAACCAAACATTCAAAAAATACCTAGCATTATCATTACATGCCAAATGTTTTAACAGGAAAATATTGTGACATATGCTGCTTACAAGAAATACTGGTTAGTACAATTAGTCTCTTTAATACATTAAATAACTATAAATCAAAAAAGGATTTTCCTGTATATTGGAATAAACTGTCAATTTAATGAAATTTTGATTCAGAAATTTTATTTATTGAACTGGCATGTATTGTAATAAGGAAAAAAAAATACTAGTTTTTAACTTATCTGTAATGCAATAATAGTCTAAATTGCAAAAAATATATATTAATAATTTATACATGATGTTTTTGTATTGTACGCTCGATGGAAAAAGTTTCACACCTAGTTCATATTTTGTTATTTTTTGGTAATATATATATATTTATGTAGTAAAATTGGGTACGCTTGTCCTTTTATTGCAATAGCTATCGTATGAAATTCATTTGAAAAAAAAAAAAAAAAAAGATTAAATTCACAAAAGAAAAAAAAATTCAACATATAGCACAATAGAAAAAGAAAATGTTCAAATTTGTTAATTCATACAAAATTAATTGCATTATTTATCATAGTCTGTACATGTTACACAAAATTCTATTTATAACAAAAAGGGAAATCAATTTTATCTTAATGATTGTCAAATTTTTAATTTTGCTTGCCAGAGAAATTATTGTATGTGCCACCTTGAGCATGCATGTTGTAGGTTGCCACGCCTGCAATTATAAGTTAAAGAAATTCATAATAGTTGCAGTTCATGCCCTGGTAAAAATTTACTTTTAATAGAAAAATCCAATTTTGGTTTATAATCAAGATATGTTTAGAAAGAACTATTATAATATTGACAGAGTTAATGATTTTTTTCTTATCATTTTGATTGTCATTTTCTGTCATTTGTAATTTATTTTCTGATCATTTTGATTGTCATTTTCTGTCATTTGTAATTTATTTTCTGTTATCTATTATGTAAATAATCTGTCATTAATTTTTTATTATTATTCAGTCTCTCTTTTGCAACTTACTAATTGCTAAAGAATTTGATTTTATGCAGATGTCTACATTTAGAAATTGAAGATAACAGAATATCAGCTCTTTCATTATGCTGCAATCTTTTGCCAATTGACCATTTTTGCACCTTGAAGCACCTTCTTGTCTTCCTGTTTGAACTATCTCAAAACTATGAAAAGAATAAAATGGGATCTCGCAATTTAGCTGTTGTTATGGCCCCTAATATATTTTTGATGGGTTCTATTTTCATTGATAAATCTAGGTAAGTTAATGAATTTTTAATGCATTTTTATAACTCATTATAAGATAATTGTCTGAGCAAAGCTCTGGCTTCCCGTGAAAAATTACAGTTTTGTCTCCATGATAACTCGTAAATAGCATTCATATTTACACCCAAATTGGACTGGAAGTCTGTAGTGTTAATATCTCACCAGGGATTGGAAATCAAAAACATTCACCAGCCCAAGCACTTCAAGACATCAGCTCAAAAATTTTCATTCTTTCCATACAGATAATATTGTGATTGTTTACTTTTAATTGAAAAATTAGCTCCATTGTTGAAACTCTAATATAGTTTTACAACATTGTTGCATGCATCATTCTGACATCAACATTAGTAACGCACACATTTGTACTTTTTTACAGATTGACTTTTACATTACAAAAAGTAAAAAACTATCTATAGCAGCCATCTGGAGGAAAGCAATTCTAGAAAATTTCGCTATATTTTCACAGATTGTGACTCCATCCATTCAAATGTTGATATATATAATTTTTGTCATGCAATAGCACTCATATTTATGAACCGAATTTGATTCGACTGAGTATGTGTAAAGGTCTTAACAAGGTCTCAACAGAGTTTATTGGCCTGCTACATCCGCCATCTTGTTTTGAAATCGCAGCTACTTAAAAATTTCAAATTTAAAAAGATGTACAAAAAATTAGAATTTCAAAACATTTTTTTCTTTAAGTGTTCAACCTTGATTCAAGGATTCTGAAGCATTTTTTGTTTTGCCTATATCCTAAAAAATGGAGCAGTTCGAAATACTAAGGCGGCTAACATTTTGAAACAATCTGATTTTTGTCACGCGGTAGAACTCGTATTTGTCAACAAATTTTAATATGACTGAGCATGTATACAGAACATACCCAGGTCTCAACTGAGTTCATTGTCCCAGCTTGTGCCATCTTGTTCCAAAAGAGCCGTCACTTAAAGATTTCAAATTTAAAAAGATGTACAAAAAAAATTTGAAATCCAAAATGTACCATTACCCTTAAGTGTTCAGCCTTGATACAAGGATTGTGGAGCATTTTTACTTTCTTCTATCTTTACAAGAAGAAAGTATTGAATTCATGAAAAATTTCGACTGATTTATATGTTTTAGAAGGTCCTGAACACGATTTGACTGTTTTAAAAAATGTCTGTCTGTGACAAAAAAATTTGTGGGTGCTCTATCTCAAGAACTAATGCGTGAAATTTAATAAAACTTTATATTCGGTTAGTCCCTTATATAAATTGGTGCTGATTAGTTTTTGGTGAAGATCGGCCGACAGGTGGCGCTGCTATGCTGCATTTTTTGCTATTTCCGCAATAACTCTAACTCAAGAACTAATACAGTTATTTTCATCAAACTTCAGATTCAGTTAGATCTTAACATAAATAGATGCTGATTACATTTTGGTGAGATATCTCAACAGGTGGCGCTGCTATACCACTTTTTTCATTATTTTTACGATAGCTATATCTCAAGAACTAATGAACGGAATTTCCTCAAACTTTAGATTCAGTTAGATGTTGTCATAAGTTATTGTTAATTAGGTTTTGGTCTAAATCTCCCTACACATGGTGCTGCTATGTTGCATTTTGCAGGATTTACACGATTATAGCAATAGTCATATCTCAAGAACTAATGCACGGAATTTAATAAAACTTTAGATTCAGTTAGAACTTGATATAAATTGGTTGCTGATTCTTTTTAGTGTATGTGAAACCTGTGTGAGATAGAAGAAAGTTTTGGAATTGGCACATCCGTCTAGTTTGTTTTGCCTCTATCTTAAAAAATGGCTGAGATATACCAGTTTGAAATTCTAGAGTAGCTGATTTTTCCATCGTGTTTCATTTATGAGCTTTAAAAGGTTGTTTCTGACAATTTTAGTTGTTGTAACCACTGTTGTTGCTTTCATACATTTAAGCTACATAATCACATCCATCAGCATCAAATTATTGCAAAGCTTGGCAGTACTTGATAAAAATCACATCATAAATGAAGCCAACCAGGATATAGCTGACTAATTTGGTGAAATCAGGGAAGTAAGACCCACACCAAAATTGCTTTTCTGTGCCAAGGCTGCACCAAAACAGTTTATTTATGCAATTTTGTTCCAAATCGCCATTTCGTGCACTTTGCTAGAATTGCCTCTTGATGTCATTGCTGTGTACATAGATGCTAATATCTTTGGAAATTCTGGTGTTTTGCTGGAAATGTAGGATTAAATACAGTAGTACGGTAATAAGATTAAAAAGACAGAAATCTCTGCTGACAAAAAAAGAAAGAAATTTTCTATCAAATTTCATTTTCAATTTCCCTGCAAGTCTCTTAAGTTCCTCAATCCAGAATGTGATTTTTCCACATGAGCCACAAAGTTCCTCAATCCATGATGTGATTTTTTCGCAAATATATTTTTTATATTTCACTAATTCTGCAGATCATTTCATTTTTGCTGATCATTCGCTGAAAAAATCATAATATCTGTTATGGATTTGTAAATTTCATTAATCGGATGCAGAAAAAAAAGTGAATTTCGTCAATCGTTCATGTGAAAAAAATCATAAATCTCGTCAATCAACTGCGGAAATAAATCGTGAATTTCGCCAGTTTGTCAGGGGAATAAATTATACATTGGAAGCATTGTCAATTGGTTATGAAAAAGAATGTCTAATTTTGTCAATCAGTTGCAAAACAGTAATTGTGAATTTCGTCAATATATCTTAGGAAAAAAAAATTTCATGAAAATCGCAAACTTCTTTAGTCAGTGGCAGCAAAAAAACCTGCGGATTTCATCAATTGGTCATTGATAAAAAAAAAATCTCTAATTTTGTCAATCACTTGTGGAAAAAATACCTCAAAATTCTTCAATCAGTCACTGAAAAATATCACGAAATTTGTCAATTGGTCGGCGAAGAAAATAACGAGCTTCGTCAATCACTTGCGTCAAAAGATCATAAAATTCAATAATCAGTCCTTGGGAAAAAAATTGCAAATTTTGTCAAACACTCATGGAAAAATATCATGAAATTTGTCAATCATTTGCAGAAAAGTATTGCAAAAAAAAAAAAAAAAAAAAAAAATCACAAAATTCATTATCAAGCGAGACTAAAAATCTCATTTCACTATTTAGCTTGAAACAAATTTAATCAATTTAAATGTTGTTCTGAACCGTATAATGTCATCGTTAAATTTCATTACATATGTATATAAATGTTTATGACAACAGTATAGTTATAAAAGTGTATTTATTAAATTTAAACTTATTTAAATTAGTTCAGTATGAAGAGTAGAAAAAGTTTTTCCCTTAAAGAATATTAATCATAAAATCTTTTTTGAAATTTCATTGTGTCACCAACTGACCATAAATCATTAAAAAAAACGAAAATTTCATTATCTTTTTTTTCCCACATTCTATATCAAGGTTCTGCAGATTTTTTTTTTGTTTTTATAAACATAGGTATCCTTATGAAAAAATTATTCTGTAATTTTTTCAAATTTTTCTGAATATGCACTTATAGAGGAAGACCTTTCTTGTTAGATCTTACTGGCTATGCAGCTATTGATATTGATGGCAGAACACAACATTGAGACTTGAGACAGCAAATCAAAACAAATTTCCTTTTCGCCAGGTCATTCCAACTCTCTATTTATACACAGGGTTTGCAAATATATTTTTTATATATATCAGATATTTTCAACATAATCAACTTACTGCTGATTATAAATGTTTTCAGGCTTGATATAAATTAGAAACTACAATATATTGCACTTAGCATGAAAACTTAATAAGAGAATATTCTAAATGTCTTATTCTTATCCCCCCCCCCCACTTACAACGAAACTGAAGATCAACTAATTGAAAGCAGAAACAATTTGCTTTTTACACTCATAAAAGAAACAAAATATAGGTTTCAGTATCAAGTATCGGGGAAAATTTATGTTTTATACAATAAAATTATAAATACAAAATAATTTTTTAATTCTAAATTTTAACATAAATGTAATTTTTTGTGTGCTTTTTTATTCTCTAACCTGTTGTGCAGTTTAAATTGAGCTAAACAAAACCCAGGAAAGATTATTTCTAATAAGGCTGTAAATAAATGATTAGTTAAATTAGACAGTTTATCTTTTTAATGCTTGTTCTTAATGGATATTGTCTCACATAATTATCGGTTCTACATTTAAAAATTTAGCTTTGAACATAAAGCTTAGAAAAGATTTTTTTGCTGGTGGAGGCATCTAAAAAAGTCACTGACAAAGGCAAAAGTTCTTTATCTACAAAAGGACATAATCAATAGAAGGTGAAAAAATTCATTTCACTTGTTTTCACTAAAAATATAAAAAATATATGGAATAGAATAATATTTTTTTTTAAAAAAATATCCGACATATACCATGATATATATCCATTGATTTATATCAACGAACACTCATTATACATCTGTGGGAACTGTGTTTCCCTGCTTAGCAGCGAGTGAAACAAAGCTCCAATCAGCTATCGCTTACTGCCTACAGTAATAATGACATCAGAACATGTGTGCGTAAGGCATGTACATTCCAAACAACATTGCGAACGTGAAATCATTTTGAACTGTTGTTCGGCAGAGAGTGTTGCACAGGATTCTGGCAGAAAGCAGAAGTGAGTGAGCGTTCGACGTAATAGCACATGACGGGTGATGCGGCGCACAGTGGGGCGTTTTAATGATCTAGGTGGACAAAATTCATTTTTCCAATTATCTCGGAATTTAACAAGACCACGTATACTCGTAGCTGAATGTCTATTTTGTCGAGATCCGTACTAGTTTTGTCGAAAAAACCCGATGTGTCGATTAACTACGACCGTAAAGAAGGCAGTTGATTTGAGAGACTTTCAACAGTTGCATTATTTTTCTGTAAGTTCGAAAGCAAGTTGTGACTTTTCTGTTTTATTTGAAAGCAGGAGTTTACTGGACATATGTCACATGTTTGTCACATGATTTAACCTATTGTTGTTTGAAAATATGCGCCATCTTGTTTTCAAACTTCATCTTGACTTTTAATACAGTATTAAGCATTATTAAGCAATAAACATTTTTTTAAATCAAAGTGCCATTCCTAAAGTATTGAAAACTTCAGACAGCTCCTGCGAAAGTTTGTGAATCATTAAGTTATATTAACTTGAAGTATGCGTCTGAGTGTTTAATTCAAATCTTGCAAGTCAATTTTCACCACTTTTAACTATCCGATTGAGATGAAACTTTGAATACATGTGTAGTTTCAATGACAATACAATATTTTAAAAAATAATAATATAAGTAATAATAATAATAATATAAATAATTAAATAAGTCAAATATTTATCACTGTTTGGTTATTTTATTACTGATACATTCGAAAACCCAGCAAAACCTAATTAAACTTCAACGCAATAATTTTGTCCACCTAGATCCTCAAAACGCCTCACTGTGCGGCGGTTAGAATGAAAAGACATTCTCTGAAGCAGAGATGGGGTTTTCTTTTTTAGTCCAATATGATGATTATTATTTTATTATGTAAGATAACTCGTGTACAAATTGTAAATAGTCCTGTTTCTGTAAATAGTTAATAGTTTCAATATATATTATTCAAGATGCAGTTTATTGTTATTATTGGTGTCAGTCAGAGTAAAATTCTATAATATTAATGAATCTTTTCAGAATAGCTCAGACAATTTGGATTGACAGAAATACTATTGTATTTTTTCTGCAGTTAGAAATGTTTTCTTTTGTATCGATTATATATATGGCAATAAGGTCATCTGAATTTTAATACCCCTGTAATTACTTTTTTTTTTTTTTTAAGTGTTAGTTTAGTAAAGTTCAACTGCACAATGTATTTTTTCTTTACTGTAGCAGAGATGCTAACCTCTGAAAATTGTTTTGAAAATAAAGTCAGATTTTTAATAATAGCTTAGTCTTTTCAGCAATTTTGTCAATAGTGTAAGACAGGCATGTCAAACACGTCCGACAACTTATCTGTGGCCCGCGAATCTTTTGGCATTTTACCTGTGTTTAATTTAGTTGTTAGTTAATTCAAAATTCTACCACTATTTTTGAATAGTTAATATTTGTCTTATTTATTCTGTCATTAAATAAGGGAATATTTCTTTTCAGAATGTGGTACCATTCTGAATTTTAAAAAATCCACTCATCTGGCAACAGTGAAGTATATAGACAGATATAATTCAATATTTTACATTATAGCAAAGAAAAATCGTGGATACTAAGATAACCAACTGGGATGTACCACAGCGCTTTGAGTTTGAAAATTTAAAGATTCGTAAAATGATGTGTACAGTATTTTACTTATAATTTTTATTTGCTTTATGTTGAAACTAATATTTTATTTTACTACTCTCTTTGATTCTATGCTGTATTTATTAAATACTAAGAAATGGATTGTAAAATTAATAAAATTTGGAGCTAATTAAAAACAGTTAAAATTTATAAAAAAAATTACCGTATTTACCCGCGTAAAAGTCGACCCCACATTTTCCCGATCAAGAAATTTGAATTTTTTTAAAATCCCGCTTATAAGTCGACCCCCCCCCCCCCCCCCCCCCCCCCCCCCCCACTTTTCCGATCAAGAAATTTGATTTTTTTTTTTTAATACATTATTCAAAATCACCTGGAAAAAAAAGAAAGTACTAAATATACAATAATAAAGAAACTTTAATTTTTTTTTTTACATTTCTTCGAAATCATCTGAAAAAAAAAGTACTAAATGTACAATAATGACGATAATAATATACTAAAGCAATATACAAAGTTAAACTGATTCAAGGTCCGATTCAAGGACTGACTGATTAAACTGATTCAAGGCTCATCATGATACACGTTTTCAATCTCTGTATCGCTACATTCTTCCTCGTTATCACTTTCGAAAACTGCATCATCTTCTGTTTCGTCTAGTTCGTTGCTTATGCAGCATTTCTTGAACGATTTTATAATCATTTCGGAAGGAATTTGATTCCATGCATCTTGAACCCACTGGACAATTAGTGCAATGTCGGGCTTTCTAATATTACCATACTTTGTAAATGTTGGACATCTGGATGAAATCCACTCTGCCCAATATTTTCTAACATTTTCTTTGAAGGGTTTATTGAGGCAAACGTCTAGGGATTGAAGGACTGATGTCAACACTACACATTTTTAAGCCAGTCGACTGTTCCGTCAGCATCCATCCACCCCTTTTCATGGGCTCGACTCAGCATACCAGATGGAAATGTAACGTTTTTCAGCAACGCTTTACTTTTAAAAATAATCAACGAATGAAGCTTACTACCGTCGGCCAAACAGGAAAGAACGACTGTAAAATGGGTTTTTTCGTGCCCAGTCATTTTTACCAAAATGCTTTTTCCCCCTTGCAGTTCACTGTTTTATTTTCTGGTAGGTCGAAACACATGGGTGTTTCGTCCAAATTTCCTATATGGCGAAGTTCAAAAGAATTCATTTTTCTTTGATGTATTATGTATTTTTGAAATTTCTTAATATTTGCTTCCAAGTCAGATGGTAATTTTTGTGCCAGCTTAGTGTGCCGGCGTAAAGTCAAACCATGACGATTTATAAATCTAGTGCACCAATGTTCTGATGCACGAAACGTGTTTGGAACATCATACTTTTCTTCGTTTGTAAGCTTCATTGCTCGTAAACATATGGTAGTTCTAGTGACACTAAAACCATTCAGCCGGCACTCTACAACCCAATCATGCAATACATTTTCAAGTTCTGGAAAGGGCGATTTTCCATGCCGCAAAGCCTTTTTTGATTTTGGAATGTTTTCTAGCTTTGCCTTATTCTTGCGGCAATCACGAATCAATTTTTCGTGAACCCCAAACTGACGAGAAGCAGCACAGTTGTAAGACTCTGAAGAAGACTCTGAGAAGAGTTGTAAGAAATAACTTTGTTGAACTTTAAATCCAGCTGTGTATGAATTGTGTTTCTGTTTTCTAATAACTAAATCAGCCATATCAGTAGAAACAAGGAGAAAAAGTGCAGTAAGATAAACGAAGAAATAATGAATAAGTGTACTATCAAGAACACGCAAGATCTAACGCAGGTCACATGTTTTTAGAGAGTCACGTGTTTCTAGCCACTTGATTCAATTGCACATAGGGGTGATACATTCTCGGAATTTTAGCTACTGATCTCTCAGAGGGAAGGGGGGGTAGTAGGCGTACATTCATTGCCAGCACCAAACACGTCACTCAGTCTCTAAAGCTTTATCTCAGCGCTGATAAGAAAAAGCAATTAATTCCTCTTTTTCTCCCCTGGTATGGAAATCAACAATAAACGACGTCATTGTGTTATGGAATGAGAAAAGAGAACAATTGCCTTTCAGAAGGGCATTTTTGACTTCTAGTAAAAAAAAAAAAAAAATTAAGGACCCTTGCATAAGTCGACCCCCCCAACTTTAAAGTCTTTTTTGTCCAAAATTTCTCGACTTATACGCGGGTAAATACGGTAAATTGATTTAAATGAGTCACTTTGAAAGTGACACAAATTATCACTTTTTTGCTCAACACAAAACCCTGAATATGCCATCCATATTCTGAACTTGCGCTACAGTCGAACGTATAGATTTTTGATTTAAACTCTTTATTTATTTGTATTACTTAGGTTAATAATTGTGTCATTGTTAATGAATCCTGCATGATCTTTATTTCTTTTCTTTCATTTTATAATGATATAGACACATTTTATTGACATACTGTCCTATCTCTCAGGATTTATAAAAAAATATATACGTATACATGTTTAGCTATTAAATAAAGCTCTTTACCACTATGAATAAATATCATAAACTGAAGATAAACATCATCGCAGATTTTTTTTAAAGTGATTTACAGTACAATTTTATTCAAAGGAAAACTGAAATTTTATGTTTGATATTTAGACACTGTTGAAGTTTGAAAAGAATGTAGCATTAAGAGGTGCTACAGCACAAAATAGAAAGAAAACTCACAAAAATCTGGCTAAACATTGGGAAGATATAAACTGTCAGAATTGAAACTGATACTTTTTAAAAGAGAATCAAAGTGCTTTCAACAAGCCTATTGAAGAAAATATACTTGCTTTAAAAACTAATTACTGTCTTTATTACATTATATATCCCGCAAGCCGAAATCATTCCTTACAAAATGAAGAAATAGGAGAGAGAGAGCAGAGTCTATAGAGCAGTTAAAGAAATTTGGAAATATAAGCATAAGTACCATTGCTAACAAGATTTATATATAGCGAATAATTTTTTTAAAGTTGGATATGTGATTAAAATCTTATAGTGCTTAAAAATTTGTTATATTTCTACACACATGCTTAATCACTATCAATCTAGAAAATATCTTGGAAATGGAAATATGGGTAATGAAGATCTACCATCTTATACAGATATTTGATGGCTTTCCATCATAAAGTTTTAACTGTTAAACGAGATTGCAATTTTCATTTTAAATCAACGAATTATGAATCTGTATTATTAAAGGGGTCCAAGGGTCAAAACTCTATTAAAGAATTTTTTTTATATTTTTTTTTTTGCTAATAAAAGACTACAAAGTTAAACCTATACTAATAAAAGAAAGTTTCGCTATGTGTGTGTGTGTGTCTGTCTGCGATGGCTAGCGAAATCTAGCGTACCTAGAAATCTGAAAATTTAGGTGAGGATAGTCCAAGGCCTCTCCTTATGAGTCTCAGAATTTTAATATTTTAATAATTAACCAAAATATTAATGAAAAACTGGTCAATAAATGATATCTTTCTTTGCAATCCGGCTTTCAGCACTCGCACATGCCAGCTATAATATATATTCAATAAGCAAAGTTTCCCTTTTGACCCTGCATTACTGTTTTTGCTTATCGTCATATCTCCAGCTAGTATTTTAACGCATTCAACAGTTACCTGTGTTTACCGTGAAATCAGTTCTAATTATGCTTTGGGCCATCTGTTATTTAAGTGTTGTTCAACCTGTGTTCTTTCAACAATCATTTAGTATCACCCTATTAATTGTTATGAAGCCGTTTTTATTTCAATCATCTTTTGTTAAAGTAATATATTCAGTAAGTAGTTATTGTTTGAAATGCTCTTCAACTTATATTTAATCTGTTTAATTTATGTTTAATGTTCTAATAAATATGATTTGGTTTTAAATCTTTGTCATTCTTTCAAACCTTACATATCATCATAGTTTAATTAATGAATGCTTTTTACTTTTTTAACTTTTCCATATCGGTCAAAGGGTGTTCAGCCTTTATACGTTTTCCACTGTAAACTTAAATCAATTTAACTCTGTTTACTTTAATATATCTCCTTTACATTTAAACTTTAACTTAAATCCATCAGTTTTAACTGTTAAGTTCGAACTGTTAAACAAGATTACAATTTTCAGCCATTTGGTTTATTTAAAAACGAAAAACATATTCTGAAAGAGCACACTCTTATGCCAGAATCAATTCAAAAAAAAAAAAAATGATGTTAACCCTTTGAAAAAGAGTCGTTTTCCCCTTACGGCAACACTCCTCAAGAGCGCAATTTTAGAGATACTGACAAAACAAACATATGCTCTTAAAGCTGAAACCTTCTTCTAATTGATGGTGTAATTAGTTTTATAAAATAAAAATATTAATCCTTTCAAAAATACTGGCGAATGCAGGTCATTTCGTGCCACACAAGACGATTTTTTTTTTTTTTTTTTTTTTTACGCTAAAAGTTACTAAACGTTCATATTTCGACACAATCTTTGTAGAGCATTTTGGTAGACCAGATTTATATCACCTACAACAATTTTGAAACGTTCAGGCAAGGAAATATTTTTTTTGTAAGTGAAATTTTCAATGAAAACTCATAACGGGTTGTTTCTGTGCGGTTAAGCTCGGCTTCGAGTAGTGTTTTCACAATTTAATATGCATATATTTTTGCATAATTTTATAGAGTACTTGGAAACAGTTATATTTATAAACGACTAAAATTTCAAAGAGCTCAGACGACAAACAAAGAAATATATATATATTAACGGATCCGACGCGAAAACCAAAAAAAGCGAGAAGAAAACATTTATTTTACAACTAGAGAACAATATTTTTGACGTAATTTTTACACGGGCAAAACCTTTATATTTATAACCATTAAAAATTTCAAAGGGTTTAGACTAAATTTTTCTAACTATGAAATGACCCTACATGAAAAAAGAAGAAAATGTTTTCTTACAAGCACTTTTATCACTAATTATCTGTATTTTTTCGTGATTTTGTCATTAAAAATATAAATTCATACAAAATCTGGTTAAAAATATAAATTAGAAATTTGGGGTTCATTAAAGGTTTTATCATGGAACGGACAATGCCAGACTTGTCAGCTAGTAAATTAAATAAAGCAAACCACGTATTTCTACGATGATTAACATCAGCTGATATAACAACTTTGTTGTATTATCAGTCCTGCCCACTCATACATGAAACTTCAAATCTATTTGTCTCATAATTTGTCATGTTTAAAAGGATATATCTAAATTTCCTTGCAAGATATGTGTATCAAATTATGTACAGAGCTTTATGTTATGTTTTTAATACATTGTCTTCAGAATTTTTAATTTCATTTGAATGTTTCGAAAATACAGTCCTCAAAGGAAAAATCGTTCTTAAAAATCCTCATATTTTACTTTAAAATTTATTATGAATTTTGCAAGTAATATTTTTATAAATCCTGAAGATGGCTGTGTTTTGTATGTGCAAATTTTATTCTGTGCAATAGTAATAATATTATCTACTTTTTATATGTGGCCTGCGGCTTTGTATATAACGCTTAATTTGGCCCTCGGCAGTAAACGAGTTTGACATGCCTGGTGTAAGACAATGTTCTTTTTTTTATTGGGGGGGGGGGGGGGTATTAGGATTGGCCAGATGGTTGTTTTAACCGTGGTTTAATTTTTTTTTTTTATTATTATTCTATTATTTAACTAAATATTTTTTACTAATAATTAAATCTCTTAAAAATTGTTAGTTCTATTTATTTAATGATTTAATCTCAATTGGTGATTATTTCACCAATGTTATGTCTAGTATTTAGTCTAGTACAGTTTGTGTTAAGTCTAGCACAAGATTGATTTTTCTTAATCTTTTATTTTCAGCAATGATTTGATGGAGCAATATACTGCAGTAATTGAACTTCTTATAAAAAATGTTCACAGAATTCAGCCACCTTGTCATTTAGCTGAAGCTGGGACCTTGAAGTGTGATACTGATTTAGATGTATCTAGACCAGACATCACAGACACATTACCTCTGCCAGACATCAGCCCATCCAAATTGAAGAAAGGTGTTCAAGGTAAATGCCTTTTACTAAAAAGTTTTACGAGATGTGATGTAAATAATTTAAAGAGGTATGATTGTATATTAAATTAGTAATTGTAATTGGAAAATAATTTATTAATGAATTCAAAAACCCTAAGCACCTAGTGCTGTTCTTTTACTGCCACTAACGAGAAAGTAAAAAAAAAAATTATTGTTCTTACTTCATTAATGGAACATAAGTACACAATGAAGACACCTTTTTAGTTTAAACATATCTTCTTTATTTAATCTTAAAAAATTGAAGAGAAAGTTCCATGCTGGCTACTCGTAATTTTAAAAGGACGAATTTTCAACAAATAATCCCATCTGATTATCAAAAAAAAAAAAAAAAAAAAAACTTTTAACTTTCATTTTAAAGAATTTTAGAATGGCATGACATCCTATCAGACTCCCAACTCTGTTAAATTTTAAACTGTTAGAGTATATAAATAATACCAACAGGGATTTCAGATGTGATATAAAATAATTTTTAAAATTACTTGTCAAAAGTAAGACAATGACAAATATTCAGAAATCAAATCTAATTCTGAAACCAAAGAATATTTTGATAAGCAAACAAGAGATACAACATGCAGTGACATCATTTGGCAAACCTTCATAACTGGACATATCATCACAATCATAGGACAAGATGTCAAAGAAGCGCCAACCCCCAAATTTTTTTGATTGACATGACACATAAATATATACTCCATCGCAAAGAAACATGCCTATGCTTAGAAATAGAATAAATTAGATCAGCGAAATTAAAATTGCCAAAAAATGCCAATCATGAATAAAAGCAATGTGAGAGAATTCTTATGCTAAAAGACTCCAGTGTTATAAAAAGCAGGTAGAATGAGAAAATCTCCTATTTTAATATTTGCTTAATCTGTTTAATAATATAATGTCCCATATTTAATAAAATGTCAAGAATGAGTCTGTTCTAATTATGTAACTCTAGTGTATAAATATAGCAATGAATGAATCATTTTACCAACAACTGACATGGGAAGGTTCCGAGGTGAGAAACACAGAATGCGCTGAACGTTTGTGTTATGATAGAGTATAGTTAGTATATAAATATATGAGAGCCATAAAATTCAATACCCAGGGTGTCTTGAAAAAATATGCCTCAAAGTTTGTTACAGTTTATAATACTAATAAATTACTTCCTTTGGCAAGTGGCTCAGCAGCATAGTTGGCAGCGTTCTGGATTTCTGAACTTTTTCTGCGAGTTCAAATCCCAGTCAGACTTTTTGCAGCGAAAACATTTATCAATGATTTTTTAACCACAATTATAGAAAATATAAATAAATTATATATTTTATCACATACAAGTACGGCTTTAACTATGAAATTTTACATGTTTAAATATGTAATGAAAAGTAAAAAAAAAAAAAAAAAAAAAAAAATAGGCAATTTGTATTTCTGTAGACCAGAAATTTTTGCTGCTATTTAAAATTATTTATAGTTATTTAAATGAATAATCTCATATTTTCAGAGAAATAAATTAAAATACACAATATAAATCTATATTATTTAAATTTTGTTTCATTATCCAATCATTTAAAAATTTTCATGATTTTTTAAGAATGTGCTTTTTAAATGTTTACTATGATTTTTTTTTTTTTTTTTTTTTAATCTCTGATACATGATTTTGTAATTAGAATAACTGTCTACTTAATAATTAATTTTAAAAATTCAATTTTTTCTTTCTTTTTTTTATATAAATACAGTTTAAACCAAGCATGTCAAACTCGTTTACTGCCACAGGTCAAATTAAGTATTATATACAAAACCGCGGGCCACATAAAAAGTCAATATACGAGTATTATTCCCATTGTACAAAATAAAATTTGTACCTACAAAACACAGCCATGTGAAAGAAATATTCACACAAAGTTCCAGAGTTATTATTATACATGGTTTACTTTATCTTATTTTTCGAAAATATACTCAAAATTATTTTTCAGCAACCAAATCTATAAAATATATATATATATATATATATATATATATATATATATATATATATATATATATATATATATTCTTGTGCTATCGTACGTGGCACAGAAATCGTGATTTGTTAATTGTTTAATGGCAACACACGAATGAAATGCATCTCATTGGTTGGTGCTGCCATCTATTGGAATAAAAGCGAAACAAACAATGATTTATTGATTATGGTGCAAATAAATTGTAATTATAATTTGTCAACATTAACAATTAAATAGATATATTTTAATACATTTTCATTTAAAATATTGATTTTTGTAAGCATTTAATATTTATAATTTAAAAAACACAATTAGCAATATAAAATTAAAAAGGGATTTTTAGTAAAAAAGGAAAAGTATGTGTAATAATTTTCCCTGACCATTTCGGTTTTTTTTAAATGTAACTGTTATACTTTTGAAATTTTAGCTCTTATTTAATTTTTTTACAAGCTTTTAGTATAAATAAATATTATTCAGTCTTCTTTTTTATGAAGTCCACTCCACTGTTATATTTTTCCTTGACAGTCTGCCCGGGCAAGTCAGCTACTTTAATTGAATTTTCTAAATTGTAATTAGTTTAAAAATGTATTGTATACACTGGTCTGCTAATCCTGATCTAGCAAAGCATAGGTGTCAATTATCAGTGTTTTCTTCAAGTAAAAAAATAAAAATAAGCATATTTTGAATTAGAAAATTTATTTAATAAAATGTGTGTTGTATCTGCGCTACTTATTTGATTTCATTTATTAAATACATTTTCTAGTACAAATTATATTTATTTGACTTGAAAAATAACAAAGATGTGGTATAAAAGTGCGTGATCGAACATAGCTAAAATATACCTAATTAATATAATTTTAAAAATCAGCCGATTGATTAATAATGACATATTTTTGCTCTAATATGGAATCGCACTGAATTTTGGTTAATTGCAGTAATAAATTCTAAAGAATAATTTCAACATCAATCATCAGAAGTGAAGGAAATAGATTAAACTGATTTTTATATTTTTGAATTATTTTTAATATATTTTTAGTATATTCTAAAAAAAAAATTCTGATGACTTCTGTAATGATACCCAGCATTTAAAATGAAATTAGTTTTCTTTTTGAAGTTGTATCTCAAATGTTTATGAAAGTAATAAATTCTATTTGAAAACTAGCTAATACTGTCAAATAACAAGATCGCGTTATGAAATTTGCCTTGAAGTTGAAATTTACTCAGGTGTTTTGTAATTTCAAATTAAAACTCCAAGTACTTTGTCTATTAGAGGTCCTTTCCACATTCATAATTTGTCAATTTAAAATGAAAATTGTAACCTTGTTTAACAGTTTGAAGTTAACAGTTAAAACTTTATGATGGAAAGCAATCAAATCTGTATAAGAAGGTGGATCTGTTTATCTTCACTACCCATATTTCCAAGCTATTTTGTAGATTGAGGATGATTAAACACGTGCATACGAATGCAAGATGTTTATGAACACTATAATTTTTTATGCACATACCCAGATTTTGAAAATCTATTCGTTATATATAAATCTTTCTATCAATGGTACTTATGCTTACAGTATTTTCAAATTTCTTTAACTGCTCTAGACATTATTTCTTCAATTTCGCAGTGAATGATTTCGACTCGCGGGACATTTAATGTAATAAAGACAATAATTAGTTTTTTTAAAGAAAATGCATTTTTTTCAATAAGCTTGGTGAGAGCACTGTGATTCTCTTTTTAAAAGTATCAGTTTCAATTCTGACAGTTTATCTTTTCAATGTTTAGCCAGATTTTTGTGAGTTTTCTTTATACTGAGTGCTGTAGCACCTTTTAATTTTATATTCTTTCCAAACTCCAACAGTGTCTACATATCAAATTTCAGTTTTGCTTTGAATATAATTGTAATGTCAATCACTTTAAAAAAAAATCTGCGATGTTCATTTTCAGTTTATCATATTTATTCATAGTGGTAAAAAGTTGTCGCATATATATATATATATATATATATATATATATATATATATATTTATTTAAATCATGGGATGTGTGAGAATAAATGTGTGTATATCAATAAAAAATAAAAGAAAGGAATCAATCACGCACGATTCCAGAAAAATCACACACAATTACTAAGCTAAAGTAGAGAAAATACTTAAAGTGCTTAAATCCGTAATCCATAAGTTCGATTAAAGTCCAAGGGCTGAATTTGGATGGCATATTCCGAGTTTTATTGTCAAGCACAAAAGGGATGATTTGTGTCATTTTTTAAGGGACTCATTTAAAGCTATTTAATTTTATATTTTGATTTTTTTTTTTTTAATTTCAACTTCTTAATAAGCGTCAAATTTTATTTATTTTACAATACATTTCTTAATATTTAATAAATACAGCATATTATTTTCTAAAGTGGTATAAAATCGAGGAGAATAGTAAAATAAAATATTACTTTCAACAGAAAACTAATAAAAATTATAAATAAAATACTTAAAAGAAATTACGAATCTTTAAATTTTCAAACTCGATATCCCGCGTTATGCTACATTCCGGTTGGTTATCTTTGTATCCATATGTTTTTTTTGTGTGTGTCTGTATGCATCACTGTTGCCACATGAGCAGGATTTTTTTTAATTCAGAATACTACCACATTCTGCAGAGAAATATTATTCTTACTTAATGACAGAATAAATAAAGCAAATATTACTATTCAAAAATTGTGGTAGCATTCTGAATAAAAAAAAGCCCTCCAAACTGGTAATACTGATATACATATTTTTCTGCCATAAGTTTGCCATTTGTAACACCACGGTTGATGCAATTGTGTTCGTACAAAGTATATTTTCGACATGCATGTTCTATAACAACTGAATTAAACACAGGTAAAATGCCTCCCCACCAGTGGCTGAAATGTTCTGATCTCAAAGCTGGTAGACGGGAGGTGCTAGTTTCAAACCCCTGTCGCGCCCATCGACCCAACCGTTCGGAGTTTTCCATGGTTTTCTTCGAACCTTGCTGTAAATCCGGGTTAGGGTCCCTTAGAAAGACCTCCTCCCCCCCTAGGGCTTATACCCCTCAAGTAGATAATTGGCCGTCATAAATCAACCAACCAAGCAGGTAAAATGCCAAAGCCTTTGCAACATGCCTGGTTTAAACTATAAAATGTTACATGTTTATATATTTAAGGAAAAGTAAAGACAAACTAAAAAAAAAAAATAGGCAATTGGTACTTTTATAGACCTTAACATTTTGCTATTTTTTTAATTTATTTTCTATTTAACTACTATTTTTCAAATGACATAAATTTAAATACATTACATAAAATTAAAACATGCTACTTTAAATATTTTTTAAACTGTAATTTTTGCTATTTTATCATAATTTTTAAATATATGAATTTTTTAACAACTAGCTTGTAAATTTTGAAGTTTTTTTTAAATCGAATTCTTGTGTTTCTAACTAGAATAACTGTCTATGTACTTAAAAATAAGTTCTGGAAAGTTTTTGAATTACTAAAAATTGTTATGTAGGAAGATATTCCAACTAAAAAAATAATAATAATCAGAGATTTGAAAAAAATCATTAAAATTTAAAAAAAAATATTTTTTAAATCATGAAATTTTTGAAATATTTGGATAATGAAACAAAATTTAAATATTATAGAGTTATATCGTGTATTTTAATTTATTTCTCTGTGAAAAGTATGAGATTATTTAAATTACTGTAAATAATTTTAAATAGAAGCAAAAATTTCTGGTCTATGAAAATATAAATTACACACTTTTTTTTCTTTTACTTTTCAGTAAGTATTCAAAGATGCAAAATTTCATAATTAAAACTGTACTTATATGTGACAAAACATATAATTTACTTATATTTTTCATAAATAATGATTATGCATATTTTTTTAATTGGGATTTTAAAATAATTGATAAAAAATTTTGTTTCAAAAAATACGAGTGACTGGAATTCAAACTCGAAGAAAAAGTTCAGAAATCCAACCATGCTGCGTAACCACTTCTTAAAATAAGTAATTCATCTGGCTATAAACTGTAACGTAAACTTTGAAGCTTATTTTCTCAAGAATTCCTGGGTATTGCACTTTATGGCTTTCATATATATTTATATACTAACTATAAACTATCAATATACAAACATTCACCGCATTCTGTGTTCCAAACCTTGAAACCTACCCTTGTGAGTTTATCTGCAGGTCTGATTGTTGTGTTGCAAGTCGTTTAGGTCAAATAGATTTTTTGTTCTGATTGAGCTTTGGTTGTTCCAGACATACCTAATAAATCAGTTTTGTGTAAAATGAAAAGACTATATTAAATTCGGAATGTGTGTATATTTTCAACTAGATGTTATCCGTGACTTCGTTCACATAAGCTTAAAAAATATCAATACATTAATTCAGCAAAACATTTCACTCCAAGATAATTAAAAACACATGCTTTTAACCCATTTCTTACCTATAGTGTGTTAACTCATAAACCTCCATTTACACTAAAATATTCTCATTGTGCAAGTGAGCTACTCACTCTGTATCTGATATCATAATTAATATATATCACAATAAAAGTGAATTGTCCACTCCACATCTGATGTACACCCTGGCATTTATAAAGTTAATTAAATCAATTAAGTTAAAATTACACCCACAACTTTTAAATAAGTAAAGGAATTGTTAAGTGTTTACTTTACCAAAGTTAAGATAAATTTATTGTCTCATGATTGATATAAACTTAAACTCTTACCTAAATTTAGCTTCTGTAATCAATAAAAATGCCTAAATGAAAATTTAGATCAAAATTTTAATACATTCCCTTAATGTAAACACTTAAAATCAGAGATAAAGTAGAATTTAAAATCTTTGGAAATTTATAACTCGAAAGTAAAAATTCTAAACTTCTAACTTGTATAAAACACTGTTTGAAAAGTAGTAGCAATTAAAAGTTAGCTATGATAGCCTTTTAATTAAAGTTTAGAAAAGGCTATACTATAAAAAAATAATACACATCATTCTCTTCAAGAAGAACATTCAGAATCGTTTTACATCCATATTTTATTGATATTTAAAAATTATTAAAATTAACAGAAAGAATTATTTATTAGACCATTGGCACTAACCAAGTAATTTGTCAGTACACAGCAATATTAACGCTAATCACTACAGTTGCAAGTGCATAAACATTACTATTAAACAGCTTACCTTCCATAACCAGATGTTTGCTTTTCATAAATTTATTTGTACATGGTCATATGGTTTCCATTGCATTCAGTATACTAGGCAATCTTTTATTATTAGCTCATTGGAAAGATGTCACAAACTTACCTTCACTGGTTTACATCCCATCCTACTAATTAAGATTCATCTGAGAAGAGTCTACTTAGTGAATTTGTTAAGTCATTTAAGGGAAATTTTTAAATCATATTTATTAAAAATAATATATTTATAATAATAATAATATTTATAATAATATATTTATAAAAATTTTAAATTCATAAAGTACTCATGCATTTTAATACTCATCTAACAATGAATTTTCTAATACATTGAAATCGCTTGCATTTGACAAGAAAAAAGTGTTGGTCACCAAATCAAGTCTTTTTGCACCAAATACTCGAAAATATTTTATTTTTTTACAGTTTTTTTTACTGGGATTCAACAGCTAAATTTGACTGATCCTTTATTACGTACATGAGTAGTTCCATTAGCATTTATTTCTAAATATTCTGAGTATGTGCTTTAAGGAGACCTTCCTTGTGAGGTCTAGCTTGTTAAACCACTGAAGAATTACGTGAATGCCTATAAAACCTAACACACTAAACTGCAGTTTCTTCCTGAGGTCATGAATGCAAACAATATAACTTGAACGAAAAACACCCCCTCTTACATTAAACATGCATTCAGTAAAAACAAAACACCGACCAGCAGACTCCATAGATTAAAACCTTTTGATTAAAACCATTTAAGTATATCGCCATCCATCACTGTGCAGGGGGAAAAAAAAAAAAAAAAAAAAAAAATGCTTCCAGGCCATTGTAGAGGATTTCCAATCTTGTTGTTGAAACAATTAAGCATCTTTAGTTTCTACTTCTTACAACATTTTAATTCATTACTGCAACCCCTAACTTCAATCATGCTTTAAAATACCACAGAAAGACATCACTATGAAAAATCAAACGGGACTGCCAATTGCTCCCCATGACAGAGAATACATATTCATTGACAGAAAGATATACATTATGCAACTCCGAAGTGACAGCAAGTTGATCGCCTAATATCATCTAATAGCAATCTACAGCATCGCTGCAGAGTCCTCAGCTAAGCGCTGCAATAAATATTGCCTTAAAACTTTCAAATACACAGGCAACATGAAAAAAATATTAGTTTTATGGCATACTGAATAATGAAAATCACATCAGCCAAAGCTTTTAACTGGCCTGAGAAACAATTTGTTTGTATTTTATAGATTTTACAAGCTTAAATCTTAGAATTGGAGAAACAAGCTTAATATATTCTTATAATTAATCAAAACTGATTAAAAACTCCATTTTTTAAACGCCAAAATAACAGTGTGACAGAAAATATGTTTTAAAGTTCTAAAAGGGGAAGCAATATCATTTTCAGGACCTACACTAGCAACACACCAAATGCGAATAAATAATAAAATATGTGAAAAAATATTTATTTCGGCAAAACAATTACCAAATCATATTTTCAGTGCAAGAAAGAGACATTTTTTGTAACCAAGATAGTTTTGTATCAGTAAAGGGTCTGATGAAAATTTATTAATATTTGATTTTAAACCACAAAATCAGCAAAAATGTAAGATTCCTACTCAGAAATAATATGACAGTAGGTAAATCTTAGCTATTTGATTCTTATCTGTAGCAAAGTCCCAAGTATGTGAAATTTTCACTTTGATGCAGCTTTATTAATTTATATGTTTAATAAAAGTGATTAGGTGTTACTGCTATAGTTTTTACTTTGTTAATTAAAGTTGTTTTACATAATAAAAATTTACATTTACAGTCTCTAACTAGTATTTGTGTAATTTATATTGTATGTTTGTTTTTAAATATATTGTGGTCTAATTTTGATTATAGTGTAATATGACTTTTAAAAATTAGTATAAAGTTGAATGTCTCTCATACATTGTTAGTTTTGACTAATAGTTGTCGAATTTGGCTATTGATTTTCCAGTTTGGTTAATTTGCTGGCTAATTATGTAAAATCCCTAGTGCAGCGGTTCCCAACCTAGGGTACGTGGTGGGCTTATTGGGGGTACGTGAAAGAAATATTGGCAATGGTGGAAATTGCAAAAATGGTTCAACTAAAAACATATAAATAAAGGGGGGGTTCCCCTTTTTTTTACTTTTTGATTTTGGTTGCAATGAAGACATTTTCACTTTCAAAACTGGTTCCAAAAGTAAAAGTATTCTCCTTAAAAAAAAAAAAAAAAAAAAAAAAAAAAAAAAAATGCAATGAAAACGATTTTTGTAAAGATTGACCTAAACTATGTAATGCCAATATATGTACATATTTAAAAATATTGAAATACAAATGAGATATATTAAAAGAACCCTCCCGTAGGTTTTAACAATAGCTCGCGAAGGTGTCGTGGTGGTAAACCCCTTAACATTATTGTTTACTTTATCATCTTATGAGCTCATTATGTATTTAAGCAGATAGTAAAAAAAACTTATTTTCCTCCTTTTTTTTCTTTCTAGATCTGATTAAGAAGTTGGTTGGAAAAAATTCTGTCTCACCTGCTCGGAAAAGGCCTTATCAGGAGGATTTCGTCTCAGATACAAGGTCAGTGCAGGGCTTTCCATACTGCATAAAAATATATTAAATTGAGATCTTGGCTAAATTGTTTATCTTGTGATGTTAAATAAAAATGGACACTTTATTCAACTTACAATATCATTAAAATAATAACTAGTAAATCTGCAGATCAGGAGCCTCAACGTCAACCCTGGAAGTCATTGCTTTTTTTAATCTCACTTTTCATATTATTTAGCATCTTACAATCTGCAATTTTATTTTTTTATATCTCACTAGGGGGCTCTGCCCCTACGAGCTACGCTCGCCAACCCCAATTCTGACACCGCAAACTTTAAAAACACTCTGATTTGATCAACTCTAAAACGATTACAGAACATTGAATTATAATGAAACGACCAGTGACTATCTGCTGTAATCGGGTTTCCATTCATTTTCTTTTGACTGAGAGATTTTAAGGCCGAATCAACTGCTGTTGAAACAGCTAACAACTGTTTTCGTGATTCATAAAATAAGATTAATTAAACATTTGAAAATCAACTTGTGCAAAATGGTTATGTAAGCAATGTTGCTGCATCGAGAAATTTTATAATGATGCTATAGAAAATTGGGTACTTCTCCATTATCCAGACTACTACTTTCTATAAATGAAAAGAACTGTCACCAAAATATAGGATTTAAAGCGAAAAGTGCATATCTGTACCGTCGCATTCAATTGACATCAGATGCGTTACACGTGGTAGTTGTGTCATCGAGTGATCGTTAATTGAACGTTTATCTGTATTTTTAATTATATTTTACCAATTTATTAGTTATTTCGTTGATTTAAACGTAATTATTAAATGTAAAAATATAGCTTTTAATTGAAGGGAAATATTTTTAATTACGCTGTTTTAAAAATTGAATTAATAGGAATAAAATATATAAATAGGAATAAAATATAAAATAGGAATAAAATAGGACAAAATATTTTTTCGAAATAAATTAATCTTACCCTATTTAATGCTTTGAAAGTGCATAATAATTTAATTATTTCTCTTTTTAATATTCACGTGCAAGTATATTTTGTATTACGTAATTTTCTACATTAACTGCTTTTAACACGTGATCATTTAATTATTATTTTAAAGTTTTATTTTTGTTTTTAATAGTCACGTGTAAATACATTTCTTAATTGAAAGGGAATATTATTATGTGCGTTATTTTACAAATTGGCAACAATTCAAATAGGATTTTATGAAATATGAAATATAACTTCAAAAAATTACTCCACTTGCAACATTTGAAAAAGAATATTAAGTGCTTTTATCACCCTAATAAATATTTATATATATTTAAAAATGAAAACACATGTGAAAAACAAAGGATAAGACATTATAAAAAGCAATGGAATGAACTCTTATTTATTATATGTATGTATGTTTGGATTTCATTTATCTCATGAAACCCTATTACTCCCGCTTCGTTGTCTGTCCATCACAGAGCCGTTCTCAGAACCTATATAACTTACAAAGTTGAAACTTTGTGTATATATAACTGAATACCTGCTATGAAGCTCAAAATATTAAAATTGGAAAAAAAATCGTATTATTTTAATAAATATAGATAAAAAACCAAAATTCTAACAGCCTTTTCCTTTTAAATTTAAACATTTTTCGTTATAGCAGTTGCCAACAATTAAAAATCTACAATAAAATTCTTTCTACAATAATTAATTTTCAATTGAAAGATTTCCACATGAAAAATGAAAATGAAATAAAAAGTTTCACCAATTGAAAAAGATTAATATGACTTCATATTGGTAAAAAAATGGAGATTTTCAAAGATTTCTCAATAATACAAGGAGTATGTGTATGTACAGAAAGCAGATTAATATCACGTCATTAGAGAATTAAAAAGAAAATTAATCTGACATCATATTGGAAGTTTAAAGGATTTTTCAAATGTTTGACAATAATACAAAACGAGTATCAATATGAGCAATAGAGAATAGTAATATGAGTTTGAGGAACGTATTAAATCATGATAAAAACCCCGATTATGGAAATATTCACATATTTTAACATTTTGAAGGTGTACAAAATGTTTAATTTTGAAATTAATTATTTTTTTTTTAATATTGCATTTAGTCCACATGAGATATTATTATAGAGTATAATAGCGGGCTTCGACTGCTATCGGGCCTGTTCAAATATTCGAAAAAAACGGAGTTTGTTATAAAGAAAGTTACATATGTTTTTAATTATCGGGGGTGTTACATTTTCCTTAATTAATGCATTTGTTTTTCTTTTAATGTTACGTGAACAACGCCACGGGTAACAGCTAGTAAAATATAAATTAACTAATCTTCCGTAATCTGTGGGCAAGGTTAGCTCCAAACATGGGCTTTTGCTAGCAACAATATAGTTTAAAATCAATGTAGATACTTTTAAAGAATTGTCACAAAAAGTCTCACTTTCTAAAATACTCAATTTGGCAGTAAGACCTGGATTACAGATGATTATGCAATAGGTTTAAATATCTATTTTATATAAACTATTTTTTTTTTTTTTTTAAATATCGCATTTAGTCCACATGACAGATATTATGACAAAGTATAATAGCGGGCTTCACTCGCTATCGGGCCGGTTCAGATATTTGAAAAAATGAGAAAAATAGACTGGTAAATTTTTACTTTATAAAAAACATGACTTTTATTTTTTAGTTGCAAAATGAAATTTATTTGGATTTATTAAAGAAAGGATAAAGTGTTTTGAAAGGAATATTAAACGAAACCCTTTGTGCAATCTTTGATCACACTTACCCATTTGTTTTTGTTTTCCAGGCAAGCTACTGGTTCAACTGGATCTTCTGTAATACAAGATGAATCCTTGTCTTACACACCTAATACCAAAAGTATGTATAAGAAAATCTATTTAAAGTTTAGTTAAACCCTATGTTGTAATCAATATACTAAATCAAAAATTTCCCATTTATAGTTCCCAAAATTGTTGCTGGTACAGATAAAAAATCCAGAAAACGTGGCAAGTCTTTTAATTTGTTAAAGAGAAAAGAAAAAAAAAGGTTAGTTATTAATCATATGTTAGTTTTATAGAGCTTCGCTTCCATGTATACTACAAAATATTGGTTCTTGCTGAAGAAAATCTTTATAAGGCTCATTGGAGAAATTCAATTTTTTATTCAAATGAAATTGTCTTGAAATGGAAAAAAAGTTATATTCAAATCTCTCCTCTCTCTCTCTCTCTCTCTCTCTCTCTCTCTCTCTCCCCTCCCCCCTCTGTAAAAAAATTAAAAGGTGAAGTGCAAGTTGAAAAATATGCTGTGTAAATTTTGAGTGCTCGCTTTCATGTACTTAAAACAAAAATACTTTGATTTAAAATTAAAGTAAAGCACATTTTTCTTCAAAATGCAATATAGTAGAAGATCTTTATAACGCACACCTTGAGACGAGAGGTTGTGTGTATTATAGAATTTTGGGTACTTACGTATTATCCGGGTCAGGAGATGGATCGCCAAAAATGGTTGTCAATTATCAATCTTGTGTTTCGTTTCCCATCATATTCAAAACAGTAATTTAACATTATTAAATACATAACATTGTTAAAAACGGTAAATATAATTGAACAATAATAAATAAATAATAAAAAACTATAAGCTAAATAATAAAAAAAAAAACTATAAATTATAATAGACTATAATAAATTAATGAAGGTTACTGTAACTAGCATAATTGGTGCCATGTTTGGCACACTTGTATCTGACCTGGCCCGGATAATACGTAAGTACCGAATTTTGTGCTATATAGATCAGATTTCACAAAATTTAATTCATTAAACTTAATTTGTAAACATGGCCAAATATGTCTGAAACATATTAATATACAGTAGAGGACCTTTATACTGTATTCCTTGGGACCAGAAGTTTTGCAGATTATAAATTTTTCAACAATATGGATCATTTCACACATTGTTAAATTTACTTTATAAGCATGGTCTGAAATGCCTGGACCAAATCATTATATCGCTCATTTTCAAACATTTTTATTGTAATAATAGCAATTTTTTCATTAAAAAGCTCTGAATTGAGGATATAAAGATGAAATGTGTCAAACTCAGTCATCTAGAGAATTTTTCTACAATATGGAATGCAGATGCTTCTTTATTGTTTACATCAGAGAAGTTGTGTATTATTTAGAGAATTGCATTATATAGAACTAGTATATAATTCCAGTTAAAAATGACGGAATGTTGATTTACATTTGATTTTCATAAGACTTTATACAAACAAATAGCACGAAGATTTTATTATTGAAAGGTTTGTATTGTAGAAAAGTACATTTTAAAAATAACAAATGATTTCTACAAATAAAAATGATGGGGATATTTTTTTTTTTTTTTTTACTCATTATTAAATTTCTAAAATAGTTCGACTAGACAAAACATTCAAATTAAATATTTTTTTTTAAATACATGTGCGAAAGTTTTTGTAAAAAAGTATTACCAATCAGTTTTTAAAGAGCTTGACTCGCCACATAGTTCATCGTTTGGTTACATAAGCAAAATTGAAAGCAAATTCTGAAATGGTTTAATGATTGTACAATACATTAAAATTTTGTTAGTTTTAAATTGTCTAAGTTAAAAGGTTATTGAGATGAATTTTAATATAAGAAAAATCAGTGAAAATTGTTATGTTGGCGCAATCATATAATTTTTTTCCTTGTTGTTTTATCAATGTAAAAATAAATTTCAAGCTAAGCATAATGTCATTTCACCAGCACATACTTTTCACATGTACTTTATATATGTACTTTTATTTTTAACCACCATGAATTCAAATTAAACTATATTTTCTCTTAAATTGTGATGAAAGTAATGGCATCAATAAAGTTATAATGCATAAAGATAATTTAAACCCAATAGATGCTATTCTCGTCACAGTAAATATGAATTTTTATTCACTTATAAAAACAAAGTACATATGCCGAAGTATTTTTAACGAAATTTAACCTCCAAATTAAAAAATATATGTCCAAAAAGCCATGTGTCTGAATATTTTTCATTATTTCTCTGCAACAATGGAAATAATTTGTTTCTTCTCCATTATTTAGATGGGTGTGCCCCGGAATGGTTACCTACACTTGAATTTTATATTATAAGTCGATTGCATTATAAAGATCTTCTATTGTAAATACTTTGACAAAAGATTTCACTGAGGCAAAAAATCAGGGTTTGTACAGACTCCTTAGAAATGAAAAAGTTTCTAAGCAGTGCTTAGAACTCCTTAGATATACAAAATACTCTTTATAAACTCCTTAGAATTATCGAGAAGCAAAATTAAGTGACTTCATGCTCTTAATTGAAGTATACAAGATTAGAAAATAGAGACATGAGGATTAGTATTGCCTGTATATAATTATCTTTCTTAGGTAGGGCATGAAGTAAAATAAAATAAAAATAAAATTTTATGTTTACAAAAGAAAAATTAAAGTGATTTTCTTACCATTCTAAAAAGAAAGCAATATATTGTGAATACTGTGCAGTTGTAACACTGACCCATTAGATTTTAATAGTATAAGATCTGTTTGAAAGTCTTTTCTGTTAATTTTCTTAATTAAAAATTGTGCATGTTATAAAGATACAATAATACTAAAAAATATATATATGGTAAGTTCTTTAAAATTTTGGACTCCTTAGATACTCCTTGGATTTTTTTCTTCTGAATTCTGTACGAACCCTGAAAAATGTTTTGTCTTTTTTTTTTTTTTTTTTTCCCCTCTATCATTCTTTTAACGATCAAAGTGGACTTATAGACCCTATTTCTTCTGACATCAGAGTCATGTGTTTTGGGATAACATTTCTGACGTTGTAGGCCTTAATTATGCAACGACTTGTTTTGCAATGCAAAGTGGGATGCCATAGAGCAGTAGCAGACCATATTTTTCTGACGTTGAGTCACATGCTTTGGGGAAACATTTCCAAAACCGTATCCTCAAACCCAAAAGAAGAATAGGGTCCATTGGCATTTCGTAGAAAAAAAAAAAATTGAGAACTTTTATTATAACTTGTATCCTTGTACTGTTGATGGTGACATCAGTGTCAAAATTTGGAGTTAGCCATTTATTTGTAAAATTCCAGAAATAACTCTATAACACATAGCCAAATTACCCAAAACGGTTCTGTTATCTTACCTCTTATGAAGTCACAAGGTTTCTGTTGCCTAAATAAAAGCCTAATAGTATTGTTTGATATCAAGCAAGAGTTAATTAGCAAACTGTTGCCTGCAATATTAGAGATTTCAGAAACATCTTTCATTTATCGTAGAGTAAGAGTTGTTTTGTTGCAGGCAAATCATTGCATATTTAGAGATGTGGCTTTGAATGTTTGCTATTTTTTCTCTTCTGTATATTGTAATATCTACCATCTACATATCTATTGTTTATCTACTTTTTTCATTAATTTTGTCTTAGGAATTGCGATTAATACATCTTGATTGATAATATTTGCTAATTAAAGTTAATTATTTTATCTGAAACAACTTTTTATTTACACATTTGTTACTGTACCAAAAGTTGATTTCAATAATGTTCTCAGAATATTGAAAAGTATTTCATAATCTTTGCATGGTGTATGTTTTCTTTCTCTCTTTTTTTTTTTTTTTTTTTTTTTTTTTACTTTATTACATGTGTTTATTTAACTTTTCATGTATGTAGAAATGTAATTTTGTAATTCCTTTTTCACCCAAGTGCTTAACTTTAAGTTTTAGTGAAGGTGCTTTATTTTCTTTGATAGATGCTTATTTTTTTATATTCAGACAATACAAAAAAATTAGAGAAGATGAATGGGGGAAAAAAAGTTACGTTAAATAATCAATAAAAATATTGTTATAAGGTAATGTGTGTGTTTGTACTTTGTTTTGCTTTGCTTTCTCTCCCCTTCTCTAAGATAAACTTTATGAAAAAATTAAATGATATGATGTGGGTGATTGTCTGGTTACAAGACCATAGATTCCTGCAAATTCCTGTTCTGTAGTTTTTTTGTAAAAACTAGTCATTTTGTGCCACCGTAATACTTACCCATCACTGATATGCATGATATAAAACATGTGTAAACAACTTATAAAATACATTGCAATTCGAATAAAATTGTGGCTTGATGACATCATAAACTTTAAAGGCTCGATTACTGAATTGCTTGAAAGAAACATCCTTATGACTTCAAAAATAATAATCCTATTAACTAGCGGTTTATTGCATCTGATTAAGCGTCTCATTTCCAATTAAAATATATCTTTGAAGTGAAATTTGGATGAAATACAGGGTCACGAAAAATCGAAGAGTGTGGAAGATAGGATTCCAAATATCTCGGCAACTAATTATCCGATCGGCTTCATGCTTTATGCAAAATTTATGTTTTTTAATTGTCTTTTATATTCACTTCTTAAAATAAACAATTTTGAAAATTTTTATATACCTTTCATCAGAACGAATATTTCGAGAGTCCGAAAAAAATACTTCTGGATAATCGAGGTTACTGAAATTCAATAAACTTCTTCCCATTTTTACATACTAAGTACATACCAAATTTCAAGTCTCTATCTCAATTTGTTCGGGAGGTAGAGCATTTACAGACGGACGGCAAATTTTTTTTTCTAAAAATATGTTTTTAAAAATCTCTAATGTCTGTAAATCCGTCAAATTTTTTTTTCCGATTTTCAAAACGATTACAAGACTTACCCTCTACTACGTATGATGGGTAAGTAATAAAAGTTATGCATTGTACATCATCATAACAGTACAAAATTATTAACTGTCTACTTTTTGTTAGGTCATGGCAACTTTCAAAGTAGTATAAAAAATAGTTTTTTATAATTTTCAGAGGATTTCTCATAAAGCTTCACATTCAAGACTGTACGATACTCACCTGAAATCTAATGAAAAATTAATTTTCATTTTTGATAGTTTTGCATTTTACAAGCAATATAGTTTGTAGCATTAAAATTTTCATTTCTTAAATTTCTGGGAAGGTGCTTAAGATTTGAGTAAAATGTTTCATTTTTCTTCTTTAAACTGTATAAACTACATTCTAAATTATAAATATTATTTCAAGATACTTAAAATTTTATTGTCCTGATAAGTAATAAAAGCAGCAGCACAGTAGCAATTTACAGGTTGTAATCTGTTATTCTACTATAAATTTGAGCAAACTCACTATATGTTTAATTTATGTTATTTAAAACAGGCATGTAAAAGTTAATCCTAAAGGTGGAATTCCACCTCTTTTAAAGCAATTTTAATTTTGTACATTCTCTGAATTGATGGAAAAATGAAAAGAGAGGTCTGGTAAATTTAATCCTGAAACATATTGTCTACTCAAACCCTTGTAGTTTGTTTTTCAACTGCTGTGAGCTATCAAATCAAAGGTCAGCTTATGTTAAGAGCATCTGAAAATCTTATAAATGAAGCTGTTTAAAATATTTTTCCAGAGTGGTTTTCTTTTTTTTTTAAGAGAAAGGAAGTTTGCATATGGTTTTTTTTGGAATAGAATTTTTTATCCCATATGTACAAGACTTTTAGGTAATTTTAGCTATGTATTTTTAGAGATGTATTTCTGGAATAAAGATCACTTTGGCGTGTGTATATATTTAGCATTGGTTTTGGGCTGTTTTTCTCTACATCTTCCAACGATCTCTTGGGTCTACCAACACTCCTTTTCCCCCATTAATTTTCCATTATTTATTTATCTTTGTGCTTCTGTCATCCGTCATTCTAATTAAATGGCTTTGCCATTGCATTCTTCTTATTTTAATGGTATTTATAATGACCTTTTCATTATATAGCTGTTCAATCTCCATATTTGTTCTGATTTGCCATGTATTCCCCTCCTTAACTGGTCCGAAAATTTATCTTAAGATCTTCCTTTCCCAGTGAGTAAATTCAATTTTCATTGTTTTGTGTAGTGGTCCAGGTCTTACTGCTATAAATTATAATTATAGGTTTTATAACAGTTTTATAAATTTTAAATTTAGTTGTTTGGGAAATTCAAGTTTATTTTAGAATATTTCAGAGAAAAATGACATCTATTTCCTGTGTAAGTTGAACTTTAATCTCTATTTCCACCATATTATCACAAGTGATCATAGATCCTAAATATTTAAACTCTGATACTTCTTTAACAGGGTTCGTACAATCCTTGAACGTTCTTAAAAGTCCTTAAATTTTTCAAAAGTAATTTATGGTGCTTAAAAGTCTTAATTTTTATGCAAAAAGTCCTTGAAAGTTCTTAATTTTACTCCAATATTGAATTAGCTGTGAAAATCTTCTGTGTTTCAGTGAATATCTGATTTTAAAAAAAATTCATCGAAGTTACCCCTCTTTCGAAAATTTGCTTTCCTCCTTTTTCCCCCCCAATTACCTAAAGTTTAAAATCTTTAAAATTGTTTAATTATTTAAAACTTTTCTGCTCTATTTCTTACTTTATTGAAACAATAAATAAGCGATCATATAAATTCACCCTCCCAAAATTTTACACTTCTCCCACTTCACAGTGTCCAAAGTTTAAAATCTTTAAAACTGTTTAATTTTTTTTTTTTTTTTTTTTTTTTTTTTAATGCTTTTCTGCTCTATTTGTTATTTTATTGTAAAAAATAAATTTAAAAAAAAATGATCATATAAATTTCATTAAAATTTCATCTAAATTCCCCCTTCTGAAATTTCGTTTCCCCCTGTGTTTCCCCCACTATATCCACTTTCCCCTTCTTACTAAGCACACAAAATTTAGTCTTTAAAACTACTTAGTTTACTTTTTTTTTTAGTAAGATAAATAAATAAGTCACCTAATAAACTCTCCCCACACGAAAAAAAAAAAAAAAAAAAAAAATCTGCTTTTCCCCTTTTGCCCCCTCAGCTCATAAAGTTTAAAACTTTGAAAAGTCGTTGTTTTTTAAACCTTTTCTGCTCTATCTGTTACTTTATTGTGTAACAATAAACAACCGATCATATAATTTTTTTCACCTGCCACCTAAATTGATGTTTCCCCTTCTTCCCTATCTCCCTTTTACTAGACACACAAAATTTAGTCTTTAAATCTCTTTAATTTAAATATTTTGTTCTATTTGTAAATATTTGGTCAGACAAATAAATATTAAGTCATCTAATAGCCCTCCCCCCTCCAAAAAAAAGTTTCTTTCCCTTCACCCCCCCACCCACCAGTTCACAAAGTTAAACATCCGTAAAAGTCTTTGTTGTTTAAACTTTTCTACTCTGTTACTTTATTGCAACAATAAAGAATTGGTCATATAATTTTTCCCCACCCCCACCCAAAATTGACATTTCCTGTTCCCCTCCCCACCCTGACCATTGCACAAAATTTAATGTCCTTATAGAACTCTTTCATTTTAATTTTTTATACTATTTGTAAATCTTTAGTAAGGTAAATAATCTCGCCTAATAAACATCTAATAAATCAACTATAGTTTAAAAATTTTAAAAGTCTTCTTTTTTTTTCTGTTCTATTTGTTACTTTATTGTAATAATAAATAATTAACCATCCAAAATCCTCTCCTCACTCGAAATTGCAGCTTCCCTCTTACCCCCCCCCCCCCTTTATTTTTATCCTAGCATACAAAAATTTAAAGTTAAAAAAAAAATCTGTTCTATGTATAATTTTTTGTTAATGATAAATCATCTAATAAACTTCCTACCCCCCCCCATAACATTTCTGCTTTTCCCCACTTGCCCCCTTCCTCCAAGCTCACAAAGTTTTAAAATCTTCAAACCTCTTTAATTTTTTTTTTTAATTTCTTTGCTCTATTTGTTACTTTGCTGTGACATTAACAATAAATAATTTTAAATCTTCCCTCACTTCTCTTTCTTACCACATAGTCTTTAAAACTATACATTTTCTGCCCCAGTTGTAAATCTTTAGTAATGGTAAATAACTAAGCAATCATCTAATTAATCTTTCTGCCCTCCAAAAAATTCTGCTTCACTCATTTTGCCCCCTCCCCTTCCCCAGCTTACAAAGTTTAAAATCTTTAAAACTTTCCTGTTCTGTTTGTTTTTTTATTGTAACAATAAATAGTTGCTTATCTAAATTCCTCCACTCCCCCCCCCTCCCCACCTTGAAAATTTCCGTTATCTAATCAAACTCTTCCCCCCCCCCCCCAAAAAAAAAAAAAGAAATTCTTTGCTACTCCCCCCTTTAGCACCCTTACACTTTGCAGTGACAATATAGTTAAATAATCCTCTTAATTCCCCCTTCCAGAATTTTGGATCACCCCATCTTCTTTCCTTTTCCTCCTGCACATTTCCTTTACAATCCTTTCTGCTGCATTTGTTATTTTGAAATAACTTTAAGTAGCCTTCTAAATTCCTACTGCCACATGCCAAAAACTCCCCCCCCCCCCCCCCCCAATATTAGCAAGTTTAAAAGTTGTATTTACAAGAATGAAATTATGTATTAAAAATTGCATGTTAATTTAATGGTTTATTCAATTTCTAGGTTCTTAAATTTTTTTGGTTTTGGTCCTTGAAAGTCAGTTCTTGATTTTTATTTAAAGAATGTGTACAAACCTGTTTAAATTGTAATTCATTATTTATGACTAACGTTGCTGTTGTCTGTGAATTCTTTCTGTCCATTTTTATGTATTTTGTTTCTTTGCTATTAGCCTCGAGGCCTAGTTTTCCCCCTTCTATTTTCAGTTTATTGTATGATTCAGTCAAGATTTCCTTATTTCTGACAATTACATCAGCATCATCAGTAAATGAAAGAATTTGTAAGGAGCGATTCATAGTAGTGCCTCCTCTGTTGTTGTAAATGCTTCTAATTCTTCTGTCCAGACATATGTTAAAAAGTGTTATCGAGAGAACATTACATTGTTTAAATCCTGATTTCACTGTATTTTTTTTTATTTTTTTTTTTTTAAGAATCTCCATAGATACCTTCTGTTTCTCAAGTAGGACTCTAGCGTATACCTTCTGGTTTCTTTTTATGACTGCACCACTGGTCATAGGTCTGTTTAAAACCAACAAATAACTATTGTGCATTAATATTTTGTTCATAGAACTTTTAAAGGTTGTTCCTAATACTAAAAATTTGATCCACCATTGATTGTCCTCTTCTAAAACCACACTGATAATCACTTATATTAACATTTGGGCATACGGCTGCAACAGCAAACTGGACTCCTCTATAAAAAATCTAAAGATTTTAAAAGGATAAATTATTAAACTATTAACTTCCCTAATGAAACTGATAAAAATAAAATTTAACCAGATAATAAAAATCAAAATTAAAAAAAATATATATTTAGCACAAATTACTTAACAGCCAGTTTTGGAATTCCTCATCGACCACTCTAATTTGTGAGTTTGATTGTTTATCCCACCTCATTTGGTTGTGGGGAGGCTTGTTTGTTCATTAGAAAGAGTAATCTAAATACTAGAGAATTTCTCTCACAAGATTTCATCAATTTAAAAAAAAATGGTTGAGGTGAAATTAATTTCATAATCTAATTTCATTAAATGGAAATTCAGTTGAGGGGAGGGATTATTCAGGACAAGGTGCTCTATGCCGCCATGGAAATAAGCAAAATTGGAGAATTAAACCCATATGACCTTGACGTGCTTATTATTTTTTTTTTTACTGACTATGCCAAAGCATAGTCTCTTATATCAGGTCTTACTTTTCTAATCTTGTTTATCACTTTACATTTAAAATAACAAGCATCCCAGTTACCAACTTTTTAAAAAAATTTGCAGTTTGTTATATATTAATATGTATTAATGTATAAAAAATATGCACAATACATTTAGTTATGTTCAAAGCTTGGTCTATGTTATATCATGTCTTTTGAAATCTTGTTTGTAAACTCACAATAGAAATAATAATTAAAAAAAAAAAAAAAAAAAATCAACTTTGGAACGGATCGGCATCCACATCTTTTTATATATTAACTTGTCAGGCTTTGCCCGTGTAAACAGTTGTTTGGGGGGGGGGGGGGTGCTCTACTGCTTTAAGCAGCATGTAGTTCAGTCTTCACCCAGGGCTCCAAAAATTTTTTTTTTTACATTCAAACAGAAAAAATATTTATAAAATACCTTGTTCTAAATAATATGAAAATAACTAATAAAAGTATAAAAGGATGTAAATAAAAATTATAGGTATAAATAAAGTAAAATTTATTCATGAACCCACACAAACACCTTACAAATTTTCTGTGAGAGGCCTCAAACTTTCTCTATTAAATAAAATAATGAAAAGTGGAATGTTAGTTGCAGGGCTGCCCTATAAAAGCAAAAGATCTTTGATAGAATAGTGCGGAGGTTGGTGTTATTAACAAATCTTTAATAGTGGCAACTATTTATTTACAACTGATACAAAAGAGATACATACGAAAAAGCTAAAAACAACGTTGAAGCACACAAATTACAAAACTTTAAAACACATATGGCTGTTTCAAGGATACAAAGATCCCCTTCATCAGTGTAAGGTGGACAGAAAATTAAAAACGAAAAAATGTTAAAAAGGTTCAAAAGAACCACGCTCGGCTATAGCCCCGAGTACTGGCTGTAATCTTGTAAATGAAATTACATCCAGCACCTCGGGGCTATAGCCGTGCGTGGTTCTTTTAAGCCCTTTTAACATATTTTTGTTTTTAATTTTTTCGTTTTTTTTTTCTACCTTACACTGAGGAAGGGGATCTTTGTATCCTTGAAAAAGCTGTATGTGTTTTAAAGTTTTGTAATTTGAGCGTTTCAACGTTTTTAGCTTTTTCGTATTAATAACCACACAAAGGGTACCTTTTATACCTAAAAGAGATACATGTTACCCTTCAATGTAGTCACCAGCAGTGTGTACAACCCGTTGCCAGCGATGTAGAAGTCTTAGGATACCTTTAGCAGCGCCTGTTGTGTTGATAGTTTGAATGGAGCGGTCTACTGCTTGACGAATCTCTGGAACAGTTCTGAAGCGAATGCCACAAAATGATTCCTTCATCATGAGCATGCACTTCTTTCTTCTTCTTCACTGACACTAGAACGACCTGGTTGACGCATGTCTGCCACATTTTAGCATCCCTCGTTGAAGGCTTTTACCCACCGTGCCACTGTTCTGTAAGGCAATGGAGATTCCCTGCAAGCCTCTTGAAGATCTTTATGATGGTGTCGTGCTGTACAACCTCTGGCACATTGAATCTTCATCCAGCTCTGCTGTTCTTGTTTCAAGAACATTGTGAGAACACTGCATTAGACCACCAGCTAACACAAGGCTCTGTTTCTCTCGACAGTTTGCATGCGCGTGATGTGGGAAATGAGAGTCCATATATTTTGAGGTAAAGTAGTTATCTAATTGACGTGTGCTATCAGCGAGATCATTAGGTTCCGTCGCATGGTGTCTCTACAGCAGTGTTGCCACTATTAAAATTCAAACCTTCATATATTCAGGGGTGCAGAATATGTCCGATCCGGCGATCTAGGATTGGGGGAAATTTTAGCCATCTGGGGAAATTTTGCAGAATGCATGCATTTGAACAGTTTTTGATTATTTTGAGATTTTACTGAACACTTTAAGTGAAATGGAAACAGAAAAATGAAATTGAAAAATGGGAAAATATCAGAATCAAACTTTCCTTTACTATTTGAAAAAATTGAGGGTAACAACTTCTATCAAGACTGTTTTTTGATTGACGATGACTGTCTCAGAAAACCAAAAATTCATTCCCAAACACAAGAAAACATCACAAAAAGTGTTTCAAACTCCCAAGAAAAAATATTAAAAACCTCTGCTCAATGATTATTAAACAGCTTAAATAAAGAATATGTGAACCAAAAATTATAAAACATATGAGACAATGCTTCAGTTGTAAACTCATTTTGAGCCCTACCCCATCTTTAGAAAGAGAATCCAATCAAGAAGATCTTGCATCACCATTGGTGAAAAACTCACTACAAGCTCTCACTAAATGGGTGAACAAAAATAGAAAATAATTTAAATTTAATAATGAGAAAAGTCTTCTTAATGAGTGGATGATAACTTTGAAGAAAAACATCTAAACACTGAATGTAATAAAAAAAATCCTGAATTCTGAAAATAAACCATCACTTCTAGATCAAGATAGCGGTATTATAAAAGAAGCTTTTACCAATCCTGATGTGTATACTGATGTAGCAGAAATAGTTTACTTCCTTGAAAACTGCTTGAAATTTTGCAGTGAGTGAGTGAATCTGTTGTCTCTATTATTGGAAATCACACTTATAAGAGAACCCTAAAATCTGATATCTCTTTCATGAAATGTTTATATCGTGGAATGGAAGTCCAGTGCATAAAGTTACGGAATTATTAAAAGCTTCCTTAAACATACATTTTCATGGTGGAAATTATCATTTCACTAGATTCTCTTCAAGAAACAGACTCAAGATCTACAAAACATCAAAAGTGATCTGACAACATCCACAGAAACAGTGGAAGATCGCAGTTTCTCAATATTTGACAATTTATCAGAAAAGGTAATCAAAAACATTGTATTTGTTGGTTAAAACTGTGCATTTATTAATAAACATAAGAATTAGATTAAAACTTACATGAATTAACTTAATTTACCTTTCCAATAACTGGACATGTTACGAGTTCAGACTGTAGGTTTTTAAAGATGTGACTTGTCTATTGCAAAATTTTCTATACCTACGGTAATACAGAATTTATGTAAGGCTTATAACATATCGTAAAATTTTGGGGAAATTTTCATATGGATTGGGGGAAATGTTGGGAGTAAAAACATTTTCTGCACCCCTGCATATATTTACATATGAATAGAGCTTTCTTCTATAGACTAAAAGATACAGTTGTAAATTAATGCAATGTTTTTGATAAATGCAAGATGTCAAAGTCAATTCTATTTGTATATTGAATAACTCTTCACCCTAATTTGAGACGATTCCATTTCACTGTTGAGTGAAATAGTACTAATATGTCAAATATTGCATGAAAAATCTTTGAATTATTTTTTAAACTGAACATGCTATCTATATTTATGATATTACTAATATTTAAAATAACGAAATTTATCTACCAAAGTAGAGTAATTCAAAATGTGTTTGTAGAAATTACATAAAAAAAAAATATCAGTAAGAAATTGCTTCCAGAACTTCCTGTCCCCTTTTGCATGCACTGATGTATTAGATGGTACATTAAAGAAAAAAAAGAAGGGGGGGGGATATATATATATATATATATATAGTAATATATTTAGATACTTTCCTGAACCTAACACTAATTTTCAAAATTATAATAGTGACTTAGAATGAAAACAAACAATAGATAAGTATTTTATTTAAATAAGTATTTATTTTATTTTGTGAATTTTTCACCCCTCTGTGTTTGTTGTTCCGGGCACTCTCAGTTTTTCTTTTAGATTTTACAGCTGCAAAAAAAAAAAGGTGAAGAATTCGTATATTTTGATGAAATTTTATATTTAGATGTAATGTCATAAGCCAACATTTATATGAATTTTGGAGAAAATCAGCCTGAAGTTGGTGCTGTAATGTCAAATTTAGGTACGAGTTTTCTTTTGTATCATAGGAAAGTGTATGAAGTTATGGATATAATTGAACCAAACTTCATATATACATTTTTGATTGTGGATGTCAGGTCCAAGTTGAAAATGAGGATATTATCCCCAGAAAGGAGCACTGTGATATCAATTTTTTGCAGTTTAAATGAAGAATTTGTGAATATTTTTCAACGAAATATATTTAGATGTAATGTAATAGGGTGAGGTTTGTATAAAATTTTGGAGAAAATTGGCCTGAAAGTAGTGCTGTGATAATTTTGTTCGATTTTCGGGATGAGCATGTTAGCTCTTGAAAAAAAAATCATATTAAATCACTTAATTATCCAATCTAGTTTAATTTGCATATTTGTAATAAGCAAAAATTTTCCTTTTTTTTTTTATATATTACTCCATGATTTTAAAACATTTATTGACAAAAAACTTGAAGTGTAATTAAAAAAAAAAAAATCTGTTAACTACTAATTTTTTGTTTCTAAAATGAATAATTAAAAATATTATGTGTTTTGAAGTATTAACATGTATGAGATAGAAGAAAATTTTGAGATTGGCACATCAGACTAGTTAGTATTTAAAATAGTTCATTGTTGCAGTTTTACAGACAGTACAGTTTAGCATGATTTGGTGAATAATTAACTCCATAGTGCTGTAACTTGCTTTCAGTTGTAACCGTAAAGAATACTTGGCAATTGGTCACCTGCACCCAGCTAACAGAAAAATGCCTTCTAGTTAACTTATAATTAAGTTCTAAAAGTATTAAATTGTTGTATTGTCATCAAAAATGCACCTATGTACATTTTTTTTAGGTAGATTTCGTAAGAAATACTACCTATTGCATTCTCACCTAAGTTGGAAATTTTGAAAAATTTTTGCAGATCTACGCCGATCATGACTCCCAGAACCCAAAACCACCCCCAGTTCAAAACTTTATATATATATCTATCTATCTATCTAACTATCTATCCACCTATCTATGTCACTTTTTTCTGACCACGATAACTGGAAAAATTCTGCATTAATCTTTTACAAACTGATACATAAAATCAAGGGGCATAAAATCTCGGTCAAGTTCGTTAATGGGCAAAATTGAACCAAGGGGGGGAGGGTGGGGGGGGCTTTTTGTGAAAACAGAAAAAACCCCATAATTTCTTAATTATGATACATATCGAATTAGTTTAAAGTTATTATTACTTCTAGGAGAAGGGCCGAAAATGTATGTATGACAGATTTTTGATATAATTAAAAATGGCCCCAAGGGGGGGAAAAAAGGGGGGTTTTAGAAGAAAAAAAATCATAGCTTCGTCAATTCACAAGATATCAAATTCGCGTAAATTTATTATTAATCCTCATAATATTATCTAAAACTTTTATATTGACAAGTTTTTTATAGGATCAATCGTTATAGCAAAAAAAAATTAAAAACAAAAAAAATCCCTGCCGGCTCCGCCTGCAAACAAGTTATTTTTCGAAGTAGGCGGTTCCAACTCCCGCATATTTTCGAAACTGATACATAAAATCAAGGGGCATACAGTCTCGGTCAAGTTCGTTAATGGACAAAATCGAACCAGGGGGGGGGGGCTTTTTGTGAAAACAGAAAAAAACTCATAATTTCTTACTTATGATACGTATCGAATCCGTTTGAAGTTATTATTACTTCTAGGAAAAGGGCCGAAAATTTATGTATGACTGATTTTTGATATAATTAAAAATTGCCTTAAGGGGGGGGAAGGGGGGTTTAGAAGAAAAAAATTCATAACTTCGCCAATTCTCAAGATTTCAAATCCGCTTAAATTTATTATTAATCCTCTTAATATTATTTAAAACTTTTATATTGACAAGTTTTTTATAGGACCAACCGTTATAGCAAAAAAAAAAAAAAATTAAAAACAAAAAAATCCCTGCCGATTCCTCCTGCAAACAAGTTAGGTTTCGAAGTAGGCGGTTCCAACTACAGCATCATCGTAAAAAGGTCATTTCTTCCGCAATTCCCGACAAACAGGCGCCCCACGGTCTGCGTCTTCGAAATCTACCTGTGCCTGTAGGCCGAGCCGTCAGGGATTTTTTATTTATTATTATTCTAATACATCAGGAAGATAGTGAAAAATTGATTACAAAATTCCATCTTTATATACATGAGTGTAATAATAAAAATAAAAATTTTCTTTTTCTGGTTACAGTACACACCACTTTTAAATAGATCAAACTTCAGAAGCAAAATGTCATTGAATTAATGGTATCACATTTAGACTTTTAGTATTTTAATGCATCAAAATGGGTGATTTTATTAACTAATTTCTTGTAAGTAGCATGTGCTGCAATATATTTTTATGTAAATGTTTGTTGATACACATTGTTTGAAATCTTGCATTCTATGTTTTTAGAAATATTTTTTTTTTTTTTTTTTTTGCCTTCTAATTGTCATCTAAATAAATTGCATCCAGTTAATAATAACAATAATAATAAAAGGAATCATAAAAATATTTAATATCTTTGATTTTAATCTGTAACTTTTAATTTGTTACAATTTATTCTTTTTCCATATATCTTAACAAAACTAAACATTAAGATTACATGTGCATAGACATTTTCACTTAAAGTTTAGTATGGATTGTATTAATTTTGTATGCAATACAAATTTCAATGCTAAACATTATTTTATTTACTTTTTAATTTAGACATCATAATACATGTCTTTTTTTTTCTTTTTCTTTGACAGGCAAAAGGGTGAAAAATCCAATGGTTTGACTTCTAAACTTAATGTCAGCACATCTAGTCCACTTCAAGAAAATCTGGTTTCATCATTACAGGTATTTTAAATTTTACAGCCATTTATGTTATATTAAATACTGCAAAATTAAAGTATTGTATTGTTTAATATTTTAACGTATCAAAATATTGAGAGTGGACTTTACACTGTGAATAATTTACAAGTAGAGAAGGTTAAGACTCTAAAATGCGTAAAATATGCTAAAAACAGTGTATAATGGGAAAAAAAATATAAAAACTTTTAAAAAGATGTTGAAATTCCCAATGGTTTCAGCACAACCCACTTGGCCATCATCATCAGGAGATTTCAAATGACAAATTGGCAAAGACTCACAATGTGTTTGGTATTTTGAGTCTGCCAGTTCGACATTTGAAATCCGCTGATGATGATGGCCAAGTGGGTTGTGCTGAAACCATTGGTAATTTCAACATCTTTTTAAATGTTTTTATATCTTTATTTCCCATTATACACTGTTTTTAGCATATTTTATGCATTTTAGAGTCTTAAACCTCTACTTTTAATATTTTAATGTTTTAGTTATTTTATGATATTTTAATTTTTTTAGATTCAGGCTCTTGCTGAAAATAAGGAATTTTCTTTCACTCTTCAGTCGATTTCACCTATGTCATCAGAAGGATGTTTGCCTGCTGAAAACATTCCTTCACCATGTCTCAATAACACTTTAAAAGCTGAACATCAAATGGATTATCTGAAAGCTCCTGAAGTTAGCTTTTCAAAAGACTGTGAAAAAATCTCTGAAAGTCAGAAGACTGGAAATTCTTCTTTTGTACGTACAATAGAAAAGTCTGTGAGTGATACTGAAATAATTAGAAGTAAAGTTAAACATATAAATGATGGTGTACTAAGAAATATATCGGTAGAATCTAATGTTACCTCTGCTGTAACATCTCAGTTACGAAATGAAAAGATAAGAAGAAATTGTACAATCGCAAGACAGGAGGCTTTTATTATTAAACCTAAAAATTCTAGAAGAAATACTATAAATCATTTAGTTAGGGCTGATTCTGTCAAGATTGCAAAAGCAAAAAATAGCCAATTAAAAATTATTCATCAAAATAACACCCAAAAAGATAAAATTAAAAAATCTGATTCCAACTCTATTGCTCAAGTGTTCTCAGATGTGAAGATAAATGAAAATAATCAATCATCAAATGATAAAAAGTGCCCAAAAAGGACTGTTAGAAATGCATCAATAGTGAGAGGCAGGCCAAATACTGTAAAAACTGGATTGCCAAATGATGTATGTAGTCGTTATAATTCAGACTCAGTTTCCTATAGTAATAAGCATAAGGCTGTGTCTGTTAGTTCTTCAGTTGATAATGACTTATTCATTAATGCAGTTCAGAAAAATGATCTTGACCTGTCTACAATAAATCAAATGCAAAATTTGACATTATCTCCAAAGAAAACAATTTCTGAGAAAGAAGATGAATTTAAAGTTGAAGCTGCAAATTTCTATGATCAAATAATTATGTCTATCGAGAACAATGTATCTAAAATTGAAATAACAAATTCTAATGATAAAATTACTAATTCAGCTAGTGTTACTGAAACTGCATCAGTTAAGAGTTTTGTAGAAACAGACATTGACAATGGAATTAATGTGGGAAGCATAATAGTAAAAGTGGAAGAACCAGAGTTAATAAAAATTGATGATTCTAAGACTGTATCTAAAAGAAAAAGTAAGGAAAAGCTATGTAGCGATTCTGACAACAAAGTTCAAAATCCAAAGAATTCATCAAAAGTTTTCAACTTTAATTCTTTTGTTGAGCATTCAGATACTACCAAGCCAAGAACAGCAGAAAAACTAAGAGCTGTAAAAAGTTCTAGTCCAAGAAAATCATGTGAAAAAAGAGGCAATTTTTCTGATATTACTGACAATAAAAATCAGAACAGTAAAGATTCCCAACAGCAAACATATTTGGATGTAAAAACTGTAAGGGTTGTAAAAAGTTCTATCCTTGAACCAGAGTCACTAAAGACTGATGACACTAAGACACGATCAAAAAGAAAAGGCAGAGAAAGGTTGTGCAGTAATTCTGTCAGCGAAGTTCATAACACAAAGAAGAAATCAGAAAAAGTTTCTAGAATTAATTCTTTTTCAGAGCAAGCAACTATTACAAAACCCAGAAAAGTAAAAAAATTAAGGGCTGTAAAAAGTTTTAGCCCTAGAAAATCACGTGAAAAAGCAGCCCGGGTTTCTGAAAATACTGACAAAGAGAATCAATGTAGTGTAAAATCTCAGAAGCAAATACATCTGGATGTGAAAACTCCAAAAAACCAATGTGAATCTCCAGAACTGTGGTTTAGTGGAAGCAAACTTCATAAAGCTGAAGAAGCTGTGCAAAAAGGAAACCCGATTGTTCTAATGGACACTAAGAGAGAGAATGTTACTGACAATGAAAATCAGCACAGCAAAGATTCCCAGCAGCAAACATATTTGGATGTAAAAACTGTAAAAATTGTAAAAAGCTCTAGCCTTGAACCAAAGTCAATAAAGACTGATGATAATAAGACACAGCCAAAAAGAAAAAGTAGAGAAAGATTGTGCAGCAATTCTAACAGCGAAGTTCATAATGCAAAGAAGAAATCGGAAAAAGTTTCTAGAATTAATTCTTTTTCAGAGCAAGCAACTATTACAAAACCCAGAAAAGTAAAAAAATTAAGGGCTGTAAAAAGTTTGAGCCCTAGAAAATCATGTGAAAAAGTAGCCAGAGTTTCCGAAAATACTGACAGAGAAAATCAATGTATTGAAAAATCTCAGAAACAAATATATTTGAATGTAAAAACTCCAAAAAACAAATGTGAATCTCCAGAACAGTGGTTTAGTGGAAGAAAATTTCTTGAAGCTCAAGAAGCTGTGCAAAAAGAAAATGAAATGGACAATAAGAGAGAGAGCATTGCTATGATTCTCAGGAACAATAAAGGACATGTTCGTGAAAAAGCAAGTATTTATGAACCTGATACAAGAACTACTCCTATGTTGCTGAGAAATAGTACCCCTTGCAGAAATTTTTGTGATACACAATATAGTAATATGCAAAGCTCTCAAAAGAAAAGTACATCTGCTAGAAGTACTAGGTCAACAAGAAGAAATTCTCCTTCACGTCTACCACCAATACCACTTTTTTTCGAATCCTCACCAGCAGCCAGCACTTATAGCCATCCATTAAAAGAATTAACAAATTTAAGTAATTCAGAAGAAATCTTCTTTACCCCTCCTGACAAGAAATCCTTTAATTCATCACAGAATGGTGAAAGTTCATTTAAGGATCAGAATACGAAATGTACTTTGAAGCCAAAAATGAATTCTTTTTCTGGCCATACCCCTTTCAAACTTCCTCTAGATCGAAATAAAGTACGTCGGTCTCAAAGTTCACCAAAGTCTCTTCATCCATTATGTAATGAAAAATATTACTGCTCTCCTATATTAAAAGCTAAAAGTGCACTAAGTATAGAGAGACTGAAGTCTGATGAATTGTTAGATGAATGGAATTGCGAGATGTAAATAATACTCTGCTTTTAAAATATCATCTGATGAAAATATTACTCATCTCCAGTACTTAAAATTAGAAGCGCACTAAGTAAAGAGTAACTGAAATTGTATCAATTGTAAGATGAATGTAATTGAGATGTAAATAAGAAAAACTGAAGATTTTTATCATTTTTATATTTGTTATTTTAGTATTTATCTTTTACTTATGAATGCGGTATGTGTATGTTCAAATTTTAACTGTCTTTTCTCTTTGTTATTTTGTCTAAGTTTTTTATATTCTAGTTAGTCTATATAATTTGTTTGTACAAGATTTGGTGAGGGGCAAAAAAAAAAAAGTTTCTGAATATTAAATGTACATTATGATTATTAATTTAAAATGTTTAAAGAATAATAAATTTTTATGAAATTTTACTACTTGTTGAGGTACATCTTTTTTTTTTTTTTAGTGTTTCTTTCAAAAATTGTTTCCCAAGCAACCTGTTCACTGTATTCACTTCACCTTATTCATATAAACAACTAACTTTTTCTGTGTTTACACTATTTAATATCTATACAAAGAGACCATGTATGCATATAGAAGCAAGTTACTTAGCCTATACATAAACAATAATGGTACAATAATTAGTACTGTATTTTACTGGGGGGAAAAACTTTTAAAATAAAATATTTGAAAGACTGTTTCATACGCACCCCTTCTTAAATAATAAAGAAGCTTATTTTACTGATATTGTTACAGTAATTTTTTCTGTCATGTTTTAACATAGTTCCATCTAGTAATGGTAAAGTAAAAAAAAAAAAAAAAAAACCTCACAATTTTCATATGCACAAGCAATTTACATACAGAAACAATTCAATGTATGCATAAACGAATAATAATACCATATAAATTTAATTTTTGTATATTTAAAATATTAGGCAACAATCGTACAAGTTGAAATGACCATATACATCATTTGGCAATTTCGTATAATCACACAAGTTGAACAATCAAGAAGGTGTGATTATACGAGGTAATTTTTAGTGGTTGGGCAGAAGGATCTGAATAATAAAAACTTCCTTTTAAAATATTTTTAATTATGTAGTACTTTTATTTGTATATAAGAAACACATGTTAATTACTTGAAATTTTATTTAGAATATCTGAAACTTTTATGTATGTAAGCATGCATGTATAATAATTATTTCATAAATATATAACTCACTTACAAATGTATTTTGATTCTAGGGAAATGAGTTGTATCTAACGGTCTTAAGGGTTAAAACATGCAAGTTCATCAGTTTTTAAACATTACTCTTTATTATGACATATTTTCTTAAGGGGAAGTTCACTACTGTTAAATCTTAAAAATAATTTATTTTTCAAAAATATAAATAGATGAAAGAGCAATAATTTCTAAACATTTTAAAACAAAATGCACAAAACTACTCCTATAATTATGTAATTATGACTAAAAATGTGTCAGCTGTTCTCAATGTAAGCAATGATCAAAGGGATACTTCAAGGTTATTGGTCAGTCAACTCCTCAATTCCCCTCGCTAATGTTAAACCTATGGGCGTGGAATGCATTCATATATTTAAAATATCTCCTGGGGAAATTAATATTTTTAACTTTTTTTTCTGTGTACTCTTCTTAAAAGATGTCTCCTTTTTTTTCCTAGTTGTCAAAATATTTCTAAAATATATACTTAATTTTATGTGAAGTGTTAAAATCTTATTTACAGCTCATCAGCTTTCAACACGTAAAATATTAAATTAAGCACATATTTTAGAAATATTTTGACAACTAAGAAAAAAAGAGATCTTTTAAGAAGAATACAACGGAAAAAGAAGTTTAAAATATTAATTTCCTAGGGAGATATTTTTAATATATATGAATGCATTCCATGCCCATAGATTTAACATTATTAGCAAGGAGAATTGGGGAGTTGACTGACCAACAGACTTCAAGCCTCTTATCTCATAGTATTAAAAAGTACTTTTTAACACTTTCCAACATAGTTGAAAAGTGTTTTTGAATTTGGTTTGTCTGTCCGTGCTCTAACTCGCATAAATATACTCTGATTGCCATGAAATTGATATTTGTTATTCAGGTTTACTATAGCATGTTTGGTATTGAAAATGAAGTGTATAGAATATATGGTTCTTTTACAGGGACACTCAAAAGAAGTCTGTTACATTATGGTCTATAGGGAAAAATTGTTTGCAGTGTATTTTAATGATGTTACTCTATTTAAAACACATTCAAATTGATACATATCACTGAGGTGCATTACAAGACTCTTACTGTAGAATATGGTGTGCGTAGAATGTATTATTCATTTACAGGGACACTCAAAAAATTTAGTTACTGTACCGTCTATGAACAATAATTGCCGGTAGCTCAGTTTCAGTTGTGGTACGTGTTTTTAAATGTAACTAATCTTTTGCATACTAGTTGGTGTATATAAATTCTATAGATCATATACAGGGCTCTAAAAACATCTCATGTACATTTCTGTTTATTGACTGAAACTGCTGAAGGGGAATTTTTAACTATGCTATATATTTCCTAACTGAAGTAAATTTAGCATACTGTGTAATATACATACAAATCTATAGATCAATTGGGTTTTTAAATGTGTTATACGTTTTCTAAATTGTTTGCTTAATAAAACTGTGAAATTTTGTTAGTGTTCTGAATGTTTTGAGAAGTGTTTCATAATCTATGCATGATGCATGATTTGTTTGTTCTTGTATTAAATTGTGTGCAATTTTCACAGATTTACAGAATATATCTATATTTTTTACGTCCTAATCTAAAATTGTCCTTTATTTCAGACATACACAAAAAAAAAAAAAAAAAAAAAAAAAAATGTATATGCATGTATAAACTCAAAAAAAATATGCAATATTTTCAATTTCATTTTAATAATATAAATTTTGTTAAAATATATATAACTTTAGGTTCAGTTTTAAGAAATAAATTTAGCCTATGAATTTGTGAAGATTGCATGTAAAAGTATTAAATAGTTCAAGAGAAATATTATTGCATGCAATTTAACAAAAGCATGTTTTTAACATTTTGTAATAAACCACTTTAAAGTACCTTTTTAATCATTGCTTTCAATGAAAATAAGACACATTTTTAGTCATCACTAGCATAATTATAGAATTTTTTTTATTATTATTAGTTTGTTTAAAAATACTGAGAAAATGTTTATTATATTTTTTTTTATCTAATTTTTTGAAGATTTAACTGTATTATAAATCTGCCTCACTTCCATTTATCCTCTTAAGAGATGATTCAACCCTTCTCACTAATTGTAAAATCTCACTTTAACATTTGGGGGAATTTAAACACATGATTACCCATTATGTAATACAATTATCAAAGTTTGGTTTTCACTATCAGAAAATTTACATCTGATATGTACATATTAGGTTTTCACAAATAGTTTTCCAAAACTCTATACTTTTAGAAAAGCAATATTTAAAGAAAAAATTGCTCAAGTAAAAATTTGTAAGCCCATTAAAATTTTAACAGTGACACATACTTGTTGCAATGCAATTGCGAAAATCTTCAAAACAACAATAGTCAAATAGTTTAGAAATTTATGACGGTCTAAAGTTTAGAACTTTTAATGTTAAATTAATTTTTAATCGTAAAACAGATTGAAATGCAGATAATTTATTAAGCATAACTTATAAACTATTTGTCCGAATGAGATGTAGTTTTGGATTTGCATACTTGAAGCTTCTAGAAATCAAATTCTATTAAAAAATTGATAGATTACAATTCCTTTTTTATTATTATTACTATTTAATTTAAAAATATGTACATTTTAAAAAGTATATGAATTGTAAAGTAAAGTTTCAAATATGCAAAACCAAAATTACAGCTCATTCCACAGAGTAGTTTTTGAGTTATGCTTAAACTACCCACTATCAGCTATGGATTTTGCTGATACTTTGATCGAAAGTTAACATGGTTCAAAAGTACAATGTAAAAGGCAAAAAGTAATCAACAAGAGGCTGTAAATTTTTTCTTTGACCAATCAGAACACCCGGATTTTCCTAAGAAAAATAATAGGAATGTCAAATTTAGAATTCAGACAAAATTAAATAGTACTGTTAAAAATGTATTCACATTTACACAAAAAATTATTAATTTAAAAATTCATATTTATAAGGTTTGATTAAAATTTTGAGTTTTTTTACTTTATTGTTTGTTTACGCATTTGAAAAATATAGTGTTTTTACTATTAGAGCACAGCCTCTCATCGCTATTAGTGGTTTTCTGGAATTCTATTTTATCATTTGTATGTAGTAGAAATGTCTTCCATATAGAATATTATGTAATAGTGGATGATCAATTCCACCACAGTTAAAGTTTTTGGATCTGATTTAAATGTAAATATTACTGTCGTTTTAACTCCTAATTTGTAAGGGAAGTTTCGTGAAATAATAAATGAATCTTAGTACAGTAGAATCTCTCAAATCTGCCATCCTGAAATCCGCATATCGTTTCCGATGTAAACAATGAAAGCTTAAGATATGTAGGTATTAAAAAAAAAATTATTTTTATTAATTTTAATTAAAATTCTTTTATTATTTTTTTTATTTTATTAATAATAATTTTTAATTAATAATAATTTATTAATACAGTCGAACCTCGTTAACGTGAACACTCAAGGGGAAACTTTTTTTTTTGTTTGTGTTACTACATGGCTCTGCCCCCTGCTCGCTACGCTCACCAACCTCCGTTCTGATTTCACAACCTCTTAAAACTTGGTAATGTATCCTGTTTTAAAAAGATGTTGATGATGATATCACGAACGGCGACTATCTTCTGTAATCAGGTTATAATGCTTTTGCATTTAATTCACCTTTTTTATTTTTAATATTCATGTGTAAACACAATTTTTATGATGTAATTTTCTTTTTTTCCTGCTTTCAACACGTGATCATTTAATTATTATTTTAAACTTTCATTATTGTTTTTAATATTCTCGCGCAAATACATTTTTTATTTGAGATAAAACATAATCCTTTGCGCTTATTTAGAAATTGGCAATAATATAAAAAAATGACTTTTTCAATAAAAGATTTTTACTCGTTTTTTAAGAATTTTTTGAGTTTTTATTGTCCGACCGTGATAATTTTTTTAATTTCTGAAAGCTTGTTATATTTCGCGTCTGGTGGTATGATTTTCGAATCCGTAGGATGGCTAGAAAAAAAGTAATAGCTCCTCAAAAAAGTCCCTAGTAAAAAAGCGATGAAAATAACCCGGAATATCTACGCAGAATTTGATTGGTCCATTTCTAAATCGTTTTTGGCTCAGTTCCAGATTACTTTTTTTTTAATGTAGAAGGAAAAGTAGTTTGTGTTATCCGAACTTAAATACATTACATACAACTGGACGGGGCAATCGGGCTAAAAGTAATTTGCATTAAGCATGTTTGTGTTAACGAGGTTTGACTGCAATAACTTTTAACTTTCATCTTCATTAATTTTAATTTTTATATCATTCTGTATACATTTTAATATATAATTCTGGTTAATATGATTCAACTCATGTTTTCTCATGAAGGAAGTATAAATTTATTTTTGAAAAAATTCAAGATAGTGCTGATATTAGTGGCGATCGCGATATTTTTACTAAATAGTTTATGTATTAATCAAGCTTTTTTTGGTTATTAAGTATGGCTAAATATGAAATAAAACTTTGTTATTTTAAGATTTTGATGTGAATTATGAGTGTACATTTATAAGGAGATTTTCACTGAATAATTAAAGAAAAAATTATATTATCATCATTATGCATATTTAGCTATGCATTATTAATTATTTACTTGACCTTTACTTTTAATATTTTAAATGTTTTTTTAAAATTTTCTTAATTTTTATTATTTTACTTTATTGTAAGCATTCATTATAATTTTGAGTGCATTATTAAATTCAAATTATTGTTTAAAAAATGTAAACAAATCAGTGACCAGAAATCCACAAAATTCGAAAATCTGCACAACTTCTGATTTTAATCTATGCGGATTTAAGGGAATCTACTGTATTATAAATAAAAAATCTTAAGAGCTGATACGATATTCTGATTGTAAAGAAATATTAGATATATTTTTTTTATTTTGTAGATGAATAATTGCAGAATATTTTTGTTAAATGTCAATAAGCACTTTTTTTCTTCTTTTGATACAAGAATTGTTTTATGTGCTTTTACATCATGCTTTCAGGCAAAAAATAAATTCTATATGTGGCAGCCAAATATTTTGTATTTGGCCAAATGATTATTCCTCCTATTAAATTATGCATCCCTATAGTTCAAATATGTGTCAGCATGAAAAAAAAAATAGTTATGATTTCATTGGATGGACCTGTGTGAAATTTCTTCTCAGATCACCAAAAAGAAACTTCTTCTCCTCTTCTAAAATAATTTGTTTTCCTTTCCTCTTGTCTAGAACGATGTGTACAAGTTCACCTGGCGCTACAAATTGTGTCTCTCATTTTTCCCCCATCTACATAAAATAATCCTGGTAGGTAGAGAAATAGTTGCTAAATAAATAAAACAAGTTTGTATAAGTCCATTTTGCTTAGTTTCTAATGAAGTATACAGCTAAGTTTATTTTTTTTTTAAATGTTACTTCTAGCCATGCAATGAAGTTTCCTAAATTTTAAATACTCTCACATTATTTTTTTTCTTTCTTTCTTTCTTTTTTAAATAATGAATATATACAGTAAAACCTCTAAATAACGGACACCTCGGAAGCGCAGAAATTGTCCGCTATTCGGAGGTGTCCGCTATTGAGAAAACTTCAGAGATTCACAAAATCGCTAAGAAATGCTTAACGTTTCATTAATTGGCTTTTGTATGTCCGAGAACTTCTATTATATGATTAATCAGAAATTAAAATTACTTTTTTAAGCAATAAAACTGAAATGAAATTGTACATACATTTTCCCACTGTTTATTACATTCTTAAGGAAACAATCTGTTACAAAAGATTGCTTTTGCTTGTGATTACATGTAGTTAGTTTTTCTATGCGACGTTTTAATGCTATCAGTAGTTTTAATCCTTCTGAATCATCTTTTTTGGAAAAAAGAAAAATAATAATGTGTAACTGCTGTATTGTCGCTTCTTGGAAATTCTCGATATTGCAGGAAACATCCCCTGGTTTCAGTATCTTATTTATATCACTAATAGAGTCAGCTTTTGTCGAAGATTCTGAAGGAATATAATCGCCTACGTAAACTGATTCTTCTTCAGTAGGTCATCATCAATGTTAATGAACATTTTGGCATTTTTTCACTCCTGATACATTTCATTAAATCACTTATTGCGATAGTTCTTCATTTCTATCAGAAATAAGTGTTTCATTTTCTTTTAATATAAAGCCTGCTTTTCTGGAATATTGTCGTACGCATTCCGGTTATATGTTTTTTACAGCTGAAGAAATCCGAATTTGAAAGCATCGGGAACATTAACTAATTTCAGGCTGTTCTCAACTGTATTCATAGAATAAAACTTCGAAAGAATATGGCTTAATAAAAGCTTTCTCCATCAGGCTTTACAATTGTGTATAACGCCTTGATCATTGAAAGCATCGGGAACATTAACTAATTTCAGGCTGTTCTCAACTGTATTCATAGAATAAAACTTCGAAAGAATATGGCTTAATAAAAGCTTTCTCCATCAGGCTTTACAATTGTGTATAACGCCTTGATCAAGGGGCTGGCATATGAAAGTTGTTTTGTTTTTTTTTTTTGGGGGGGGGGGAGGTGGGAGGGGGAAACACAGTTTTAACATTGTCCAATTTAAAATGTTTTGGATGAGAAGTTGCACTGTCCAAAAACAAGAGAACTTTCCTTTGTTTTTTTCATTCTATTATCAAAGGTAGTTAACCATTTAATCACTAAAAATCTGGTTATCCAAGCTTTTTTATTAGCTCTATAACACCAATTTTTTTAAATTGGATGTTCTTTGAGAAACATGCGGGTTTCAGAGATTTTTGAACTATAAGAGGAATTTAAAATTCCCCTAATACATCGCAACATAATAAAATAGTGATTCGCTCTTTTGTCAATTTTTCGCCCATACAGCCATCCTGAAAAAATTCTGAAAAAGAGTCCGTTTTCCTCGGCATTAAAAATGTTTCTCTCCTCATAACCTTCACAAATTGATTGCAGTTATTCATGCCAATCCTCCACTTTTTTCAGAGCTACAGATTTTGCTTTTCCACATATTGTTTTGAAAGAGATGTTGTGCCGAGACAGGAACTTTTCCAGCCATCTACCCAAACTCTTAAAATCATGTAATCCGAGTTCTTTGGCGACTTTTAAAGCCTTTTTCTGAATCAAAGGCCCACTGATAGAAATTTTTTTGAACGAAGTGAAGTAAACCAGTTCAGAAATATAGAATTAATTTAAATGGAATACCTTAGTTTCACCTTTTTGGTGTTTCTCGTTAGAGATGATAATCCACAAATTCTTTATTTCGTAAAATCTCTCCCACTTGTGTTTTACGTATTTTAAAACATTAGGCAGGTATCCGTAAACTATATTTCTGTTTTTCAAATTTACTTACATTTACAATTTCAAAAATTTTTTTAAGTTAATCGCTTTCGTTTTGAGGTCATTCTCGAAACATTAATCACAAACAAGACACTAAATTCAGAATACGCAGAACTCAATGTATTCAGAAAACGATAAAAATGGTTTTAACATATTTTAAAGCTTTGAATATTGTATGTCAATTAAATCTGAAGAATCAAACAGTAATCGATACAAAATACATACGATATTGGAGGATTCCCCACACCATTGAGAATTTTCCAGAGACCACCCCCTACATTTATCTGTGGTCAAAAAATTTGTGACACATTCCCTTGATAAATTCCGAGGCTTTTTACTTTTTTTTCATTTTCTTTCTCGTTAAAAAACATTTTTCATCCTTGATCGCCAAAACTACTGTCCGCTATTCGGAATGTTTGCTATTCAGAGGTTAAACATACAAAAATTTAGATTTTGGAAGTGGGGATTTGAAAAGTGTCCGTTAAATAGAGGTGTCCGCTATTCGGGAGTGTCCGTTATGGAGGTTTTACTGTATATATATGTGTGTATATTTTAATTGCTTTGAGTTATTAATTTTTTACCAGAATCTAAAATTAGTAAGTAAATTTTCAATGAATTTAGGAATCTCCAATTTTTAGTAATTGTAATTATCTCATTGAATTCAAAATAAATCATAGATTAAAAATCTTAAATTTTCTATTATATTAGTTTCATGAAACATATCTGCATGCAAGTCCAAAGTTAATTTTTGAAATTTTACAGACCTATGTTTAAACTTTGGGTTGGGGGGGGGGGGGGGGGGTCATGCGATCGTGGATGAATTTCGCAAATTTTTTTTCTTCCAACCAACTGCTGAATTTTGCAATTTTTTTACACGCGACCGATTGACGAATTTCCCTTTTTTTTTTTTCTTGCAACCGAGTGACAAATTTTGTGATATTTTCTCGCAACCAATAGACAAATTTTGCTATATTTTCTGCTAAGATAAAGTGTTGAAAGCAAAATTTTTTTATATCCAATAGTTTAAAACATTTAAATTGCAAAAAAGAGAAATTATTATATTCAAGTTGTTCTAAAAAGAAAAGAATTTTTTTTTTTTTTTTTTTTAGAAATATATTTTACTAGCCATCGGTAGGGTGCCTTCGCAAGAGGGGCTAGGGTAGGAGAGAATCCTGATCAAGCATAAAGAAACTGATATTATTATTAACCTATGTAATGAATGAACTTATAAAGTAAATTGTAAAATTTGTTACATGAATATATTCTAACTGAAAGGTGCTTACAGGATTTTTTTATTTATTTATTTAAATGAATTTGCCATGCTTTTCACATTAAGTTTACATTGATTTAAAAAATGTTTATAAAATTCAATAGAATTAATAAAATAATAAGCATGAAATATCACATGCAAAATATAGAACATATTTAAATATATTTTTGTATGTATATCAGAAAAAATTTATTGGCATTGGGTTATCAATTAATATGTATCTGAATATTATAGACGTAATATTGGCCACCCTATAATTTTTAATTGAAAAGTAATAAAATAATTCATTTAGATATTATGTTGTTGAGTAAAGTATACCGCCAAAACAACTTTGCAACAATTAACAAGGAAGGTCTCCTTAAAGTGCATACTCAGAATATTTTGAAAAAAAAAATGCTAATTAAACTATTCATGTACATTATAAAAGATCAATCAAATTTAGCTGCAGAATTCCAATAGAAAATCTGTATAAAAAATAAAATACTTTCGAGTATTTGGTGCAAAAAGAAGCTGTTTGGCAAGCAATACTTTTTCCTCGCCAAGTGCAAGCAATTGTAATGTATATGGAAATTCCTGGTTAAATGTGTGTTTAAATGTGCGGTACTTTATGAATTTAAACTTAAACGATTTACTAGTTTATTAATTGTTCTATAAGCTTATATAATATATATATATATATATATACAAGTTGTGTGTTGCTCAAGTTATTTAATATTACACGGTTTTACTGGCAGATAAGCTTTAAGTGTATTTTAACAGTAACTGACCAATTAAGAACGCTCTCATTTGGCATTTCAATATTGAATAAATTGCAGTTCCCATGGAAACAATACGTTTAGCTTGTTGTCTCTTTAGAATTGGACCTTAATTTTTAGTTTGTAGCATTTTTAATCGATTTGAATTTTGTTTTAAATAGTAGAATACGATCATTAATTTTCTTTATATATACGTGTAAATGTACATGACAAAACTGTAATTGTAAAATTGTATTTATTTAAATTAAATTTATTTAAATTGGTTCAGTTTAAAGAATAGAAAAGGTTTCCTAAAACAGTCTCAAAAAGGTTATGAAACGGTTAGGAATTCTTAAAACTAAAGTTCTGAGTAAATATTTTAATTTCACTGCCGCAGCAAAGTGCATTTTAATTTCATTGGTGCACAGGGGGTAATAAAGAAATAGAAAACACTTCAAGAGCACTAAAAAAAACAGATAATATAAATACATAAGTGTAAAAAGCAACGTTAAGAAAATCAAAAGCAGTTATGAATCAGGAATCCCCTACCAAAGTACCTATTGATAGTCCGAATATGTTTAGTGCACACATTTATGAAGACTTCATAAGAGGAGCCCCTTTTTCAGTGAAAATATCAATAAAAAACAGAACACACATCATAAACATGCAAGTTGTTCTTGAATTTTTCTCTCATTTTTCATTCAGAACAGTTGTTTATCACTTAGTTTAGTTACTTTTCATTTTACACTGAAAACGACTTTTTGTGGTTTTCTTTACATTGGTTTTGTATATGTCAAGTTTTCATTAACAGTTTATTCTTAACGTTTTAGTATTTTGTACTTTTTCTGGGAAATAATAATTTAAAACTCCTCCCTGATGAAGATCCTAGCTGCACCATTTTTCATTATAAGGAAAAAACAAACCCACACTCACAAAAATAGGCATATATTAAAATTAATCTTACACATGTTTTTAAAAAGGTTTTATAGCTTAAAAAAATGGTTCATATTTGAAAAAAAAATAAAATAAAAAGACTTAAAAATTCTAAATATTTAAGATTGCAGAAGAATGGGAGTAAACATGGGGCCATTTGTGACTAGCGTCCTTTTTTGGGACGCTAGGTAAACCGTCATTAGTTTGATTTGAAATTTTTAAAATCTGAATTTTTGAGAATACATGTTTTATATTAAAATATTTCCAAACATGTGCATGAAATATATACACGCGGAGTTTTGAATTTAAAAAATGGCTCACCTTTTTTGCCCTTTGCTATTTCAATTCATTAAAATCAGTATCAATTGTGGAATTAACACAGGCACAGATGTCATAAACGCACCATGTTGGTGCGATTTAAAAAAAAAAAAAAAAATTGGCAAAAAGTTTGTTTTTGAATATTTGTTGCAAATAGTATGCAATAATGGCACGTGATTTTCTTTTTCAATATAAAAATAAAATAATGTAATAAATGAAATAGGTTCTATTATTTAAAAAAAGGAAATAAAAATAAATAAATGGGCAATTCCATAAAAATGTCAACTTTTATCAAAAATTTTTATAAATTAAGTTAAAAAATATATTGAAATATATTCCAAGTTTTCAAATTAATGTTTTAGATTCAAAACGTTTAGGTTATAGTACTTCTGAAAAGTACAATATTTGCAGTTGTGTACAAATAACATTCTTGAAGTAAACCGTGAAAAAAAAAATTATTGCTTATTTTGTATTTTTTTAATAAATGAATGCATGTAGTAAAATATTTAATAGTTTACAATAGTCTTAAAGCCATATACTTAAAAATAATGGATGTTAAGTCTACAATCAGATTTTTAAAAAAACATCAATTTCAGAAGGGTAGTTTTAGCCCCCTAGGTTCCTTTCTTTCCAGTCAACATATTCAGCTCTGTTGGCAAGGATATATCAACAGTTTACGGTTGTATTTATAAAAGATATATAGCTAAGATTATTTTCAAAGAGTGAAAATACTCCTTGACTATGTTTGAAGGAGTAAATTTAGCTTTAAAGGTTGCCAGTGCCAAAAAAAATGTGCTTTCATGATTGAAGGTGGGAAGAAGGAGAAACATATATTATTCTAAATTGTACTTCTTAACATATTCAGTCATAAAATGTGGATATGAAGTAGGGGTGCACAACCTTTATAAGAGGAGAGCCAGTCACAAAAATGACTGGATTGTCGAGAGCCAAAATCCGTAGTGTGGACAAAATTGGGTTTCAGGTAAGATTGGCCTGAAAGTTCATAAAAATACTAATTTTAAAAGGAGGGTTAGCCCCCTATACTCAACCACCTCCTTAGTCAGCAAAACCCAATTCAGTTGGCAAGGATGGAAAAAACTTTTTTTTTTTCCCCCCCTACGCGCGATTGACAATATTCAGTTTTTTCCTAGTGATTGACGAAATTCACGATTTTTACGCGCCCTTTCGGCAAAATTTATGATTTTTATGCGCCCAATCGGCAAAATTCGTGATTTTTACGTACCCGACCGGCAAAATTTGCGATTTTTTCGCACCTATCGGCAAAATTTGCGATTTTTTTTTTCACCCGATCGGCGAAATTTGCGATTTTTTTGCATCCGATCGATGAAATTTGCCAATTTTTTGCACCCGATCGGCAAAATTCGTGATTTTTACGCGCCTGATCGGCAAAATTCGCGATTTTTACGCAGGCAAAATTTACGATTTATACGCACCCGATCGACAAAATTCGCGATTTTTACGCGTCCAATCGGCGAAATTTGGCAAAATTCGCGATTTTTACGCACCAGATCGGCAAAATTCGCGTCCGATCGGCGAAATTGATCCGCGGGCCACAAGTTGTACACATAATGAATAAAAGATAATGAGATTAAAAAGTATTTAAACGAAAATTATTTATTGCAGTAATACAAATACATTATGCATTTACAAAGAAACTATGTTGAATTCCAGTTGAGAAAAAAAAATTCTTATTTCAAATGTCATGTTATATGATGTCTAAGACATGTAGGTTTAATTTCAATTTAAAACGAAACTATCAACAAAATTATACTGCAGGAGACGAAGTTTATCTGAGGTATAAAAAAAAATCTTCATGTGTTTTTAAATCATAGGTAACTTAGTGTTTTCGTTTATATCTAGAATATAACTGCACTGCCACAAAATTTAAAAAATAATATTGCAACATGAAATTTAACAGTATTCAGAATAAACAGATTTACAGCAAAAATTTAGGAAGAATTGCCTCCAGTCAATACTAAATTCATTACTATTAAATAATTTTAAGCGACACTGTAAAGGCCGCATTGCAAATAATTATTAAAATAACTGTAGGAGTATTTATTTAAAGGGCTATTTTAATTTTAGTTACAAAAATCCAAATACAGACAAAACTGTGCAAATAAAATGAGCACAGCACTGAAATAAAAATCATAAGCATATATTTCGTCTTTTAATTTAACATGTGAAAAGTAAAAAATAATTTTGGATAGCAGACATATGGTCCAAAAGCTACTGTCAGACAAAATAGACTTTCATTTAATTGCAAGTGACTTCAGATTCATTATCGAAATTATTAATATATATATATATATAGTATTTTTTAATTGAAATCATACAAAAAGAATTAATAGTAGTTATCTTTGATTTATTATTTTTTATTCATAGCAAAAGCTTGGACATTTATTTGTAAGCCACTATTTAAGACCTGAAGTGGCCACAAAACAGACAAAATTTTTTATTATTCTCCATACAAAATATTTATTACTGACATTTGACGGAGATTGCTTTGAGACCTATAAGCTACAAGGGTGTTTGTCTCGAATGATCCATATTTTGTATTCACAGAAACACATACATGACTTTGAAAATTATGTAACTCTTCTAGACAAGATAACACTAGTAGTATGTGTCAATCCCAAAACTTTCTTCTATCTCACACAGGTTTCACTTACACTAAAAAGAATCAGCACCAATTTATATCAAGGTCTAACTGAAACTCAAATTTTATTAAATTCCGTGCATTATTTCTTGAGATATGATTATCGCTAAAATCGTGCAAATGCTGCATAGCAGCGCCACCTGCTAGGCGATTTTTACCAAAAACTAATCAGCACCAATTAATATCGGAGACTAACTGAATATAAAGTTTTATTAAATTCTGAGTATTAGTTCTTGAGATAGAGCTATTGCGGAAATCGCGAAAAATGTTGCATAGCAGCGCCACCTGTCGGGCGATTTTTACCAAAAACTAATCAGCACCAATTTATATCAGGGACTAACTGAATATAAAGTTTTATTAAATTCCGAGCATTAGTTCTTGAGAAGAGCGCCCACAAAATTTTTGTCATATATAGACAGACATTTTCTAAAAATAGTCAAATCGTGTTCAGGACCTTCTAAAACGTATAAATCTGTCAAAAACCGGGAGTCGAAAATTTTCATGAATCCAATACTTTCTTCTTGTAAAGATAGAAGAAAGTAACAAGGAAATAACAGAGAGTTACAACCAAGAGCTCCACAAAGTGCGTGCAATGGAGGTGGCGGAAGTCGAACCCGCCGGCCTTGATTCCTACTGTTGTGATTTTATTAAATTCTTTTTTTTTTAGTTCAAAGAATAAAGGGTGAGCTGCATTATAATTCATAATGTTCTAGTATACCCAGGTATCTGTTCTTTATTTTTTTTAAGAACATATATCTTTAATTATTTGAGCACACAGAATATATTTTCTATTTTTGTTTCTTCAGAGGATTCTATGCTCAAAAAAATAACTTAGTTGATTAATATATTTTTTTAATTTTTATCCACAAAATAACAACAACATTACATTAAAAAAAAAAGGGAGACTTAATTAACTATAGGAACAGTTTATTTTTCTTTTGACGAAAATAGATATATTTTATCCTCAAAAATATGTTCACTGAATAACAATAAAAGGTTAAGTAAAATATATTTTTATATATAATACACCAATTGCTTTATTTGTGCGACAGAAACAGATTTAACTTGTAAAAAAAAAAAAGGTATATCAATGCGATGTAAAACCAAATAAGAACAAGAAAAATTATACTTATCAATAATCTTCATGTTGCTACCACTATTTTCTTAATACAAATTGTGAGAATTTTTAACGTGATATGCCAATATTAGTTTGGCTATATCCACTTCAACTGGACCAATATATATGTTAATTTATCAATAATTCCATCCCGTAACTAACCAGTGGAAAGCTGATGAATTTTAAACATTTTTTTCTTGAAAATTCGACGAACAAGACAAAATTAACCAGATTGAGGTCCACATCATACTTATTACAATATACAAGCTGACATAACATAATCTAATATGTATATGATGCATCTATGACACACAAAATTACGTATTTTATAATACACTCCATCTCCAACAACAAAACCAAAGAACAACTCCGAAATTCAAAGGAAATGTGAACCTATCATTGGCGCAAGGACAGGGTTGCCGTAACATGGAAAAACTCGCCAAACAGATGACAACTGCCAATACACGCACGGAAGCTTCATTGAGAAGATGTAAAAAAAAATAAAGGAATGCCAACATAGGGCTAAATATATGCCAAAGGGAGGGTATAATTAAAATTTAAAACAAACGGAAAAAAATATGAATCTGATTTGTTAAAAATGAAATGAAATCAACCTGACGTCACAAAGACGAAATTGAAAATAAAGAATACTAAATAAACGTTTTGAAGCCGATGGGCTAAATAGGATAACTTAATCAAATAATAATTTTTAAACAAAAAGGAAAACTATGATTAAAGTCTGCCAGGCAAATAAAAAATAAATAAATAAAAGGAGAGAGAAGGGAAAACAAAAAATAAACTGCGCTATACGGAACCTGAATGTGGTAAAATTACCACACTCACCCACACCTCCACAAAAAAAAATGGAGAAGGGGAAGTGCGAGGCACTAAAAGCACTTTCACAAGCCATTTTTTTTTTTTTTTAATTGAGCCAGAGATGGATAGGGGCAGAATGAATGATGGAGTCCAAATACAGCATAAAATATCAAGAAAATAACATACCACAACATATTTGTATATATCCTGTATCATAATGAGAAAAAGAATAAAGTAATTGTACCCAATTTTATAAGTCATAAATTATGTAACATGTTGACAGAAACAATATTTGCTTTTACAATTACATAACTATGTCAAGTAAAACCAACTTATGCTCTTTCATTTCTGTCTATGCAAACACTATATAAAACTTATAACTATAATTTTTTCTAAAAGGAAATCTAATATAATACACAATACATAATACAATAACAAAAACTCAACTTTTACCAACACATTTTTATGAAGATGTAGTTAATAGTTATTACACAAAAATCCAAAGTGAGATGTAATAACCTAATTTCACAATACACATTATCAATGCAAAAATATAAACAAAAGTAAAATACACATTCAAACAATACAAAAGTTATAACTATTCATAAAATACCATGGTTAATCATTTTCAAAAAGTTTTTGAATGAGTGGCCACTCTAGAGAAAAACCAATCTAACAGAATTGGCAAGGTACTAAACAGACCTTATTCATAATACAACATTTGCCTAGGACTTTTTAATTAAATGTCATTCAGGTCATAATATAATATACATATATACAAAAGAAAGCAATAAAATTATGAACATACCATATATAATGTACCATTAAGTTGTGCTTTCACAATTCCACTAGTAACATGATCCACATGATAAAACCATGTAAATTACAATAGGTGACAAACTGATATTGTTAAATATTTTTTAACAAAATAATTCACCCATACTTTTTTTTTTTTTTTAAACAGAATAACTATGAGAATATTGCAAGAGTTAAATAGTAACATGTATTATATATTTTGATGGTGACCTATAGCAAGTAACATTATGTAAAGAAATGCAATAAATCAAAATGCTATTGTATTGTTATTACAATTTTAGCTTAAACATATTTTAAATATGAATTATATATTTCAAAAAGAAGAAAAGTTACAAATTTTTATTATTCAGAAAGTGCAAAATGCAGAGCTTGATAATATACAGTCAAGTGGGCTATTGATGGATAATTATTAAAAGGAAAAACAAAGGAATACTTATACAGCAGGTAGTCCACATGTCTGTGATAAGAGGAGTAAAAAAAAAGACTTTCTGACCAGCAGAAAAAAGAGTTCTTAGGTTCTTATCAGTTCGATAGTGTTTAAGGCACGCGATCAAACACTATCAGCAGGCATGACTGGACAACAGCTGAAAGAGAAAAAAAAAGGTTAATAATACTGGAATTCATCACTGTGTGGCACAAATTTTGGTCGCTTAGGTCGTAGAGCATAAGAGGAGCTGGACTGTTGATTGGTAGAAGAGAAATTTTGAGATGTAGTTGCAGCTTGATTATTATTGTTACTGTCAGTTTGTGGAATTGCTTGTGTGGTATCTTGTAGTTTAGGAGCTCTAGGATGTAATTTTATTACTCGGTTGGTATGTATAAGGATAGGTGAGGAACGGCTGTCTTTTTGTGACACAATTTGCAGTAAAACAGGTGAAATTATCTTTTGCACTATGAATGGACCTTGAGGCTTTTTCTTGAATACATTAGGGAGTGTAATGAATACTGTGTCATTGACTTTTATATCTGAAAATTTGTGCTGTTGTCTAGACTTTTCATAGACTTTCTGACGATTTGTTTCATTATTGAGATAGGATTGATAATAAATTTTATCCAAGAGATCTGTTAATTTGTAGATGTCATGGGCGGTGTCAAGAATTTTCCAAGAGGGGTGGCCTTTATAATTCATGTAAACATCATTAATTTCACGCCCAAAATGAATAAGATTAGGAGTGAATTTGGTGGCAGGATGTACTGTAGCATTGTATATTGATTGATGTATCTTGGCAGCAGTTTTGGTGTCAAAACCTTGTGAAGTCATAGTATTCAGTGATGATTTGATTTGAGAATTCACCCTCTCTGAAAGGCCATTTGCGGCTGGGTGGGCCACTGTGATGTGATTCAGCTTGATACCTAATGTTTTATTAAAAAACGAGAATATGTCACTAGTAAACTGGGATCCTTTGTCTGTCAATACTATATCAGGTCTACCATGGGTAGCAATGTAGTTTAAAAGAACATTGGTCACAGTTGGAGCAGAGATATTATTAAGAGTAGCCAATTCTAGATGACGAGAACAGTGGTCAATTATTGTTAGGACATTTGAGTGATTATTGAGAGGACCAACAATATCTAATGATATTTTTTGATTTGGAGCAGTTGGAACAGGAGCAGCCATAAATGGAGCAATTTTCTTCTTGCGATTTTTGTGAATAAGACATAGTTCACATGAATTAATATAATTCTGAGTATCAGCAATGATTGTTTTCCATGTGAAACGTTTTCGGAGGTTCTGTAAGGTTTTGTTTATTCCTGGATGAGTAATATGAGCAATGGTAAGTGCTTTGGGAATCAATGAGGTGGGTAAGACAGCACGATGCAGATCAATTTCTTCAGCAGGAAAAAAATTATTGTAGCAAAGAATATTGTTATTTGGATTGATATAATAACCCTTGTGTTTCTGGAGATTAATATTTTGTTGTAAATCAAGTATTATTTTATTTAAATTTGAATCTTTGGTTTGTTCACTTGCTATTGTTGCATCTGAAATTTCTAATAATGGATCTTGAGTAGATGAGTTTGCCTGTGACAAGCAATTAATTTGGCACTTATCTTCCTGTTGCTGTGGTACTTTATCCAGCTTTGTGGGATGTGATTCTACTAGTGATTTGATTGATTGAAGTTGACCATCTATTTCATCGTGTAGATCATTTATATTCATCGTTACTGGTAGAACTTCTTCAGAATTTATAATTTCAGGATTAGATGTCAAGTCCTGTGTAGGTGGTTGAGCAGTTCTGCTAAGAAAGTCCGCTAATACATTTTCTTTGCCTGGTATATGAGCAAAGGAAAAAGAAAATTGAGAGAGCTCCATGAGCCATCTGGTCGTGACATCTGCAGGAGAAGAAGAACTTTTGTAGTTGTCAAGTGGTTTAGCATCAGATAGAACGAGAAAATGTCTTCCAAAAAGGTAATACTTGAATGAGGTGATACCCTTGTATAATGCATACAATTCCAATTTTATGGCAGGGAATTTTTTTTCAGCATCAGACAAAGCCTTTGAAAAATATGAAATAGGTACCCTTAAATTATCTTGTTCCTGCATGAGGACAGCTGAAATCGCAGTTTGTGAAGCATCGGTATTAACAATAAATTCTTTATCCCAATTAGGTAGATTTAACACGGGCTTCTTAAAAAATAATGATTGTATTGTTTGAAAGGCATTTTCATGTACAGATTGCCAACTGAACTTAGTTTTTGGCTTTGTTAACTCGAGTAGAGGGCTAATTAGATCTGCAAAGTATGGAATAAGTGATCGATAAAATGAACATACACCAATGAAAGCTTTAACTTGTCGCTTGGTTTTGGGATGAGGAAAAGATGTAATTTTTATTATGTTGCTGGAAATAGGAAAAATTTTATGCTCTTGAATGTGGAAACCTAAAAAGTCTATGCTGGTATGAAAAAATGAGCATTTCTCAGGTGATAATGTTATGTTGTATTTGATGAATGTATCAAGAAGTAATTTTAAATTATGGATCATTTCTTCAAATGAGTTGGCTCCAACAATAATATCGTCTTGATAAGCATAAGCATCTACACCAGATAATTGAATTATCGTGTCAATAAGTTGCTGGAATGTAGACGCTGCTGTGCGTAAACCAAACATTAATCGCTTATAGGTAAAAACGCCAAATGGAGTTGTGAACGACATTTTATCTTGTAGCTCTTTGGGCATAGCTATTTGCCAATATGCAGAAGGGAGATCCAGCGTTGTAAAAAAATTCTTTTTAGACAATTGAACTAGTAAATTTGGAATTTTAGGTAAAGGATAGGTAGATGGAATAATTACAGCATTTAGTAGACGGAGGTCTAAGGCGAGTCTATATTTTTGAGGCTTTGATGGGTCTGACTTTTTTTTAACCAATAACATGGGACATGCCCAAGATGAATTGGAACGCTCAATGATATCAGCTTCTAACATCTCATTAATCTGTTTTAAGGCTTCTTCCTCTAATGCTTGTGGCACCGGAAATGGAAGAGATTTTATAGGATGCGAATTAAGTAGACTTATTTGTGGAATGACTAGGTCAGTATGACCAAGAGTACGCAGAGACTTCGAAAATGCTTGGGCTTTTCCACATAGCAAGGACAATAGAGTCTCTTTTTGTTTGCTATCAAGATGTTCTAATTTAAAGTCTGTAGGACTTAAATCATTTATTCTCATTTTTATAATGTCTTCTGATGGTTGGATTAAATTGCACATTTCATCAGCTTCATCATTAAAATCGTAAGGCTGAATATCTTTTTCATCAATATTTTCATATACACCCAAGACAGTTCCCTTGTTGAGGTGAAATGGTTTGTTTGAAATATTTTGTACTACAATCAGAAAAGAATTTTTTTTTATGGCTGATAAGGAATGGAGAGATTCCATAAATACAATATTACGGTTATTTAGTGTTGGAATAAACATGAAATGTTCCTCAGGTTGTGAAGAATATTGAGCTTGCATGTACATGCATGTGTTGGCTGGAATAGTTACTTTATGAAAGTTTGAAATTTTTAACTCATTTTGGGGGGAATTTGAACTTTCATGAACAATCCCAGAGCTGTCAATTTTTGTTTGCTGATGTTCACTAAAATCATTTACTGGTGCAGACATATTTATACTTTGAGGGTCCATAGTACAAGTAGAGGTATTAGGAACGTCATTTTTTTGACACATAAATACTTTATCCATATTATCCATATGAGAATCATTGGATATCTGGTGTTTGTTTACTAACGGAACAAGAATTTCTTTCAGTAGAATGGAATTAAAGGATGGTGTTATGGAAATACCATATTTACAAATAAAATCATAACCCAAAATGATATCAAAATTTCTATTACGTATGTTAGTAATATAAAATACATGATTGAAAAACAATTTGTCTATTTTGAAAGACAAACGAATACATCCAAAAAATTCAACTTGGGAGTTTATGGTCGAAATAGATACTTTTCGAGAGAGAAATTTATATTTTATAGTGGGTTTTAACATATTGAAATGTTGTTGATCAATTAAAGAAATAATAGACCCAGTGTCTAACAAAGAAATAACATTATGATGTTGTACATTTAAGGTAATACAAGGAAGAGAGTCATTGTAATTAAATGTGCTATAAATTACATAGTTTTCAATGGCATCACTATCATTTTGGGATTCAGCAACTAAAGTATTTGCGTTATCGACTTGAGAACAATTGCCAGAATTCGTAATATAATCATAAGTATTTTCATTTTGAAAAATAGTCTGTGATTCTGCATCTTTGAGCATACCATTTTTTGGTAAACATTGGTCATTTTTAAGTATACTCTCAGAAGATAAAATTCCTTGAGAAGTAACTCTATATAATTGAGTTTTTGAGGTATTTTCTGGCAAATGTGAAGTATTGGAGGACAGAGTGCCAGATAGATCTGCCTCCTGCATTAGTTTAAACTCTTATCTTTAGAAAATCCATCATTATATTCATGAGTATTTTGTTGATTAGCTTGGTATTCATTAGCAGTATTTTGAAGCATGTTAACACCATTATGAGAGTTAGCCTGGTTCATATTTTGAACAAAATTTTTAAATTCAAAGCATGTTTTCATTAAGTGCCCCTGGCGTCCACAAAAAGCACATTGATTTACAGTCCTATGACGAAATGAATTACGAAGATTTCTTTTATAGAATGGTTTTTTAAACGTAATTTGGTTAACATTTTGTTTTGGATGATGTTTGCCATAGGAAGAGAAATTTCTATCACAAAATGACTTTCGTTTATTTTTAGTTTCAGAATGTTTATAATCAGATGCACCGGGATTAGGGAACGAATTATTTGAATGTTCCATATTATATACAGGTAAAGTGACAGGAGCAGGGGTGGTTGGTGATTCAGTGAAGTTGTAAATATTTTGTAATTGTTCAGCTCTTGAAAGAGCATTAGTAAAGTCAGAAATACCTTCCTCTAATAATTTTACGTGAATATTTTTGGGTAAAGCATTCATAAAATATGTGAATTTCAAAATTTGGAGCGAAGCATCATCAACTGTTGGATGAGCTAACTTTAGATTCTTGTTTAATCGGTATGAGAAATTTCTAACTGATTCATTATGTTCCAATTTCATCTTATCTAATGAACGAAAGGCCAAATTTTTGTTCTCCTTTGAAGCGAAAAACTGGATAAATTCAGTTTTTATGTCTGCCAATTTTTTAGTTTGAGTATTAAATTGTGAATCTAAATAAAAATGAAGAGCAGGGCCAAGGAGTTTCGTTTTAAACAGTGCTAGCATTTCTTTTTCGCTATAATTATTTAGCTGTTGAATGTCTTCAAGCTGGTCGAAAAAAAATTCGACAGTAGATGGATTACCATCAAATGGTTGAATATTTAGACTAATAGTGTTCTTGGATTTCGACATGTTGCAAAAAGTTTGTGAATTAAAACAGAAATATAGATAAAACACTCAGATTTTTTTTTTTTAACTTAGATTAATACCGGTTCTACTTCATATATGTATATTTATTAAGAACACAACTATATTCAAGAGCACAGCCTAAATAAACAAATTTTCTCTAAAAAAAAATATTGGAAGAACATTTTTCTATTAAGAAGCCAGGCACAAAAAAAAAAAACGTAAAATGATCTTGAAATGGAAAATAATCCATGTTCCATCATCAATGAGAACAACTTTCGTTTTCATTTAAAAAAAAAAAAAAATTCTTCAGTATTTGCACACAAATAATAATAATAATAAATCCTCTAAAGAAAGTGGCCAAGGCACCAAGTGTTGTGATTTTATTAAATTCTTTTTTTTTTAGTTCAAAGAATAAAGGGTGAGCTGCATTATAATTCATAATGTTCTAGTATACCCAGGTATCTGTTCTTTATTTTTTTTAAGAACATATATCTTTAATTATTTGAGCACACAGAATATATTTTCTATTTTTGTTTCTTCAGAGGATTCTATGCTCAAAAAAATAACTTAGTTGATTAATATATTTTTTTAATTTTTATCCACAAAATAACAACAACATTACATTAAAAAAAAAAGGGAGACTTAATTAACTATAGGAACAGTTTATTTTTCTTTTGACGAAAATAGATATATTTTATCCTCAAAAATATGTTCACTGAATAACAATAAAAGGTTAAGTAAAATATATTTTTATATATAATACACCAATTGCTTTATTTGTGCGACAGAAACAGATTTAACTTGTAAAAAAAAAAAGGTATATCAATGCGATGTAAAACCAAATAAGAACAAGAAAAATTATACTTATCAATAATCTTCATGTTGCTACCACTATTTTCTTAATACAAATTGTGAGAATTTTTAACGTGATATGCCAATATTAGTTTGGCTATATCCACTTCAACTGGACCAATATATATGTTAATTTATCAATAATTCCATCCCGTAACTAACCAGTGGAAAGCTGATGAATTTTAAACATTTTTTTCTTGAAAATTCGACGAACAAGACAAAATTAACCAGATTGAGGTCCACATCATACTTATTACAATATACAAGCTGACATAACATAATCTAATATGTATATGATGCATCTATGACACACAAAATTACGTATTTTATAATACACTCCATCTCCAACAACAAAACCAAAGAACAACTCCGAAATTCAAAGGAAATGTGAACCTATCATTGGCGCAAGGACAGGGTTGCCGTAACATGGAAAAACTCGCCAAACAGATGACAACTGCCAATACACGCACGGAAGCTTCATTGAGAAGATGTAAAAAAAAATAAAGGAATGCCAACATAGGGCTAAATATATGCCAAAGGGAGGGTATAATTAAAATTTAAAACAAACGGAAAAAAATATGAATCTGATTTGTTAAAAATGAAATGAAATCAACCTGACGTCACAAAGACGAAATTGAAAATAAAGAATACTAAATAAACGTTTTGAAGCCGATGGGCTAAATAGGATAACTTAATCAAATAATAATTTTTAAACAAAAAGGAAAACTATGATTAAAGTCTGCCAGGCAAATAAAAAATAAATAAATAAAAGGAGAGAGAAGGGAAAACAAAAAATAAACTGCGCTATACGGAACCTGAATGTGGTAAAATTACCACACCTACGTTCACAAGCGATTAGCGGAATGGTGCCTTAACCACTCGGTCACGGAGCTCATCACAAGCAGAAATTATTTGTTTACATCCGTAAATCGAAAAGCACCCGCCGCTAGAGCAGGAAACAAACAACAAACTTTTTCTTCAGTGCATTTAGTTCTAAAACTAAACGCACTGGATTCTGTTTACGAATACAGTTTCGAAACGCACCGAGAGACTTTACGAATGGCTAGTGCGAAAACTACTGCACGTGTTCAACGAGTTCTAGATGAAAATCACAAGTGCGATATCAACAAAGTTTTAATTTTAAAAATTCTATAATCAGGTCATGCTTAAACATGTAAAATAAAAATAATTGATCATAAAACTCCTGAAGGAAATAACATAGATGATAATTTCATGTAACTTGCAATTTTATTCTGATGAATTTGGTAATCCACCGTTCTTTAATTATTTACTTTTAAAAATAAGAGCACTGTCTCCATCGGAGAATTTTAGTCATAAATTTTGCCACAAAACATTAAATTTGGTGTATAAATAATACGTTATGTTTCATTCCAGAAAATCAGCGGTCTACCATATTTGTTTAGTGTTTTGCTGGTTATTTACACTCTTTACCCCTAGAGGAAATGCCGTTCAGAAATGTAATCACCCTGCGTAACCCTTTGCTGTGGTAGGGCTAACGCTAACAGGGCCGGTAACATTGCCACCTAGATACCTGTGACGTCACGCTTAGTAGGCAGAGGAAGGAGGAAGGCTTTAGGGAGAATAGCGTGTCGGCGCTGAACGCGACCAGAATTAGAGCCTCTAGAGTTACTCTAGTGGCCTAGGCAGAATGTATAAGGAAAGGGCAACTGACGTCACTGTTGGTTCAATTACGGTTGGTTAGCAAGGAAAACTTGTTTGTTCTTTATGACTCTTACTGTATACATGAAATGGGGAAATTTGATTGGTCTACTTTAAACTGTATATAATATGATTGGCTTACGCCACCATGACGATTCCTGCAATTATAGCTATATGACAAAAATGTAGTGGTAGATTGGTTGATGGAACTGTTTGTTTGTAAGCATGCCCTTTCCTTATTTCTCAGTAGTTGGTGAAAGACGTTGCCGTGACTACCTCTCGAATTTCATTGTTGATTGAAAATGTGGATTTATGCGCTTTTTACAGTGAAATAGGCTTGAAAAGATTAGATTTTTTTTTTATATCAACTGTTATAGTAAATACGGTAAGGAAAATTTCTTTTATGTCTTTATTACACAGTAATTTAATTTAGTTATATTTTTTCTTTAAAATTGTGCACGTGTAAGAATATTTTTGTGTTATTTTTAAAACGTATGGAGACAGCAATGTGAAAAGGATTAAATTTTTCAGTATTTTTCTTTTTAATGTAGAACTTTTAATATTAGTTAGTGTTACAGTTGTTATTGAAAAATCATAGATTTATGCTTGCTGTATTTTGATAAGTTTAAGATCAGTTTCAACCACGTGATCACCAGCCCACCAAAAGTTATCAACCAATCATAATCGTGGATTTGTAGCCTGAATTACGAGTCAACCTATCACAATCCACCATTTTTGATGGGCAAACAAAAAACAAAGCTAGTTGCTAAGGTGGTTGCTAGGGTGTGACGTCAGTTGAAACTGATCCGAGGCTAACGGAAAATACAGGCTACCGCGGTATACTACTCGTATCTTTTTTTACAGACCGCGGGAGTCACGTGGTGGTCGAATCCACCAATGCAGGTGTACGAAAAGAGCATCACGTCACTCTGGCGGTCTGTAAAAAAAGATAAGTGAAATGAACCGCGGTAGCCTGTCTTTTTCGTTAGCCTCGAAACTGATCTATAAGCTTATGTTATAATATGCATAACTAATTTCGTACTTCATAGTAACAATATGTAAAATAAGCTATAAAATGCGTGGTGAGAATGTCTATAAGGAAAGGGCATGTTTACAAACAAACAGTTCCATCAACCAATCTACCACTGCATTTTTGTCGCAGCTATCATTGCAGGAATCGTCATGGCGACGTAGGCCAATCATATCACAGACCAGTTTAACGTAGACCAATAACATTTGCTCCATCTCATGTGTACTGTAGGAGTCGTAAAGAACGAACGGGTTTTTCTCTCAAACCAACAGTAATTTAACCAACAATGACGTCAGTTGCCCTTTAGTGTTATTATATTAGATGATCCGTATATTATTGTGGATGCAGATTGGAAAGCAGATATGGCTTTTTGGCCATCGGTTGCTTCATCAGATATTGAAACTTATTTAAAAAAGTTTCCAGGGAAGAATTCAAGTGCTCAAGAAGCGTTTCAACTTGTTGTAGCTGGTAGGAGAAATATTTTAGTTTTTTTTTTTTTTTTTTTTTAAAGTATGTTGTAAAGTTAACGTTTTATTTACTTTTTTTCTACTTGTAGTTCAAGTTGTTCTTGTTCGTATGGTAACTTTTTATTGCTTGAGCTAATCGGAAAATGTTTACAAATCTCATTATATTCAGATTAAATGATCGATTAAAATGATACCTATGAGTGTTCTCAAATCAAAACTGCTTATTTTCTGAAACACTTTTATATAATTTTAACATGTTGTATTATGACAAGGAAATCTATGAAACTGAAGCATAAGTTTTATCAGAATTCGGTTTTATTAGCTGAAATAATTTTTATACTAAATAAGCATTCCTTAGGTTTAAAAAAAATATTTTTACTATTCTAATAATATGTATAAAAACAGGACAAAAAAAAAATTGACTTATATGAAACATTTAATGAAGTACTAAGGGTGATATTTTTTTAAGAAACATTTTACTCTTTCTTTTTTTTTTTTTTTTTTTTTTTTGTAAAACCGAATTATATAATTTTATCTGAAAAAAAAAAAAAAAAAAAAATAGATGCCATGTTTTTGAAAAAACCTTACCATTTAAAAAGCATTTAATCAGGTGTCGATGCAGTTTTTTTTTCTTGGAGGGGGAGGGGGGGGGCATTTTGTGAAAAATAAAATTTATTTTTCTGAAATTTGTTATATTTTTGTGAAAAATAACATTTTGTAACAAAATATGATATCCAGTTACTCAAAATCGAACCAAACATTTATTAATAACGAACTGACTAGCGCCCGTGATAATAAATTAAAAAAAAAAAAAACTCAAGTTTTCAATATCGAGTCGAATGAACCAAACCCTGTTGAAATCGAGCCCTTAGAACCCAATAAAAAAATGAGTCCCCAGGCGGTGGAATATGCACCCCTGTAAATTTAACGAATTTCCTTTAACATTAACGCGATATTTAATTATTATTAAGATGCATCCCCCCCCCCCACACACACACTTTCTAAACTTAACCCCTTATCTTTAACGCGATTTCTAATTTACGACTGTGGTGAGTAAACGTAAGTTGATGCCGAAAAAGAAGATTAATATTTAAAAAAATATCCTTGACAGCTTGGCCTACAGGCACAGGTAAATTTCGAAGATGCAGTTGGGACCGCTCACTTCGAAATCTACCTGTGTCTGTAGGCGGAGCACACAAAATTTTTTTTCTGTAAGGGTTGGTTTTATAAAAAAAAACTTGTCAATATAAAAGTTGTAGATAATATTAAGAGGATTTGTAATAAATTAGCGGATTTGATAACTTGTGAATTGACAAAGTTATGATTTTTTTTCTTCTTAAACTCCTATTCTCTCCCCCCCCCCCCCCCCAACCACTTGAGGCCATTTTTAATGATATCAAAAATCTGTCATATATAAATTTTCGGCCCTTTTCCTAGAAATAATAATAACTTTAAACGGATTCGATACGTATCATAATTAAGCAGTTATGGGTAACGTAAGGGGCCCAGGGGCCCGGATCTTGTCCGAGAAATTTTTGGTCATTCATGTAGTAGCTGAAAATCCTAAGAAGTTATTAGAAAAAAAAGCTAGCGAATTGGACGATTTTTAAGGGGGCCCAAAAGGGGCCGCTGATAGTTTTGAGCAGAGCCCTAAGATGAACGGTCCTACCTGGAATGTAGAAATAACTAAATGGAGAAACCGCCCCCAAAAACGAAGATCGAATTAAAAGGAGACAAGGTATTAACAATTTAGGGAACAATAACTTCGAAGGGCCCGGATCTTCTCTTTTTTTTTTTTTTTTTTTTTTTTTTTTTTTTGTCGTTTATGTAGTAGCTAGAAGTTCTAAGTTGTTAGAAAAAAAAGGTTAGTGAATCGGACGATTTTTAGGAGAAATATAGTAGGGGGCCCAAAGAGGGGCCAGCTGATAGTTTTGAGCAGGGCCCTAAGATGAACGCTCCTAACTGGAATGGGGGAAAGAAATGGCCCCAAAAACGAAAATCGGATTAAAAGGGGACAAGGTATTAACAATTTAGGGAGCGAAAACTTCAAGGGGCCCAGGGGGCCCGGATCTTCATCGAATTTTTTTGTTTTTGTTTTTATTGTTCATGTAGTAGCTGGAAGTTCTAAGTTGTTAGAAAAAAAAAGTTAGTGAATCGGACGATTTTTAGGGAAACTATAGTAGGGGGCCCAAAAAGGGGCCAGCCGATAGTTTTGAGCAGGGCCCTAAGATGAAGGGTCTTAATTAGAAAGTAGCAATGGAGAAATAACTAAATGAAGAAAAGGCCCCAAAAACTTAGAAAATCGGATTAAAAGCGGACAAGTAATTATCAGTTTAGGAAACAGAAACTTCAACGGGCCCCGTACCAGGCCCTAGGGGGCCAGGGTCATAACTAGAACGTAGAAATGGAGGTGAAAGCTAAACGGAAAAAAGGCCCCAAAAACGATGAGGATCGGATAAAAATTGGGTAAATTATTAACAATTTAGGGCAAAAATCTTAAAGGGGCCCCAGGGGGCCGGGGGTCTCAAAAAATAAAAAATCCGAGCCTCAGGTGCATCAGGACCTACCTTGGGCTATCCGCTGCAATTAAGAAAGGCAAAATTAATGAATAATTAATTTAAAAAATATGAATAATAAGCATATAACACAGCTAACTATACAGTAGGCATGCGTATGTTTTGCCTACTGTTCGTTTTTTTCCGCTTCGTGACGTCACATGCACATTCTATATCGGGGTTACCCGGGGCATCAGGCTGAACACAAGGGAGCTAATTTTTATGTCCTTGTATTGGCAACACTTTGTTAACAACCAACCATTTGAATCATGATCGTGAGGACGTCGACTGCTGAGTTTTAAGTGTTAATGAAATATTAATTTTATTAATGTTTATACTATAATTGGTAAGAATATTTTCTTAAATTATTTATGCGTTTGTAATATATTGCTAATATAACATATTAATAACATTTTAAATTAAAAATGTTTAGATTTGTCGGACACGTGGCTAGGTCTAGTCCTATTAAACTCATTGCCCTCTGTTATATTTGCTCATTACTTTTTATTCTTGTTATATGTATTTTTAATATATTTAAGTGATTTCACACCTGTTTTCCCTTCAATGTATTGTGATTTTTTTAATGGCATTTTTTTCTGCACTGCGATTCCGCAATACTCTGTTTAGCACCTTGCAGCAATCTTTTTCATTTCTCTTCGATATAATTTATTGTGAAACAATGTAAATTACATTTATTTTTTGTACAAATATTGCTGAACTAACTCTTGAAATGTACCACACCATGTGTATTTTTAATTTGTAATACAAGATTAAGTTATATTATCAAATCTTCACGAAAAGCGTGGGTAAAATTGTGCTTTGCTGTAACCCACTGCTTCACAAATTTTGAAAACTTTTAAAAGTGTTCGTCGTTCGTCCTAGAAAAATAAAATTTCAGGGTGCTTGTCACCAAAAAAGCACTAGTTCAGTAAAAAAGGGCATTATTTCTAGAGGAAATACATTAATTATGTGTTTAGTGTATAGTTATTAAGTATGATAATTTGGACATTAATTTTGAATGATTTAATGATCTGTGTTTTTCCTAATGAAAGGAAGCTCTGCAATTTTTGTAAATTCTCAGGCATATGGATTTAGAAATACTGTGGTATGGGAAAGATATTTATTAGAAATCTCTGGGTACAAACTAAAGGTTGAATTTCTCTAATTTTAAGAAAGACCAGATACATTTTACCAAACTAAATAAAGGCAAGGTGTTTCGCTCTTTAATAACTGGCCCAAAGGTAGCACTAATAAAATTAATCAAATTTTTGTTGTACTAATCTAAACTTTATAAAATGTACATCATTTGATTAAAAAATAAATACTTTGTGAAAAAGGTCGGACAGGTTGGTCAATGAGATCTCAATTTATTTACCTTCCCCAGTGTTAAAACTGGATTTGTCTTTTTAAAATAGCTCCTCAGGAAATTAATATCTTTAACTTTTTTTTTTTTTTCCTGTGTACTGTTCCTAAAGATTTTTTTTTTTTTTTTTCAAAATATGGAACAGCTTCAGCATTAGCCTGCTGTCCGCCATCTTGAATTTTTTTTTTGCGCCGCGAAAAGGCCGTTTTCGCCAAGTAGTAAATGTCGCCAAGTGGTCATTTTTAGGCCTTTTAGGCTTAAACATAAAAAATTTTTAAAGTAGATAATAAACAAAAAAAAAAGAAAAAAGGAAAGCAAAGCAATTAAAATCATGAATATTTGTTAAAACATGTAATAAATTATTCATGATTTTAACTGCTTTGCTTTCCTTTTTTTTTTCTTTTTTGTTTATTATCTACTTTAAAAAATTTAAAATTTTGGATTTATAATACATACTTTAAAAAATTTTCATAACTAAGCCTAAAGTGGCTATAAATAACAAGTCGGCGACATCGAGAAAACGGTAAAAAAAGACATAATAAATAAATAAATGACAACTCCAAAAAAAATGGGAGTTGGGGGGGGGGGGGGGCATACAGATAAAACAAATTTAAAACAGCAGAATTTTTTAAAAATACAGATTTTATGGAAAAAAAAAGATTTCACTTGCTTAGATTTATTTATTAAAATGATGATTTTTTAAGTAAATTTTAAGGGGCTATAAAAATGTTTAAAGAAAAAAAAATAGGATTACTTAAATCTTTTGTTTACATGAAGGTAATCATACTATTGCTTAGAGCAAGAATTAAAACAGCCAAAATGTAGCTTCAAAACATATAAATATTTAAAAAAAAAAAAAAAAAAATTAAATATTTTTCAAAGTTATTGTTTTCACATAGCAAAAACCTAGCTTTAAACATAAAAAGATTTCACTTACCTCTTACCTAAAAACATAAATAACTTGCTGTTGAAGGGAGTTTGGGATGGGTTTGATAAAAAGGTGTTTATTTGATGTCAGGGGGGCTTTGCCCCCCTGAACCCCCCGTTTTTTTCATATTAACAATAAATCTACTTTTCGGAAATTGACAAAGTAATCAAACTGACTTGCTTTGTGCGGAGTATTCCGAAAACCACGCAAATTTAAATCGCGAAAATCAAAATAAAAGCAAAATTATATAATTTAAAACATAAAATAGTAAATTAATGCCAAAATTACATTTTAAAAACCATGCATGAGTACTCAAAAAACCACGCAAATTTAAATCTCAAGAATCAAAAGCAAAAATATATACTTTAAAACATAAAATAGTAAATTATTGCCAAAATTACGTTTTAAAAAACATATATTTTATTAAAAATAACAGAAAACCAACGATCTCACTTACCTAGAAAAATTGTAAAATGGTGATTTTTTTAGTAAGTTTTAGGGGTCCATAAAAAGGGTTTTTTAAAATAAAGATTACTTATATTTTTTGTCACGGGGGCTCAGCCCCCCTGAACCCCCCGGTAATAATAAATGATAAATAAATTGCAAAATTATATCCTGATAAAAAACACGTGTAGTCATAAAATCGATGAGAAAAGTAGCAAGCTACAGAATATTAAACAGTGGTAAAAAAAAATATCTGCTTTAAAAAATAACAAATTTATCCCTAGATTCAAATAATTATTACATTTATAAGAAATAAATCGGAAAAATGAAACCTGAAAAAAAAATAAATAAACGGCGACACTCGTTGTTATGCGGCAGGCTGCTATGCAAACGGCAACGTGATCGGGTAGTGTCCAGTTGTCCGTGGGGTCGTCAGGGTACGGGAAAGGGCTAGAATGCTAGAGCTGCCGAAAAGATCGGGGTTGCCATCGCAAGTATCAAAGGCGAAACTCGCCAAAAAACCTGCCAAATAACGATGTTTTTCGACCAATAGAAAAACGCAGGCTAATGCTGAAGCTTAGCCCAAAATATTTCTATTATATGGGTTGTTCTGAAATTAAGTGGAAATTTCACTTTGGTAATTTGTAAAAAATAAAAATTGAAATTGTTGCGTTTCCAATATTTTCTTTCATGATTCGAGGTCAAGGTTAATTTTTTTTTATTTAAAATTAAATTTTAAAAGGCATTAATAAATCAAACTTATGCAAAATTAAATATTTTAGAATTAAAAATTTTCCGTAAAAATATATATTTTCATTAATATAAAATTATGCCTACAATAAAAAAATATAGGTTCAATAATTTAAAATATACTTTAAGCACCCTTAAAATATTGTTTACATAATTAAATGTCACCTCCATGCTACAAAAATGGCATGGAGATGACATATCTGTGATTAGGTCTAATATTTTCTAAGCTATGCACAACATTCGCCAAATGCTACTTGGATACAAAATTAAATAAAGCAATTTAAGGTTATTTATCAACAGAAATCAGCTATTTTTAAAATTGACATAATTAATGAGCCCATGGAGTTGACATTCAATTAAAGTACACTAAGGTAATTAAAAGTTTTAAATTAAAATTACATGAAATAACGACTGACCATATGCTTCAGAAGTATTTCATCCAACAAGTAGCTTCCTGTAGTTAATTTGTATCCCAAGTTCTAGATTATGCCGCCATTTAGTAGATTTTTATATAACTATAACTGATATGTCATGGAAGTGGTTATAATTCTAGGGACAGAAGTGTTTTGGTCTATAATTTTTCAAAATTTTCTTTAAAAAAGTAAATAAAGTACATCCATTTTATAATGTAATGTATTTTATACAGTTCTCTTCTTTTATCTTATGAGATATATTCATGTTGTAAAGTAAAAACAGGCATGGAGGTGACATTTAGTACGATTTTATTTTTTTAAAAATAGTTTAAAATTTAAAATTTATTTTAAAGTACTTTTTAATACAAGTTTTAGATGTGCCTTCATTGATTATCTATTTAGTTGAACAATTAATTGAATAAAAGTACAAAAAAATTGATTGGAACTCAAATTTCCACTTAATTTCAGAACTACCCATATATAATATACTTAATTTATAATTTTGTTAAAATCATTGACATCAGTGAGTAACACATTAATTAAAATTAATATTTTAGAAATATTTACACATCTCAAGGCTATGATGTCTTGCTCATACTCATGTACCTTTTTTTTAAAATCTGTTATAAAAAGAAGAAAAAAAAGTCACCCGAATTCAGGGATTTTTTCCTTTAATGATAACCTGGCTATTATGCTTGTATTAAGTTGTTGGTTTGGTGCTAGTTTGGAAAACGTGTCAATCAAAAAGTCACCAATCATCGATGCAGGAGTGTAACACATGTTCCAAAAAATCTTTTGTACACAGAAAAAAAAAATTAGCTAATTTAATAATGTGAATGCATCACACTCCCCGTAGATTTAATATTAGGAAGGGGGGTTTGGGATCTTGCTGACCAAAGCCTTAGCAAAACTTATCCATATGGAATGGACTGTTTCAATGTTTTGATCCAGGATGGCATGAATTACTGTTGCCAAGATGAACAAAAAATTATGTTGGTGACATTTTCAATCGGATAAAAGAAAATGTAAATTTTAATTTCAAAATATATTTCTCTATCGTTTAATTCATTAGCTTTGTTGTATAATCTTTGTCACATATTTATCAAAATGCAATTACAGCAAATTTTTTCCCTTTAGTTGAGCCATGCGGATTCCTACTGTACATTCAAAGACTTATGTCACACCAAGGCGTCCTTTTGAGAAGGAACGGCTTGATCAAGAACTGAAATTCATTGGTGACTTTGGCCTAAAAAACAAAAGAGAAGTGGCACGTGTGAAATTAACTTTGGCCAAGATCCGTAAAGCTGCCCGTGAGTTGTTGACTCTCGATGAAAAGGACACCAAAAGATTATTTGAAGGTATTTGTTGCTGTTGAGTAAAAAATTTATATAAATTTCAGAGTTCTTAAACAAGGGTGCAATTTGGGGAAAGTAGCCCTCCCCCCACCCCTTTTCTTTTAATATGAAACTAAATTTTAAAGCCTACCTAAATATTTATTTTATAAATTGTGCTATATGTGCTGTTATATATATTTTTTTAAATAAAGGTTAGTTTTCTCCAGATTTAAAAAAAGGCAGTGTGCTGCTGGGGATAAAAGGTCGCTTTTAACATTCTTAAAGCCACTTTTAAAATTTAGGAGTGAGCAAAGTTTTTAATGCAAAACTTAGAAAAAGCACCTTTTTTCTCCTGTTATGGACAGGAAGAGTTAATTCTAAACAAGGCAGTCAGGGTGCAGCAGCCAGCTGAAATTGTCTGGGAGGGGAAGAGACTGCAATTTCCTACATTTATTCCACCCCTGCGATTATTTTTGCTTTAAGCCATTGTCTTTAGATTTAGAGAATTTTTCAAATGTTTAAACAGAGTTGTAATTTGGATATCGTTGGGTTTCTTGAAATAGGTGTTTTGTTAAGTCCATGTAGTTTATTTTATTTTATTTTTTGTTTCCCATGTTCAATGTGTTGAATTTAAATACAGTATAAGACTCATAATACGGAATTCTGAATTCCAGAAAGACCCAAAATCCAAGAGAAAAAATTTCGAAAATTTTCTGAATTTGTAAAATTTTGCAGATAACCCGAAATTTGTTGAAAATCTTAGATTAATTTTTTTAAGTTAATATGTTAATTCAGTGGTGTAGGCAGGGACCACGGAGTCCCCACCCCATAAAAAAAAATTATTTTTCTGACAAATTTTAGTTTAAAATGATTTTTGTTTTTTAAAAAAATGCTTATAAATTTCATCCTTCCCTTTTTTTCCCCCCTGCATAGTCAACTACATTTTGTGGGGAAGAAAATGAAATTTGTGCATACAGTCGACAAGCTGCGAATAAGGTCATGGGCGGTGGCTTGACTAAATTAGCTGGTGACACCGAAAAATTTGTGTCGAGTATTTTTGGGTCCTACTGATTCAATTTGTAGCTAAGGAGTCATTCAGAGGTGTTCTTATAAGGAGACACAATGTATGGGCATGTAATTCTGCCGATTAACTTTTAGGCGAAATCTTCAATCAATCGCCGGATGGGAGAGGGGGTGGGTCATTGACAATTTTGCCAAACAATTGTAGAGAAACTAAATGGTAAATTAAATAAAAACTATTGAGGAGACATTTGAGGTGAATTTTGTCAAAAAAAGTTTCGAATTTCGTTGGACAATTGCAGAAAGTAACCACTAATTTTGTGAAGCATTGCAGAAAAAATTGAAATTTTCATCAATAGGTGGAGGAAACAAATCTAGATTTTTGTCCAACAGTTGTAGAAGATCTCGATTTTTATCGAGCGATCACATATAAAATTGAATTTTGTCCAGCGGTCGCGTAAAAAATTCTTGAAAGTGGGGGAGGGTAAGGGGGGGGACATTACAAAAGCACCGGAACGCCTGCTTTCGGCCACGAGGTTTCTGGATAATGGGTCCTATCCCTTTATAAGTCATAAGTATGGACAAAACATGAAATGAAAGTAAGTTAATTTTTATTTAGTTTGATAAGTATTGTTTCGTGCATTCTAGAGATTTATAAGATGAATTTGTGCATTTTTAAGATTGGGAATAAAGAAATTTTGGAACAGCTTCGGTATTAGCCTGCTGTCCGCCATCTTGTTTTTTAAATCAAAACATATTTGTTTTGTTTCTTATTTCCAAAATAATTTTCATCCATATTTACTTATACAAGTAAACAAGTTATTTAATTTTATTGACTGATTTATTTATATTTAATAATAAAAGTTAAAATGTTTTGATTTAACTTGATTATGTCAGAAACAAAACAAATGTTTTGATTTATCGCCCGTAGTTAGACATCTCATTTTTTAAATCAAAACATTTCAACTTTTATTATTAAATATAAATAAATTAGTATTCTGTTTTATATTTAACTTGATTATGTCAGAAACAAAACAAATGTTTTGATTTATCGACCCCGGTCGGCCATCTCATTTTTTAAATCAAAACATTTTAACTTTTAATATTAAATATAAATAAATTAGTCAATAAAATTAAATAACGTGTTTATAATAAGTAAATATGGATCAAAATTATTTTGGAAATGAAATGAGAAACAAAACAAATGTTTTGATTTAAAAAAACAAGATGGTGGACAACAGGCTAATACCGAAGCTTAGCCGAAATTTTAATGTGTCGAGCTAGAATATTAAAACTAAAGTTATTGACAAATTTGTGCATAAGATTTTCAATAAAGAAATTTTAATGTATTGTATTGGTAAAATAAAAAAATCGCGATCACTGTCTATTTCAGCACCATCTTTAATTTTGTTCTTTCAACTTAACTGTAAGTTTCACTGTTTACATCTGCAGCAATGTGTGGATTTTAGGTGTTCACAGATTTGAGGGAGTCTACTGTACATATTGTTCATATATAAACAAGCATAAAGTCTAATAGTTTGTTTTCATAGCTGTTTATATCATTTGGCAACATCTCACTTATTTCCGCCCAGCTTTTGGGGGGGGGAAAAAACAAAACACCATGGCCTCTGCTCTTATACTGGAAAGATACCAAAAATCATTAAACAGTCAAATCAGTATTGCACAGTAAAAAAAAAAAAAAAAAAGTTTGGTATTGGTATATGTAAAATTTAATATTTTTTTTCTGTTGAAAAACAAGCTAATATAGTTAGGTGTTAAAATGTTTTTTCCTTCCCACTAGGTAATGCCTTGCTCCGTCGTCTTGTTCGAATTGGTGTGTTGGGTGAGAACCGAATGAAACTAGATTACGTGTTGGGCCTGAGAGTGGAAGATTTTTTGGAACGTAGGCTGCAAACCCAGGTTTTCAAGCAAGGTCTTGCCAAAAGTATTCACCATGCCAGGGTGCTGATTCGTCAGAGACATATCAGGTAATGACATTTCTCTCCTTTTTTAAATGATTCGTCAAGTAGAATTGGGTGAATAATTAGATAGCGTAGTGGAAGGACATGCTGTATTCTCATTGTTTTACTGGATGGATGAAGGGTATCCTAACGTATTGTAAAGCTAAAATACTTGTACACTAATTAGTCTTGTCTTGATCACCTGATAATTTTCCAGGGTGTTTAGTACTATCTGTTAACATTGTAAATATGTATTATCAAAGAGAGAAATCTTCCACTAAGTTCCATAATTGTGAATTAACCACTCAGCCGTCTAATTTTCAAGCCCAAGATAATGCCTTCCCTAGACTGCAGTTTTCACTGCTGTACATGCTTTATTTAAATTAATATTTTATCGTTTTAAAACAGTGATGATTGAAAGTGTTTATCTTTCAAGGTTTATTATGTAACTGTTAATTTATATCCTGTTTGAATAAGCATCTTTCTTAGCATTTCAAAAAGCATTACAATTAGTCTTTTTGTTGTACAAGTCTGTTAAGACTGCCAATCAGTCGTGTTAATTCTATGTGCCAGAGTGCTTCCATTTCCTAAAGCTTTTTCATGAAAACATTTTAATTTTGTCTTTTGTATGCCATTGCTTAAATGTCTCTTTGTTGTCATTTACAATCTAAAATAGTCTGATCATGACAAAATAATAAGGCTAAGCTTTAGCATTAGCATTCGCCCGCAGTCAGCCATGTTGTTTTTTAAATCAAAACTTCTTAACTTTTATTATTAAATATAAATAGACTAGTCAATAAAATTAAATAACATGTTTATAATAAGCAAATATTTTGATTTAAAAAACAAGATGGACCGCATGCAGGGTTTGCAAGTTTTTGCCACGGGTGGAAAAAACCTGGTTAAAACCGTCCTGGCAAAGTGGTGGCAAAAATAGGTGTTTGCCAAAAATGGTGGCAAAAATACGCTATGTCCATTTAGTTTTTTTCCCCAGAAAAAGAGAAAAAAATATTTCATGAAAGAAAAAAGAAACTTAATGCATAGTTAAAAGTCAATATTCAAAATATATTTTTTAACTCTAAGCACTATTTTTGAAGCTAAATAAATATAATTATCCTTTTTATGAAAGAATACTAACTTATAACAAATTTTAAATGAACAAACAAAATGTTAAACACAAACAAAAGTATAACAAAATTATAAATGAAAAAAATACTAATTTTATATAAATAAATAGAAAACTTAATTATTTATTCATGTTTATACGATAATTCTTATTGATTATACACATAATACTATTGATTATTAACATAGTGCAGGCTCTAAATGTGTAAAGCATTTATGTTTATATGTGTTAGAAATTCAAATAAACAATTATATTCTAAATTCAATTTATATCCATACTAATAAAAGAAAGTTTCGCTCTGTGTGTCTGTTGGCGATGGCTAGGAAAATCTAGCCCACCTAGAATGCTGGAAATTTAGGTGTAGGTAGTCCAAGGTCTGGCCATGTGCACCTGAGCCTCAGAATTTTAATATTTTGATAATTAGCCTAGATATTAATTAGATTATCATTAACCATTGCTTCTAAAATGCCAACTTTTAAATCAAAATGGCAAAAGAAACGGACTGGCGCATTGGATTTGCGACCGGAAATGAACAAATTCGAAATTATTTAACTAATTAGCTAATTTTAAGAAAACTAATTCAGATATCAATTTGAAAATTTCTGAGCATATGTAAAAAAATATTCTGTATCTGACTATGTGATTTTTGAAAAATTCGGTTGGTAATTTTTTTTAAATGTACGCAAAAATCTGCAGGCGCCAGTGAAAAAGATCCCAGAAAGTTTCAGACAGGGATCGCCTTTCATTAAAAACTGAACTACAAAGAGATCTGTTTCTTGAGAAAATCCCTCCATTTAGTTTGCGAAAATGAAAGGAAATAAATGTCAATTTTTACTAATGAACAAAAATTAAGGTAACTAATTAAGATATAGATTTGAAATTGCAATCGGGAAGGGGCGACATCTGCCGGCTATTTTAGCGTAGCGTCTTCGTTATGTTCTAATTATCAGAAAAATGTAATTATTTTTTTAATGATCGCGTTGATGTAGGTGACGGTGCTTCTCTTGAACAAATTATTCATTATATTTGCGGGTATGGGGAGGGAGGGGGTTAACGTGGGCAATGCTGGGCGGGTTAGCTAGTAAAATTATATTTAAAGCAGAACACTATTTCATCTAATTCAGTGATATCTCTATCACAACTTAATTTTTGCCGTTTTAACATTGCATAATAATAAACTAGTTTAGAAAGAGTATTTGTAGACAATCTATTTTGAATTTTAGTTTGCACAAATGAAAAATTAGAAAAATCTTTCGATAGCAGCATTATTTGCTGGACATATTTCAAGATGTGCAACTAATAAACAGAAGTCTTTTGAAATCTCACAAGATTTTTCGATACTTTTCCACCAAGATATCTGGTTTTTAGTTTGGTTTTTAAGTTTCTATTAGACTGAATCCCACCTATTTTATAAACATTTAAAATATACAAAATTATTTTAATTATGTTTATTAATTAGCAAATTAAATATTAAATGGTACGTTATCAAATTTAATTATTTATACCATTATGATCCTTTTTAATTTATAGATCACACATTAAAGACAAATAAGAATTTGCCATTTTTGCTGGTTTTTTCCAGTTTCTGCCACTGTCCTGGCAAAAATACCAACCCTGACCGCATGTGAATGCCAAAACTGGTCCCTCTCAGATAAAATGTTATACTTCATCTGAGCTCCTTGCATCTGGCAACATCCCTTCAGAAGCTAGACATACTTTCTAACATTGTGAGGCCATGTAACTTTAACACATGTCTCCTTCCTTCAAGTTGTTCTCTGAATTTTGTAGTTTTTAGGTGCGTTCGTAATTATATAAATACGTAGCACCTATAGTCGTCGTTTGGTCCGTCTGTCTGTCCGCATATAACAACGCAAAAACTACCCAACCAAATGGTTTGCAATTTAAGATATATTATCTTTGCAGAATTTTGTCGAGACATTACAGATTTTATTAAAATCGAATCAAAACTTTAGGAGATATTAATAAAAATATTTATTAAGAAATTTGATTTTTTTTTTTTAATCGGTGCTTTCTTGTTATAGGAGCTTCCGATGGATGTTAAATCGTCAAGCGACCGAGATACTTATTTTATGACAAATTAATCTGCAGACGATATAATTCATTTCACAGAATTAAAAATCATCGAGATCTGAATATTTATATAACTAGCTGATACATATATATCTGAATATTTATATAACTAGTTAAGATATTTGTATGAACAGTGTCATAAAATATATACTTAACTAGCTGTTTAACCCGTTCTACGCACGGGATATCATGAATTTAATTCTAAAACGTGCGTACGAACGCACCTCGTTTGTAACGTTTGACGTACAATTTCCAACTTGTTTTTTTTCTTCCATTCTTCACTTATGTCTGCATTTGACAACAGCTTCAAATTAGTTTTGAAATCTATGTATGTTTCGGAATTTTTGCCAGTAATATCAGGCGATTGCATTTATATTTATTTGTTTGAAAATGTGAAAAATGATATTAAATTTTTTTTATTTATTATTAAAATAAGCTGGTTGAAAACTTTTTAATTTGAACTGACCAGGTAATTGAATGTAGAATTCGTGTATTGAGTAAAATGTGTTTAATATGATCTGTACAGATTTCGATGTTTGTGCCAGAAATAATGTTTGTTAAGTAACATGGGATGACAGGATCTCAGCAGCTGTGTAAAATATGAAAAGCATAAAAAATTAGCAATGAATTGTAAAATAGTTCAGCTCAAAATCTTAGCTTCTTGAATGTATCAAAGGATAGTGTGACTAAAACAATACGAGGGAGAAAAGGTCGCTGAAACAGTGAAACAATGTCAGTTGTAATAAAAGTTACTTTAAGCAGTTTCAAAATTACATATTTTTAATTTTCGGGTTATCTACTTCTTTTTACAAAGAACTGTTGGATAATATCAGCAAGTACATCAAATTTGTGATATGTATAGATGAAGCTCTGCATTAAAAAAAAAGGTACTTTTCGGTTAGCCGGGCGCCAGTGATATATGTACATGTATAAATATATGTATACATACATATATATTTTCATACATATAAGTGTATATATATTTATGTCATTGGCGCCCGGCTAACCGAAAAGTACAAAAAAAAAAATAAATTTAGTCATTAATTATTGGCTAAACGGATTCAGTGAAGAGCAGGTGATATTTTTAAATTGTTTTTGTTGACTGACTCTACAGCCCAAGACTTGTATGATAAATGTATTTATGATTCTGCCAATTTGGATTTATCAAATCCGTTTGCAAATTAGCCTTGATGAGCCTAATGTTAGTATGGAATTTTTGAAAACTTAGATACGAAATTAAGATTTAAAGTATAGATAAGATAGATATTTTTAAATTGATATTGGCATTTGCAGCCTTCATATCATTCATAATTCTATCTTTTCAAGGAGGTAATAAAATCACAAAGTGGAAATTAAATTTTTCCAGCAATCTGCCGAATTTTTATGGATAAGGTGTTCAGGCATTTTTGCTTTAAAATTCTGTCTGTATTCTTTATGTGATAACTTTATTTAATACACATACAAATACATAAACTTTATTTTTGAGATTACCTTGTCTTTATTTTTAGAGGGAGGTGGGTCACAATTAGGGATGCACCAAATAGTGATTTTGACCGAATACCCAAATATTAGGCATCTCAATTCACTTATTCCACCAAAACTACAATAAAAAAAAAAATACAGGGTATGTTACTACAAGCCGAAATTGAATTTTTGTTCACAACTTTGACAATAATGGAGATATTTTAGTGTGGTATGCATCATATTAATTTTGCTTGATATAAAATGTGATATATTGGAAATAACTGAATTTTGGCCAGTGACACATAAGTACTAATAAATCAAAAATCTAAGTTTGACCTGCAGTGAGATAGTGTTTTTGATTCAGTAAGTGGATTGTGATCCTGGTTTCACGGGGGAGGGGGGGGGGGGATCTCTCTTGATGTCTATCACCTCTGAAAGTTTTTTTCCATTTTGTTTAGAAACACCCTGCTTGCGAAAAAGTAAGAAAATGTTATTTACCAGACAAATGTGGAGGAACTTGCATTTGTGCATCACTAATTCTTATGAAGAGACGTCGTTAACGTCGTCAAAATTTTGTTAAATGACACTTTTCCAACAGCAAATAATGTAAAAGCATTCTCTTTTATTTAAATATGATTCTATTTGTAATTATTCTGAATATCTTTATTGACAGTTCAACGTAGGCATTGTCTGTGGTTTAAAAAAATATATTTAAGAGTTTTTAAATATTTGGTAGTATGGTCGAATATACGGTGCATCCCTTTTCACGATACTGGTTTTAAACATGTTGACATGGAAAAATTATTCATCCCAGAAAATACATCGGGGGATTCCCATGGATGTTTTTTGAAAGCGAGTATGAACCCTGTTCTAAACATGCATTTTCAAATGTTGCATCTTATCATAAGTAAGAAAAGGTTAAGTATCCTACTCATTGAGTAGAATATTGAAAAGAGATAGCGTCACTAAAGCACCTTTTTATGCATTACTGAAGGGAACGATAGAAAAAGACTTAAAATTATTATAAAAGCTATTGCAAATAACAGTTGTATGACAATGAATGCAGGGTTGGCAAGTTTTTTTTTTTTTACGCATGACTTTTTACCGTCATGTCAAGAACCTATTTTTTAGTGGTTTGTTTTTACTTTTTTTTTCAGTCTATCTTTAATATTAAGTTGTTTTACACGAAATATTCAGTATAAAAAAGACTGAAGTATATTTATCCATCCAAGAAAAACAAAAAAGTATTGGATTAAATGATACATGTAACACATGGGCTGATAAGTTCCTGGTCTGGCACACAGATGGCGTTGCAATCGCCGAACCGATATTTTTTTAAGTAAATACTAACCTTTAAAAGGTAGCAAAAAAAATGGCATGACGATTCGCAATGTGGATAAAACGTTAGAGTGGTTTCAGTGGAACGACTTTGTTGATAAACAAAAAAATGGATAAACAAGAATTTCAAGAATTGTTATTGGATGGGAAAAAACATCGTTCAAACAAAAGCTTGGCTTGATAAGCGTTATCCGGACACTGCAGCAGGTAAATCAACCATTATTGACTGGTTTGTTGAATTTAAACGTGGTCGTACGGGCACCAGTGATGCACCACGCAAAAGAGGTGGTTACTCCGGAAAACATTAAAGTCCACAAAATCATTTTGAGGAACCGTAAAGTGAAGTTGCAGGAAATAGTTCAGACTCTGAAGATATCCAAGGAATGTGTAGGTTTTATTTTGAATGAACATTTGTCTATGAAAAAGCTGTTGAAAGTGGCTGCCACGTGTGTTGACTTTTAACCAAAAACGAGTTCTGAGCACTGTTTGGAGCTTTTTCGTTATAAAATTATGGTATTTATCATTAAATTATTATTCATTTACTAAATTAATATTATTAAATTATTATTATTATTTATTGTTAAAGTTATGTAAGTTATAAAGTTATAAAGCTTTGTTAAAAAGTTGTGTTTCCTTTATTAGACCGGGAACTTATCAGCCCATGTGTTACATCTCTGCTAGAAGATATCTACAATAATCTTAAACTATTTGGCATAGTCTAAAAAAATTAGATTTTTTGAAATCCTATAACTAGAGTATTAGATTAAAACAAAACTTTAAGATTCTGCTTATTGAAGTGCTTATTAAATGAAAATCACCATAATTGCATTTATGAAATACATAAGATATGCATTTTAAAATATATCTATGAATATTCAAATTTATTCATTGCCAGTTCATGCTTAACATCTATTACCATACAATAGCAGTTTTGCATCTCTAAAATAATTTTAATGTACTTTATTAAAAATGTATATTGAATGTTATTTAATAATTATAATAATCTTTTATCATTTAATATTAATGTTAATTGCAGTTAGTAGAATCTATATTAGTGCAGATTATGACAAATGTTGTTCTTTCTTTTTTACTCTTGTATTTTAAATCTTTCCCATTTAATGATTGCTCTTCTTTTAAATAAATCTAACAAATATAATTGTAAATAATAACAACAAAGTAAAGTTAATCTAGAAATGTATTTTATGCTACACTAACACTATAAATCTGAGGAAAATCGAAAACGATAGGTTTTGACAGAATAAACCGGTAAAAACACTGTTTTTACCACTGTCATGTCAAAACCCCAACCCTGAATGAATGTGATATGCATCTTTGTTTTATAAATGACAATGTATCTAAATAATGAAAATGATTTTACTTCCTATTTTGACAGCTAAAACCATATTGGTAAGCATCCATGTAATTTAATGAGCTTAATTAAAATATAGGTTTGTGTTGGTCTTTTCTGTTGTACTTAATGGCTGATTCCATTACCTACTTATCTTACTTCCATTGTGTACACAATTAAATCGTGTAGGGTAGTGATGTTCTTAACATGTGACTTGCAAAGCCCTTTTACACACATTTTTCATTGGAAACAAACACTATTTGCTGATAGTAAAGAGCTATAAAATTCATCCTTAGTGCAGCAAATACACAAGTTACTTTTGATTTTTATCCATTTAATTGTGATTGAATGTTTTGTTATGTTGTATATTTTTGTTTGAATTCTGATGTTCTTTTCCAGAGTTAGGAAACAAGTAGTGAATGTTCCATCTTTTGTTGTTCGTCTGGATTCTGAGAAGCACATTGACTTTTCCTTGAACTCTCCCTTCGGTGGTGGACGTCCTGGACGCGTCAAGAGGAAGAACATGAAGAAGGTCCAGGGCGGCGGAGCTCCAGTCGAGGAAGATGAAGATTAAGTCTTTTATTAAGATTGTCTTTTGTAACAAGTAAATAAATAAAAATATGTGGAGAAACATGTTTTCTTTAGTAATGTATCAATATTATACATAGTGTCTCATTCCAATAGTCAGATTGACATGTAATGCACAATTTAATCTCAAGATTACTGTGAAATATTTCCGGCTTTTTTCAATTTTGAGCGTGCAAGTTTTTTCAATCCACGGCGTATATCCAACTTTATTTCCTTCTCTTTGCGGTGCTTTGCACAGCCTTCTTAGAAGGGGTCTCTTCCGAGCATCCCCCCACTGGCTGCGTAGCAAAGATCATGGACATCGAAAGTACAAGAAGAGAAGCGGTTCATTCCTCTAATAAACTGAAAACACGTTCGCTGGTATGTGCAAAAGAATATGCTCATTTATTCAGAGCCGTTGCCACAGCAAAGGATTGTAAAATCCAAATGCTGGAAGGTGTATTTTGGATAACTAAGTTAATATTGCACGTGCATTGCATAAGAAATGATTGAATTCTTTTTATTTTGTTTTATTTAGCATGAAAGGCAGAAGTTATTGGGGGATTTTATTTATATTTAACAATATTTAGAGTTTATTCAGTTATCCCGACCATGATTTGGCCACAGATTTTAAGCAAGTAATTTGAAAATTGAGGTAAGGTATCTGATTTAAACTCCAAAATTTGGTTACAGACAATCTGAAACCAGACACACTTCAACCCAAATCAAAAGTGAAAGAAAATTAATCCACTTTTTAGTACAATTATGGAAAATTAGTCTATAACTACAGGGGTAGTACTTGTCCTGAAATTCCTGATATTCTGAAAAAAATTAAAATGTCCTGAAATATGGTAGTCTGTCCTAATATTCCTGAAATGTTGTGAGTTTTGTGCTATATCGGCATTTGAAATCATCAAATAGGGGGTTGGTGTACCTTTTTACTGATGCAAAATGATCATGAAAGTCACAATTTTCTTCAATCTATCGTTAAAAATAGTAATTTTCGTCAATTTGCAAAAAAAAAAAAAAATTTTTTTTTGGTGATTAGTTACCAAAATTTGCAATTTTTATTGATTAGTCATTTAAAAATTTTGCTGTTTTCGTTACTCAGTCACAAAAAAAAAATTCCCAATTTCTACCAATCAGTTATAAAAAAGAAAATCTTTTGCAATTTTGTTGATCAGTGAAGAAAAAATATTTTCGTCTTTCAGTAATGCAAAAATCGCATTTTTTTTTAGCAGCTTGGTCAAAGGGTTCTCGTAAAATTACTTTTCTTTTAAATGTATACTTTTACAACAAAAACACTGTATGTAGTGTACTATTTATGATAATAAAATGTATTGAAGAGAGAGTTAGGGTTTTTTCGGTTAGTATGCCAAGCAAATGTGTCCTGAAATATCGAAAAAAGTATGTCCTGAAATATCATCTAGGGCTAGTACTACCCCTGTAACTATCTTAAATATCAATTTTGTCTTTTTTGTATAAAAATGAATATGTATGTATACATTAATATTCAAATATAGTTTTTTAAATTAGGTCAATTGATTGAAAGAATCAAAACTCGGCCGCAACGGAAAAAATTAGCATTGACATAGGGTCAGGTCCAGTGCGGGTAAAATTATTTTGCCCAACTTGATGCAGGCCTCTAGTTAAGGCTGCTCATCAGTAAACTTCCCGATTCCCCTCGCTAATGTTAATCCAATGGGCGTAGGATGCATTCGTATTTTTTAAATATCTCCTCGGGAAATTAATATTTTTAACTTGTTCCTGCTTACAGTTACGTAATATTTCCTGCGTACTGTTAAAAAATGTCTTTTTTTCTTAGTTATCAAAATATTTCTAAACTGTGCTTAATTTATTTTTATGTGTTAAAATCTTAGCGAAACTGAATACGATTTTACCATTTCATATGAAATTCGGTATATATTTTAGAAAAAATTTTGACAACTAAGAAAAAAAAAAGAGACCTTCTTTAAGAACAATACAAAAAAAAGAAGAAAATTCTGAGGAGATATTTTAAAAATACGAATGCATCCTATGCCCAAAGGAATAACATTAGCGAGGAGAATCGGGAAGTTTACTGACGAGCAGCCTTAAGAATCTCAGCTATGGATAATTTATTTTGAGAAATAAACATTTTTAATATGGGCCAAATTTAAGACATCCAAAATTACAACAGAAATGTTTTGTGATTATTAATTTTAAGGTAAATTTGTTCCATTATTTTCAGTTTTTTTGTTAAGTATTTAAGCGTTATGAATTTTATCTGGGTTTGTTAAATATAAATTTTGGCTTAAAGGAATGTTTAGGGTGATTGTGAATAATTTATCCTTATCAGAAAACATGGAATAAAAATCTTTATTTTGTGTTAAAAAAAATATATATAATATTACATCAACTATTCGCTGAAGTTAGCTACTTTTTGTTTTTAGTATTTTATAAGATTTTCCTTGAAATTTAAGTTTTAAAAATAAACACTATAATACCCTGTTCACACCGGACATTTAAGATATCTTAGACCGCCATTTTTGAGGTGGTACCTCCCCGGAATTGAATACCTGTCCACACCGCCAAACGCATTTAAGATAACTCACTCAACATCACCGTGTCCAATGCGCATATGTTAAAAGCAAACTCAACAGCCAATTGGCCTCCAGAGCCAATCAGAGTGAGCGGTACTGACTGTATCTAGCAATGGAAAGTTCGAACTCACTCAGTGAGTTCAGCGGTCTAAGATATCTTAACTATCCGATCTGAACGTAGTATAACACTACAGACATTGGTTTAGATATTTCACAGGGTAGCTACAGATTCTGGAAATCGGGGGGAAAAGTCTAGGTTTATCAATTTGAAAAAGTCGGGGAAATTTGTATGTGAAAATATTTGTTGCACAAGACTGATTCGTCGACAAACTGGTGATATTTAAGCTAATAATCATAATCATACACAATAAAGAAAAGTAATCTTTTTATATTTTAAAAAGATGCACATGAGTTTTTGGTATTTAACACAAATTAAGGTGATCAGATGTCCTCATTTTCTGTGGATAGTGCTTACATTGAAGGCAATTTACCCATTTTTGAAAAATTTTTGATACATTAGCATCAGGTGGCCAGCTTAATGCAATTAGCTATCCTGTCCGATATATATATGTCTTAAAATTTAACTTTAATGTTCTTCAGAAGATAAGGAAATTTCCTGGTCGCCATATATTCATTAGCCACTATATGAAATTGTTGTACTAAATTTTGAGTTCGGATCGATTTCTGAAATTGGGAACCAGTACTAACTTCATGGATATTGTGCAATTATTGTTTTTCTCTTGTTTTTTTTTCTCCCAAATGACAGAGTTCCCAACGACATGGAAAGTCACAAGTATTTCCTAAAAAGTATCTGTGTCGATTCCCAAAATCTGAAAATAGCCAGTGGCTCCTAAACCCAAAAAATCCAGGGGCCACATTGTGAAACAAATGCATACAAACAATAGCGTTTATATGGGAAAAGAAACTCAGGAATTCAAAGTGAAAAATAAATTGTCTAATATAGACACATGCACCACAAAAGACTAATTAATTACATCAAATGTGTATATTCAATTTAATCATAAAAAAAAACTCTATATTCGAATATTAAGTAAAATACTTTATTCTTTACATTACCAATTGCACATCACTCAAAACATGGCAAAAGTTCCATATAAACATCTATCATCACTAAAAATGCTAAAAAGTTTCCAAAAGCAGTCACCATTAAAAACAAGAACGAAAAGTCATGCGTCAAGCATAGATTATGTAACTTTCCAACGCTTCCAAAAGAATTTACAAATCATTACCGTTTAATAAGCTGAAAGATAACATCTAAGTAAACAATTTGGAAAACTCATAACATATTTAAAACGTAATTTCAGGAATTTCCAACATATAGAATATTCGGAAAAATATACGAATACTTTTATTCAGCCCTGTATATGATCTATAGATTTGTATATATACTACATAGGAAGCTAAATTTTAGTTTAGTTAGGAAATGCGTAGCACAGTTTAAAATTCCCCTTCTGGAGTTTCTGTCAATAAACGGAAATGTGTTTGCGAACTTTTGTGCTGCCCTGTATATGATCTACAGAATTTATACACAGCAAGTAATAGACATAAAGTGAGTTAAATTTAAAATCGCGTTCAGCAACTTAAAACGCACTTCCAGGAATTATTGTTAACAGACAGTAAAGAATTCTTTTGTGTGTCCCTGTAAATGAACGATGACTGCTATACGCACAATATTCTGTCGTAAGCCTCTTGTAATGCACCTTAGTTATATATATATATTTCAATGCGTTTAAAATAGTGAAACATTTAATTAACCACAAACGATTTTTCTCCATAGACGTAATGTAACGGAATTCTTTTGACTGTCCCTGTAAAGTAACTATAAGTGTTATGCTCACCCTATTCCATGTTAAGCTTCTTGTAATACACCTTCGTGATATATATCAATTACAATGTGTTTCAAATTGTGTAACATCATTAAAATAAACTGCAAATGATTTTTCCCCATAGACCGTAATGTAATAGAATTCTTTTGAGTGTCCCTGTAAAAAAAACTAAGTGCTACTCTTCAGTTGAAATAGGGAACATGCTATAGATAACAACAATGACATAAAAATTGCAAGGCAATCCAAGCATATTTACGGGAGCTAGAGCACGGCCAGACAAACCGAAGTCATAAACACTTTTCAACTAGGTTGGAAAGTGTTAAAAACGTTTTCGTCCCAGCTAGAACATCATCAGCTGTAATTTCAGGCATCCTTCCCTTCACTATTTATTTGACTGGGAATTGATGAGTTCTCTTTAATCTCCTTCTTTTCCCTTTCTTCTAACATCTTTAGATTAATATAAATCTTAAACTATATACATTTGGAGGATAAATTTGGGCAAGATACAGTTAAAAAATATATATCATGAGAGACGGTAGTTTCTCGAGTGACGCAGCAGAAAACCGAAGATTTCCGTCACTCCATATATACACCTAGTTTGAGTTCAAAGGAAAAGCGAAAAGCCGACATTTAATATCTCAGCAAATATGAGGTACATCGTTTTGATTTTTTGACAGCTGTCTTATATCTCCGGTCTAACTCTATCCTGAAATTTATAGATTTCTACATGCAGTAGATTTTAAGATCTGGAAATCCATTTTTAAGTAAAATGGGAAGTTTTTCGCTCTGCATGTAATGGTGTCATGGTGTATGACAGCGTATCTCGAAAACCGCCCGAAGCATTTTTTTAAAATTAATATATAATACTAATCGGTTTTATATGAAGTGAATCCACCTATCCGCTTAAATAGGAAAACTCTAGTTTTTTATATAATCCGATTTAAAAAAATGGGACTATTTTCTTAAGCCAAGCTGTACAAATGCAATAGAGTATTCACTCCCTTCTTCCGCCGGGAATTGCAATTAAAAATTGATGTACGGTTGCCGTTATCAATAAAGCTTGTGACCGGCCTAATTATTTAGATTTTTTTAAATGCAAAAACAATGAATTATATACTCTAAACATGTAAAACGTATGTATTAAATTCAATTGGGGTTTATATGTTTTCTCTTTTTGTTACAAAGAAATAATTTCAGATTTTAAACATGCATATATTCGAAAAATTATTTCGATTCCTTTTTCAAAATGAGGAAATATTTTTAATTACATGTATTCAATTTTACTGCTAAATATAATAAATCTTTCATTTTCTAATGATAAAATATTTTTCATTTCTTTGTTTCTTTCGCAACGAAGACAACCAACCAACTATTATCGTATCAATGTGCGAAGCACAAATTAGCGAGTGTTTGAAGTACAACAAACAGCTTTGTCTTTTACCAGTTCAACAATTCGGAAAAAATAATCACAGGACTAATTCAAAGATGTTGTACTTACTATTAGGTATTTTGTTTAGTTATTCATTGTTGTTTTATTTTATTTTCCTTGTTGGTTCTTATAAAAATTTTCGTTTTGGAGAGATGCTTTGTTGGGCAACTCCCAGTTAGATGTTTTTATGGCTTTAAAATATTACTTTTATGTTATTTTGTAAAAGAAAATGCAGAAAGTTAGTTCTGAATTAAGTGTTTTATGTTATACAATGGATAAATAAGTTCTTAATTACTTTAAATCCAGAGTTTGAAAAGTAAACAAATAGCTTTTTTTTTTTCTTTTTCTCATTGCATTCAGGGGTCGATGCAGGTTTTTTTTCTTAGGGCCCATTTTGTGAAAAGTAAAGGTTGTTTTTGTGAAATTTATTATATTTTTGTGAAAAATAACATTTTGTAACGAAAGTTGAAATCGATTTAATCAAATTCGAACCAACCATTTATAAACAAAACCTGTTTTAAATCCTTTTGCGGAAGTTTTCCTCTCTGGTAAACTTGTTTGTTTACAAATTACACATTTTAAAACATCACAAAATAATAAATAGTAAGTTTTTATGGAATAGAATTTTGTGAAGGGGCCCATTTTATCAAATTGATTTTTGTGAAGGGCCCTATTTTATTAAATAGATTTTTGTGAAGGGGCCCTAAATAGGTCCCAAATTTTTCCTGGATCGACCCCAGGCATTACCTTATTGCATTCATATTGCCAGTATTATTACATTGTTATCATTTTTTTTCTCATTACATTTACAAACAGTTGTGTGACAAACTTCTATCTTCATGAATGTTTTGCCTTTACTTTATATTAATTTTTCACATTCATTTTTTAATAAGCTTGTTAAATAGTTTTCAAGCACTATATTGTTTCAATGTCAAATGTTACATTAAAAATTATTAAAAAATACAGTAAAAAAATTGCTATTTGTTCGCGAAACATAAGAATAAGAATATAATCATTTTAACCCACATAAATTTTTTTAGCTCTAAAATATTACTATACAATGAATAAATAAGTTCTTATTTACTTTAAATTCAGAGTTTAAAAAGTAAACAAATAGCTATTTTATTTTTCAATTTTTCTGTCATTTACCTGTGACTTTAAAAATCATTTAAAATTACTAATTTAGAGGTATGAAATTCCTTATATGTGCTTAAATCACAGAAAAAATACAACTTTAGTAAATATATTGCAGGGCTCTGTTTAAGAAGAATTAAGAACACCTTTAAAGGATCCTTCACAATTTTTTTTAAATCTTAAAACAGTATCCTTCACATTTCTTTTCATATTAAAATAGGACACTTCACAAAACTTTTTCCTACCAAAAATTAACTCTTCACAAATTTAATCATCTTAAACTTTTCCCAATTTTTGTATAAAATACTGTTTACTGTTGACTGTAATAAGTGTTTGTTCTTCAAAGTAAATTCTGAAAATTTATTAAATTTCAACTGCTGCTAATACATTTAATTTTTTGATTACAACTTACATAAATATCAATATTTTACATAGGGTTTCTTGTACAGCGGTGTATTTTGAAAACATATAGAAGAAAGAAAAAAAAAATTTTAGAGAAAACCACTGTTAATTATTTCGCAATGTTTTTTAATAGTCAGATCTTATAAATTAAGTGTTGGTGAGTGCAAAGTTTGAAATTGTCTGAATATGTTGAAAACAACATAGGGCTCTAAAACTATTTACTTGCATAAGTTTATTAAAAATGAATTTGAAAAATTAATATACAGTAACAGCAAAACATGCATGAAGCTTCACAAACAGCTATAGACCATCAAAGTATCAAATAAAATGAAAATTTTGAAATGGAGAACCATCAATTCAAAATAAATAAAAAACAATAAATAAATAAACAAAATACCTGGGGGAGGGGGGGGGGAGAAGTATTTTATCTATTATAAATTGCAGCTTGTATTTTCAAACAATTTGGAAGGGCGGATAAAATTTTATCATTTAAAATATTAAAAAAAATAATACCTTCTAAACTAGAATTTTATTATCAATTTTATAGATGATTTTCTTTGGACGATTACTCTCTATGAAAGAAAAGTTCTACTTTTTGCATTTGTTCGCCACAGTATATTTTGTTGTTTTTCAGCCAGTCTATAGAATTCTTTGCAGGAGTGCAGTTTTCAACAGGCATGTGATGTAGATGTAGCATTGGCCATATATAGGGCACTATTCGATTGCAAATTTGGAAGAAGTTTTTTCAACACTCATTTTTGGAAGTTTTCGTCATTTGCACGGGATTGTCACCCCTTTTTGTCGACGCTTTATACAGTAGTTGAGCATCCGTAAGGAAACACGTTTCCTCATTTTTACGCTCGAGTTAAGACCTTGTACAGCTAAGTACATGGCCGTTAAAGTTTTTTTCCCGTAAATAGTTAATAACTTTCTCCTTTTAATTCGATGTTATTCGTTTTTGGGTAAAGGTGAAAATAGGCACTCGGCAATAAAACTTGAAAAACTGACTTGAAAAATATGGAGAAAACCGACCAAATGCAGGATTTTCTTTTTTTCCCCATGTCCGTTTGACAAAATTCATGATTTTCCTCGCCAGATCGACGAAAATAGTGATTTTTCTGCACCAGATCGATGAAATTAATAATTTTACTGCACTAGATTGGCGAAATTTGATTTTTACGCGCCGATTAAAGAAATTCATGATTTTTATGTGCCCGTTCAGCAAAATTTCTGATTTTTACATGCCGTTCAACAAATTTCTTGATCTTTATGTGCCCCGTTGACAAAATTTGTGATTTTTACATGCCTGATCGACTAAATTCATCATTTTTATATGCCCGATGGATGAAATTAATGATTTTTACATGCCGATCAATGAATTTCTTGATCTTTATGTGCCTGTTTGACAAAATTCGTGATTTTCATGCACCGATAAACAAAATTCATGATTTTTACATCTGTGTTCGACAAAATTTATGATCTCCCCCTCCCTGATCCACAAAATTCATGTTTTTGCTGTGCCTGATTATTGAAACTCATCATTTTTACACATCCGATCGACAAAATTCATGATTTTTACACACCGATCAACGAAGTTCAAGATTTTTATGCACTTGATCACCGAAATTCATGATTTTTTTCATGCTCGATCGACGAAATTTCATTTTTCTGAACCTGATCGAAGAAATTATTGATTTTTATGCAAACGTTTGATGAAATTTGTGATTTTTATGCACCTACTTGATGAACTTGTGATTTTTAACCACCCACTTGATGAATTCGTGATTTCTATGCGACTACTCTACGAATTGGTAATTTTTATGCGTCCGTTCTACAAAATTCATGATTTTTTTTCGTGCCTAATCGATGAAATTCATAATTTTTATGCACCGATTGATGATTTTTATGTGCCTGATTCATAAATTTCTTGATTTTTATGCATGCGTTTGATGAAATTAATGATTTTCATGTGCCGATCAAGGAATTTCTTGGTTTTTATGTATCTATTTGATGAAATACGTGATTTTTATGCGATCGATAAACAAAATTCAAGATTTTTACGTGCCTGATTGACAAAATATATGATCCTCCCTCCCCCGATCGACAAAAGTCATGTTTTTTCTGTGCTCGATTGATGAAATTCACAGATTTTTACATACCCGATCAACGAAATTCATGATTTTTAAATACACTATCAACGAAATTCATGATTTTTTCATGCCCGATTGACGAAATTAATGATAATGTCCATGCCCCAATTTGACCCCCCCAAGGGGTTACTTTCTAAATTTTGCTGATACTCCTCATGTTATATATTGTTGGAAGGGTCTGTGACTGTTTAATCATATTATGCATCTCCTGTGTCCACACCCCCACTTTGCCCCCCAAGAGGGTACTTTTTGAAATTTTGCACAACCCCTCATGTGATATATCGTTGGAAAGGTCTGTGACCGCTTAGTCATATTATGCATCCCTGGTGTCCATCTCCCCCCCCCAGGTGGGTACTTTTTAAAATTTTGCACACACCCTTCATGTGATATATTGTTGGAAAGGTCTGAGACTGTTTAATCATATTATGCATCTCCTGTGTCCACACCCCCACTTTGCCCACCCCCAAGAGGGTACTTTTTGAAATTTTGCACAACCCTGCGATATATCGTTGGAAAGGTCTGTGACCGCTTAGTCATATTATGCATCTGTGGTGTCCAACCCCCCCTTTCCCCCCCCCAAGGGGGGTACTTTTTAAAATTTTGCACACACCCTTCATGTGATATATTGTTGGAAAGGTCTGAGACTGTTTAATCATATTATGCATCTCCTGTGTCCACACCCCCACTTTGCCCACCCAAGGGTGTACTTTTTGAAATTTTGCACAACCCCTCATGTGATATATTGTTGGAAAGGTCTGTGACCGCTTAGTCATGTTATGCATCTGTGGTGTCCATCCCCTCCTTTGCCACCCCCCAAGGGGGGTACTTTTTAAAATTTTGCACACACCCTTCATGTGATATATTGATGGAAAGGTCTGAGACTGTTTAATCATATTATGCATCTCCAGTGTCCACACCCCCACTTTGCCCCCCCAAGAGGGTACTTTTGGAAATTTTGCACAACCCCTCATGTGATATATTGTTGGAAAGGTCTGTGACCGCTTAGTCATATTATGCATCTCTGGTGTCCATCCCCCCACTTTGCCCCCCCAAGGTGGGTACTTTTTTAACATTTTGCACAAACCCTTCATGTGATATATTGTTGGAAAGGTCTGTGACTGTTTTATCATATTATGCATCTCCTGTGTCCAAACCCCCACTTTGCCCCCCCTCAAGGGGGTACTTTTTGAAATTTTGCAAAACCCCTCATGTGATATATCGTTGGAAAGGTCTGTGACCACTTAATTAGATTATGCACCTCCGGTGTCCATCCCCCCACTTTGCCCCCTCCAGGGGGGCACTTTTTAAATTTTGCTGACACTCCTCGTGATATATTGTTGGAAAGGTCTGTGACCACTTAGTCATATTATGCATCTCCAGTATCCATCCCCCCACTTTGCCCCTCCCACTAGGGGGGTACTTTTTAAAATTTTGCACACACCCCTCATGTGATATATTGTTTAAAAGGTCTGTGACCACTTAATCATATTATTCAGCACGGCAGCTATACGGTGCCGCAGGCAGCAGGAACCCGAGCCGGAGGTTCGTTCGGTTAGAGGTTTATACTATTCGATGTGCAAATTAAGGTATTATCTGGTGCATGCATGGCACGACCGGTATACGGTGCCGGAGGCAGCAGGGACCTGGGTTGGTGGTTCGTTCAGTTATAGGTTTATACTATTCCATGTGGAAATTAAGGGATTGTCATACAAATGAAGAATTCAGTTAGATTCGAGGCCCACTAGCTGGCGAAGCCACTAAGTTTTATTCTTATAAATTTATACCCTAATGCTTAATTGCGACTGAAAGAAATTTTCATCAATAACCGCTTAAAAGTAATGATATCAGTACAAAAACCCTTAACGGGTTAAAAGTTGTGACGCAGCACTTTCTTTTGGCTCTAAGAATTTCAAATATGGGTCTTAAAAGTAATGATATCAAATTTGAGTGACGCTATGTTAATTTTTTTTAAATCATCATTTTCTTTTTAGTTTTATTTATATTCACAGTAGCAATTATTATTTTAACATGAAAAAATATGTAAAATTTATTCGCTGATGCTTTTTCATTCAGATCTCTCAGGAATTCAAAATATGGGTTTTAAAAGAAATTATATCAAAATTTGAGTGACACCTTGACGTGAATTTAGTAGGATTGTTTTAAAATTCAATTTAAATTATTTTTCGTTTGTCTTCTAAAGTATATTTACACATACAAACAATACTTTTAATTTTTCAATACACTGTTAAATATATTACTTTCACTGAGCCTATATTATGTATTGAAATGTATTTATTGCAATAAACTGATTTATGTTTTGTGCCACGCTATCCAAAATCATAAGTAAAATTTATGTAAATGATTATTTTGCGTCATATTATCGAAACAAAGGGAAATGTATGTAAGTGGATAATATGACGCAAAATAATCATTTACATAAATTTTACTTATGATTTTGGATAGCGTGGCACAAAACATAAATCAGTTTATTGCAATAAATACATTTCAATACATAATATAGGCTCAGTGAAAGTAATATATTTAACAGTGTATTGAAAAATTAAAAGTATTGTTTGTATGTGTAAATATACTTTAGAAGACAAACGAAAAATAATTTAAATTGAATTTTAAAACAATCCTACTAAATTCACGTCAAGGTGTCACTCAAATTTTGATATAATTTCTTTAAAAACCCATATTTTGAATTCCTGAGAGATCTGAATGAAAAAGCATCAGCGAATAAATTTTACATATTTTTTCATGTTAAAATAATAATTGCTACTGTGAATATAAATAAAACTAAAAAGAAAATGATGATTTAAAAAAAATTAACATAGCGTCACTCAAATTTGATATCATTACTTTTAAGACCCATATTTGAAATTCTTAGAGCCAAAAGAAAGTGCTGCGTCACAACTTTTAACCCGTTAAGGGTTTTTGTACTGATATATGTATAAGCTTAGCAATTGTGGCAGTGGGGAATATTAGGAAAATATTATTTCTTTTTTGTTATACAAAAGCATGTGCGAGATTATTTTGCATTAAAAATCAAAACACACATCAAACATGTGTTTTCTATAAGAAAAGTTTTCTTTAAAGGATTTATTACAGATTTTTTTTTTTTAATCCTTATGTAGAAATAAATTTAAGTGATCGATCGCAGATTTTTGTGTTTTATTATCACGATTCATTAAAGAAATTAGATTTTTTATTTTTCGCACCTAATTGACAAAATTCACTTTTTTTTTTTCCCCCCAGCGACTATTGTGAAACCCCCAGTAATTGACACTTAATGATTCATTCTTGTTCAAATCACTATTACAAAAGTTTAAATATTTTATAATTACCTTTTTTTGAAAAGATACTAGATATATTAAAAAATTATTGTTGGCAAAATTTTGAAGAATTATAATTAAAAATTATTTTTATTCATAAATATGGTCAAAAACTCTAGTGACCGACTTTTTTTTTTTTTTTAAGATTAAAATGCTTTAGAAAAACTTTATTATAAAAACAAGATACATTAATATTTATTATAAAAAGTGGCATTTAGTAAGCTGTACTGCATTATTAGTAAAGCAGATATTCAATAACTGACACTGGTAAAACACAGCTTAAATTTTAATGGTGTTTACTACAAGATAAATTTAATTTGTTATTATTTTTAAACAGTTCAAATAAGATTTAAACTTTCTTTAATATAACCAATAACTAACACTTCTGTCAGAGACTGGTGAAATGAAATTCTAGGAACCAATAACTGACACCCCCATTAAGCCAAATTAAATAACTATAAACCCTAATAATCGTTTAAAAACAACACAAAAACATATATGCATCATCAGGGATAGCATTCCCCCTAAAATTCCTAAATATTATTTTATCTCCTAAAATTCTCCTAAAATTTTCTTCTTGTTCCTAAAAATTCGAGATCGCCAAAATTTCACCAAGAAATATCGTGAATTTTGACAAATGGTCATCGAAAAAGATGCGTATTTCGTCAAAAGATTGCTAAAACAACGCGTAAAAAACGCAAAATTCATCAAAAGATCACAGAGAAAAGTAAATTTCGACAAAGAATCGGAAAAAAAAACTTAATTTCATCCAAGGATATCGTGAGGGGGAAAAAAAAGCTAAGTTCGACAAACAATCCTGAAAAAAAACTCTAAAGATCGTGACAAACACAAATTTCTTCAAAAGATCGCAATTTTTTTAAAAACATCTCAGGGGAAAAAACTAGAATTTCTTTAAAATATCGCAGAATAAAAGTGAATTTCGATTAAAAAAATCGTGAAAAACCCCTCAAATTTCATCCAAAAATCAAGGAAAAAAGATAATTTCGTCTAAGAATCGCGGAAAAAAAGCGAATTCCGTCAAAAGATCGCGAAAAAACGTGGGATTTTGTCAATAAATCGTGCAAATAAGGCGAATTTCGTGAAAGAATCTTTAAAAAATGCATGTTTCGTCAAAATATCGCAGAAAAAACGCAAATTTTGACAAAGAAGTTTGGAAAAAAAACCTTCCAGAAGTTTTTCTGTGAGCTTCAGAATTTTTTTTTCTCAATCACCCCTGCTTCCTGCCTCTTGTTCTCTAGATTCACCGCGAACATCCAAAAGAGAGAGAAGGAGAGCATTCATTCTGGTTAGGCTCAATGATCCAGGAACTCAAAATTCTAATTAATACAATTGCAGTAAGCATAAGTTGTCAAAACGGTTTGTAATATGAATCCGGTTATTGCCCAAATTTAAATGCACTCATTCGCAACAAACAACACAAGCACATGGAACAAGTGCTGAATTCATTGGAATGATGGGAATATTCCTTGGCAGTGTATCACATGTGCCTGACTAGCACAAAAATACTGTTATTACATACTTGTAATGTTAAAAATATCGCAAATGCCCCTAAAATTTTCCTAAAATTTGGGAAAAAATTCCTAAAATTTTGAAAAATCCTAGTGCTAGCCTTGCATCATTTATTAAAAACTTTTACTTTAGGTGTTTTAAAAATATACAAAACTGCATTTCACATTAAAAACCTAGCGCTTTCGAGCCGTCCTGAGGATCGATTCTGGTCTTATCAGATTATATAACTACATGTCGGAACCGGAATCTCCATTTCATAACGACAGCGATGGACAAGAGCTATTCTGGTCTCACCTCGTTATCTTACAGTAGAGGATGAAAAATAGAAAATCCCCTGCTTGCAGTCGGACATGTTTGTAGCCAATCAGATGCAAATACGCACGTGTTTTCGTTCATTTGGGAGAAGGGATGTCAGCTGTTTTGCTTTCGGCTATTGTCCAGTGCGAAAAAATGTTTGGGTTATTTACAAAAGGGTTGAAGGAGGGAATGCGATTGTTTAATATTAGCGTGTCCGTTCCTGCAATCTGTGTAATATTTCCAGGCTGAAGTGAAAAATAAAAAAATGTCTATTTGCATTTTTAATTGTGCATAAAACACTATTTATTATTATTAATCTTGAACCAAATTTTTTGGAAAGTAACTGCTCTATTTTGATCTCAGAAAAAGATTAGCAAATTTCCAGTGAAATTGTCAGATTTTTTTTTTTTTTTATACACTGCAAAATATTTTTTAAATAGGGGGGGAGGAGGACTTTTTTGTAGATTCTACCAAGCTTTATTTGAATATTTAAGAATATAATCGAATTTTTTTAAAAATAAATATAAAATAGTTCATAACTTTTTTATTTATTTGTATCTTTAGACCATTTATTATAAACTAAACCAGAATTAATTATGCGAATGATATTAAAATTAACTTATATTTCCAGTTTCGATAATTTTGTTTATTTTAAATTGATTATAACTGTGACACCAGTTCTGAAAAATGTAAATTAGGCCGAATATTTAAATATAATTTAGTTGTATCTTTACTGAAAAAAAAAAAAATCTAGCTTTGCTTAAGGACTCGGGTAATTAGTTGTTCTTAATCTCAAATCCAATATATACTTAAAAAATAAAATAAGTCTATTAATTTAGCTTTAAACTTATGTCTCCCCCCCCCCCCCACCCTCTTGTTAAATGTCATTTTTAAATTCATAAAGATTTAATAATTTTCATAACAGTTGAAAGATTCTTAAGAAAGTCGCTCAAATGTTCTTTATTTATTGGTATTTTAAATACTTAATCAGATCATCAATTCGTTTTATTACTTATTTAAAAAATAACTAAATATGTTAATAAAAAATTATTATTGTATGTTTATCAATTAATTGAAAATTGTGGTTCTTGGTGAACAGGATAATTTGAATCAATTAAATCATTAAATGTAAAAACAAATATTAAAAACTAAAAGAAAATTGTAAAGTAGATCTAAAAAATTTTCTCTTCAATAACGGGATATTTTCTGACACAAACACAGGGCCTGATTAAAAAAAAAAGGGACAACTAGGCCGTGGTTCTGAGCCCCTTTGATTTTAGGGGTCCCAAACTTAATTTGCAATATTTTAAGGCTGATATTGTAAATCTATTACTTACCCATCATACGTAGTATAGGGTAAGTCTTGTAATCGTTTTGAAAATCGAAATTTTTTTTTTTTACGGATTTACACGTTTCAGACACTGGAGATTCCGAAAAACATATTTTTAGAAAAAAAAATTTTGCCGTCCGTCTGTGTGTCTCTGTGTGTGTGTGTCTGTAAACGCTCTATCTCCCGAAAAAATTGAGATAGAGACTTGTAATTTGGTATGTACTTAGTATGTAATAATGGGAAGAAGCCTATTTCATTTCAATAACCTCGATTAACCGGAACAATTTTTTTCGGACTCTCGAAATATTCGTTCTGATGAAAGGTATATAAAAATTTTCGAAATTGTTTATTTTAAGAAATGAATATAAAAGACAATAAAAAAACATAAATTTTGAATAAAGCATGAAGTCGATCGGATAATTAGTTGCCGAGATATTTGGAATCCTATTTACCACACTCTTCGATTTTTCATGACCCTGTATTTCATCCAAATTTCACTTCAAAGACATATTTTAATTGAAAATTTGACGCTTAATCAGATGCAATAAACCGCTAGTTAATAGGATTATTATTTGTGGAGTTATAAGGAAAAACCTCTTTCAAGCAATTCAGTAATCGAGCCTTTAAAGTTTGTGACGTCATCAAGCCACGATTTTATTTGAATTGCAATGCATTTTATAAGTAGTTTACACATTTTTATTTTAATATTTTACTTTATGCATATCCATGATGGGTAAGTATTACGGTGGCCCCCAACGACTAGTTTCAAGCTTGTGCTGATTATAATTCATATTTTGTACCATTACAGTCGGAAAAGATTAAACACAAATTATATATTTGTGTAAATAATTACTTATATATTTATATTTGTATTCTATGGCATAGAACATATTTAATTTTTTTGTGACAGCATAGGAAGAGGGTCTGGCCTTCTTTGCTTGATCGGGCCCTGAACATTTACAGACTTATATTTAAACGTAAAAGCATAAAATTATCAGATATGACAAGTGAAGTGATTTGGAATCGAAAAGCATCTTTTATTTATTTTTATTATTTATATAGATAGATAAATGTATTACATTTAGAGTTATAAGCGATTGTTGTCTTATGACGACCTTTTTCGAGTGTCGCTTTCGTAATTTCGTTTCAAAATGCCTATTTTGTCTGCATTTTCTGAAAGATCCTTTGCCTTTATCGAGAAATGAGAAATGCTATTCGATTTCACAGTTTCGGAATAAGAAAACCTACCAATTTTCTGCGTTTACGAATAAAAATGAACTCAGGAATGTGTCAGAAAATAGACAGTTTTAATTAGAGAACAGCTTTAATATTAAACAAAAAAAAAGTGTCAGCTGTCGTGTCTTTCCGCTTAAACTTTTAATTTGTTTACAAGTCCAAAATACACGCATTGTTATTTTGTTTTTTTTTAGGGGGGGGGTTATTATTATTATTTCCGTGTTTGAACTGTAATTCCTTTTTATGTAATTGAAAGTTTATTTATTTTTTTGCTGTCTGGATTAATATAGATACGAACCCTGGTAATTAAAAGACTCTGCCCTCTTTCTATTTTTTAATGTTAAACAAGCGCCCCAACCCCCCAAAGTAAAACAAAAAATCTTTCCGAGCCTTGCCGCTGCGATCTCGACACCCTTGAAGCACTCGGCAAAACACCGACGAAAAGCAACCGACTCCGATAGGCGAAATTTCGACTCTACTACACCAGAATAGCAAATTGTCGCTAAGAGGACTTTTTCCGACCCGTTTCAGCATTTCGATAACACCAGAATACACTCCCTGGCTCATCATCAGGGTTAAAACATCACCACGCAGATACACACAAAAAACATGTTCGACTATTTTGGGAGGGGGCTGTAACCTCATTAGCCCCCTTCACCTCTTTGGGTATAATCTGGTGTCACTGTGCACTAATATGAAAATGGAACTAAAGCGAATGGAGCAGCTAGTCTTTTAAATGATAGGGGGGGGGGGAAAGCAAATTTATATAAAAAAAAAATCAGCACTATTTTTTCATTTTATTTTTGACTATTTCGAGAGGAGGTGGCTGTAATTCTTTCAGCCCTTTCCCCTTCTTTGGGTATGCTGTTATGTCAATGTAGACTAATATAGGGTTAACAAGAATGGCTATTTCGCTGTATGACAAAAAAAAATTACAGATTTGTCTAAAAAAGTAAAGAAAAACACTTTTTAGGTGCGTTCGTAATTATATAAATACGTAGCACCTATAGTCGTCGTTTGGTCCGTCCGTCTGTCCGTCCGTCTGTCTGTCTGTCCGTCCGTCTGTCTGTCCGTCCGCATATAACAACGCAAAAACTACCCAACCAAATGGTTTGCAATTTAAAATATATTATCTTTGCAGAATTTTGTCGAGACATTTCAAATTTTATTAAAATCGAATCAAAACTTTAGGAGATATTAATAAAAATATTTATTAAGAAATTGGATTTTTTTTTTTAAATCGGTGCTTTTTTGTTAGAGGAGCTTCCGATGGATGTTAAATCGTCAAGCGACCGAGATACTTATTTTATTACAGAAATTAATCTGCAGACGATATAATTCATTTCACAGAATTAAAAATCATCAAGATCTGAATATTTATATAACTAGCTGATACATATATATCTGAATATTTATATAACTAGTTAAGATATTTGTATGAACAGCGTCATAAAATATATACTTAACTAGCTGTTTAGCCCGTTCTACGCACGGGATATCATGAATTTAATTCTAAAACGTGCGTACGAACGCACCTCGTTTGTAACGTTTGACGTACAATTTCCAACTTGTTTCATTTAATTTCCGACTATTTCGGAAGGAGGGGGCTGTAATCGCATCAGCCCCCTTTCTCTTCTTTTGTGTCAATGCGGACTAATGTGGGACTAATAAGAATGAGTCCACTGTATGTTACAAAAAAATTTATTTTTTTCCAAAAAAGAAAGAAAAACATCAGCACTTTTTTCATATCACTTTCGAAAATTTCGGGGGGGGGGGGGCTGTAGCCCCATCAGCCCCCCCCCCCTTGGGTACGCCCATGCAGGTGATTATCCATAGCCAAACCATCAGACATTCTGTAAAACTTATTTTGAAAAACAAATGTAGTTTGAGACAAACATTTGTTGGTTGAAAAAATAAGGTTATCAATCTCGTACTGAAAGAAATGAAATTCCTTTAATCTATTTCTTAAACATTCAAACCGCCCTGTATCGGTACATTTGTAAAAAGCTACTTAACGTCTAACGAAACCATAGTATACCTTGCTGGATTAAAGGTACGTATTTTATTGGCAAACTGAACTGAGTTTTTTTATGTATAAATATTGTTAACTATTAGGAGGGAAAACCTGGGAACTAAATACTTTGCTAACTTATAAGATGCAGTACCAATATTAGAAACAATCGGGCAAAAAGGAACATAGAGTTTATGTACTTTAGGCAAGGCATATAAACGAGCACAGTTGGCAATCGAAGGAATAAGAGACTGTTAAGAAGATATAATGGTGGAAGTTTTAACAGCAGATTTTATTTGATTCAGTTCGGAGCTCGATGGATCTTTTCTCAAATTAATGTAAGGCCCCTCATTAATCAACTTCAAAACATTTTGAACGTAATCAGTTTTATTCAAAACAACAATTTAACCACCCTTATCAGCTTTGGTTATAATAATATCAGGATTAGATTTCAGAGTTTTGAGAGAGTTTTTAACTGAATTATTCAAACTACTATTGTTAAGCTTTTGATTAAAGTCTACATTATTCTTAATCAGATGTCTAATGGAATCTTTTTGTAAGGGGGATAAAGCACTGAACTTAAACGTCCTTTCAATAGAAGCAATTAATTTATGAAAATCGGGAGTGTTACTAATTGAAAAATTGTAAAACTCCCGAATAAACTCCGTTTATACCTAAAAAGTAAATTTACTCAATTATTTTTATGTCCTTTTTCAGTAGAAACCTTTTTATAGTGCGATATCAATTCAGCATTTTAAAGATGCATAAAGTCATTTTTAAGCACAAAAAATACCTCTTCCTTGTCCTGCCTCTCCTTGTCCCAAGTGTAATATTTTCACAAACAAGTGTTATTTCCCCATTCAAATACTGCTATAATATGTGGTACTTTTTCAAAAGAAAAAAATCAAGCATGAGGTTTAGTTGCAAAATTTCTATTTCTATACTGAAAGTACATTTTTGTTCTCGATATAAATATTTTTTGAACGAATTTTGCATACTGAATCTTTATTTTGTATGTGTGATCAGGCAGACACCGTCAGAGACCACATTTAAAGATGCTGTTTTATAAAGAAAAAAAAACTGTAGTAAATAAACAGTATTTGCAGTCAAATTATATCAGAAATTGCATCTAAACCACGTTTATAACTGACTTGATAACAAATTCATATTACGTCAAATAAATATATATTTTTTAAACAGAGGTTGGAGCTCTTAGCACCGATATTCTTGCATTTTAGTAGTCATAAAAGTAAAATTTATTTGCATAATAGTTTTAGAGATATTTGTTTAAATACAAATGGTAAATGGGGAAACATTTCTGAAACCAAGGAAACCAAATTAGAAGCAATTTTAATAAGTAATGCTAGAAGCATAATTAATTTTTGCCTAAAAAATCAACAAATTAGTTGAAGTTTCTAATTAAAATAGGATCAATTATTTGCATATTTTAATGTTATTATTAGCGTAGTTTTGCCAGCAAATATAACTGTTGGTCAAATGGGAAGAACCGACGATCAGCTATAACCGTTGGCTCAGACACAGTATTAGCTTTTGGAAGCAGGCAAACTCAATCGTTAGCCAACGAAGCTAGAAAACAATGGACTAATGATATCCAACAATTCTGTATTGCTTGAGTGAAATAAGAATTGAAAAAAGGGAAGAGTTAGTCAAGTCATATCTCACAGCACGATGTCGGTTTAAAAAAAATCATAAATATCGTCAAACTTGTAATAATTGTAATAACTAAAATTGCTAAACAAGTAACGCATTTTTTTTTTTTTTTTTTTTTTTTTTTTTTTGCGTTAATGGACAAAACTATGGATATATCAATTGTGTTAATTTACAGTCCTGGAAAAAAAAAATGATCAACCTACGAATTCTTCTAAAACTAATTGTACTAATCGATTCGAAATAATGTGTACTAATTAAAGCTATGGATTAAGTATGTTACAGGAGTCGTCTACATATTGAAAATTATTCTAACTTTGAATTTTCAAATAATAACACCTATTTTAGCAACCCTATTTGAATTCCTTGGCCCGAGACAGCAGGGCTACACTAGATACCGGGCTTGCTCATTCATTATCATGACGTCACAAAAGGTGGCTGGCCGCTACCAGCGATTGGTACAAAGCGAAACGACAAAATGAAAGACCAACAGCGATTGGCACAAAACGACGGGCTCGTCGCTTTGCACCAATCGCTGGTCGCGGCCAGCCACCTTTTGTGACGTCATGATAATGAATGAGCAAGCCCGGTATCTAGTGAAGCCTTGGAGACAGCCCGCGAAAAGGTATGGTTTAAATACTTTATGTTAAATTTTCATAGAGCTAGAAGAGTTTAAAGTTTGAGGATGCTAATGTTAAATCCATTTGACAAACTTTTAAAAATCATCCGATTGAATTTTTATTCATTTTTTAATGAAATACACTTAATAGACCCAAACATATTCCAGGTTTTTTGGATCCAAAGAGTTATTATGAAAATTATTAATCCAAAGACATTTATTATGAAATTTTTTTTAATTATGAAAATAAGTAATAAATTCATATTAAAAATTATGAATTATCACATATATTATTTTTTGTATAAAAAAAACTGTGTGTAAGTGTGCAGCTCATTTGAATAATTAGTTTCCGAGTTGCAAAGAACCTTACTACAGTCTAAAAGGATTGTCTCCTGTTTTCAAAGAATCTACAGAAAATAACACGTAGACACTTACAGAAATATTTTGTAGTATTTACTTTTATATAAAGAAAGTTTATTATAAATTTAAAGTTCCTGTACAATTTTACTGCTGACTAAATGAGTGTTCAGTACTTTTTCTCGTAATATTTAAATTTTATTTTCTGAAATTTTTAGATAAATCCCTAATACATTTTCTTTTATAACTCTATGAAGAATTAGGTATATTCCCAGGCTGTCTTAATCCAGGGAACTCAAACGTAGGTGTTACAATTTGAAAAATCAACGTTCATCCATTTTTTAATATGTATTCCCGAAACAAAATTTATAAATATAATTTAATAGTAGAAAGTAGAAATTATTCCCAATAAATTGGTACCTATGTATTTTTTTCATACCTTATTTGCAGTATAATTAGTAAGTAGTGATCACTTTCATAATACCATGACTGTTCTAAGGTATCTGTTGACAAAAGAAAAAAGTAGGAAAGTCCTAATCTACAGTTAATCTTTATTCAACTTTCTAGAGTATTTTAATATTACATGACATAGACTGAAAAACTGTGTAGCATTGTGAAGATCTAATGGGAACGGATGCACGGGGAATATAGCGAAATCCTCTATCTAAACTCAGGAATATAATATTAAGCCCTTTTCTTACTTGGTGCTATGCGAATGTGTTAAACTTTTCAAGTCAGACACAACACAAGTAAGTAAAATTGATTTAAGTTCGTTAAAATTTTTGCGCCCTCTGAAAATTCAAGGTCTGCGCCCTTTCCCCCGGCCCGGTCCGACCCTGCACACAGATATATTAGACTGAGACTTCACTTTCAGATTTTCGGAGAACAAAACAAGACATAACAACTTTCTATTTACATGACCACTCTTCGAAAACGAACTTCTTTTTCGGCTAAGCTAACGCGTCGTAACTGATCAAAAGTCTCTTTCCAGATCACGTGATGCGTTTGCGTTGCGCATTTCGCCGGGAGAGTCCATTTTTCTGGAAGGGGCTTTCTGCGTTACAATGTCTTTTTTATCCGACCACGATTATTTTCAGTAAAGTACAGTTTTGTCTGACTATGTTACATCTGTATCTGATGCTTCCCTCCCCCCCACTTTTCCCCCCAGCCTGTAAAATAATTTAAAATCTTTAATTTTTTTCCATAGCATAATAATTCTGGCCTATTTGTTGCTTTCTAGTGTTAATAAATCAATAATCAATTATGTGCATTACCCCTTCCCTCTCGCCAAAATTTATGCTTCCCCCTTTTGCGGCCCCTCTCCATCGTACGGAATTTCATATCTTCAAAATTTTTTATTTAAAAAATTCTGCCCTGTTTGATTCTCTCTAATAACAATAAATAAATATTAAAATTAACCCCATCTCCAACCTCCCAAATTTACGTTTCCCTCCTTGCACCCCCCCCCCCTAGCATACAAAAAAGTTTAAATTATTTTAAAATCTTTGATTTTATATAAAAATATTTAGTTCTATTTGTTGTTCTCCAGTGACAATAAATAATATATCATATAAATTATCCCCTATCCCGAAATTTCTGATTTTCCCTCCCCCCCCCCTCCTCCAGTATGTAGAGTTTAAATCTTTAAAACTCTTTATTTAAAAAAATAATCTCCAACATTCTTTGCACTCAAATAAAAATATAAATAAATAATCCTCTAAATTACCCCCCCCCCCGCAAATTTACGCTTTCCCCCTTACTTCTCCTACAGCATACAAATTAGTGTAAAATATTTTTGAACACTTTTAATCTTTATTTTACATTAAAAAAATATGTTCTATTTATTGCTCTGTAGTGGCAAAAAATAATCATATAAATTATCCCCCTATACCTGAAATGTCCACTTCCACCCCCCCTCCAGCACATATATTTTCAAATATTTTAAAAATTTTGTTTAAAAAAAATGCTACATTCGTTACTCACTAATAAAAATAAATAATCTCTAAATTACCCCACTAACTCCCCAAATTTACGCTTCCCTCCTTAGCCCCCCCCCCCCCCAACATACAAAAGAACGTAAAATAATTTTAAATTTTTATTTTATATTTAAAAAAAATCTGTTCTATTTATTGCTCTCTAGTGGCAAAAAATAATCATATAAATTATCCCCTATCCCTGAGATTTCCACTCCCCCCCCCACCCCTGTCAAGCACACATAATTTCAAATATTTTAAAAAAATTGTTTCAAAAAATTGCTACATTCGTTTAAAAAAAAATAATCCCCTAAATTACCCCCCCCCCCCCCATCTTCCCAAATTTACGCTTCCCCCTCCCAGCATACAAATTTTTTCATCTTTAATTTATTTTTATATAAAATATCTTCTGTCCTATTCGTTGCTCTGTAGTGACCATAAATAAATAATCAGTCATATAAATTATTCCCTTCCCCTAAAATTTCCGTTTCCCCCATCCCACATACAAAATTTAAAATCTTAAAATCCCTTCCCGAAAAAAAAAAACTTTCTGCTTTTCCTCCCGCCCCCCCCGGGCCTGTTTCGCCATAGAACACTGTTTAAAAACTTTAAATATGTATTCGAAAAAGCACAGAGAAATTACAGCCCACTAATACACTTTTATTAGAGCTCGTATTATAGGAGTCTTAGTTAAGGCTACCGCGGTGCTTTACGCGTATCTTTTTTTACAGACCGCGAGAGTCACGTGATGCTCGAATCCACCAATGCAGGTGTACGGAAAGAGCATCACGTCACTCTAGCGGTCTGTAAAAAAAGATAAGTGGAATGCACCGCGGTAGCCTGTCTCTTTCGTTATCCTCGCCCATGCTCTATATATTTACATTTGGTAATTCATTGTAGTAATAGTAATTAACTATTTTTCCAGTTGCATGCATTTTGCCATAACAATTTTCAATTGGCTGGCTGGTAAAATTTTCTTGTTAAATAATCTTGATTAAGATTAGCAACAGAATCTAAATTTTGTGCATAATCTCTTAAGACAAAATTTGTTTTAGAATAGATATGGTCCATAATTAAATGCAAATTTTTCGCTTTCTCATAGGAAACAGTGCATTGAATGGGGAACGTTTTGCCTACCACAAGAGGAGTTGACTTGAGTTGACTAGTGAGGAACCGGTTTGTTAGGAAAATTGTCCCTTTAACTAATGCCGTTGAAACCATTATTTATTGTAAACACATTTGAAAGTGTTAGACATTCAAATTTGGATAATTTTTACCTTGTCATATAAACACAGAACACAAAAATCACATAAAATTTGAAATTGTGCAAAAAAATAATGATTATGAACAAATGAAACATGCATGTAATAATGGGCGCAAGGGATTTTCCTGAAGCGAGAAGTGATATCTTTTTCCACTAGATGGCGAATTCGAGTGCTTGAATTCCCAATCTGGCAACACTGGATTTTGGAAAATTGACTTTCGACTATCTGGCAACACTAACGTAGAGAACCGGCATGGCAATATTTACATTCGATATTTGTTGGTTTTACGAGTGAAAAGAGTGTTGGAAGTTAGCATTTGTATAACAAATTTTGGAGTGATTTGTGCTAAGAATACGTTTGAGGTTTAGATTTTTCGCTGATTTAAAGATGCCAAGTGGAAAAGCTCCTGCTATTGGTATTGATTTAGGAACAACGTATTCTTGCGTTGGAGTATTTCAACATGGTAATGTTGAAATTATTGCTAACGACCAAGGAAATCGTACAACGCCGAGTTATGTGGCTTTCACCGAAAATGAGAGACTAATAGGTGATGCTGCGAAAACTCAAGTTGCCTTAAATCCGGAGAACACCATTTTCGACGCCAAGAGACTTATCGGCAGAAGATATGACGATCCGAAAATCCAGCAAGATTTGAAAAACTGGCCTTTTAAAGTTGTGAATTCTGGAGGAAAGCCCATGATTACTGCAGAATTTAAAGGTGAGCAAAAATTGTTTACTCCTGAAGAAATTAGTGCCATGGTTTTAACGAAAATGAAAGAGACAGCTGAGTTGTACCTTGGGAAAAAAGTTATTGATGCAGTTATTACTGTTCCTGCCTATTTCAATGATTCTCAAAGGCAAGCGACAAAAGATGCTGGGAAAATAGCTGGATTAAATGTACTGAGAATAATCAATGAACCTACAGCTGCTGCTTTAGCATATGGCCTTGACAAGAATCTAAAAGGTGAGAAGAATGTTTTGATTTTTGACCTTGGAGGTGGCACTTTTGATGTATCTGTTTTGACAATTGATGAATGTTCTCTCTTTGAAGTGAAATCTACTGCAGGTGACACACATTTAGGAGGTGAAGATTTTGACAATAGAATGGTTACGTTTTTTGCGGAAGAATTCAAAAGAAAACATCGCAAGGATCTACGTTCGAGTCCAAGATCTCTACGAAGATTAAGAACTACTTGTGAACGAGCCAAAAGAACCCTCTCAAACTGTTCTGAAGCCATCATTGAAATTGATGCCCTTTTTGAAGGAATAGATTTTTACTCTAAAATCAGTAGAGCTAGATTTGAAGAACTGTGCATGGATTTGTTCAGATCAACTTTAGAACCTGTAGAGAAATCTCTTAAAGATGCCAAGTTAGAAAAAAGCAAGATCCATGATGTCGTTCTAGTTGGTGGCAGTACTCGTATTCCTAAAATTCAAAAGATGTTGAGAGACTTCTTTAATGGAAGAGAGCTTTGTATGTCAATAAATCCAGATGAAGCTGTTGCTTATGGAGCTGCAGTTCAAGCTGCTGTATTGTCAGGAAATCAGGATAAAAAAATCAAAGATGTTCTGCTGGTTGATGTAGCCCCACTCTCTCTTGGCATTGAGACTGTTGGAGGTGTCATGACGAAGATAATTGAGAGAAATTCTCGCATTCCTTGTAAGGCATCTGATCATTTTACGACCAATACCGATAATCAGCCAAGTGTTGACATCGAAGTTTATGAAGGAGAACGAGTGATGACCAAAGACAATCATCTGCTTGGAAAATTCGAATTAGGTGGAATTCCTCCTGTACCTAGAGGAGTGCCAAACATTGAAGTTACTTTCAACTTGGATGCGAACGGAATACTGAAAGTATCTGCTGAAGATAAAGGTACCGGGAGATTTCAGAGCATTCAGATTACAAATGATAAAGGTCGCCTTTCCAAGGATGAGGTAGAAAGAATGCTAAATGAAGCAAAACAATATGAGAAAGAAGATGCTGAGCTGAAAGAGAGAGTTGCAGTCAGGAATTCTCTTGAATCCTATATATACTCTGTTCAGCAAGCAACTGAATTCGTACCTGATGAAAAACTTTCTGCAGATGACAAAGAAAAAATAAAGCAGCATTGTGAAGGTGTACTACATTGGCTGGATTGCAACACCCTTGCTGAAAAAGATGAATTGGAGCACAAGTTGAAAGAAGCACAATCTGAATTGTCTCCACTTATGATTAAAATGCATCAAGGAAATGCAGGTGCAAAAAAGAACAGTAAAAGTGGTCAGTAAGCGGACTTAAACCTTGCTACCTCATTGCAATGTTTAGCTAATCTAAGTAATCTTCCAGATCGGATACCATATAATAAGTGACCTTAGAACTGTATTTTAAGTGTGCTTAACTCAATATTTTGTGACTGTAATTTTTGAACAGATGAATGCATTTTCTTTTTATATAGTCCCTTTTCATCTGTGTATAATCATTCTTAAGTACACTGTTTTATGTTTGTTTTCTAATGAATCATGTGTAATCATCAGCAGTGATTTATAAATCGCAAGATTTTAATAATTAAATAAACAGTTCTTTTGGTTATTTTATGTTTTCATTTTATTTAAGTGTGTTAGTTAAATTGTTTACAGTTTAATTTTCTTAAATTTTTGAAGCTTTTAAAAGATAATCATTTTTAATTCATTGGCAGCTGGAATTTAAAAAATGAAATAAATATTTTGCATCCATAACAAAAATAAGTTCAAAATTCATGAAGTGGCAAGTGAAAGTAACCTGATAACACAGATTATACATGTACATTGTACCTCTAAGTACACAAACATGCCCCTCCCTTTTCGATTAAGCTTTGGCGTTCAGCCATCTTGTTTTTTAAATCAAAACATTTTAACTTTTATTATTACATATAAATAAATTAGTAAATAAAATTAAATAACATGTTTATAATAAGTAAATATGGAGGAAAATTATTTTGGAAAGGAGAAACAAAACAAGATGGTGGACCGCGGGCGAATACCAAAGCTGTTCCCTAATTTATTTGTATTTAATAATAAAAGTTAAAATGTTTTGATTTAAAAAACAAGATCGCTGGCCGTAGGCAAATGCCAAAATTTAGCCATCATGTAAAACAAAATTAAAACTTAATAGCTTCCTATGATAAATATTTTTGAGTTAAATAAAAAACAATGCATTTACAGTCGAATCTTGTTAACATAAAATCAAAAGATTCTTTTTTTTTTTTTTTTTTTTTTTTTTGTGTCGATTGTTAAAAACATACTACCATCTTTTCTGTTGGGACTGCATTGTTAATTCATGTCAATTGAAATTTCCCATTAAGCGGTTTAATGTTAACAGTGTTTGACCATTGGTTAGAAATTAGGAACTCTAAGTACGGCGTCAAATAACGCCTAGAATATTTTTTCTAGGTGCCAAACTGCATTTCATGGTTGCAATTGTATGTTATATCATATTTTCTCATTTCTTTTTACAACCATGTTAACAATAATATTGTTTCTATTTTTATGTGTTAAGAACATATTTATGTGTTAATAAGTATAAGTAAAGCCCTCCCAGAAAGAAAGGGGGGGAGAGGCTTTGCACTTTGCATACTAAACACTTTATCCATGTGTTAATCACTAAAACAAAATAAAAACTGTCTTTCTATAAAAGTGTAAAACCTGATTAAACTACAATATTTGGATTCTAGAAAACTTATTCTTTTTATAAAGCTAATATGCATACAAAACAGGTTATCAAGCAATCAAGTCCATAGAAAGAAAATCTAAACTTTTAGATACAACCAGGAATAAGACTAGCTTTTTAAAAAATCATGCAATTCAAACTACATCAGAAAATAAAAAAAATAGAAAATAAATGAAGCTTTGGTTACCGATTATGGTGTGGTATTTAAAAATATTCTCAAATTCTACATTTTTTTTTTTGGAGGTGGGGAAGCATTGAAATTTTAAAACTTTCTTGATACAGTATCTTATTTTAGGAACGTATAAGGAAGGAGAAATATTGCACATTATAAAATATCTTGCATATAGGGGCGTAATCTCTAAGGTCAGTTTTATCAGTCATTGGTTAAAGTGAAGTCAACTTAGAGATGATTAACAGGTGCATGGGAGTCAAACACGTGCCGCTGTCTGATCTTTTATCGAAAACAAGTGCTCTTGAAGTACATGTGGTGGAGGGGGAAAACTTACGCTAAAGTAACGTATGAGAGCATTTGTTAAGCAAAAATTAGATTGAAAGAAAGTTAGGCATCAAATTTGATGACTAGGCATAATTTTATGGTTGTGAAATTAAAAAATTTAGTTGCATTTGACGACTAATGACTGTTAATTTCTAACTCTGTGTTTGACTGTATGTAAATTGCAAAGATGAAACTCGAGCAATAGCCACTAATTTTAATAAGGTTAGATACTAAAAAAGAAGTTTTCAGATATGCACACAACAATTTTTTATTTACAAATCAAACAATCATTCAAGCAGAATAATTTTTTTTTAAATTGGGACATCTAATGTGTTCTTCAGTTCAGCTACATCATTCCACCAAAGATTTTAAGCAGACAAGTCTGCTAGATTGGGTCCATATAGTTTTCACATTAATAAATCACTAACAGTATCAGTGGATAAACTGTTACGTGTATAATTTTTATTATAAATTCAAGTGACTGAATTGACTTACGACATGTACCCCTATCTCCTCCACTAAAAGTGAGTGAATAACTTTGGAAATATTGTCACATGTGTCAGGAAAAAAAAACAACCACAGCTTTAAAAGTTAAATATATTTTTTTTTATTTAATCATCAAATTTGATGACTAACGACTGCTATTTTTGAACTTTGCTTAGTTACAATAGCAACATAAATTTTGACTCACCTTCTTTTTGCAGCCTCTAAGCAGAGTTATATAATATAGACGCACGCATGTAGGGGAGAGGGGGGCACCTTTGAGCTGGGGGCACCATTGAACACTGTAAATATTTTCCTTGAAAAAAGTTATATATTTAAAATATAGATGGCAGCACAATACTACTGCTTCAATGCAACAAGGATACAAAGCTTTACCATTTCGCATGCACACTACTGTCTAGGCAAGGTATGTATTTTTTTCTTTCTTGATTCTAAACTTAACAAAATAAAGTTGTAAGCTTTTTGTTGACAATCTTATATCCCTAAAATTTTAATTGATTGTTCAATATATAAATAAAGATGTTAGCTTTAGCTCATAAGCTTTGTTTTATTCAAATTCTTAAGCCTAATTGTGTAAATAGTTATAATGCTAAATACCATGTAATGGGGCACCATTGAACAAAAAAGTTGGGGCACCATTGAACAATTAAAACTATGAAATAAAGAGTTATGGATGTATCTAAGTATTATTATTTTTAGATTTTTTTTAGAAAATGTAGAAATTAAGAGATTAATGAAGAGTTATTATACTTAATATGAAAGTTGTTCTTATACAGGGCTACCAACTACTACACTTTATGTGTAGAAACTACACTTTATTTTGTCAAGTTGTTCTGATACAGGGCTACCAACTACTAAACTTTATGTGTAGAAACAACACTTTATTTTGTCAAGTTGTTCTGATGCAGGACTACCAACTACTACACTTTATGTGTAGACAAAACACTTTATTTTGTCAAGTTGTATTTTAACAAGAGAGATTCTTGTCTTGTATTTGGATTCTTTTTCTTTTTAAAAGATATATTAATTTTATTATGATTTAAAATGTATATTATACTGTGCAGAGCTTTGTATACTGCATGAAATATTTTAAATAAAAATATTCAGTTTAATTTTGGTTTTAGCCAATTTTTTAATATCATCTTTTAGATTTTTTTTTTTTTTTACCTTGAATATATTCATAACTACAGTGACTACACTTGACCTTAAGAATTACACATTTTCTGAATTTGAACTACACATTAGTATTCACAAAAGTTGGCAGCTTTGCTGATATTCTGTTACTTTTAATTACAACTATTGTTTTCTATATTGCATATTGTCATTTTTCCCATATAAAAGTTTGTTTTCTTTCAAAATATTGACAATATTTATAACGTAAAAATTTATTTTGACATTTATCATCATAGTGTGATGATATAGACATTTATCATCACAGTTAATTTATTATTTTTATTTTTTTTTACAGAAAATCAACAAGATGGTTAGAAATTATGTAAAAAAACGTACAGGGCCAGAAATAGTAGAAGAGGATATGGAAAAAGCTGTGAAAGCTGTGATAGAACAGAAAATGCCATTGAGACATGCAGCTGATATATATGGAGTTAAGAACACAGCACTATTTTATAGAGTTAAAAGCCAAAAATGCAGATGGAGAAATTCTTACTACACCTAATAAGTATTCCACAAAATACACATTTCGTCAAGTATTCACGACTGCACAAGAAGATTTACTTGAAGAATATATTTTGAGGTGTTCTAAGATTAATTATGGGATGACATATCTTCAGATTAGACAACTGGCATTTGAATATGCAGCAAAAATTGGTTGTTCTTTCCCCTCAAGTTGGGATGAAAGCAGCAAAGCTGGCATTGATTGGATGAAAGGATTTATGAAACGGCATATTGGATTATCCTTGCGAAAGCCTGAGAATACTAGCTTGTCTCGAGCTACAAGCTTTAATAAGCATAATGTTGCCTTATTTCAAGAAAATTTAGCTTCAGCATTGAAGTTGCATCCTTTTTCTGCAGACAGAATCATCAATCTTGATGAAACTGGTGTGACAACTGTCCTCCAAGCTCCAAATGTTGTAGCTAAAGTTGGTACTAAACGGATTGGCCAAGCTGTTTCTGCTGAACGTGGAACTTTGATAACAATGTGTGGAATCATTACTGCTTCAGGAAATACAATTCCTCCAGTGTTTATATTTCCCAGGGCTCGAATGCATGAGTCTTTAATGCATGGAGCACCAATTGGGAGTTTGGGTTTGCCAAATAGCCCCAACAGTGGATGGATGACAGCTGCTTTATTTATGAAAACTCTCGAGCATATCCAAAAGCATACAAGATGCTCAAAAGATGACCCTATTCTTGTGGTGATGGATAACCATGAAGCACATTGTTCTCTTGATGCCATAATTTATGCTAAAGAACATGGACTTACATTACTAACAATCCCACCTCATTGTACACATAGATTACAACCTCTAGATGTTTCAGTGATGGGAAGTTTCAAATCTAAATTGATGGTGGCATTCAATGATTGGATGATTGCAAATCCAGGACGCACTATAACAATTCATGATTTAGCAGGTTTATCTAACAAGGCCTATACTCTTTCATTTACAATGGCAAACATTATTTCTGGTTTTCGCAAAACAGGGATTTATCCCTTTTCTACAACAGTTTTTACAGAAGACGACTTTGAGCCTGCTTATGTGACCGATAGACCAGTGTCTGAAATTTCATGCTTTCCAGAACAATCAGCACACAATGCTATTGCAGAAAATGAAGAGAGTCCACAAGCTTCAACTTCTTTTACTCCAGAACAAGTCAGGCCCTACCCAAAAGCCCAACCACGGAAAAGTAATCGGGGTGGACGTAAGAAAGGACGATCCAGAATACTGACTTTGACCCCTGAGAAAAATATAATTGAAGCTGAAACCAATACACGTCTAAACAAGAAAAATAAGTGTAATTCTGCTTTTCTAAAATCAGCCCACAAGAGACAGAATATTTTTGTTGATTCAAGTAGTGATGAAGAAGGCACATTCTCTGTGCATGATGAATCTGATTTTGAAGATTTAATTACTGATATAGAGGATCAAGAAGAAAATATTCTTGTTCTAGAAGATTTGCATGTGAACGATTTCATTTTAGTTCAGTTTCATACAAAAAGAACTACTCTTCATTACGTTGGTCAGATTGAATTGCAATTGCAGGATAAAACAGAGTTTAATGTCAGATTTCTTCGTAAAAAAGAGAATGATAAGTTTTATTTTCCAGAGGCATCAGATATCAGTTTAGTAGATTTCAAGGATATTGTAAAAAAGTTGCCACAACCAAACATAACTGGAGGGACCGTGCGTGCTGTTTCAACAATGAGCTTTGACATCAACTTTGATGAATATAAATTTGGTTAAATAATAAAAAATTAGTAATTTCAGTAAAATGTAGTTGTCTAATTTAATTCTGAAAATTTTATATTTCTTAAAGATATCCAGTTTTTCATAAAAACTTTTAATATTTTCATATTTTGTTTACTTGTTCAAAGGTGCCCCTAGCTTGTTCAAAGGTACCCCTACATGGGGCAGGTTTGAACAGAAATCTTTCACTTTTTTAAAGCCCCACAAGATATTTAATTTATTTGGAAAACTTTTAATTTGTGGCTCATATGATGAAGAAATACGTTGTTTTTCTCCTGTAATATTTAAAATTCAATAAATACAATTCAAGTAAGAAATATGTTGATTTTCTAAAAAAATGTTCAAACGTGCCCCCCTCTCCCCTACACGGAAAATTTTATCCAAAATTCAGAGCTTTGCAGAAAAAATTTTAGAAAAGAAAAACATAATTTTTGTTTTAATACAAAAAAAAAAAAAAAAAAAAAAATTCCAATTTTATGTACGATATATTTACTTTTTGTGCACAATTCAAAGTTTAAAGATGCAAAACATTGTTGTGACATTACAGACGCTGGCGAAGAGGTCAAAATATTAATTATTGGGCTGTTTCTAAATGAATTGACAAAATATTTGATAAGAATTCAGCTCTTCCTATCATGGGTTTTTAGCTTTTTTTTTTTTTTACCAAAATAATTATTCTTTAATTAATATTAATTAATTTTAAATTTAAATGGTAATTATTTTAAACATCTGTTTTTAATTCATATCGTCAAAATAATATAACACGTAATTTTATTGAAGATTAAATTAATTCGCAGAAAGTTTTTGACCCAATATTTATGTGCACAGAAACTTTTTGGTTTTATACAAGTCTGCCTCTAAGACAATTTTCAAATTTAAGACAAGAGAAACTACAGCCAAGACCGTATCCAGAAAAATATTTTGGAGTGGTTTTAATGCCCAGAATTTTATTCTTGTCTCATTTTAGATTTGGTTTTTACTAGTTGAATAGAGGCATATGTTAAGTCTTTATTAAGCTTTATTGTGAATTCAATTTAATCTAATTACAAAGAAACTTTGTCATTTTCATTGCAAATAAAATTATAATCTCATTTAAATACTTCTGTGTTGTATTGACGTTAGTGTCAACCTAATAATTTGAAATTTTTTACATATTTTTTTAAATGTTTTGTTTTGCCAAAAATGTTTTCCCAGTGTAGCATACATTCGAATAGTTAAATTTGGAGATATTTCAGAATTTAGGTGACTTTTATTGGATTCTTTTTCTTTAAGACGATCTGTATCAAGATCTGTTGTACCTAAACATTTTATTTTGTTTTTACAGAATTTAAACAGCTTTTCTAAACATTTTCAGATTTTCCAAAAATTCAAATGAATTTTCAAGATTTCTTAGAAAACGCATTTATTTTTTCAACATGCTAACAGAATCAAACAATACATGGTTCCCGGCGTCATAGAAAGTCAGGGAATTTACAAATATTTTCTAAAAAGTTTTGGAGAAAAAATGAAAAATGATGCGAAATTCATCATATAGTCTCAGGGAAAAAATAGAGAATTTTGAAGAGCGATCACAGAAAAAATAATCGCTAATTTTTGACAAAGGATTGCAAAAATAAGTAACAAATTTTGTTGTATGCTCGTTTGGTCAGAGAATGTTTAGAGATTGTGTCAGGAGGGAATTTTTTGAGATTTGGTCAGGGAATTTGCCAGTCATGTTTTGCTGGGAACCCTGCAATACAGATATGATACCATAGAATTTGTATTTTTAAATTTTGACCATTTTGACTGATAGTTAATGGTATATTTATAGTCATCGTCATGACAAAAATCTCGGAGGGGGATCAAACACTGGTGATCTCCCCATTGGCTATGGCCTTGGTGTTTACTTTTAAGAGATTAGAATTGTAAATGTATATTTTAATAGGGTGGCTACAGATTTTGGAAATCAAGAAGGTTTATCAATCTGGAAAAGTCGGGGAATTTTATAAAAGTACTGTCAGAAAATCAAGGAAATTGGTCTATATGCGAAAATATTTGTGTTTTCATATGAGACTAATTCGTTGTCAAACAGGTGATATTTAAGTCAATAATTAATAGTATGCGATAAAGAAAAGTAAAATTTATATACTTTTTTAACAAGATGCACATGATACTAGTTTTTGGTATTTAACACAAATAAAGGTAATCAGATGTCCTCATTTTCTGTGGATAGTGCTTATATTGATTGAAGGTAATTTACCCATTTTTGAAAATTTTATGATACATTAGCACAAGCTGACCAGCTTAATCTAATTAGCTATCCCATCAGATATAGATATGTCTTAGAATTGAACAGTCCTCAGAAAATGAGGAAATTTTCTGGTCACCATAATTTCATTGGCCAGTGTATGAAGTTGTTGGACTAAATTTTGAGTTCGGATTTATGAAATTGCGAACCAGTATTTTTTGAATATTGTGCAATTTTTATGTTTTTCTCTGAAATTATGTATTAGCAAGTTGGAAAAGTATGTAATACAAGGAAGCGGTATATATTATAAAATACTGTGTGTATCGTTAAGGGTCCTCTCCCCTCAAGAGAAAAGACCTGCTTGCTAATAATAGGGGGCATTATTTTTCTAATATCTCATTTGCATTTCAATATCTTTAAATGATTTTTTTTTGCATTGGTTAGCTGTGACCAATCTCTTATTCTGCTGTTGATTATTTTTTCGATTTTCTTTGCAGATTTTTTTTTTTGCGAAGATACTTTCACTTTAGGAACCAGTTCTGAAAGTGAAAGTATCTTCGTAAAAAAAAATCTGCAAAGAAAATCGAAAAAGTAATCAACAGCAGAAATAGAGATTTATCTCAGCTAGCCAATGCAAAAAAAAAAGTTTAAAGATATTGAAATGCAAATGAGATATTAGAAAAATAATGCTCCATAGGATTAACATTAGCAAGCGGGTCTTTTCTCTTGAGGGGAGAGGACTCTTTATAATGGAAATCAAAAGATAGTCTGGGGAAAAATCAGGGAGCTTTTTTTTTTTTTTTTTTTTGCAATTTCTGTAGCCATCCTGCCTAATACAAAACTACAATAATTCATGATGAGAATTTTGAAAAAATAATCTTAATGTTGTTCTTAGATTTAACTATATTTTCATAAGCTTTCCCGTTTGTTATCCATTATGGAGATAAACAAAGTACAATACCAATATTTTTTATTTTCGAACTTGCTAAAGTTATCATAGTATTGTAGTTTTGAGTGAGAGATTATGCATTTTCAGTTATCTATTAATGTAATTAGTGTGGTTTTTCATAAATTCACTAATTGGTGTGGTCAACTGATACTATGGCAAAAAGAATGGTGAATCAGTGACATTTTAAATTTTTTAGATTATCCATTCTGAAAGAGCTTCTGTTATTGATGTGTTAAAACACATCAATAACAGAATTCTTTCTTTAATCAATAACGTTTAAGGGGCTACTTCACTCAGACGAAAACACCCGCTCGCTAATGTTAATCCTATGGAAGAAATTTTTGAAGATATCTCATTCGCATTTCAATATTTTTAAATGATTTTTTTTGCATTGGATAGCTGAGGTCAATCTCTATGCACGCTTCTTTCTACTTTTTTGATTTTTGTTGCAGTTTTTTTTATTGAGGATACTTTCACTTTCAAAACCAGTTTCGAAAGTGAAAGTATCTTAATAAAAAAAAAAATGTAATCAAAATCGAAAAAGTAGAAAGGAGCATGCATAGAGATTGACCTCAGCCATCCAATGCAAAAATAATCATTTAAAAATATTGAAATGCGTACGAGATATCTTCAAAAATTTCCTCCATAGGATTAACATTATTAGTGAGCGGGTGCTTTTCGTCCGAGTGAAGTAGCCCCTTAATTCTTTTATTTGCATAAAAGAATTCAATTTTGAAATTATTGTCAGTGTTGTAACAGCAGTCTTATTTGGTGCCTGGTAACAATTTATTAAATTGCTACCAGGTAATGATTAAATTATTTATTATTAATCTTTATTATATATATTTATTATTTATTAACAATTTATTAAATTTCTAATAAATAAAATTTTTGGCAGGAGTCGTTATTGTTGTTTACTTTCCCATTGATCATTAACTGTATATAATTGCATTGTCATTGCATGTCAAATCAACCAGAATTTGAGACCAAAATCTCCCAGATTTTCATGAAACTTAGTTTATAAAAAGTCTTTATCTTTACATAGTTATGAAAGAAAACCATTAAAATTTATTTTTTAATATTTCATTTTAATATTAACAATTAATTATTATAGCCTTTTTCTTTAAAATTTTTTGCATTTTGAGTGATTTAATGGTCATTTTCTCAGAAACTAAATATGATTGAAACTTGGTTTATATAATACTTGGCTTTTTACAAACTTTAATTTGATATTCAACAGGACTAAATTCATCAAAATTTAATTTTAAAAATTAAAAAAGCAACATTTTTTAAATACCTTCTCAAATTGACTTGATATTGGTCTATTGCATTTCCCCATGGAATGCATTTTATTGGTACTGATAATATAGAAATTCCCTCCTATCTGACCTGTGAAGGCGCCCATCATCTTTGCTGTGGCATTGATTGTTCATTATGTCAGTGTTCTTTATTTTAAAAAACTTTGCTTCGCTGAACAATGCAAAACTTTTTGACCCATTCACAGTTTCAAGTTTCAATTTTAACAATTTTCAACATAGTTGAACAGTTTTTATGAATTAGGTTTTCCTGTCTGTTCTCTAACTCATGCAAATATATTCGGATGAGGTAAATCAAAAGAATTAAGTAATAAGACTGACTATGATCCACAGCTACTGGATGTGCGTTTTCAGCTGTGATATGCATTTTAAAACAACTAATTTTTAGTGTATTATGAGGTGTGTAGATAATATACAGAGCTGCATAAAAGAATTCACACACATTACTGGCTATGGGCAGCAATTGCTAAAAATGAATTTTTACTGTGCTTTTTCTTTCATGTTTATTTAGATATCTCATTTCATTGTATGGACATAAATGAAATTTCTTAACACTATTCTGATAGTGTTTCATGCCGTGATGCATGATTTTTCATCTTTGTTAAATATAAAAGCATTAAATTGGCAGGGATGACTATTGAAATAAAGTAATTTGGAATTGAAGTTTTTTATTTTTCAATAAATACATCTTGAGCAGTGCTGTAGTTATATAAAAAAAACTCTGAGGGTAGTAATGCTAGAGAACATATTCTACAACCAGGATTCGTACAGACTTCAGAAAAAAAAAAATCCAAGGAGTCTAGAAAAATTCTAGAGAGTCCAAGAATTTTAAAGTGCTAACCATATTTTTTCATGTATCACACACATTCCTGTACAATAAATGATTGTTACAGTGCCCTGGACCAATCCTTAAAAGTTTGTACCATGAATTCAGGATCACCCTGTATACAGAGGCCAGGCCAATCTCTTATACTTATGTAATCACATACATCCAGATTTTAAAAGTAAATTTTGAAGAGGGGAAAAAACCACATGTTAATACAAAATAACACAGTAACTTCTTTTCTCCCACCTCTAAATAGCAGGAATCTCTTGAACTTTACCTTTTGTAAACATGACATTTTTATTTTACTTCTTTTAAAGTTTAATTTCTTTCATGCCATACATACTTCAGAAACATTATTATTCATTGTGCAAGGTATGTCTCCATTTTCTAATCTGCTATAAATTAAATCATTGATTAACACTAAATTTTGTCAGCAACTTTTGTCAACACTAAAACAGTCATCATCAGGGGAAACTGAGTTTCCCTTGATGGTGACCGTTTGGAGCAGTTGAAAGCGCTCGGGTTTTTATCTTTTGATCGGTTTTTACGTTTAAAAACCTTTTTGTATATTTGCACCTTTTTAGTAAAATAAATATTATTATATATTTCATTAAAAATATCTTAATTAGACATGTGTCGATGGCATTTTTAATAAACAGCGAATGCAATATCAACCGCTTGAAAATCTTTTTCCAAAGACTCACTTCTGACAATGTGTATCTAACTCACTGCATTCTATGAGGTCGGGAGATTTCAATGTCTGTTTCTGAACGAAGGTGTTCTCAATGTCATTGTGATTTATCCCAGGGTGATCAAAAGGCGATGTCACATTGGAAAACTCAGGCGAGTTACCAAGGAAAAGGGAATTTCTACACGTTCATAGTAGAGCTCCTGACCTGCAGAAAGAAAATTAGTCACCTAGATCTGCCAAAAAGGAAAGAAAACATGATCCGATGCAGTGCTCTATTCAATGATCCTGAGGTGTCTGCTATTCAGAGGTTTTATTATATTTGAATATTAAATAGATATGTCCGTTTTTCAATATAAAAGATAAAATTGGTATTTTAGAGATATGCATAATTGCCGAAACGTCAGTGAAGGCTCACTGTTGAGATCCGAAAAGTTTTTGGTTTCTGTCTGTCTGTTCTGCGATAACTGCCACAAAAATGGTATGATTAGGTTGATTTTTGGTGGGTATGTTGGCGAGGTACCCGGAATTAGCTGTATAGTTTTTGGTTAAATTTGGTTCATTCGTTCGAAAAATATAGAACATTTTATTTTAAGTTATAATGCTTTTCAATGGCAAGTCAGACGAATTTTTAATTTTAACATTCCACAAAAAGAAAATCACGCATTGGAATAATTGTACATGCTAAATTATGGATATTAAATTTATGAAATGGATATCTTAATTTAATTTGATCGCTTTGAAAATTTCCCAATATATTTATTAGAATTTCTAAATTAATTGTATAAATTATTGGGAAATTTTATGCATTAATTTGAAAGATATGAAAATTTTAATTTCTCATTTTTTACAAAAATTTCCAATGCATTTTCTTTCTCTCTTTCATTAAATGGTTGCTAGGCAACTATCTTTCAAAGAATATCAACAAAGGAAAATTCAAGTGAATTATTTTGACGCGAAATGTTATTAACAAAATAGCTAATTTTCAGGTGATTTAATTTTTTAATATGTTTTTTCTAATGAAATAGATGAGAATTTATTTTAACTACTAAAGAAAGATGACCAAATCGGCTTTCCAAACGAAAAATATAAAAACGTTGAATGTGAAAATGGAATGTAAGTCTCATAAGAGAAATTTACATTTGTATAAGCATATTTAATACACGGAATATAATTCAATTTCAGCACCGTATGATATTTAGTGGTTGAAAAATAAGTATTCTTTTAAGGATAGGACCAGAGGGCCCGTGTGAAGATTTCGCACTGAAATCTAATATTTTTTAGGTACTTCTCTATTATCCTGTCGACCACTTTTTATAACAAAAAACTACTGCCAAACTGTAAGATTAAACGCCAAAAATGCAGTCCCATTTACTTGATGTCAGAATCATTATGCGTGTTTGTTACGTCATCTAGTGGTTTTACATTCGACATTTGCATGTATTTTTCATTATGTTTTACTGATTTAGTAGTTATTTTATTAATTAAAATAACAATTGTGTCCTTAAATTCTTATATATATATATATATTTTTTTTTTGATATTCCATTGGCAACGTTCTCCCGTTTATTGGGCGATAGTTTTTTGTTATGAAAAGTGGTTGACGGGATAATAGAGAAGTATCATTTTTTATCAATATGTAATATTTATTAGATGCAGGTTTAAACTTCTAAAGAAAAAGCAAGGATAAAAATATCTGCAAACAACATTTAGTTGTTAGTCAAGCCAGAATATCATCTAATTTATTCCATCAAAGTTAGACTAAAAACTGATCCAAGATTTCAAAATGCACGCGCAAGAAAAAAAAAAAATTAACAATCGTATTTTAACTGCATTAGAGGATGACGTCATCCGCTTCGGGTAAAACATGGAACATAGAAATATAAATCTAAACATTTCAATTTCGCTTTTTAATCATAAGTATAAATTAAACCCGTGCAGTGTTTTTTTATAATAATTGCTATGAGCATCATATAATGTGATATTTTATTTTTTTGGCAACAATAATTTCAGGAAAACCTTTCATTTCTTTCATGAAAACAATGAGGATTAAATTTTTAATTTTCAGCAAATTTTAATCAAAAACATGTTTTAACGAATTGTTAAGTGGGCTATGTCAGAAGCCGGTTGTAAAACCTTTCATATGGTATCTCATTTGTTGTTCTGCGTTTCATATTTTCTTAGAAAAAGGGATGTTGACAGGAGAAATAATATATAAGGATAAAACCTCCTGTACAAAAAGATGGTTAATTTAATGAAATTAAAATAGTAAATGCACTCAGACATATACTGGATTAATGAAAGTGCACAATTACTGGAAATTGATAATATAAAATTAAAGTGACAATGGGGGGTTCAGGGGGGCGGAGCCCCCACCTCTGAAGATATGTAATCTTATTCTGAAACAAATACAGTAATAAGTAGTTCATCCTATCATTTATCCGACATAAAATTGTGTTTAATGTGATACTTCTAAAATTTTTGGAATTTTTAATAAATCTTATATTTTTATAAATGTATAAATAACTTTAAAAATTTTAATTTTAGGCTATCAAATATTATGCAGATTATATTAAAAATTAGTGAGATTAATGAACAATGATTTGTAGAGCTGACGTTGAGGCCTCTGATCTGTAGATTTACTACTTTTAGATTACTATTCATAATTGCATGTAGTAATTAATTTCCTTTCATATATGAAAACGAAACAATAAGTAGCTTACTCATGTACATTTTGTTAAGAGATTTTAAAGAAAGATGTAAAAATTAAATTCAGAAATTGTGATTTTAATTTTTACATCTTTACTTAAAATCTCCTAATAAAATGTACATTGGTTAGCAACTTGTTTTGTTTTCATATTTGAGTATACAACGTAAAGTCCTTATTTATTAAAATTCCTTTTCATTCTTGGTTGAGGTATTTCAAGTTCAAGTTGATGATTTTTTTTCTTTTTTTTTGGCTGAGTTAACTTCAAGTGGAACTTTTGGGTTCGGGTTAGGTTGTACCCGACCCGTGGAGGATTCTAATCTCTAGTCCTAATTACTTTGAATTCTCAGGAGTGTGTTGTACTTATTTCTTAAAAATAATAAGGTGAGAAAATGTGTTAATTTTAAGATTAAGTTCAGCAACACAGGAGAGAGTATGAGAAAAATCTTTTCAGATTAAAGGTGGCATATTTTGTCACAACAGTAGTTATTATTCATCTTTTATATAATTAATCTATATTTTTATAAAAATAAAAATATTATTTAAAAACTAGCCAAAAGCTTTTAAAATGAATAAAAGAAACATTTTTCTATAATCATTATTTACTTAAAAAAAGGGCATATAATATAAAAAAGATTTTTTTTTTATATGGTTCTAAAGTTAAAAAAAAGTTACAATTTTTTTCAATAATTGTTATATTTATTCCATATAATTTTTCACACCATCAATTATGTTAGGCAGGCATAGATTGGTGTGCTGTCGACCAAAATTTTTTATTGTAATTAAATATAAAATTAAATTAAGCAGTTAAAAAAAATTACATTTTTTTGTAATGTGACTTTTCAGCTTTCATGAAAATAGAAATGAAAACACAATAATTTGTAATTAAAAATAGTAATGGCATTGAGTTTTTCAAATTTAAACTAGCATTCTGGTATATAAAGGGAATACAATCCCTCCTTGACAAAGCTTAATGCAAAAAAAAAAAAAAAAAAAAAAAAAAAAAAAAAAAAACCTGCTCAACATTATAAATATTTCTGATACATTTACAGAATTATTTTTATACAGAAATGCATGAAATTTCCACACACAATTACTGCAGTACTTTGGAATTAAATAGCATTTCTTCATACATGCATTACAATTTGAGTTATAATTGATTATTTCCAATGGCCACCTTTCTGTAACTGCCGTGCCCTGAAAACTGATTGAAAATGTTCACTTAGCACCATTAAAAAAAAAAAAAAAAAAAAAAAAAAAAATCCATCTATAATAAACTGGAAAACACTATTTAATTTCTTAGTATATGAAAAGGATTATCTGCAAATTTATGCATTTACGAATTAAAAAAAATGTGATAGGTCAGAAATTTGGATTTGAGAACAGCCTTAAACAGGAAAGAATATGACTGATGAGCATCATTCTTTATGCTTGGCTAAAAAAAGAAATTCAAGTGAGAAATTACAATTTGTCTGTGGAAAATTACAGAAGTTAGTTACTAATTCAAAATTTAGTTACTGTATTGCAATACAGAAGTTAAAAAAATGTTTTTTTGCAGTTGAAAACCGAATTTAATACAATTTGTTCCCATTTCGCCTTAACTCTGACTTCTTGGCAATAATATTTTTTCAATTTTCTCACATTCATCTGTTAGATGAAGAGAACAATAAGAGACAAAAAATAAATACTACAGTTGCAAGCGAGGCATTTATTTAACAAAATGAAAATCTGAACATTCTATAATTTCCCTACTGAAATTCGGCAGTTAAGTGTTTTTATACAAAATACTATTCATGATTAAAGTTTATACCAGAAATTATTTCATTTAAAATTGACAATTCTCATGTGACAGGCTTTCTTTGTAAAATTGCTTTTAATTCCATCCCTTATTTTAAATTCCATTGCTAATTTTTTTTTACTTTTGAGACACAAGTGAGGGATAGGAGGGAAGTATTGTAATCATGATGTATGTATGTGTGTGAGTGAACATGATAATGTCCGAGCAGTGTTTTTAATTGAGCTGTTGGTTGGCAGGTATGTTGTAGTCCCTGTCGCAAGAACTATATAACACTTACAGAAAAATCGTCCAATTGATTTGGTATCTAAATAATTTTTAAACTATTTTTCAACCATAGGTAACTGATAAGTACCATTTCAAGAGGGAAGGTTACTAAGGAAATGCATGGTAATACTTGCATGTAAATATACATGGACACACACACCCATGGCAAAATAAAGACAAAAACAATGCCAAATTGGTACTAATTCAAGAATTTGACGAAATTCCTATATAATTGCAATTATTACAATAAGCACTGTTTATCGACTCACAGCCTGTAAATGGGAATTCTTTCCTAATAGTCCACAGTCAATTGACGTATGCTAGTGAGCATGGTTTGGCATAAAATTAATTAAAATATTGTAACCATTGTTGTAATCCTCATACACTTGAAAATAATTGTTGCCAGAATTGCTCATGTATGATGCCAACTTTGGCTGTGTATCAGATTATGAAAAATTAGCTCTATAATTGAAGTATTTTAGTATAAAATAAATTCATATGTTGTGTTAGATATATTTTCAGTTACTTTTGTAATCTAAATGCAAAATATTCTATAAAGTGTTCTGAAAGTCAGGTGGAGTCGCTACAGATTTTTTTTTACTTAAAGAGACTTTTCATTTAAGCTTCTGCTTGGTAAAAGGAGATTTGCACTGCATAAATTTTATTCATAACACACTCTGCAAGGAATATATCCCTATTAAACACTATTAAGCATATCATTGATTTATTTTCACAAGTCACATAGCTAAAGAAATATAGTTTTTCAGACAAAGTAAAAAATGCTTTCATGCACAAATATATTTTTTTACAAAAACTTGTTACAAATTAATTTGGAATTCTTATACACAGGCTCCAGTTTTTTTTTTCCTATACAAAGTAGGTTACGATTGATTACACACAGATTCATAACATGAAAAGTGATAAATAATGATAATCAGCAGCAGATACAGTCAGAAAGAACGTAATTTCGAAAGACGAAACACAATAAATACACATTCTGGGAGAGGTGTGAGGATGATAGATTCATAATAATAGTCTTGATGTCTTTTCATATTTTATTCGACAACACATTAAACACAAAAGTAAATTAAAAATAATTATTAGACTGAAAAACTATTAAATTTCAGGAGAGCCGCCAAGAAGCTCCATTGTTCACGATACAAATTATTCCAACTGAAAAATACAAAACTGTTTTCTAATCGGTTCGAGGTTACGTCACATTACGTAACGCGCGCCGTGAGCATAACCCCGCCCTCAGAACATGTGATCAAGGATTTCGTAACATCCTGCCCCACCATGAACACATGGGGGTTCATCAAAAATTTTCAAAAATATTACACCATACATATATAACATCATATATGTATATAACATCAATACAAGTAACCTAGTTTTCAATTAACTAAATTGTACACAATTTTCAAATAAAAAATAATATTAAGGTATTCAAGTAAACAATTTAACATAATATTATTCAAGATCAATATCTATTCCAAGTACAAGATTTAAATTAAATTATAAAAAGTAAAATAATAATATATCCAAGATAAGATTCAAGAATGAAACCAAGTAAGTAAAACAAAACATTTTTAAAGTTTTGCCCAAGAGTTTTCAAGAAGACAGTCAAATATGAAATAAATTATTTAAATTAAAATAATTCAGGTCAAGATACAACTGTCCAAGATACAACCATAGTCCTGGAAATCAAAGTTTGATATGCTATCTAGATCAAATCATGAACACAAGAAATTTTCAAATATTAAATTCAAGAAACAATGCAAATATATATTCCAGTGATACTTACATACCTTCTTCAATAAGCACAAAACAAATTACAATATCTTCTACTAAAAATATAAAAAGAAACAGTTAAAAAATATTATTCATGTACATTCTATTATCAGGCAAAGAATTATTTTATAAAAATTCAAAAAGGATAAGTATAAGAAATTAAAGTCCAATTCAAATATTATCAAGAAAAAATTTAGAGTCTTTTGAAAGTAAAAAAAAAGTTTTTCAGTTTTTCAAGTTTCTGATTTCAAGATTATACAAGAGATTTATTGGTCTTTTAATAATGGAATTGTTTGTTTTCACTTCACAAGACCTAATTCTTCCAATAAATGTTTTTGTAATTTTTCCCAACTTCCAGAAAGTTCTAGGTAAATGTTCATTATGCACAAGCACAACATCATCTATCTTGAAATCAGAAGTTTTATTTTGATCCGTGCAGTGAGCAGATTTTAAGTTGAGGAGATATTCATTCTTCCAGCGCTTCCAAAAATGGTTTAAAATTGTCTCACGTAAACGAAAACGTTTCACTAAAGTTTCTTTGGTTGCTGGTAAGGTTAAATCGTTTACTTTTATAGTTGGTAAACACAAAACTCGTTTTCCTATAATAAAATGAGCAGGTGTTAGAGGAAATGGTTCATCTAGTTCAGAATAAATATAAGTCAATGGACGAGAGTTTATGATAGCTTCTACTTCAACTAGAAGAGTTTCCAGTTCACTTAGAGTCAACGAAGATTTGCCGATGACTTTACGCAAAGTAAACTTCACTGAGCGCACCATTCGCTCATAAAAGCCACCCCACCAGGCAGCACGTTCGACATTGAATTTCCATGAAATTCCCCGATCGGCGTAAAACTTTTTTACGTCCGGATGGCGGATAGCTTTCCACATTTCTTTTAATTCAAGTTCAGCTCTTTTGAAAGTCTTAGCATTGTCCGAGTAGATTATAGCACACAGCCCTCTTCTTGAAATAAATCTGCGAAATCCTAATAAAAATTCTGCAGTTGACATGTCTTTCACAAGCTCCAAATGAATTGCTCTTGTGATAGCGCAAGTAAACAATAAGATGTAATTTTTATTCTCACTCCCCTTCACATATAGGGCCCCCGCAAAATCTAGGCCTGTAACGGAAAATGGGGGTGCTTCGTTAATGCGGTCACCTGGAAGAGGTGCTATTACTTGTTGACCAGGACGTATGTTAAATTTCTTGCAGATTGTGCAGTTGTTGAGGACTGATTTTATGCAATGTCTACCTCTCAAAATCCAAAACTTTTCACGAGTTTGTACCAGTGTGTCTGATACTCCTGCATGCAAAACCCTTTCATGGGAATCTTTAATAATCAATTCAGTAAATTTATGTTTGGGAGGAAGCACGATAGGATGTTTATCATAAATTGGCAAGTTAGCCTTTTGTAACCGCCCTCGTACCAAGAGTAATCCTTCTTCTGACAACACAGGATTTAGTTGCAAAAGGTTGGATTCTTTAGGGATATTTTTGTTAAGCTTCAAGCATTTTATAACCTCAGGAAAACTTTCTTCTTGAACAAGTTTTACCCAAAAATTTTTGGCATTTTTTATTTCATCAGCTGATAACTCTGCAAGATTTCGTTTTTCTGCTTTTAGTTTTATATTAAAAATAAATCTAAATATCCATGCAGTTACTCGATACAACTTCTTTAGTGAACTATACCTTGACAAATTTAAAATTTGAATTTTATCAGCGTTATTTGTGTTAACTACACAAGAAATAATTTCTGCTTTTCGAGACCGCTCTTCAGAAACATTAGACACTTGAGTTGCGGGCATTTTAACTCTGGGCCACTGATCTTCAGGCAAGGAAAGAAATTCGGGACCGTACCACCATTTTTGAGAATTGACCAATTGTTTTCCTGAACAACCTCTAGTGATTAGGTCGGCAGGATTAAGTTTGCCTTCGCAATGTCTCCATAAACTAGGATCAGACAAGTCATGAATTTCTGAAATTCTATTCGCGACAAATGGTTTCCATTTTTCTTTTGAGCCTTTTATCCAATAAAGGACAATTTCAGAATCTGTCCAGAAAACAAACTGGAATACCTGGAGAATATTTTTAAGATAATTTGCAAGTCTTGCACCAATAACTGCTCCCATCAATTCAAGACGTGGGAGAGTTAATTTCTTCAAGGGGGCAACTCTAGATTTAGAAATGACAAAACTAGTTTTAAATTTTTCTTTAGATGTTTGATATCGTAAGTATACTACTGCGCCATAGGCTTTGGGATTAGCATCTGTAAAAATATGTAACTGGAGACCCTCCTTTTCCATGATCAGGGTGCTAAAATAATATCTGGGAATTTTCAGTTGTGAGAGATCTTGTATTTCTGAAATCCAAGTTTTCCAATCATTTTCTAACACACCAGAAAATTTTTCATCCCATGATATGCCCATTACCCATAATTGTTGCAATAAATATTTAATTCGAATAATAAAAGGAGTGATTAACCCAGCCGGGTCAAACAACATAGCTGCAATTTTCAAGACATTCCGTTTTGTACAAGAATCATTATTTAATTTTGATAACAATGGACGTAATTCTAGTCCCAAATTATCTTCATTATTGTTCCAAGTTAAGCCTAATACTTTTAGAGAGTTATTTGGTGGATCGGAATTGGAAATAGGTATGCTCTTATCAATCCACCTTTTTCTAAGCTCCTCGGAATTAGTTTCAAATTTTCTTAAATTCATTCCCCCTTCTTTCAAAATATCAACAGCTTCTTTAGATAAATTAAAAGCCTCTACAACATCATTTTCTCCAGTAAACAAGTCATCTACGTAAAGGGACGAATTAAGAATTTCAAATGTTTTCTTGTGAGAGTCTTTATATTTATTGATATGGTTTTTGATAGTACAGGCAAGGATAAACGGACTGCAGGTGACACCAAAAGTAGCCCTAGTCATTCTATAGGGGACAATTTCTTTATTTTTGTCAAAATCTTCATAGTATAAAAATCTTAAATAATCGCGATCTTCTTCCGCTATAGATATCTGCAGAAAGGCTTTTTCAATGTCAGCTGAAAGGGCAATTTTGTGTAATCGGAATTTTAAAATAATATCCAGAACATTTGGGTTCAAGTTAGGACCCGCATTCAGGCATTCGTTTAAAGATAAGGAATCCGCTTGTTTAGAGGAAGCATCGAAAACAATCCGAGTTTTTGTTGTAATTTTATCCTCTTGGATGACAGGTCTATGGGGCATGTAGTAACAGTTATTCTCGGAAAACTTTTTAGGGCACAATTCCACTATACCTTCATTAACTTGGTCAAGCAAAATAGAATTGTATTCTTTGAATAAAGACTCATCTTTCAGGAATTTATTTTCCAAACTAGAAAACCGCTTTTTTGCTACTTCAAGATTATTTTTAAGCAAATCACGAGAATTTTTCCATAAAAGACGTGTTTCATAGTGACCATTCACGAATTTTAAGTTTTCTTGAAACTTATTTATTACTTCATAATTAGAAATTTTCTTTTCATTACTTTCAATAATACCAATTGCTTCAAGTTCCCAAAATGCTTTTAATTGAGTATTTAAATTTTCACCCGAAACATTTAAAGATGTCAAATCCCTTTCTTTCGAATAGCAAATTACATTTAAACAAGAAATAGAATTCATCGAATAATTATCTGGCATTTGTCCAATTAATGTTGTTCCGAAAATAGACGTTTGAAAGTATAATTGCTTGTTTATTTTGGTAAGCGATCCACATAATGTTTCATAAATGTAATTAGCTCCTAATAAAATTTGAACTGGTAAATTTACCTCGAATAAATCAGCTAATTGATATTCCTTTGAAATAAGGTTTTGAACCTGAGGATTAATATTTTGACATAATTGGGTACCACAGATTTCATCCGTAATTAATGCCTCAACATTAACCGAATTATACGGATGATATCTGCTTCTCAAGGTTATTAATACACATTCAAATTCTTTTTCTGTAGGATTTCTGTTAGAAAATGTGTAAATGAAAAGTTTTTCTTTTCTTAGGATTTTGGCATTTAATGCCTTTGCCAAATCACTCCGAATGAAGGTTTTTGTGGAAGCAGAATCATATAGTATTCTGGCAAATAATTTTTTAGATCCACTTTCCACCTGAACACAAGCTGTTTGCAGTAGAGTGATATAATTATTCCTCAAATTTTTTGACTTATGAATAGATTGCATTACTGTTTCGTTTTCAGGATTTTGGCTAACTTGTTTTAATTTTGAATCTTGATTTTCAACCAATTTTTTACATTTTGTTTGTGGGCAAAATAAGTGATTATGTTGTGTGCTTTGACATGTTTGACATGGCTGAATTTTTACTTTACAAGCTGACTGTAAGTGTTTGAAAAAGCATTTATAACAACGTCCGTCTTTCTTTAACTTAAATCTTTTTTGTTCATTGGATAAGATTTTGCATCCTAATCCAGTATGTGTATTAGAATTGCAAAAAATGCAAACACCTTTAGTAACAGTATTTAATGCAACTGATGTCGGGAAATTATTTTTTACTTTAAATTTCTCTTTAGAATATTCAGCTTTCGAACGAAACGTTTCCTGACCTTTCAACGAAATTCCTGACACCAGATCTGCAGCCTCCCTAGATTCGATTTCAAACTTGATGAATTTCATTAATTCCCCTACATCACCCATTTTCTTAGGATCCCTTTTTCTGTGAAATTCTACCACTAAATTATGTGGCAATTGTTTTAACAAAATAGGTATTAATATATATCCAAATTTATCTGAAGCAATACCCATAGATTGCAAATTCCTAATACTGACTTCACTTTCATCATAAATATGTCTGAGACCCTTAATATTTGATGAAGATTTAACAGGTTCGATTTCTAATAATTTATTAACAAAACAACTAATTAACTGGTCTTGCTTACCATATCTTTCTTTTAATAAAGTTAAACAAGATTTATAATTTTCTTCTTTTAACGCAAAACCAGCTACTGATTTGTAAGCTTCACCGGTTAAGAAAGATTTCAAATATAAAAATTTATCAACAGTATTTAATGATTCATTTGAATCTATGGCGCTTTCAAAGCTATTATAAAATTCCAAGAATTTACTTGGATCACCACTAAAGGTGGTTATGTTTAGTTTTGGCAAATTGACAGGATTCTGTGATGCATTATTTAAATTAGAAGTACTATTATTACTTTTCACGGATTCAGCTTGCTCGACCTTGAACTGCTTTAATTTACTTCTTATATTGATTTTCGAATCAGATATAGCTTCCTCATACTCAAGTGACTTTTGAATTTCATTTTCAAATTCCGTTGCATCATCTATTAATTCTTCAATTTTTTCATTTAAATTTTTAAGCTCATCTTGTTTTTCTTGCAAATTTATTAAATATTCAGACAGTTTAAATTTATCATTGTCACTTTGAGTATCAATACTTTCCATAAATCTATCGATAGAAGTAATTAATTTAGTGCATGAAGTTCGAGCAAGCTTACGTTTTGCTTTTAATTTATCAAGCTTTTCCATTTTATAATAATAATAATAATAAAGTTTTTACAGTACCTTTCATCCGAGCATAGTCCACAAGAAGAGAAAAACAACCTTCCAATAAATATTCTTTCCTATATATTCACGTCGATAACTAATTCAGAACAATTTCTTGATTTCCCGCGTTATCGGCACCATGATAAATAATGATAATCAGCAGCAGATACAGTCAGAAAGAACGTAATTTCGAAACACAATAAATACACATTCTGGGAGAGGTGTGAGGATGATAGATTCATAATAATAGTCTTGATGTCTTTTCATATTTTATTCGACAACACATTAAACACAAAAGTAAATTAAAAATAATTATTAGACTGAAAAACTATTAAATTTCAGGAGAGCCGCCAAGAAGCTCCATTGTTCACGATACAAATTATTCCAACTGAAAAATACAAAACTGTTTTCTAATCGGTTCGAGGTTACGTCACATTACGTAATACGCGCCGTGAGCATAACCCCGCCCTCAGAACATGTGATCAAGGATTTCGTAACAAAAAGAAATAACACTGTTTTCATTCTGCCATTTTTATAGATAACTGAATGTGCAATAGGTTTGAAAATATTTCTACAATTCGTCAATATTAATGTCTGAAAAATTTTATTTCTTGAGTTGTGTGCCTTTAGAAATAAATGTATATAAGAGTTTTAACAATATTCGTTTCAGTGGCATGAGTAGTAGTATTCAAAATCTCCTCCCCAATCTAGCATTCTATTCACTCTTTCTCTTCACTCACACACACATAAAAAAAAAAAAAAAAAAACGTCAGTGTTTTTTTTTTTGTAAAAGCAGAATTGATTTACAAATTCAGACATTTCCCACTGATAACTAAGTTAAGTATTAAAGTAAAACTACTTTAAATGTTTGTCTTAGCTTATATAAATGCTTATTTAGGTATTCTCATTTCGTTTTGATGTTTTGAATAGTTAAAGATGTTATAAAAAAAAAAAAAAAAAAACCTATGAATAAAACTACCATTATAGCACACAAAAAGAAAAATTACTTCTATTTATTTTAACAATTTCCCTTATTTAAAAATCGTTCAATATAAAACTAGTAATAAATTGACTAATTGTTATTTTAATGAGACTGAACAATATTAAAGGGTTTGTAAACATGTTAAAAGGAAGGAAGAGAGAAAAACTTCCTCTAATATCCACATTTTTATGGAAGTCTGTAATTTTGTAAAGCAATAGAAATCAGACACGACTTGAACAACATGCAATTTTTATTAAATGTACTGTTGTCAAAAATAACAGAATAATATTCATTTTACATATTTATTTTGATCACATAAAAAATCTACATAATGTGTACATATGCATACAAAATTCAAGTTTTCATTTTTCAGTGCCGACATGATCCATTTAAAAAAATTAAGCAACAGAAAACTTTTATAATAAATTAAGATATCAAGATGTATATCACAATTTTCATTATCACATATAGCTAAAATTCATTGGATGAAATTTATAAACATATAATCACATATTTTTAAGTTTAGTCAAATAGTCCCTAGAAGTCATAAATTAAATCCATATTAAACTTTTTAGCAATTTCACAACAATAACAAATAAACTTTTTCTAGAAAAATACATTACTATTTCATTGGTATTAAAAAAAATTCGTATTTCACGATTATACTAGAACATTATACATTTTATTTCAATTTAAAATCTGTATATAATACTTAATATTCTTTGAAGTTTAAATATAGAAAATAATTACCAAATTAAAATTCTGATACCAGAAAAGTATATTTAGACATGTGTTAAATATTTTAAAGTTCATGATATTTTGGCTAATGCAACCGCACTCCGCATTATCTCACGAAAAGGAAAATTTAAGTAAACTAGCAGACATTTTATCATCTAATATAGACTTAGTTTAATTTATTAGTCAAATCATTACATAATGATTAAAGGTACTTTTTGGTTAGCTGGGCGCCAGTGATATATGTACATATATAAGAATATATGTGTATATACATATATATATATATATTTTCATACATATAAGTGTATATATATCACTGATGCCCGGCTAACCGAAAAGTACCTGATTAAACTTATAAGTAAAACGGTACACACTTTTTAAATATTTATATGAATAAAAACCCTGATAAGCTGCATACTTCATGAAATATATAAAACCAAACAACTCCTTTTTTAAAAAAAATAATTTTTGAATGTAATTTAGATTTTAGTAAAATAAGTTCTTAAAAATATTTTTTTTCTCCCAGAGAAATAAGTTTTTAAAAAAAATTAGAGATTGATAATTAAAGAGGATGTCTTTTTTACACTTTTGAAGTTAAAATTCTCATTTAATGAGCTCTTTAAAACAACAAAGTGAAATTTTTCAGTTTAAATTTTGCAATATTTTTTTCCCATTTAGAAAGAAGATGCAATGGCAGATTTCATGCACTCCCAATAAAGCTAGAGTTTTTCTTCAAATAAATGAACATATAACTGAAAAGAATGGTACTGTAAACTTTTCATTTTTACTAATTTTATGTATATCTGTTTCCTTTCTTTTCACCATTTGTAAATACAGCAGTGAAAGACTGAAATTATGTGCTTTCTTTTTTATGTCTGTATTTATTTGATTTTTTAAGTCTAAGATATGATTTTATGATTCAAAATCTGCCAAAACCTAGTAATTATAACATTAAAATTAATATAAATATTTACACATTAAGTATCTATAGTTTTCTTTTAACATTTTTATTTTTTTGATTAAGTAGCAAAATTACAGATTATTAACAAATGTATATTTTTTAGAAAATAGATCTATTATACATATCTAAAATACTTTCTTTTATACACTCTGTGCCAGGATTATATCCATTTCATGATCATTATTTATTTATTATTACAAATTAATGCTGTAAAATCATATAGCTATCATACAAATAATTATATACTTATTAAAATGAATATGATGTTCTACACATTAAGTGCTTTCAACAGTTCAATAAATAACTTAAAATAATGTAAATAAGATATTATGGCTTGAAGAAAGAATCTATTGTTTTGGTTTTAACAAGAGGTTTTTTGGATTGAGATGAAGATTTAGTAGCACTTCCCCTTTTTCTGCCACTTTTTGACTTTTGACTCACATTTTTAGCAGTGGCTGAAGAACTGTTATTTTGTGTCGGCTGAAGAACTGTCCTTTGACTATTAGAAAATTCTTTTGACAGATTCAATGCTAAATGATAATCTAAGTGTTCAGTTTCTTCCCATATAGGAATACGTTTGTTGCACTGTTCACACAATTTGGTTAGTTCCGGATCTAAATTAATACACTCACTGTCATCATTACTAACACTACATGAACTCTGCTGATGCATCGAAATAGAAAAAGGTGCAATTGAATTACAATTTTTTGGGTGTTCAGCCAGATTATTTTTCAAACTATCACAAGATGTTTCAGATTCTATACTGAAATTGGAATCAGATCTTTCTTTCAGTTTTTTTGCAAAAAAGCCTAATGGTTTATTTTGATTATTTGATATTAGAGTTTCGGTATCACATGCAGGAGATGCTTCACTTGTTTCACTATCATTCAATTTAATATTTGAACTATCAGAATTTATTTCAAATCCTACATCAAAATTTACATTGGATTGTTCTTTGAGAGTTTTTGCAAAAAACCCTAAAGGTTCATTTTGATTATTTGATACTACAGTTTTGGTATCATTTGCATGAGATGATTTTTTATCTGAACTATCATCACAAGATGGTTCAAATCCTACATCAAAATGTAATTTACACTGTTCATTCAGCTTTCTTGCAAAAAATCCTGAAGGTTTATCTTTTTTATCCGGTAATACAATTTCTGATTCAGTTTTTGAGTTACAAGACTTATCATTTTTATCAACAAAATCTACATCACTACAGACAGATTGTTCTTTATCCTCTAAACCTCCAATTGATTTGTTTTGCTTATCACAAAATACCATTTCAGTATTTTCTATTACAGTAGATGCTTTTCCAGTGTTTGAATCACAAGATTCATCAGTATATGAATCAATATTATTCATGTCATTACAAACAGACAGAAATGAATCTAGCTCTTTATTATCTTCATTTTTATCTTTATCAGTTCCAATTTCCTCAAAAGATTTAACTTCAGTGTCTTGATTCTTTTTAAAGTAACTGACAATGTTTGATTTAGCAGATTTTAAAAATTTGTTCTTAGAATCAAAAGATCGGTTAACATCACTGCATGCAGAACTGGTTGATGCCGCAGAAGTATTTATGGAAGTATTCCCTTTACTAAAATAAGATTCTATGTTGCAGTGACTTGCATCTAGTCTATCTTCAAATTTACTAGCGGCCATGGATAATGTCCAAATGCTAGGCTTCCTACATAAAATAAATTTACTAAAATTAATATGCATGAAATTAAAAATACTCAAAATATGTTTGAAAAGTGAAAGATGATGGTATTTATTTTGCAATTCAAAATCTATAACTTAGTGAATTGGAAAGATAACAAATATTTATGACTGTTTAAAAATTACATAGTTTTAAACTCAAGAAAATTAAAATTAAAAAAAGGAGATGTATGGTCATGTTGAGAATAAATTGTGACATTGGATATCTGGAAATGTTATAAACCCCCTGCAAAAAGAATTTTCCAAGAATTCTAATCAGAACATAAGTTATCACCAAAAATGTCTAACAATGCAAATAAAAATTTACAATATAAAATTAACTTTAAAATCCCTTTTTTAAGACCTGTGTTTCTTTGCACTGCAAGTACTCTTAAAACAGGGATGAGATTGACAAAAAAGCTGAAAACTGTGCGAACGATGTTTATATATATATATATATATATATATATTACATCAATTTAGCTTTGAGTAAATTAAAAAGAAATTATTTACTGACTAATAAAAAGTCTATTTTACCAAGATACAGCACATTAATAAAATCTTTCATTGGCTTTAACATTTTTTAATTGAAATTTTGAAAATAGTAAGACACCTTTCTTGAAACAGCAAATCAAGTATATGGTAATAATTGCAACCACCTTAAATAAATGATAGACCAGAGTTCCCACTCTTTTTTTAAATAAAAAATAAGTTTTTAAGGAATTAAATAAATTTTTTAAGGACATTATCAGTGGCACCAACTAATCAGTGCATGGTTATTCCAGATTCCAGGACATTCATTTTTACCAGTCAGCTTAAAGCCAGTTTTTGGATATTTTGCATAATATTCTAAAATTTAATTTGTTTTGGCATTTTGCGCCGAATTTTCTATATTGCTAAAAGAAATCTGGTTCCAATCTTTTAATCCAAAGCAGTAAATTTTGAAGAAATTCGTGCTATTCCAGCAATCTTCTGAGAAAATTCGAGTTTTTTCAGCAATCTGACGAAATTCGCGTTTTCTCTGTGATCTTTTGTCCAATTTTGTGTTTTTTTTTGCGATCTTTCGGCGAATTTCGTGTTTTTTAGCAATACTTTGAAGAAATACGTGTTTTTTCAGCAATGCTTTTGAAGAAATTCACATTTTACATGCGATCTTTTGACGAAATGCGCGTCTTTTGGCAAAATTGGCGTTTTTTCTGTGATCTTTTTGGCAAAATTAGTGGGTTTTTTTTTTACGATCTTTTTGGTGAAAGTAGCATTTTTTCACGATCTTTTGACAAAATTCGTGGGTTTTTTTTTGTTTTTTCGATATTTCGGCAAATTTTGCAATTTTTTTTTGCGATCTTTTGGCGAAATTTGCGTTTTTGCACACAATATTTTTTTTTTTTTTTTTTTTTTTTTTGGCCGAAATTCACATTTTTTCCGCGATCCTTTGGCAAAATTCATGTTTTTATTGCGATTTTTTGGCAAAATTCATGTTTTTTCTGCAATCTCTTGCCGAATTTCATGATCTTTAGACAAATTTCGCATTTTTCGGAAAATGACAAAAAAAAAAGCAGAAAACGGCGGAAGAATCTCATGCCTGTCTTAAAATAAATTAAAATAATGATTATAAAAGCTTGGGAAAAAAAAAAAAAAAAAAGATATATGAAATTGTTTAAAAGAAAATGCATACGGCAGTGACATAGTTACTATAACAAGTGATAAATATTATCTTACAAATATTGTTTTATAATAAAAAGTCCATTAAATATTCAGATAATTAAATTTATTATGCAAATATAATAATCAAACTCATGACAATATTAATTTTACTTTCAGGAATTAAAATTGGATGGAGTAATATATATTCACGGATATAAATTTGTTATAAGTGTATTAAAACCAGAATTATTTTGAGTGTTTTTGAATCATTTTGTGATTGGGTGTCATTTATGGGGTTGTGTTTTAAAAAAAGTGTGCTCTCAACTTGTCTTACAAATCATTTCTCTCAACTCGACTTAGTCAACATGTATGATGCATTGCCATGTGGATGTGAATATTATGCAGACGTTGTGACATTTTAAGGATTCTGTATAATTATTGTGAGTAAAATATTTTATCTACACTTTACGCGTTCATATTTCCAATTTTATTATTTCAAAACTGTTATCTCGTGGTAATTTAGTGAGGTGTTAATTACAGTTTTTTGGATAATCGATGTGAGTGAAATATATTGTATTTTCTTAATGGTTTTTTATTTCCTATTTAAATATTTCCAAATTTTAATATTTCCAATTGTTGTCTGGTAATAATTCAGTGTACCTGGATGATTCTACTGATCTTAGCATTATGCCAGTAGAATTATGAAACACTGAATTATTATTTAAAACACATGTGGGTGCATCCAGGCTGATGAGTACATGTGCATGTGTTTTTCCATGTCCAATTCATATTTAATTCTCATGTGGTCCAATTTTCCATTGTGTATGGTTCATATTTAATTTGTTAATCCATTTGTGTTTACTTAATTGCAACTCTAATTTATAATTTTTTTTTTTTTTCTTCTTTCTCTCTATTTTTTTTTTCAATATTCTTTTGGTATGAGTAAAATTTGGCCAATTACCATTGAAGCATCAGCTATGGTAATATTATGTTTGCACATGTTAATTATTAGCTATGTGGTATTCTGTATACACAGTATCATTGATTATCTCTTTGGAGATTTAAGTAGAATAGAACTTGATATGTTTTTTGAAATTCATAGATATTATAATTATATATATATATATATATATATTGTTGTAAAATACCTTACTTTAAATTTTAAACAAAGACTATTTCAACTAGTTTATTTTGCAGTATGTGAAGAAAAATGTACTAGAAACAAACTCCAACAGTTCAAATACACCAAAAGTTTGAGAACTAAATTTCTCAGACAAGCCCCCTCCCTTCTTCTTTCTTATTTACTCCCAATATTTTCTTTCCATTTTTGCATCAATTTAAATATTATCCACAACTGCCTTCAAAAAAGTGGATTTCCAGCTTTTGAAGAAAGTCTTGCATGCCTTAAATAAGCATCTCTTCACGGGACTAAATAAAAAAGAAATTTCAAAGTAATATCTGGGACTCTGCCCACTTTAAAAGCATACTAGAACAAAATCTTTTCTACAAAAAAGTAATTGCAGAAAAAAGAAAATGGAATTTCATTATTTATCATTAGATTTCACCATCTATAATAAGTTGCAAATAATAGGATAACCATTTACAGTATATATATTACTGACTTTTAAAAGTATGTATAAAAAGCAGAAAATAGAAATAGTAAAAAACAGATTTTTAAGAATGATTTACAAAACTTTGAAAGATCAGAATTAAAAGAAAAAAATAAATAAAAATAAATAAAATTACTTTTCAAGGCTTTGATAGATTAGCCCAAACTTTGGGACCCCTTTCTACTTTTGAAAAAATCAAGAGAGTCGGCAGCTTTGAAAATATACAAAGTGAAACTGAAAATTAAGACACAAAACCACACCAAAACTTCTCTACAAAAATCTTTGATTACATCCACACACAAACACATTTCAAAACATGAATTGTTTATTAGTGGACTGAAAAAAAAAATACTCAAAATCTTAATAAATCAGCAGTAGATTAAAAAAAAAAAAATCTATCAACTTGCTAATTACAGAATTAGAATTAGCACAAACTTCAATACTATGACCTCTTTCCACAAAATGCTTATCAATCAAAATATAATGCAGAAATATTGATATGATTACCTAGATAGTAACTTTCAGGGTTTATGCCAATAAGTGGAAGGGAAGGGGAAACAAGCAAACAAACATGCATTATTTTATAGTTCTGTAACACTTTCTGCCAGAAGTACTCACACATTAATCCATATTCTCTGACTCTGCTCATAATTAAAATTAATACTGTACTTTAATTTTTTTTTGCCTAGAAATGGATGTACTATTCTTTAAAAATAATTTTAATTGTAGAATAATGGCCATTTAAAAATCTATGCATTTTTTCAAAAAATTGTTGTGCCGGGCATCATTTTACTGATTTTTGCACAGGCCAGGCCAATGATTTTTCATACAGGATGAGTCGAACTCGAAAAAAAAAGAAAGCTATTTACTTTAATTTTAATACATGTTACCATGTTCATTCAAGATGCCAAAGATTTTATTTAAAAATATAGACATCTATATTATTATACTAAATGCATCAAAAGACTATTTTTCCTCATTTATCATTAATTTATATAATTCTACATTCAATGTAACAAACATCTCTCTCTCTATATATAAATATCTATACAGTCGAACCTCATTATCCTGACACCTGGTTTTCACATCGCTCTGCTTATCACATCAGTTTTTCAAACTCCTGATTTCCCGTATATGATTTTAATGTAAATAAACTCTGGATTTCTGTCGTTGAATAATTTTTAATTATATCCGGATGGTTTAGGAAAATTGTCCATTTTTCATAATCCATCTTATATGCACGGAAATTAAGTGACAAGAAATGTCTTAGACAAACTTTTCACAAAAGTGTCTAAAATACCCATTGAGATAAAAGAGAAACTTTATTTCAATCCTTAATCTGAATAAACAAACCCACACATTATGAATGACCCACTTAAATCAGCAAAGGAGAGATTTCTTCCTATCTTCCTGTGCGTTCTCTACCCCCCCCCCCCCCCCACCTAGATAGTAACTTTCAGGGTTTATGCCAATAAGTGGAAGGGAAGGGGAAACAAGCAAACAAACATGCATTATTTTATTGTTCTGTAACACTTTCTGCAAGAAGTACTCACACATTAATCCATATTCTCTGACTCTATCTAACATCGATTTTTGAAAGAACAGATATTGATTACAGTTCATTGTATAATACTGAAAAAAGAATTGTAGGAAGCACATCTAGGGATAAGCAAACTTTAATTCATCAATATTTCATGTAACAATAAAAAAGCAAGTCATCAGAAATCTGATTTTTATTCTTTTCAATTTTGTTTAATAATGTTTTATTGCTTAAAAATGCAAGAACAATTATGAGTTTACAATTGTCTTAAATTAATTAAAAATACAACTTTTTATAAACATTTTTTAATTTTTCTCCAACTCCAGTTACTGTGACACTCTGCTTATGATGCCACTTTTTTTCTGATCATGAAAGTGTCTGGATAACGAAGTTCGACTGTATGCATGTTCGACTGTATGTATGTTCGACTGTTGCATGCATTCAAATGCTTTAATAGTTTGGAAATTTTTATTAAAGTAAAATGAAATACTTACCATAACATATCAGAAGAAGCTGTATTCAATTTGCTAATGGCAACTAAAGCATCATGGGCCAGCCTTTCACAATTATAGACATGAATAGGGATAGAGCGGGAAACCATTGAAAACATCCCATTTTCATTTGTTCTAACAGATACAGTTAAAAGACGGGCAAATCTCCGATTCTGTGAAAGAAGAAAATAAATAAATAAATAAAAATTACAATTTAACAAATTACAACCATTGGGAAAAAGAATTTTATTTTATTTATTTTTTTAAAATTAATTAAAAATATTAATTATTCAAAAATATTCATCGGAACCATCTACAAATAAACGTATTTTCCATTACTACTGTTGAAGTGCATGTACCTGGCATTCTCTGTCTTCGCAAAAATATTGTCTGAACCATCGCCACAGTTATTAAAACACATTTTCCATTACTACAGTTGAAGAGATCCTGGCATTCTCTGCCCTCGCAATAATATTCGTCTGCACTATCGCTGCAGTTATTGAAACACATTTGCCATTACTACAGCTGAAGAGATCCCGGCATTCTCTGGGCTCTCAAAATTATTCATCGGAACCATCTATACAATACACATTTTCCATTACTACAGTTGAAGAGATTCTGGCATTCGCTGCCCTCGCAAAAATATTCATCTGAACCATCTACACAATCTCTTCATCGTACTTCTGACAGCATTGAATGCATTCGTCATTCGATTGTAAGCAATGCGCCTTTCCAGCATCGCATGTCGATGTCGCAGATGTTTCAACCAGCAAACGATAAACGCTGCGCGATACATAATTGTTAGGAATCTGTAACTCTTGGTCTTGTCCCTGTACTCACATCTTTATATATCCTACTATATGCTCTTTATTTAATAATATTCATTCATCTTAATTTACAATAATCCATTTAAATATCTTTCCTTTATTTATATTTCATATCTTAAATCTTATTTATTTAATATCTAAAGTTTACTTACAGTACTTATTCTATTAAAGTTCTTTTCCCAGTATACGGTTTGTTTACATCGCATTTCTGCTTATCGAAAAACGTCACTTCGTATCTTCCTTTCACCCTCTTCTGGAGTGGTTCCGATTGTCGATACTAGATGGCGGTAGCGGATTGTTTTAGTTGTGATTTGCATAAGCAATCGTACATCTCCACTCCACTCTTTTAGGAATATTCTGGATGCCAGAAGAGGGCGTTGTTTTTGTTATGCATAGTTAATCAGCATGCGTCAGAGACCGGTATATATTCTTCGATGACTATGCTTACGATGCATTTGTTCTTTTAGTTTTTCAGAGGAATTGTAGTTGTTGTTTTTCATTTGAACTGTTAGCAGAAATGGTTTGATGTTATTTTAAAGTGTTTTGACTCCATTCATTGATGATGATAGCTCGTGTTTAATAGTTATGAAAGTCGGTCATTAGGGTTACAGTTGTCTTTTTGGAAGTGAAATTCGTCATTTATTAAGTTCGTCAATTTTCTTGTTCTTGGATGTTTTGCTTGTGAACTGAAATAGTGTTAGACGAATAATGATTGATATTTAGACCGTCTTCATAACGTCGTGAGCAGTTTTAGATTAGTGACTGGAGCTGTTGAACCAACGAGGATAGTATGAAGTCTAATCAACTTAAACTTGTAGCCGTTGTAGTTTTTCATCTTAAATTATTTGAATTAGTTTTCCTAAAGATGTTTAAGAAGTATTTTTGTTTTGAAGGTTGTCTACAGTTCATCTGAATTCTCTTTTAGCATCAATTGAAGTTCTAATTGGATCGTGAGGTTCAGAATGAAATTTGAACTGTTTTATTCTATTCAAGACGACGTTGAGTTCCGGTTACATCAATTTTCAAAAGTGATAATTAAGTTTTTCAGTCAGTCCTATATATTGTGTAAAGTACCTGTGTCATGATAAATGGATATGTTATCGTAATGAATTAAGTCAGATAAGTGTTTCAATAATGTTAATATTTTTCTTAATTTATTTTTACTTGTTGTTTTATTTAAAGTCTTTTTAATAAATGTTATTTGTTTTTAATTAGTTGTTTTTCATTTAATCCACCATCTTAGTTTAAGCTATTTCTTTTCCGGGTTTAACTTCATTAGATATTTAAGATTTATTTACTTGGGGTTTAAATCAGCTTATACGCTTCACACTGTTTAAATGTACTCTGCTAATTAACCCCTTGGGAAATACGTTGTATTTCCCAACAATAATATTTAACAACATACTGTCTGGAAGAATTGTTTAAACGAGTAGGTTGATAAGAGAAGCAACTGAATGCTATTGAGTAACATTAAGTCGTGCAAATAAAGGGAAAGTGGTAACTAATAACCTTAATATTTTGTCGGGTCCTTCCTACAATAACTTTGAGGTCTGAGCTAAATGTATTTTGAGGAAATTAAAGTTGAAGACCATGTTTTTTGCTTTATAAGACGATTTTCTCATCCGACGTCAATTTTTGAATTTGCTTTTTAACACTTTCCAACCTAGTTGAAAAGTGTTTATGCCTTCGGTTTGTCTGCCGTATGGCCGTCTGCCCGTGTTCTAACTCCCGTAAATATGCTCGGATTGCCCTGCAATTTTTAAATGTTATTGTCGTTATTTATAGCATGTTCCCTATTTCAACTGAAGTGTGTAGCACTTATAGTTTTTTTACAGGGACACTCAAAAGAATTCCGTTACATTATTGTCTATGGGGAAAAATCATTTGCGGTTTATTTTAATTATGTTACACAATTTCTAACACATTGTAATTGAAATATATCACTAAGGTGCAGTCATCGTTCATTTACAGGGACACACAAAATAATTCTCTACTGTCTGTTAACAATAATTCCTGGAAGTGCGTTTTAAGTTGCTGAACGCGATTTTAAATTTAACCCACTTTTTGTCAATTACTTGATGTGTATAAATTCTGTAGATCCTATACAGGGCAGCACAAAAGTTTGCGAACACATTTCCGTTTACTGACAGAAACTCCAGAAGGAGAATTTTAAACTGTGCTATGCGTTTCCTAACTAAACTAAAATTTAGCATCCTATGTAGTATAGATACAAATCTATAGATCCTATACAGGGCTGAATAAAAGTATTCGGATATTTTTTCGAATATTGTATATGTTGGAAATTCCTGAAATTACGTTTTTACATATGTTATGCGTTTTCCAAATTGTTTACTTAGATGTTATCTTTCAGCTTATTAAACGGTAATGATTTGTAAAATTATTTTGGAAACGTTGGAAAGTGTTACATAATCTATGCTTGACGCATGATTTTTCGTTCTTGTTTTCATATCTGATAGTTTGCATCTATCCTTTTTGTAACTTTAGCATTTTTGTAACGATTTTATGCATTTCTATTGCCTATTCAAAGAAAAATTCTTCTAAAAGTAAAGAATTTTGTTAAAAACGCTTAAAAAAATAAAGTGACGACGTCAAGAGGTCCATTCGAGACTGAAAACAACAACCATTTTCCCAATGGTTAATAAATACTCAAAATGTATTTTGTCAAAATGAAAATAATTTTTGATAGCTAATTTTAAACATAAAAATATAACACAGTGAGCTAATAAAATGACTTTAAAAACTATTTCAAGACCCGAGTAAAAAAAGGAATTATGTAACAATTTTTTTCCAAAATTATTTGATTTTATGGACGAAGGTGTTACAGGGTAATCTATCATATGGTAAATTTAAAATACCAAGATTCTTATTAGCCTTGATGATATGAAAATTTTTTAATGCTTAATATTTCTTTATACAATAATTTTTATTAATTAACAAAATAAATTTTAATAAGTTTTGCTTAGAGAGTTTAGTACCACCTGTTAACATTTTAAACATATGTTACCAAGAAGATAAATGAATAAAATTTACAACCAAAAGCTAAATTTTCTCAGAAGTTAATTTTTTGTTAAGTAAAATTTGCAAAAAATTACACTTTTTAAGTGAGTTAATTATATAATAGTTATTTTTACATTTTGCTTTTACTCATACAGTTTTAATTTATTCACTGTACACAAATAAATGTTATGTTCAAAATGCGATATGAAACAACAAAAACAGAACTGAAGCTTCAAATCATCTTCATTAATAACAGAAATAATATTAGTATATAAATATAAGACAGTTTTAATCTTAAAACTTATGAGTACTAACACACTCTAAACAACTTTACAAATGATTAAAATTTAAGAAAATTAAATAATAAACAATTGCATTAGTATTACAATCCAGTTCATACAATTGTAGAAAAATAAAAATTGAATTGTTCAAATTAATTATGTTTAAGCATTTAAGTATCCTTATTATTCCATACAATCTAGGCTTTGCTCTTCTAGACAGAATGTTCAGCGACCCTGCTACCTTTGGCAGCAAATGTCCAGGCTTTGACTGTCTAAGACACATAATTTATTTTTTTTAAAATAAGAATAATTTTAGTCATACCTATGTTAAAAAATTTCTTTCTTAACAGGTAGGACTTTACCAAACTTTTGGATAGATGAGCAATGCCTGGTTCTACGCTTCTTAAAAACAATTGTCATCTATCCTGCAGTTTTAAGTGAAAATTCAATGAAAACCAAACAAAGAATGAAAAGATTTAAAAATAAATCCAATTTGAGCACCAACAATTTAAATTTTATACTATGAGAAAGCAAAGTGCACCACAAACTTAAAAACAAAATAATAATTTATTGTTTCATGCAGGTTTCCATTATAGGCAGGATGTGTCTTAGGAGGTTTCCAGGCAAAACAAATACATATTATATTAATAAAGCCATGTCTTACAAAAAGAAGAAAAAAAAAGTATTGGGCCTTTAATAAATAACACAAATTATTTGCAAAAAATGACAATTTAATTTCTGGTCAAAATGTAAATAATTGGAAAAGATCCTTTTCTCTCTCTCTCTAAAAGAAAAGAAAAAAAAGAAAAACGTGCATCTATAATCTATTTCGAACAATCCAAAATAATCTGATATAAACTGTAAAACAGAAAGAAATGTATTCCTGCAAAAACACTCTTTCCAAAAGTAAAAGAGAAAGAACTCCTGGTGAAATGATTTTTTCCCCTTTTGAGAGATTGTAAAAATAGACCAGAGCACAACAAATAATAAATTCTGGTTTAAAGGCGAATAAGGTCACACATGTTATTGCATGGAAAAACAATAAGTTTCAAACTTTTGACTGTTTTTCATATTGTTGACCACGGTTTTTCAGGAACAATAAACTATCTTTGAATCTTAGATGAATGAATCACATGTGTTTACATTGATGGAATGCGATACCTGACAGTTAGCTGAATTTCAACTGAAGATATTTCAAACTGTATACATATTTAAATATAACTCATCTCTCAAAAAAAAAAAAATTCCACAATTTTTTAAAAAAGGTAAATTTTATGCAATAAAATAAAAAAAAGCAAATCTAGAAAAATTGGCTGACTGTTTTCTGAAATGTGAAGAGGTCTGCCCTGTATCAGTTTTGAATGGTCTCATATGCTCTTTTATAGTATAGATGTCTGCACGGGTCCAGTCTGTACAAAAATTTTATTGGTTCGACCTGGCCTAGTTTGAAAGCTAAAAGTTTGGACTGGTCATTATGAAATAAATCCAAAAAATTTACCCAGGAATGTGCAGACTTCTAATATAGATGACCATTTGTACAATTTAAATGTTTTCTTTTTTATTACTAGCAGCTGAATTGGAACCAGTTTTATATTAACAGATAGGAGAAGCACACACAATATATGTTTTTGTTTCACTACTGAGGCAATAAATAACAATCAATTTTTTTTTACAAACAGCACTCTACTCAAATTTCTTTGATGCTCAATTTGACAGTAAAATTTTATTTTAAACTAATGTTAAAGAGTTTATGCAGAAGAAAATCACATTAAGAAAATATACTCTTTAATATTTCACTATTTCAGAGATTGTTTCTCTGATTATTAATGTTATTGATAGTTAAAATCTAATTTTGAATAAAGCATTAAGAAAAAAAATTATATCCGGAATTTCATTCAACTGATATCGCTTGCTGAAAATCATAATGACATAACTACAAGAAATCAACATTTGAGCTAAGGGCCACTAATACATACAGCGATGAGACTTGTTTTTTTTGTGAAGTAGCTTTAGGGACTCGGGAACAACTGTTGACAAATTACATCACAGAAGTGCTAGAAGCCAAATAGGTGCTTCATCAGTTATCATAGACAGTCAGTAGAAAGAGAGACAGCATTTTTTGCACGAGGTACAAATAGGTGAGTTATAATAGTTTTAGGAAAGCTTTACATATATCGCTTTGTCTAGTTACCATATTTTCTAATGTATAATTCAAGTTTTTAAACTGCCAAAATGCAAAGAAAATTCAGGGGGTGACTCACACATTGGATATAAAAACAGACATCCAACGATCGTGATTTATAACTGTAGCAATAGTTACAAGAAAAGCATTGATCTTTCCTTACTATTATGACCAAAAAAATTTACAATTTTATAAATATTTTGCACAATACTTAAAAATTATTTTTTAAAATAAAAACAATAAAAAACATAATTCTGTTGACTTGAGAATAAATTTTTGTATTTTCAAATATTTTAATATTTTAAACAAAAAATATCAATACAAAGAAGAATTTAGTTTTAATATACCATTGATCTTGCAAATTTAAATGTTCTTCATGACTGTTAGATTAAAAAAGTTCTGGAAAATCTACATTAATAAAATCATCATAAAAATTTTAATCTTCAACGCATGTAATTTTATCTCTTTCACCTAAATCCTGATGAAAAATATCGTCTTCCTCACCATTCAAGAAGTCAGAGATGACGTTTGTTTTAAAAACTTTAATTCCCACTTCAAGTTTTGTATTCTGCATAAAGATAAGATGTAATATTTTCTTTTGACGGTTTTTATATGCAACTTTTCCAACACTTTTATTTTCTCAAAACAGTTTAAAAAAAAAAATTGAATTAAGGGGGCAACTTATACACCAAATATAAGCAAAATATACTATTTTAGGGTTAAAAAAATAAGATGAACTTGTACACTGGGAAATATGGTACTTATTTACCTTAGGGTGTTGTACCACGAGGGTTCTCGACAGATATATTGATATAATTAAATGAAGGGCCACATTACAGAATGGGCCAACCGAGAACTTGCCCATAGCCTACAAATTCAACATTTTCCCTTGTAGCATTAATTCTAATTGTTAATGGGAGAGGGACCTGAAGATTAAAAACCATACACCCCCCCCCCCCCCCCTGTCCTTTGATATTTCAATTTCAAGCAATGGCTATATCTTCATTTTTAGTAACTAATGATTCATTAATCAAAATTAGAACATGATAAAATCTTTCTAGTGTTAATTCATTTTCAAGAGATGTTTGTTTAAAAAAATTCATAGTAAATTTAAGTTTATTTTTGTAGAACAAAGAATAATGAAAGTTTGACCATATGTAGTGGATAGAGGAATATCAATTTTGAATTGAAATGTTATACTTAAAATATGCATACAAATGCAAATATGCACTAAAAATCTAAATATGCTGCTAAATTCTAAAATATGCACTTATAACTTTTAATGAAAACCCACATACTTGTAAATGCAAAGCCCGTTTTCTTTCAATTTTATTATATTTAAGCATAATTGATATTCAAATGAATAGTAATATACTTGAAAACAAGTGAATTATTTATAATAATATGCATCATTTAACAAAAGATTCTTTGGTTCCAGGTTTGTGCTGGTTAGAATTAGAAAATTGAGTTTTTACTATACAGGGATTTTTCTGTAAATTCCTTTCATTATTCTGCATATCTTTAGTGAAGGAAATAGCAGAAGAGTATGAATTATCAAAAGTATTAATGATACTTTCTTATAGAACCTAAATATTGTTGCATTTAATAACATACCCCATATTATTAAAAATGGCGGTAACAGTTAGAAAGCATGATAACCAAATGACGTACCTAACCTAGATGAGCTTGATTTGTATGCAAAACAAAAATGCTGAGTAAAAGGTACTAAATTTTATCGATATACAGTAAAACCTCCATAACGTACACTTTCAAATAGTGAACCTCTCGATTTTGCAGACATTTTTTCAATCCCAACATATATTATTTGCATATTTTTACATATCAATAACAGACAAATTCCAGGGTTCTTAGGTGTTTATTATATAGAGGATATACTGTATTTTGACACAGTGCTGTAAAAGGGAATTTATAGCAAACTAAACATGCTGGAACTAAAAAGCTAAAAATATGTATTTAAATACAATTTTATGCATTTATATGCTTTAAAAATAAAAAGGCCTTAAAATATGCAATTAGGTATAATCTATAATGTAATGTCTAGTCATTACTTATTTAACCCTTTACACTCCAGTAGCTCTGCTGGGAGGAAAGAGACGTTCAATATACAGGGTGATTACAAATGAATACCCCAACTTTGAAAAGCTATATCTCCTGAACAACAAAAGGTATTGTTCCATTTCTTACATCGAAGTCAGTGAGAAGTTATGAGGTTTCATAAATGTAAAGGTTAATTTTTTTGGTGAGAGATGGCACAACGAGCGGCGGGTTGAAAGTGAACCAGCATGTTCCAGTGCGAGTTCATTCAGTCAGTTGCAACAGGATGGTGCACTGTCACATTAGCACCTTTATGAAAGAGCAACTGCCGCAACGGTAGATTGGTCGCAGAACATATTTCGACGCTGCTCTTCATCAGTGGCCCACACGAAGCCCCAACTTAACTCTGTGCGATTTTTTTCTTTGGGGAAACATAAAAGATAAAGTGTTTTTTCATGCTGAAAACCGTGTGGGATGAATTCTCCTACAGAATGGATGTCGTTCGTGTTTCTGCTGGTGGTCATATTGAACATTTATAAATTTTTGCTATTAGTAATTTCACAATCTTCTTTTTTATGTCTTTTTCACAAATGTATGTATCTTCTATACTTTTGTTAATAAAGTCCTTCAAAGTTAGCAGTGGCGGCTCGTGAGTTATTTAAATGGGGGTTCACAGTTGCAATAAAAAATTACGAAAATAAAATATGTAGAGATATGACATAACATACAGGTGAAAATACCTTTGTATTTTTGCAAGTTAAAAAAATTTAAATATAAGAAATAAACACGTACTTATTGGAGAAAATTTTGTACTATTTTACTTTCTACAAAAAAAATTACAGTATGGAAGGGGAGGGAGAGAATACTCCACTCCATGTATATTATTCAGCTAATTGTTGAAGAGAAAACAAATAATCTTTTGATTGGGAAAAATGTCTTCTTTCAATTAGGTTTAAAAATATATACTTAGAGAGCCATCTTTATATTGCAATTGTAACAAACTTTCAAATTTTCAATACATAAAACCTAATTTTTACATATTTGGAATCCTCGAAAATTTTTATATTAGAATATCAAGTGGAAAGTCCTTTGATACACTAGTTTAGTAATTAAGCCTATGTAAAATTTTGAGCTTATATTGCTAAATTAATTTTTAGTAGCTGAAAAACAAACTAAACTGTTTGAGAACATTCTAAGCATATCAAAACATTTTGACAACTAAAAATAAGAGACATCCTTTAAGGGTGATCATCACTTATATTTTTCCCTATACTGCTAATGCAATATATTTAACATCAGAACTGAGCATTTACTATTGAACCAATTTATTTCAAAAAATTTTTAGTGATAGATATGACTTATTTCTTTGAAATGACACAAATTTTATAAGTGAGGTGTAATTACCCTTTTTTTAAAATTTAAATTAAAAAAAATTTAATTTGTTTCCAATAGATTTCACCAGATGGCTGGCTGTACCAGTGCTGCAGATTTTCCACATAGCTTACAAAACGATTTTTTCTGCCAGTTTTTACATATATTCTTGTTAATTGTTATCATTATCTTGTTATAAATTTAATAAGGGGTATTTTTTACACGATATTATATAAAATATATCGTTCAACAAGCCTTTTTGTTTTTGCTATAGTAATTTTATTCTCATCTTCCATACCTGAAAGAAAAATTCTTTCACATTTGCAGTAACCCTGAATATTTCCGGTGGGTGGGTCAAACAAACAGGGGTGCGTTGGGAAGAGATAAGAGATCTCTTCCCAACTAAGAGTCAACTCCGATATCACTTTTGACTTTTTCTCTACCCTTGCCTTTGAAGGGGGGGGGGGGGGGGGGGAGAGGGAGTAGGGTAAACATTTGTGGTCATTTCATTTTCTTTCTGTAAAAGGAAATTTGTCTTTGCTTTGTAGGGAACATTTATTGAATCGGTGAAAGCGAAACTTCTGATCATTTTTCCTAATGCGAAGCAGATATTTAGCAGCTTTCACTAGTACCATTTATTGTGCATGCAACGTGTACTAATCGTTCGGATAAAATGCACAATGTTTTATCCTATATATTGTAAGGATTGTATTCAATTGAATTGCAATTGGTTGTATGCATTGCATGCAAACGAACATATAATAACTTTAATACTGAAAAAGCCCAAATTTGTTCTGATAATTTTTATCTTTGTGATTACATGAGAAATTCGGTATCAGCATTTTTGGGTTCCGTTCCTGCTAAGCAAAATTGTCAATTCTAGAAAGATATTGGTATCGTCTATCAATGTAAAAAAAAAAAAAATAAATAAGGTACATTGCTTACGCATGGAATAATTTATTATTATTACTATGAACTAACTCATCTTCAAGTTTTCAAGAAACACCTAGACTTACTAGATTTTATAAGAAAGATGTGAGAAAACATGAGCATAAGATATTCAAAAATATTTCGCCTAGAATTAATATATATATATATATATATATATATATATTGCAGAAGAATTCACAGAAATTTTTAATATTTTTAGTGTTAATAATTTTAGTAACACATTTTTACTAGTGTTAAAAAGTCTCAAATATCAGCTACATAACAGGAAGATTAAGATAAAAAGGCCGAGAAAAAATTAAAGGACGAAAAAGTTATTTTCAGGTTAATGAAATTGTAAAAATATACTCTTGCATAGCTGTCAACTTTTACGCTTTTTTGTTACCACTAAACTATAATAGTAAATTTTGTTCTAATTTTTACGAACAGGACTTTCTCACAAGTAAACTTCATACTAAAAAGAGAAGAAAAAAAATCTATGTTTTGAATTATTAAATAAGATTATAATTTTAATACTTGTAAATAATACTTTTAACTTTGGCTTTCTCTGTAAATTAAAATAAATTAATACAAATTTCGTAAACTCTAAAACAAACATTCTAAAATCGATTTTTGTTTTTGTAAAACCATAATTGGTTTTTATGAACTAATCCCTTCTTCCCTTTTCTCTAACCTCATTATAATTGACTGAAAAGAAATACTTACAGTCATATAGTTTTTATTTGTCAAGAAAGGACAATATATATACAGTTGAACTCCAGATATACGTTACCTGAGTTGTACGTTTCCCTCAGTTATACGTTTCAACTCAGCAGTCCCGGCCACTTGCCATAAAAAATAAGCTGGGTTATACATTTCCCTCAGTTATACGTTACGTTTTTGCGTCCCCGGACAAAATTTTGTCTCATTTATACATTTTGTAACCGAAACCACTGACAACGCGTCGGATAAGTCTGATTTGAAAGATCTCACTCAAACTTCGAAGCTGATCTGAGGGCTTTTCATGTAGTAAAGCAGTAGTAGTAAAAGTAGTAACGATAAGGCGGCTGCATTGTGCATTATTAACAGAAATGCAGTTTGCTGTTCAATGTTGGCTCTGCCGAAAAGAAACAATCGAAGATTAGTGATTATTTCAACAAGATTCAGTAAACTACTGAAATGTCTTTTGATAAATGATTTACATACAAAGGCGACATCAATGATTTCTTTTATGTACACTGTAAAAAATGACGAATGTTTCTGAATGTACGAAAATATAATATAATGACGAATAAATTTATAATGTAATCTTATCCTTGTTAACCATGATTCTGAACAGTGTTTCTTTATCTTTAGAAACCTCAGACATCAATGGCATTTCGAGATTTAAAGAATCATTTAGAAAAACAAAATTTTTCTAGCTGCCCGAAATTTTCGGAAACGTTTACGAGTAGATTTTAAAGTGTATTAATCAGTTTTCTAAGCACAGAATACAGTTTTTTTCCGATGCTATCCATTCTCAAGTAAACATTTTCATGTTCAACAAATATGTTTAACAGAAAACATGCAAAATTAACAGTATTAACATTAACATTAAAATTAAGATTATTTCTTTACTCTTTCATGTATAAATTAACTTATGCAGCTGAAAACGTTTATTTGAGAATGGATGACATTTGATAAATAGGTATTCCAGGCTGAAGAAACTGATTAATACACTATAAAAACTATTCGGAAACGTTTCTGAAATATACGGGCAGCTACAGAAATTTTGTTGTTATAAATAATTCTTTAAATTTTGGAAATGTATTGCTTTCTGGGGATTCAAAAGACAATGGAACACTCTTTTAGGAATGTCGGATAACTCAGAAGATTATATTATATTTTCATTCGTGGTTATAGTATATTTTCATAAAATAAGAAACATTGATCATTTTTTACAGTGTACTCAACAAGGATTATTCAATTTCGTTATGTGTATTAAAAATATTTTTAATAAATATTTTATAATAAAATAACTTTATGTGTACTTTTCTTATGTACCATTTTTCTACTATGTTCCATTTCCGAAAATGTATGTAATGGGTGCAGTAATACTTAGGTAACTTCTATTTTCGATATTAAAGGTAACGAACACCTTAGCGGAACAAAGTTTTTACGATATATTTAAAAAATGGTTCCGGTAGACCATTAATTGAGTTGTACGTTTTACTGAGTTATGCGTTTTGTTATTCGGTCCCGAGCAAAACGTATAACTGGAGTTCCACTGTATATATATATTTAAATGATGGCAACTGCACAAAAATAATTTACCTGCTTCTAGTTGATTCAGCAAAGACGTATAGCAAGTTCCCTAGCAAGAAGAGTCTGGATTGAACGATTATTTTCAGAAGTTAGTTATAGAGAATGTTTCTAAACTATTAGAACTAACTTTTAGGAGCAATAATGCTAGAAAAACAAGTTTTGTGCATGAAACTAGGTCGCAAACCACTTATTTAATGAATAATACAGGGTGTCTCGCTAGAATCTGAATCCTCGTTCACAACTGTAGTAGTATTGAAAATAAAAAAAGAATTGTTTAAAAATTTTTTTTATCAGATTAACTTTGTTTTATATAAATACTAGCTATCCGCCCGGCGTTGCCCGGGCCCGAGATAATAACAATGTCAGTGCAAGGCGTTAACCCCCTCCCTCCCCATACCCGCAAATAGAACGAATAATTTGTTCAAGAAAACCACCTTCACCTACATTAACGCAATCATTAAAACAATAATTACATTTTTCTGATAAATAGAACATAACGAAGACGTTACGCTAAAATAGCCGGCAGATGACAACACTTCCCATCCTCAATTTCAGATCTATATCTTAATTAGTTATCTAAATTTTGTTCATTAGTAAAAATTGGCAATTATTTCCTTTCATTTTCGCAAACTAAATGGAGGAATTGGCCAGAGAAACAGATCTCTTTGTAGTTCAGTTTTTAATGAAAGCAGATCCCTGTCTGAAACTTTCTCGGATTTTTGTCACTGGCGCCTGCAGATTTTTAGCAGTTTTTTGTATAAATTAAGAAAAATTACCGGCCGAATTAAAAAAAATTTCATAGACGGATGCAGAATTTTTTTTTACATATGCTCAGAAATTTTCAAATTGATATCTTAATTAGTTTCCTTAAAATTCGCTAATTAGTAAAATAATTTCGAATTCGTTCATTTCCGCTTCAAAATCCACAACAACAGGTCTTTTCTTTAGCTATTTTGATTTAAAAGATGGCATTTTCAATGCGATGGTTAATGATATTCTAATTAATATCTAGAGTAATTATCAAAATATTAAAATTCTAAGACTCAGGTATACCAGGAGAGGGTTTGGACTACCTAAATCTAAATTTACAGACTTGTACGCTAAATTTTCCTAGCCATCGCCGACAGACACACACACACACAGAGCGAAACTTTCTTTTATTAGTATAGATGATAACTTCCTTGGAAGTGCATCAAATTTGGATTAGTGACAGCAGCATATACTGTCAGCTGCACACGAAATTATGGAGCATCTAGATTAGTGTTGTTTGGATAAGAATGGTGCTAATTTCTACCACTTTTCGTAATATCATATTTCATATAAAGCAGTGTAAGTCTGATAAAAATATCGTAACAATATCTTTATTATAATTAAAGTTGGGAACAAAAATTCAAGTTCGGCTTGAAGAGTGTATTTGAATAAATGGATTGGAACCTGGTTTCCTATACAAAAACTCTCTGTCTTGATACATATTATCAAACTTGAAAGTGTTTTCCATTAGCTTAGAAACACTCTGTACATGAAAACGCAAGATACAGATTAAACAAACATTTATTTGTTGAATTATTGCTTATCAGTAAAAAAAGAAAAGAAAAAAAACCTTTCTTAAAAAAAATCAGTAATTCATGTGAATATCGTCATAATCTATTAATTACTATCTTCAATTATAATATCTCTATTAGGGGTACACCAAATAGTGTTTTTGGCCGAATACCGAATATTCGGCCTCAGGTAAACCGAATACCGAATATTCGGCCCTCAGGTAAACCGAATACCGAATATTCGGCCCTCAGGTAAACCGAATACCGAATATTCGACTAGCCGAATACCGAATATTCGGCCAACTGAATAGTAACTATTCAACTGAATACCAAATATTCGGCTGGCAGAAGAAGTTATGGGTTTTTAGTGTTTTCACAAAAGCCCCCATCCCTCCCCCCCCCCCCTGGTTCGATTTTGCCCATTAACGAACTTGACGGAGATTTTATGTATCAGTTTGGAAGAGATTTCTGCAAAATTTTTGAAATTATCGTGTCCTTAAAAAAGTGATATAGATAGATAGATAGAGAGAAAAAGTTTTGAACTGGGGGTGGTTTTGGGTTCTGGGAGTCATGATCGGTGTAGATCTGCAAACAATTTTGCAAGAAATTCCGACATAGGGGAGAATGTAACAGATAGTATTTCTTACGAAATCTACCTAATGGTGGCAAATCAGTAAGAATAACTTTCCTGCTGCTTTTGATTTGGCAAAGAAGTTTTTAAATGAACCAAGAGAGCATGTGTCTGGAATGGGCGATCATATTCAGAGGTTGTAAATCTACAGAGTGTTCATACATCTTGGAACAAACTTTCTGCGTAGATAATGTGGTCAAAGCAAACGTTTTTTGAGCAAGAAATATTATCCCAATCCTCTTATTCCATCAAAAAACAATACATTAGATCCAAAAACACAGGGTGTGTTACCACAAGCTGAAACTGAATTTTCGTTCACAACTTTAACCACAATGAAGATATTTTAGCGAGATTTGCATCATATTCATTTTGCTTGTAGCAAATATGACGATATTATTGGAAGTTGCTGAATTTTAGCCAGTAACACAGTATAAGTAGCACTGTCAGCTGCCCTCTGAATAAAGGAATATCTTTCATTGAAATATGATTCTGTTTCTAATTATTTTGAATATCTTTATTAACTGACTGTTAAAAGTAGAAATTGTGTGTTTTTAAAAATATTTAAAAAAAAAAGTTATTTTGAGTATTCGGTTTGGCCGAATTTTTCGATATTCGGCAGATCGAATAGCTTGATATTTGGCCTAACCGAATGTTCTGTAATATGGCCGAATATCGAATAGATACAGAATATTCGGTGCATCCCTAATATCTATGAATATTGTAATTAATATCGTCTTAAGAGTCACTTTTCCTACAAAATAAATTATAATAAACTTCTATTTTAGTATGATTTTATTCCTTAATTATCTGAATAAACATTTTTATTTATTGCCACTTCGGTTAATAATTAAATTTAGGAATGTTGAAAACAGTTAATAGTTTGAATTTTATATGATACTTATCCTGTGTATAAAGAATATATTTTTATGTTTTCTATATTTTATTTTTCACAGAAAAATTACTGTTGATATTCATCAATTAAAAATGGCGCATCTCATACAAAACCTATTGAAAAACAGAACTGAGAATCAAACATCGCGCGTATTGACATAAAACAGCGTGTCGCTCCCTATTAGCTTAGGGGTGAAATGATTCAACCTTGTAGTTGTAACCTCTAATCTTCTATAACTTTCCGGTTTAGAGTCTCTGAGTTTACTCTGATGAGACTTCAAACGGGAAGTGACGTTTCACAGAAAATGGGGCTGCCAGAAAAAGAAGTTAATCTCCCATGCGAAAGTCAGCGCCATCTATTGAGAAAAGGAGATTTTCGTAATATCTGACGCTCTCTTTTAAGAAGAATACACAGAAAATATAAATTAAAAATATTAATTTCCTTATGAAATATTTTGAAAATAAGAATGCATTCCATTCCCAAAGGTTTAACATTAGTGAGGGACTTTGAGATCTGACTGACCAAGACCCTTTAAATAATATTAAATAATGAGATTTCAATTTTTCTTTTCATCGACAGTGTTGAAAAATGCAATTACTTTAGTACTCAAACACTAATTTTAGTATGTGTCATCTTAACTGTATACAACTAATTCTTAAACAGAATAATATCTATAAAAAGCAAAATGAATAAACAGATGAATAATTAGTTTAAAATAAACTATCCGAATATTGAAAACAAAGGGAAAACTTGAACAAATGTGAAATAAACTGACAAAAAAGCAACCTCCCACGCATTACAGACTGTGCGAATGGCAGTATAGGAATGATGCGTTCCCCTCACATACGTCTGCATAAAGTTGTTTTGAAGAGCATATCTTCGGTAGCACGTGCAAGCTCTCTATTGAAAACTGTTAATTTTTGCATATTACAGTGACATTTTGTCTTTGTCATGTATAAGAGGAAAGGGGAGGAGGGAGTGAAAGAAGTTTATTCCGCAAATGGGAAAAAATAGATGTGTTCTTTAATTATTTTATTTAACTTGCTAATATATATTTTTTTCATTTTTCTTTGGGGGTTCATGTGCTCATATGCCAGTGAAAGTTGGGTTATTCATTTGTAATCAACCCTGTACTATGAATGGGTGTCCTCCTTATAACTCCAAAAATAATAATCCTATTAACTAGCGGTTTATTGCATCTGATTAAGCGTCAAATTTCCAATTAAAATATATCTTTGAAGTGAAATTTGGATGAAATACAGGGTCATGAAAAATCGAAGAGTGTGGAAAATAGGATTTCAAATATCTCGGCAACTAATTATCCGATCGACTTCATGCTTTATGCAAAATTTATGTTTTTTTATTGTCTTTTATATTCAGTTCTTAAAATAAACAATTTCGAAAATTTTATATACCTTTCATCAGAACGAATATTTCGAGAGTCCGAAAAAAATTGTTTCGGTTAATCGAGGTTATTGAAATGAAATAGGCTTCTTCCCATTATTACATACTAAGTACATACCAAATTGCAAGTCTCTATCTCATTTTTTTCGGGAGATAGAGCGTTTACAGACACACAGACGGACGGCAAATTTTTTTTTCTAAAAATATGTTTTTCGGAATCTCCAGTGTCTGAAACGTGTAAATCCGTCAAAATTTTTTTTTCGATTTTCAAAACGATTACAAGACTTACCCTATACTACATATGATGGGTAAGTAATAATGGAGAAAAAACAAGTTATTAATTTAAGTTCTGTATAAATTTTATTTTAAAATTTACTGTTTTTACTTTTAACCTTTAATAGCAGACAATATTACTGGTAATTGATAACATTTTTTTAATAAATGCAATTTTTCTGACGAACAATCTGGTTTAACTATACACAAAAAACAAAACCAATATCTATACTTTTTTAAACATATTCAGTAAGAAAGATAGACAAAAACACATAAACTTTATTATTATTTTTTTTTTAGTAACATTTCAGAATATGTTATGTTTAACACAGCAAACTATTGTTTTAAATATATTCGAGTAGCAGTGTTCTTCGTAACAGTTTGAGTCTGATAATTAAACATAGCTTGTGAAAATATTTTTTTTTTAAAGATAATTTTTCTTATAGAAAAACAGCTGTTTGAAGTGTGTTTTGATTTTCATAGGGCAAAATAATCTTACACATCCACAATTTATTTTATATGTGTGTTTGTATGACAATAAAATTTTCCTGATATTCCCCACTACCACAGTTGCTCAGCATATACATATTTTTTAAAATTGTATCTTGCCAAACTTTATCTTCTGATTGTACATAGTTTAAGATTTATATTATACTTAATATTCAAATTTAAAGGATTTTATAATTAAATTAAATGTACACATTTGATGTAATTAGTTTGTGTTTTGTTGTACGTGTATATATATTAAATAAATTATTTTCCACTTTGAATTACTGAGTATTTTGTTTAAGTTTATATGGGAAAAAACTATTGTTTTTATGTGTTTGTTTCACAATGTGGCCACTATATTTTTTTGGGGGGTTTAGGAATGTCTATCTATCTATCTATCTATATATATATATATACACACACACACAGCTATATCAGTGTATTTTTAGCAATCTATTGATAAAAATGGGTTGAACAGATTTTAAAATAGTTACTGAATGCTGAAATTGATAATTTATTTTGGAGAAAACAATAAAAAGCTCAATGCAGTGTAAACTGGAAGACACATAGACATGATAAAATTAAAAGTGTTTGCCCACATGAGATAGATGACTTTTACAGGACAATACATTTTAAGATATCAAAGTATATGAAAGAAAATTTTGTTAATATTATCCTAAATACTACCAATAACAAAAATTATCAATAAGATATTTTAACATCTGAAGAATTACATAAACAGATTTCACACAAAGGATATCAACTAAAGTTAAAATTAAATCTAAAATTCAGAAGAACTGGATATATAAAAGAAACTTTAAAATGTTAATCTTACATCATTTTGATCTTTTAACAGTCTTTCTTCCAGTTCTGTTGCTAGTTGTTTCAACCAATGAACAACCTATAAAATGAAACAGATATAAGTAATTACATAAATAGAATTAAACAGTATTTTACAGCTTACAAATTATACATACATCTTTTTTAGTGCTTAATGACTGCTTCCCAGGAAAATTTTTGCCACATCCTATAGACTTAGGCAACTGGCGAGAAGTTACTGATTCACTGTCAATCCCTCTGACAAGGTTATATAGCCAATTACTAAAAGGAAAGATGGTTTATTCAGTCAGAACTGCAAGGATAATATTAATTTTTTTTTAAAAACAAAATATCAATTTAAAATAAATTTAAATATCTGAATTTATTTTAAGTAAATTCAAACCATAGAAATTTTTTTAACTGATTTAGCCATGAGAACAAGCTAGATTTTTTAGAAAGTAACTTTAAAAATCCAATCACTGTTAAAAGATTTTTTTTTTTTTTTTTTTTTTTTTTTACTTCAATTAAAAATTACATAGAATGACTACTTAGTCCTGCTGATGAAAACCATTTGAATTCTCAAAATATTTGGATTCAATTTTGGTTTGCCAGAGGATTAAGTGCCTAAATTAATGAGAATATAAGTACCATGTTGCAGTACACAGAATACCTCTAAAGGTAATCCAATGGTTTTACTGAAATTTAACTGGAAAAAATATTAGGGAAAGCTTATACAGTCAACTCTGTGAAATCCGCCAATGTATAATCCACAAATGTCTATCTGCACTACACATTGGAATGTAAACAGTGAAAATTGCAGTTAACAGTTAAGCTAATATATAAAGTTAAACGTGGTGTTTTTTTCATGAATTATAAATTTTCCAATGAAATAAATGATGATTTAAAAAAATTCATATATTTTGTACCCTGCATTAAAAAATAATAATTAGAGCTAAGTCAAAAGACAACCAAGTCAAAATAGAAATTTTTATTTTAAATAGGCATCAATGTTGGGTTGGTTGGTTATGCGTAACACAAATCTATCTTCGCCCAAACATAGATGAAATTGTAATGTTAACTGACTTTATTTAAACATTGTGTTTGTTTATTTTACAATATAGGTGAACAATTCTTTCAGTAAAATTTCTGTGAGTGTACTTACACCTACTTTTGCTTGCCTTTTTTGATTCTTCTAACAAGTTATTATTCATTGATACCGAAAACAGCCAAATTCCAAGATTTCAGTGGCTTTTATACTAGAGGTGCAAAAGCAAAAACCAGTGAGCTTTTAAATTATGCAAAGAGGCAGTGAATGCTGTACCTGCATTTTTAGAGGAACAAAATTTGGTTCAATGGCTAGCTTGTGAAGATAAGCCAACTATAACTCAATCAACGACTGATGATGAAATTATAGCTATTGTTTTAAACCATACTGAAACATTGATTTGAATACTGTATCAGAGGATGAAAACACTAAGATAACTTATGTGCAGGGTTTAGAACTGGGATATAAATATTTTTCCTTGAGCAACAAAACTTTTATCTCAGAGCACGAAGTAATGAATGCTCATAGACTATAGAAAAAAAAGAAAAAAAAAAAAAAAGACAACAAACCAAAACAAACTACCATTGTGTCAATGTTTAAAAAATGAATAATCAGTAAAATTTGTATTGTATATAATTTAATTTTTCTTTATATTAACTTATTGAATATACTAAACCTATTTTGCATAATATATTTTTTTCCATTGTAATTTTTGTGTAATTATTTCTAATTTATATTCTGACTTTAAAAAATAAAATGTAAACAAAGGAATGATCTATAATCCACAAAACCCTCAATCCCTAAGTATGCAGATTTCAGAGAACTGACTAATTAAGCATAATCAATGTCACAGTAACAAATATTCTAGCTCCCTTATTTTTACAAAATATTTTGAAAGTTTAAGTTGGACAAATTAATGGGTAAAATTGCAAACCCAAAATATCTAAACAAAATAGCAGTCAGACAAAAAAATTCAATTTTTCCAATATGATGCAATAAAATGTAATACTAACATATAGAGCATGAAGAACAAAATTATTTATGGCACACCACAAACAAGTGTTCAATCATGAGAATATTGAATGTCTCACTCTTGACAATTATAAATTTAATATTAGATGCTACAAATGTAATATAAATTCTAATAAAAACAAAACACAAAATACCCCTACCCAGTTTTTTCACCAAAGTAATTTACGAACTGTGATTTTGAAATGTCCAATAAATCTCCCATTTTTTCTACATTGAACTTTTTCACAATTGCTTCACCTAGTTTTCCACCAAGATTTCTCCTAGAGTTCAAAGAAGAAATAGAACATTACTATAAAATAAATACATGCATAGCAAAATTTAAAAAAATTAACAATTTTTGAAGCAATTTTGTTAAAAAAATTCCACAGTCAGAGGATAAAAATGCGGATGATAATATGCACAACGATAAAATACTACATATTTCAAATGCATATTGGCCAAGGATAAAAAAATAATTAAATAAAAATAAGCAGAGAGTTAAAAACTGAAGAAAATATATATTTTAAAATTCAATGAAAAATTTATTAAACATAAATTTTATTATCTTTTTATAAACAATTCATTGTAACTGAAATTAAAAGTTATGGATATTAAGGATAAATTAAAAATAATTAATAACATCCAATGTTGAAAAAAAATATCTACAAATATAAAAGTAACTAGTAAAAAACACATTCCTATTTAGGAAGGGGGTTTTAGTAGTTACTTTCATATTTATACATTGTGCTGTCCTATAAAAAAAAAAAAAAATTTTTTTTTGAATTTTTCTCTATATAAAGTCTAATAAAAAATGAAAAAAATTTAAACATTGCTAAATTTTTGCAGCTTGTTCTGACTAAGATTTTAATGTTGAGCATTTTTCATTTTATCACTTTATTACAAAGTGGCAGCCAATTAAGTGAGAATTAAAAAACCCCCACTTTTCTAAAAAAAAAAAAAAAAAAAAAAAAAAAAACCATGCTACATGGGAAGAGAGAGAGAGAAAGAAAACCTGCAGCTGACATAATCAGCTGAAAATGAAGTATTTTATTATATATTAATGGTTTAACATATAAACAATTAAATATTTATGTAAATCATTCTAAAATCCTATTATAACAAGAAAATCTGTAAAATTAAAGCTCATGTTTTGTCAGAATTCTGAAATTGTTAGTTTAAATTATTTTAAAACTTAATAAGCAATCTTTAGTATTTTTAACTATTTTTATTATTCTAAATGGTGCATAAAACAAACCAAAACAAACAAACAAAAAGACTTTAGTGAACTATCTGATGTAGTAATAGGGTGAATTTTTTTTTTTTTTTTAAAGGAAACATTTCACTCTGGGTTTTTTTTTTTTTTTTTTAGAGAATAGCACAATATGTTTTTTGTTTAAATTATTTTATGTTTAATTGACACATGTCTTTAAAAATAGGTACTTTTACAAAATTACACCCTCATCTACTTTAATAGGATTACAAACTTATTATACTACAAACAGCCTAGATCAGCCATACTCAACCTGTGGCCCGGCGACCTTTTATTTGCGGCCCGAGACAGAGAAGAAAGGTATTTAAGATCTTCATCTTTGTTTTATATATTTTAATGGAAAGACAAAATCTTCCCAGTCATTTCTAATTTAAAAGTACGTCATTTGCTTAGTGAAAGTCTTCTTACATAGTCTTATTTGCATGACAGAGATGTATATATGTTTTAATCTTCACTACTAATAAAATATTTAAAATAATTAAATTTCAACTACTATATATTTTTACATTTTAGAAAGATATGAAGCTTTTGTATTGAGCAAAATCGGATTTATTAAATAAAATTTGACTTTTCTTTTTTGTGATCTTTAAAATTTAGAAATTTTACAGTATTTTATTATCTCGTTTTATACTTATTATTTAGCTGAAGGTATATAATAAGTATATAGTATAGTAAACTAATTATTTTTTGGTACACTTTTTTGTTATGATTCTATTTTAACTACATTTTTTTTTTACATTATTACATAAGTATTGTGTGCTGCGGCCCGCCTTACGAAGCAAACTTACGTTTGCGGCCCGCGTCGAAAAAAGGTTGAGTATGGCTGGCCTAGATGATTTAAAAAATTAAAAGTGTGCACTTTGAAACAACTTTTAACTGGAAATATGTTTATGCAATGTTTTCTTTTTTTCATAACAAAACTACATACAGAAACCACACTACAAATTAAAAGTCAATTTATTTTAGAGAAAATTAATTAGTGCAATATCAAGCTCGATACAGATCTTTAATAGCAAGGCAAGTTCTATTTTTCTTTTACTAATAACTAGCCTATCACAGAGCTCTTTGCCAATTTTTTAAAACTTATCACTTAGAAATTGAAAACACTATAATTACAAAATGATTCAGATGTTAGAATATATAAATATACAACAAATATTATATTTGTATATCATCAGGTAGTTTTTGAAACTGATATTTTTAATCTGAATTTATCAAACATCTTGCTGCTTATATTTTTTATATTTATGGAATATATATTTAATAAAAATAGTTGTTTTATAATATCATTTAATTACTAGGAAAGAAAGTTTGTGTATGACATTGTTTATGTCTTAATTTGTTTAGAAAAATCCAAAATTATGGGTGAAAATGCACTAGCTTTCTGCCATATCATACCTCATCATATTGCTTTTTTATATTGTGTCTCACAAAAAGTTCCCAATTTGCATTGTAACAAAAATAAACAACAACAATGGGTTCATATTGTCAACGATAGACAACCTTTAAAAATTGTTTTATGCTGAAGTTGCTATGAAATAAGACAAGATGAAAATATGAAGGACACGGGTAGTGATAATGAAAATAACACCTTACTGTCATCATTAAAGAAGAGATTAAGATGTTGGAGAAAGCATACGTTACATATAAACAGTCTGATTTTTAATCACACAATTGCAATACAACTAGTGCATTTTCAAAAAACTATTTTGATTTGTCAGTAAATCTTGAGGAATAAAAGACAGCAAAGGACTTGGCATTTCTTTTGAACTTAAGAATAACAGTTTTTCGGTATATTTTAAGTAACTGTATATACATAAAAATACATGAATGTAATTGTCTATTGCTAATTTTATTAAGAAAATGGCAATATACATATAAATTAACATTTGAAATAAATATAAACTGCTTAGTTGAAAACTATATATATATATATTTTAAAAATTCTCAGTTATAATGAACTATTTTGTTGTTACTCAACATATACAATGCACAACAAGAGATTACTATATTTCAAATACAGACATCCAAAATTCGGAATTCTCCAAAATCCGGACTTTTTGCTAAGCAACTTTTTTTCCCCCTGAAAAATTGCAGCAAAATGCCAGAAAACAACAAAAGCTAAAATTTCCAAAACTACAGAGGACAAAATTTACTAGGCTAAAATTTTGAACCCGAGTTCCTTTCATGAATGCCTGAAAAAAACTTTAAAGCACAAAAACTAAAAATCACAAAAAAGAAATTCGCTGTACGTATTCAGAAAAAATCCATTTACTATATTACACTAAAAGATTACAACTAGATTCCTTTTAATAATATGAAAAAATCGCCCCCCCCCCCCCAAAAAAAAATATTCCACTAAAAATTAAAAAATTGCAGAGGACAAAATTTACTATAGTGGGCTAAAACATTGTAACCGGAATTATTTCATGAAAGACAAAAAATGCTGTGGAACATAAAAATGCCAAAAATTGCATTAAAAATCGCTAAAAATTCAAAAATTACAGATGACAAAATGTACTATATTAGGCTAAAAGTTTGAAACAGAATTCATTTTATGAATGTCTAAAACACACACACACACACACACACACACAAAAATTGATAAAGTTAAAACATTACTGTACGAATTCCGAATAAATTTTATTGAAAAGAGGAAACATATATTATATTGGACTAAAGATTAAAACCGGATTCCTTTTACAATGTGAAAAAATTGTTTCTAAATGGAAAAAAAAATAAAAAAATTGCAGAGGAGCAATTTACTATAGTAAGTTAAAAAGATTCTAACCAGAATTCTTTCATGAATGACAAAAAATTGTTGTGAAACACGAAAAATTCTGAAAATTGCATTAAAAATCACGAAGAAAAAAAATTGAAAGTTCCAAAGGACCAAATTTCTCTTACGAATGTAAAAAATCACTGAGGAATGCGGGAAAACACTAAAAATAGCTGTATGAATTTCGAATAAACTTTATTGAAAAGAAGTCAACATTTACTATATTGGGCTAAAAGATTGAAAAGGGATTCCTTTTACCAATGTGGAAAAATCGACGCAAAATTAAAAAAACATTAAAAATTCCATAATGTTTTTTTTAAATTTCTTTTTTTAAATAATATTATTTTTTAAATATTTGCTTTAGTATTATCTTCATTTTGTATTGCAAATGCTTTCTTGATACAAATAATTCACGGGACGAAGGGAAGGGGGTGGGAGTTAAGATTAGTTTTTCTTCTTTTTTTTTGACAAATGAACTGGAAATGATCCAAAATTCCAAAATCGGCGAAGTCAGGAGGATTCCGGATTTTAAACTGTATATAAAAACAAGAAACACATATTTTTTGTAGATGTTTTGAAACAAATGTCTCTCTAAGATGTCTGATACTTAATAAAATAGTAAAAAAAACAGCATGTCATTTTTATAAAAATAAAAATAAATATAAATATGATTGTTATTTTCCATTTAATTATAAGAAGGCAAGTTTAATAATGCTTTAGACATAACTGGTTTTGGAACTGAACAAGTTGCAGTTAATGCAAGTGTGTATAAAAGATAAATTTTTAGACAGATTTGATTTAAAAAAAATATATTTCATATTAATAAAACAAACCACTTTTATCATGTATGGCACATAGTTCTAACACTCAATCAGGGGTCGGAAAAACTACTTTTTTATTGTAGCGAACTACAACTTTTTTTTATCGAAAATGTAGTTAACTACAACTACTTTTCAAAAGTAGTCCTACTTCGCTACTTTCAGATTTTGTCAAAGGGTTCAATTTACATTAGAAATTGAAGAAATGGATTAAATAATAAAGCGACCCCTCTTATATCACGTATACCAGGATATAATTAAATAAATGCAACATAACCGAGGGGATTAAAAAATTAAGAAAGATAACATACAAGAAAATATTTTGTATTTGTCTCCAAGATGCTAGTATGTACACACATTATAAATTTTGTAGCAAAATTAAGAGAGATATTACAATCTAGAAAATTACAGAGAGACAACTTTAAATACAAACAATATATAAATCTGCAAATAAAACAATTCTGAATAATAAGAAACGTAGCGCTAAAACAGGAAGACCTAGTAACAAGTAAATAGACAAATGTTGACAGTAAGAAAATTTATTCCATTGGTGGGTTAGTATTTGAATTTAGCAACAAGTGTCAATGGTAAAAATCTATGACTTCATGCGTTGCGTTGTTATACAAGATTGTAGCTGAGATTTGCAAATTGTTCAGGAGATAAATTTTTCACAAAAGAAACAGTGTTTCGGGCACGTGATTTGCAGAACACTACATTTCCCCCCCTCAAGTAGCGTTAAAAGTAGCGTCGGTTCTCGCTACAAACTACTGATTTTTTTGTATCGCGCTACTTCCGACCCCTGCATTCAATATATATAAAAAAATAAAATAAAAATTTCACATTTATATAAATGCATTGTTATCTCCTTTTAATGGGTGCTGGAACAAAAAATAGAAAACAATTTTGAATAACGAAAATATAGGATAAGTGCTCCTATGTTCAGCCACAATGAGGTAAAATGCTTTATAAATAGTTTATTTTTGGCTTAAAATGTAGCATCATAAATTTTCAGATGTGCAGCCACTTTTCATAAGTGGTTTATGTTGGATCCCCTGGTAATTATAAAACACACAACTCTGTCATAAAAAAATTAAAAGAGAACATTATAATAGAAATATATGTCAGTGATATTAAACTAGTTAACCTATAATAATAAAGATTATAAAATAAAACTAGAATGATAAAATAGTCTTAGTACTCACACCTTCTTAATTGGTATAGTCTTAAACAAGAGCTGAATTGACGCTTGAGGCAGAACAGTTTGCTTATTAGGTTTATGAAGACCACATGATAATTTTGATAACATCTAAAAAATAAATAAAAGCATAATGAAAAGACTAATGTAACAGTTAAGTTTAAATGTCTGTTTTATAAAGAGAAAAGTGCTTGTACAAAATTAGATTTACTAATAGATATACCATAAACTGACATACTAAGATTCACAACAACGACAAAGTTTTTAATCAGTCCTGGCTCCATTGTGTTGAGATAGCTAGCAGAAGCTATCCAGGATTGAATTTTTTTTTTTTTTTTTTTTTTTGGGGGGGGGGGAGGGGGGGGGCGGCTAAGCAACCCTAATTTAAAGTTAAAGATGTAAAATTTTGGGAAATTTTAAAGAATAGAATAAAAAAAAAAATTCAGGAAAATTTAGAAAAATTGATTTTTACAAATAAAAGTTTTCCTTGCACTTAAAGAACTTGAAAAGAGTAAATAATTTCAACTGCATGTTATTAATTTTATTTTCCTAATAATAGTTAAATATTTCTGGTTTTTACTATCGGCTCATATGAAAAAATGCACATGTGGTAATAAAAATAAATGATTTTTTAATGTTACTATATCACATTGGGTTTTGAATTTGACCATTTCTAGTAATTGATATCAATGATATAATTTTGCATATGAATTTTCATTTTTAACAAAAGAAGTAGCATTTAATTATATTACAGATTACATTTTACTAGTTAATATTTTCATGTAGGACACTGAACATTAAGAAAAATGAAGAAAAGTCATCAAAATGTAGATATTATAAAATTTTGAATATATAATTTATGATTATAATTTTATTATGATTTTGAATATATAATTGAAATTTTCAATTTTTCCAAATGGAATAAAAATCTTTTGGGGAAAAAACAGCAACCACCACTCCCCCCCCACCCCCCCAGTATTTGCATTTCAATTCATATCTGAAATTTAGAGGGGAAAAAAAAACAAGTTTAGTGAATAAATTCAAGAAAATACTATTCAATTTCAAGGCTTTTTCAATCTTATAAAATATCCAATTTATTTATTGAAATTAAATTACATTGCAAGAAATCTCGAAAAAGGACTTTTTTCATAGTAAATTTTATAAAGAATTATATAGTACAACGTCAGTTTTTGAAGAAATCAGCTTTCGAACAAGAAATTTGTGCAAAATTTGTTTTGGTCCTCAAACAATGAGGGTGTCATTGCAAAATCGATTGAATAAAAAACTGAAGACCAAATTGGTGTTTTTTTTTTTTTTTTTTTTTTTTTTTTTTTTTTTTTTTAAATAGGTGCAAAACACACAAATATGAGGTATAGTAATTGCATTGTTAATAAAATTCATGTGTTCTGAGATTCCTGTTATAGCGAGATTTAGGGATCGGAGAACTTATACCGGGAAAAATTAATGAAGTGACGATTCTCTCGAAAAATATTCCGATTGAATCCAAACCTGAAAATTCAATTTTGAAAATAGTACAAGTTAACCAACCCAAAATCTCTCTATATGGCGTAATCTCAAGTGGCAGTAACATTGCGTTGTAAAAATAAGTTAAATTAAAAAGGTTAAAATTTAATGTTGGAATATTAGAATTTAAGTTAAAAGCTTAATTGTAAAAATTAAGTTTCAAAATATTTCTCTCAGTAGTTGATCCATCTGAAATAGGTGAAATGTAAATTAAGAAAATAAATAACTCACCAAATAGATGACACACATTGATTTATTTGAAGCAGAAAGAGCACTCACAAAATATTAATACGAAAAGAACTTCATTTGATTATATCAAATCACAAATTTCTTCTTTCACAATAATTCTTACCAGATATTTTTTAATAATAATTTAAATAATGAAAATACGTTCAAAATGTATGATGTTCAGTCCTTTTAGATTAATTTAAAATGTTATTCGTTTAAATAAGTTTATTGTTTATGGTTTCAAAATTTAATGTTCGTCATTAAGGATGTTCAAGAAGATGGAAACTGTCTTTAAGAAAAATGGCAGATTCTTTTACAAGGTACTAATGTAAAGTTAGTTGTTGATGAACATAATTTTTTATTCTTGAAGTAAGATGCTATTGTTAAACGGAACAACTCAAGAAATGAAGGAGTTCATTATTGGATTAGGAAAATAAACGATATGAACATTTTTCTTCTTTCACGCTTGCATCTATCTAATGAGAACTCATTCAGGGATGTACGAAAATTCACGGACTGGCTCTCAGAAAATACTGAAGATTGGAGTTTTCCAACAAAAATTAGTAGATACTCAGTAACGAAAGATCTTATCTCGGCTCCAGATGGCAAAATAAATGGCTATATCATTTCAATAAATCAGCGATAGATAATAAAATGCTCAAGATGTCGAAAAAGGATGGTAACACTGCTCCGTTGCATCTAAAAGTTTTTAGTATATTTATCTCTTGAGAACATCACAACAAAATTCCACCCACTAACTGAAGAACTTCATCCAGTGCTTGAAAAGACTCAACTGCCGCCAGGCCAGAGGCCCGACAGCTTAAAAAAACGTTGTTCATCGATCAAACGAATGTGGTGAAGTGATTCTCCTTCAATACTCAAAGTACGATCTCTCTCTGAGATTTTAAATCTCCGCCAATCAGAAAAGAGCATTACCCAACGGTTCCGAATCTAACTGTCGCGCTCGTAACACCACCTGATGGATTTTTTGAAGAAGCTCACCCACGTGGTCAAAGTCAAATATTAACTGTTGACGACACGTCATTGCGAATGTTCTATGAGCTTCCATCTGTCACCTTGAATCGGACTGATATTGACCTTGCCTCTCGTGAGTCACTGACCCAGATACAAATGCGCGGGAACTAGTAAATAACGCCTGCTTGTTTACCCGAAACATCTAAATACTCATCAATGGCGTCTGATCGCAAATCTCGACGAAATTCAAAACAGAAAAAACGAAAGTAATTAAAAATCTATAACTGCCAAGCTAATGGATGAAAATAAATGAAATTTTAGCAATCTAAATAAAATTAAAATTTCTTTCCACCAGATATGTTTTTGAAAGTAAAAATATTTAATTTAAGAAATTTTGAAAAATGATTATTGGACTTAGAAATTTTGAAATGATATATGGAAAAGTTCGTTATTCTGAAAGAATTTGCCTGAATTAAAATAAATGAATTTGAACTTTCTGAAAAGAATAAAATTAACAATTAACCAATTTTTAAATCAATATTATTAAAAAGGAAATACACTATATTTTGGAATAATTTATTTTAGACTGTATATTATTTAAAAGTTAGAAAAAGTAAGTTATAAATATTTCCTTTTTAGATAATTTGAAATGAAGTTTAATTAATATTGTAAAGTGAATAAATTGTAAATTAAAATTGAAATGAATAACCTAAAACATATGTAATGGAAAGATTCTGAAATTAATTTATATTCTCACCAAAAGTAAACAATTTAAAAAGAATGTTTGATTTAAAGTGCAGAAAATGAAATTTAGCTTCATTAATTTAAATGAATTTAATGAGTTTAATTAAATTGATGAATAAATTAAAGTTAAATGTAAAAATACTGAATAAATTAAGAGTCAAATTTTAAATCATAACATTTTACCTCCAGAAAATGGAAAAAAAAAAAAAAAAAGAGAAAAAAAAAATTTTAAGCCAAAGGGATGAGAAAAAAAAAATGAACTGAACATCTTACCAACACAAAATCTGCATCACATTGATTCATCAGTAGAAATTGTAATTGCATCAATTGTAGATATAACTCTACATACATAATATAAAATACAGCAAAATGAACGAATATGTGAATCAAAAATCAAAACCTACAACATGTATTTTACAAATACAATTTTAAACCATTCATCTTCCAGAGATTTGTTTGCCGAGTCGTTACAAATAGAATCAGCAGTATGATTACATTCAAACACAATAAGTAGATATATATATGAGAGATAAAAATTATATACACAATGCCAACAAATTCAAAATTCAAAAGTAAATGATTGATTATATAAACACGGATTCAAATACATTAACAACATGAAACATAAGGATAAATAAGAATACTAATTTATACATAGGAATATGAAATTTATTGCACAAAACATTTTAATTGTATTGCAGGTATTTCTATTGCAGTTATTATCCAAACATAATTTTAAGAAAACATTGAAAAAAGTTTATCTGAGATATCCAATGTGCGAACCCAAAAAAATTTAATTTGTATACAATATAACATTCCTCAAATGAAGTAACCTCTCAAAAGCAAGTAAAAATATATTGCACAGAATTTAAAAAAATAAAACAGTTTTAAAATAACAGGATGTGAAAATTGCTGCTGGTATGTGATGCTGAGACAAATAACCATCATACTTCATACAATCATCATATTTGCAAAATCTACAAATTCTAAATTGAGAAAAGCGTGAGCACACCTCAACTGAAAAAGTAGTAGTGTCCGAAAGATTTAATTTAATCTTAAAAGTTATTTATTAGTAGAACTTCAAAAGAAGTCTAGGACACATAAAATTTACAAATAAAAATTTTCCCATAAATTATGCAACAGCTGCACCTTGAAGGATTTGTCAGAAGGGCAGATTTGTGTAATTTTAACCCCAAACTAGCTGAATTTCCCTTCCGTGTGTGCTCACTGTAAACTTTAGGAAAAAAAAAAAAAAAACACAAACAAGAAAAAACTTAGAGCAATTGCTCCATCGTATTCTTATAAAACCATCTCTCACTGAACCATGTAGGTATGCGCATTTAATAGAGATTTAAAAAAATTTCTTTATCCTCTTTCTCATTTCTTTTAATTTATTTTGATATATTTCTTTATATATCAATTATCTTTTAAATATACAAATTTGTCTCAAAATTTTCCTCATATTATTTTTTATTTCTTTCCTTCTACTATCATGTTGTTATTTGTAGAAATAAAATAAATTTTCGGATCCATTAATAATACAAAAAAAAATTACATCACACCAATCAGCTAATTTCTGAAGCAAATGTATAGAATTCAAACAAAATAATTTCCCTTGAAGAATGGCAAGATAAAATAAATATAAGAACTGAATGTGGTGACATTTTGTGATAATAAAATTTAAATATATAACAAACAATAGTAAATCTTTGATGTAGTTAGCCATATTTCTAAGTAAATGTTAAATAAGTTGATGAATGTTCGTGAAGAATTAGAGTTCATAAAATGTAGGTTGTCAAATGAGATTGAACACACCTAACACAACCATTGGCCACTGGTGTATCAGGCTATTTGAACAAAATATATGACAAAAAGTATATAAGTCACCACACTATTGCACCAGTAAAATTAAAAAATATATATATAAATAGTTGTAGATATAACATATTGCAAAAGAAAAATATATACAAATAAGTACCATTCTAAAGGAAATAAATCTATCCAAAAACCAACACATATACTAATACCCTGCATGAATGAGTTTCGTTACATTCACCTTAATTTCTTTGCCTGTCTGATCATTGATATGTTTTATCAAATAATTATCACCCCTGAATGCTCCAATGATTCTATATGGACCAGAGTTTTTAGGTTTAAAAGTTGTTGAAGGTATTAAATTTTTAAGATATACAGTATCACCAATGGATAGTTTTGGAGGAGAGCGACCTTTCAGAAATTTTTCATTCAAGCTAAAATATTTTTGTTCATTTTGCCTGACAAAATTTCTAGTGGTCTTGATATGCTCTTGCAGTTGTTGAAAATATACAGGGGGATCCTGTACAGACCGTGGAGGTAAAAAGCTATCCATAGGTAAATTAACATCTCTACCTAAAAATAATTGAGCTGGAGTGAAATTAGTTACTGCATGTTTACTGCTGTTATAATGAAGAACATAAAATTTTAGCCTATCTGACCATTCTATAACATTATCTGAGAGCGAGGCAACCGACTCTTTAAGAGAGCGATGAATCCTCTCCAAAAGACCATTTGATCTTGGAAAATAAATTGAAGAGTTTCTTTGCTTTATATTAAGAGTTTTTAGGAATTGATAAAACAAATCAGATTTGAAGTTTTTCGCATTATCTGATAAAATAAATTTAGGTATACCATATCTAGAAAAATAAGAATTTAGAGCTTTAATGATGGATGGAGAAGTTACATTGGTTAAAGGTACTGCTTCTAGAAAGCGTGAATAATGATCAACAATAGTAAGAATGAAAAATTTCCCATCATGAGATCTTGGAAGTTTTCCCACTATGTCGATCGCTATCATCTCACCAGGGGCTAAATCACTCTTAGGAATGAATGCGGGTTTGGTATTAGTCTGTTTACTCTTATGCAGTAAACATTTATCACAACTATTGACAAAATTCTGAACATCTTGCACCATCCCATTCCAAAAATAATTCTTTTGCACCATATCTATAGTCTTAGCAATTCCAAAATGTGCTTGATGAGCTAAAGCAATACAACTGTTGACTAAAGTTTTGGGAATAACTATTTTCTTACTTCTATTTACATTGCCTGGTTTTTTCTTAGCAAACATTATTAAATCATTATCTGGGTTAATAGAATAGTTAGGATTAGTTTTTTCTTTAGCAATTATTTTATCTCTGATGTCTTTAAGTTTAGTATCATTTAATTGTTCTTTAAGAATATTTTCAGTAGTTAAGGAATCATTAGTAGGTAAGGTATGAAAATATTTAATGAATTTACATAAGCATTTGGATTATCAGATCTATCAATGACACGTGAAAGAAAATCAGCTGGATTTTTGAAACCTGGAATATGTTCAACCCTGTAGTTAAAACCTTGTAGATACATACACCATTTAGTTATAATTTCAGTCTGCTTCTCTAGATTAAGATGATAAGTTAGAGCTTTTGCATCAGTTAAGATTTTAAATTGTCTACCATAGAGAAATTCATGAAAATGTTTGATCGAAGCATAAATGGCATAAAATTCTCGTTTAATTGAAGGATATTTTGATTCTGCAGGATTTAGTTGTTTAGAAAAAAATTCAATAGGATAAAATTTATTGTCATGAACTTGCATAAGAATTCCACATATAGCTTGCATTGAGGCATCTGTCACTAAACAAACCTCCTTACTATCGTCGAAGTTCTTAACAGTAGGACTATTTAATAATATACTTTGAATTTTAAGAAAGGAATCATTACACTCTTTACTCCAATTAAATTTTGTACTCTTTTTTGTGAGATTAACTATGGGATGAACAATCTCAGCAAAATTAAAAATGAGATGTCTAAAATAGTTAACCATACCTAGAAAACTCTGTACTTGTTTAACATTTGTGGGAACAGGAAATTTGTTGATTTTGTTAACATTATCAGTTGCTGGGGAATGACCATTGGCATGTAATTTAAAACCAAGGTAAGTAATCTCTTCTTTGCAAATCTGAAGCTTGGCTGGGTCTAAAGTTAAATTAAATTCTCTCAACCTATCGAATACTTTCTGCAGCCAATCCAACATTTCCTCAAGAGTATCTGCAGCCACAATGATATCGTCCAAAAAATATTGAACATGTTGTCCTTTAAGAGGATGTAAACAGTTATTTATCACTGTGTGGAAATAGCTAGTTGAATTCACAAGTCCAAAAGGCATTCTGGTAGGGGCAAAATTTCCAAATTCAGTAGCAAATGCTAATTTAGACGTATCTTTCTTATTTAAAAGAATTTGAAAAAATGCAGCTTTGAGATCAAGAACAGTATAGTATTTTTTACCTGCAATGTTTTGCATAATATCGTTGATTATGGGTAAGCATATTTTATAAGGTTCAGTAATTGCATTTAAAAGTCTATAATCTATAACCATTCTGAATTTAAGTTTGGATGGATCATCAGTTGGAAGAGATTTCTTTTTCACAAAAATGACTGGAAAACAATAATTTGAAGATGAATTTTCAATTATGCCTGCTTCTAAAAGTGAAGCAATCTCCTGTCTGGCAAAGTCCTTAGCAATTCTCGGAATAGGGTAAGGTTTTGTTTGTAAAGCAAAATCATGAAGCAAATTAAATTCAGGAACAACATTATCTGTGCACCCTAAGGTTTGATATGACGTAGAAAATACTGCAGAGTTTTTCATTAAAATATTCAACACACGTTTTCTACCTGTCTCTGATAAATGATTAACTTGAAAATTATCCACACTTAATTGCTCTTTCCTAAGTTGCAACATATCCTGAGTCGCCAATGAATTTACTTGAAAAGTTTGAGAATCTCCATGTTTAGAAATTTGATCTTTATTAACTGATTTTAAATATCCTAATTTTACTCTTTTATCCAAGATTACTTTTTTACTATTGTTATTATGAATATAAATTAAAATAGAGTTGTTATCATTAGATTCATGGAGACTGTAATTTAAATTTAGAGGTAATTTAGTGGTTGATGGACAAAATAAATAATTTGATGAGCTGTTAAGTTTATGAAAAGTTCTAAGTTTAATTATTTTGCCTTGGTTTGGTCTTAGAATTACTCTATGTTTAGGTCTTACATAGTTTTTGGTGTTGTCAGAATTATATTGAACATTTGAGTTGACATTAGCATTAGTATCATTAGAAGAATTAGTATCAGCCATCTGAGAATTAATGTTAGAAATGTTATTATCAGAATTTAGAGAATTATTTAAGTTATCAGAATCATTAACAGTAATATCATTAGTTGAAGAGTTTTGGATGGAATCAGGATTTTTATTGTCAAAAAGAAAAGTTAAGTTGCCCATGATAAGTTGAGAATTGGCAGAATCTAGTAAAACTTTGTTTCTATTGAGAAAATCATAACCTAAGATAATTTGATATTTAGAGTGCCAATTATTATTAGTCACAAAAAAAAACATTACGGAACCATGTATTCTTAATTTTAAAATTAAGTTGTACAGCTGAGAAATATGGAATTGAAGCATTATTAATTGTTTTAATATTGACTGACCTAGAGAGAAAATTTAATTTTATGTATTTTTTAAGTATTTCAATGGTTTTTGGCTGAATTAAGGATAAATTAGCACCAGTATCTAAAAGAGCATAGAACGAATTCTTACCAAAATGAAGATTAATTAGTGGTAGGGCAGAAGCATCCACATTACAAGACATTAAATATTTTGAGTTAACATTAGAAATAAAAGTATCAACACCCTCAAACTCATTAAAAGCACATTTATCATCAAGGGTCCTGTGAAATTGAGGGGAAAATTTAGAATGATGCCCAGAATCCCTTAAAAGTTTAAATTCCTACGATGACTGCGATTGTATGGCCTGAAATTTCCGTGATTTCTGCCTCTGTTGTATCTTGGTACAAAGTTTCCTCTGCGATTGCCATTGCCTCTAGAAAAATTTCCCTGATTACGGTTGAAACCTGGAAAATTACCACCCTGACTTGGAGAATTTTGAATATGTGGAGATAAGTTACCCTGACTGTTTAACTGACCATCATCTCTCCTCAAGCTACTCCCATGACTGTATGATTGTGGAAAATACCAGCAATCTTTAGTCCTATGCGGCTTATTGCAAATATGGCAAACGTCCTTATCTTCTTTTAATTTTTTTACCTGTTCCGCCATATCTAGCAACATTTTATTCGAATCAACCTGCTGTTTTAATAATACCTGAATTAAAGAATCCTGGGTATTTTGACTTGTGGATGGAATAGCATTTATATTATTAACCATAAACGCCTGCTGCTCAAAAGCCTTCTCAATATCCATAGCCTTAGCCGTAGCCTACGATGATGCACGTCGCTGTACAGCCTATCATTTTCGACTCAAAAGTAGGGGACAGGGAGTGGGAATTTTTCCCGGGACGAGCGCCATCTACTGGCAAACCATTGTTATAGAAATTCCCCCAATCTTTTCTAAGGGGATGGCAGGAATTTAGATTATTGTTGAATTTTTTTCTGTGTGAAAGGAAAAAAAAGGGGGGGGGGGGGGTCACAACATTTTTGGATAGTTGACGAAATTAAGATGATTTTTTATTGTTATAATAAAGTAATAAATAGCAGCAGAAAACTTTTAAGAAAAATACTTTTTTTTTTTTTTTGGGGGGGGGGGGGGGTAAGTGCCTGATAATTTATTAATTTGTTTTACATTAGAATGAAATGTAAAACAATTTATTATAAATAATTTACAAAATTTATGTATAACAAGAATTTTTCACAAAACTTAAAATTATTACCTTCTTAAAATTTGTAGCACACTTTGAAAGAATTTTATGAATCAGTGCTTATAAGTCACACATAATTACAGACGAAGAAAAGGTGCACAAAATTTTTGGATAGTTGAGGCTATTATGATGATTCTTTTTTCATCCTGTTATAATAAAGTAATAAATAGAGCAGCAGAAAAGTTGAGAGAAAAAGTTTTCTTGAAAAAGTTATAATAAAGATTTTAAACATTGTCAATTGGAGATTCCTCCCCCCCTACCTTTCTTTTCTTTTTTTTGGGGGGGGGGAAGAGGAGGAGAAGGGGGGTTATTTAAGTACTTGATCATTTAGATCACATTAGAATGAAATGTAAAAAAAAAATAAAGGAGCAGAAATGTGTGTTTATAAATATTGTACTATTGACTTGCAGAGTTAAAATGAAACAAGATTTGCAGTCATTGGCTTAAAAAAATTTATAAAACAAAAGGTAGGAGGTGCACAAAATTTTTGGCTAATTGGGGAAATAAAGATTATTATTTTTATTATTGTTAAAATAAAGTAATAAATAGAGCTGCAGAAAAGTTTTAAGGGGAAAAAATTAAAAATTTTAAACTTTGTAAACTGGAGATTGTTTTCTTTTAGGTGGGAGGAGATTTAAGTGCTTAATAATTTAATAATTTGTTTTACATTAGAATGAAATGTAAAACAATTTCATATAAATATTTTACAAAATTTATGTACAACTAGGACTTTTCAAGAAAACTTATTAAAAATGTTACATACTTAAAATGTGTAGTACACTTAGTAAGAATTATCAGTGACTATAAGTCACACATAATTATGTTTTTGAAAAAAGAGCAGAAATGTGTGTTTAATAAATATATTGTATTGAGATGTTGAGTCAAAATGGAACAAAATTTGCTTTCATTGGCTTAAAAGAATTTTAAAAATGATATAAAGCGAAAGGTACTCCAGATGCATACATTACACAGTTTCTCATACTCAGTACATATAAATTTCCGATACACATCAACTGTAATTTATTATCAATTTTATAGTTTGATTAAAAAAGTAATAAATGCAATAAAAATCATTGAATATTGTTTATCGCAATCTTCTCTAAAACTACAAAGTGCAATATTTAAAGCTAATGACTTTCTGGTTTTTACCAGTACCAGATTATCCGGAAACTGGATTTTTTAAAGGGTTCTTGGGCATTTGCTCTTAAAAACTACAACAAAATATTAAAAAACAAATTTATGTAAAAGGCTGTTGCACTTAGCCACAGAGAGAGACTCTTTGATCTGACACTGGGAAAATTACACTGATGTATTAAAAAAAAAAAAAAAAAAAAACTTCGCCAAGATGCCCCACACTCCCCTACACAAAGACCGAAAAGTAAAGGAGTTTCGTTTTTTCATGTAATAACAGGTCATAATTTTTTTTATTTTATTTAGATACTTTTTGAGATATTTAATGAGATAATGTAACTAATAGTTTTCAACTAGATATAATATTTCTGCTCTCCCACCCCCCCTCCCTCAACACAATATTCAAAGTTATGAAATTTCTAACAATTATTTTAAATTAAAGCATGTAGTATTTTAAGACATTTAAGAGTAAAAATTCTAATACTATTACACAGATCAAGCAATTACCTGTACCTTGTACCTATAAAATTTCTGTTCATTATAAATCAATTTAAAATAAATGTCTTTTAAAATATATGATAAATGTGCCAGTAATGGATACCCTCCTAAGATTTTGGTTTATAAATAAATAATCAATATAAACAGTTAACCAGTGAATCTCCAAACTAATCAGAGAAGCACCTTACCACAATGAACATATATACAAAATTTGAAGAAAATAGGATAATTCTGCATGAAAATCTTATGTATCAAAATTGAGGGGGGGGGGAGTTAGCCCCCCGTTTCCTCTCTTTATACTTAACCAATGGACTCCCAAAACTAATCAGGAAAGCTCCTTACCACAATGAACCTATATACAAAATTTAAAGGAAATCGGAAAATTCTGCATGAAAAACCCATTTATCTAAATTAAGGGGGAGTTACCCCCCGTTTCCCCCCATTATACTTGATTATGAGATATCATGTTTTTTTCATTTTGTACTTTTCTAAGCCATCAAATCGTTCTATCACAACAGTATTCTCATTATAAAAATTAAATTAAAAAATTTAGAGATGGTTTTCATTGATTACATTACAATTCTATAGTTATACTGGAGATTGACAATTTTAAATGCGAATATTAATCCATGACGAAGTAAAGTGTATATATCTTACTGAAATGCTTAACATATTTAAACCTTAACACTGGAATAGATGTTTTATTAAACTTATTATCTACGACTAAAAATTAGAAAAATAAATTGAAGCAGAGAATTTTGTAAAATTATAAAATTCTTCAGAGCAGACGTCATAAAGTTAATCAATGGCTTTATATATCGATGTCAAAATTTCTCTATTAGTAATATATACTTTGCATTAGTAAAATATGTCGGTTTTAATTAGATATAATAATCATTAACAAAAATATAGCTAATTAAAGGGTCATACAATGCTAAAACGAACTCTAAGTAATGTAATTTCAACGTTTGTTTTCCCCGGGAATGACGCCCTCTACCAGATTATATTTAAACTATTTTCTTGACCCGTTTTCGCTTACAGAAATCGTTCAAAATGACAGGCTTTACAGCGCCGCGCATCATCGTAGGCTACGCCTTAGCGACTAGATCCTCAAAATTATCTGTCCCAAACTTCAAAACTTCAGTTTTGATATCTGATCTTAGAGCCTCTAAAATTTTTGTGAACATAAGGTTCATTTTAAGAGCCTGCATTTGCGGAATATCCTCATTATTGGGGACCATCAGATGTACAATCTTTCTGATCTCATCAGAAAGTTCCTTAACAGTCTGCTTGGGACGTTGGCAAGTAGTGGAGTATTTATATGAAGCTTCCTGAAACGTCTCCTCCTTTTTGAATCTATCCCTCAGAAGCCTGACTAAAGCGTCAAAATCCTCCTCATTCCTAGCAATTGGGTCTCCAGAAATAAATTCCTCAGCTTTATCGCGACAATGCAGTCTGAGCAAAAGTACTCTACTCTCATTATTCAAGTGCTGAATGTTACAAACATCCGCAATGTGCCTAATGAAGAAAGATACATTTTCATCCTCCTTCCCGTGAAATTTTGGCAAAGAAGCAAGCAATGCCTGAAATTGGATATCATGGTTGTTCATGTTTATCCAAAAAAATTTTTATACACCTACCCAAAAATTTATTATTTAACAAATCTCAAAAATTTTCCTTGCTTATCTATTGCAATCCCAAAATTTTTTGCACTAAAATGAAATGATAATAGAATATAAATAAATATGAAATATTTTTCAAAGATGTTCAAAGAAATTAAATCCCTTATCAATTTTAATAATAAAAGTACCAAAATATATCCATAATCACATATAAATAATTAAGAAAAATACTGGAGAAATGATAAAAAACAAATATAGCACATGGATATCCAGATAAAATAAAAATGATAAATAATTTAAGACATATGTACACTTCCTAATCTTAGAAATCGATCATCAAATTGCATTATTAAATTCAAGATTCTCTTCAACATTTGAAAAAAAAAAATTTATCTGCAAAGTACTATCAATATCTCAAATACAATATAAACTCAAAATTATTTATAAAATAACATCATATCTACCACTGGATCAACTGAATAATAAGATTATTAAAATAATTTGAAAAAAAAATAACACTTTATAAGTTATTAACTATTATTTTCACACTAAATAAACTGAGAGTAAAAAAAAATTTTACTTTAAGTACCGTTTCCAACTACGGTAAAAAAAAATTAACCTAACTCAAAATAATTACTTGAGTCATTAAAATACAGCACAAAAAGAGTCAAATAATAATAAATAGTATCATAACCGCCATCCTAACTGGTACACGTCGTCAATTAAATATTAATAACCCAAGAAAAAGACTGTGTCAAACGGCACCAATTAAATATAGCGAGATTTAGGGATCGGAGAACTTATACCGGGAAAAATTAATGAAGTGACGATTCTCTCGAAAAATATTCCGATTGAATCCAAACCTGAAAATTCAATTTTGAAAATAGTACAAATTAACTATCCCAAAATCTCTCTATATGGCGTAATCTCAAGTGGCAGTAACATTGCGTTGTAAAAATAAGTTAAATTAAAAAGGTTAAAATTTAATGTTGGAATATTAGAATTTAAGTTAAAAGCTTAATTGTAAAAATTAAGTTTCAAAATATTTCTCTCAGTAGTTGATCCATCTGAAATAGGTGAAATGTAAATTAAGAAAATAAATAACTCACCAAATAGATGACACACATTGATTTATTTGAAGCAGAAAGAGCACTCACAAAATATTAATACGAAAAGAACTTCATTTGATTATATCAAATCACAAATTTCTTCTTTCACAATAATTCTTACCAGATATTTTTTAATAATAATTTAAATAATGAAAATACGTTCAAAATGTATGATGTTCAGTCCTTTTAGATTAATTTAAAATGTTATTCGTTTAAATAAGTTTATTGTTTATGATTTCAAAATTTAATGTTCGTCATTAAGGATGTTCAAGAAGATGGAAACTGTCTTTAAGAAAAATGGCAGATTCTTTTACAAGGTACTAATGTAAAGTTAGTTGTTGATGAACATAATTTTTTATTCTTGAAGTAAGATGCTATTGTTAAACGGAACAACTCAAGAAATGGAGTTCATTATTGGATTAGGAAAATAAACGATATGAACATTTTTCTTCTTTCACGCTTGCATCTATCTAATGAGAACTCATTCAGGGATGTACGAAAATTCACGGACTGGCTCTCAGAAAATACTGAAGATTGGAGTTTTCCAACAAAAATTAGTAGATACTCAGTAACGAAAGATCTTATCTCGGCTCCAGATGGCAAAATAAATGGCTATATCATTTCAATAAATCAGCGATAGATAATAAAATGCTCAAGATGTCGAAAAAGGATGGTAACACTGCTCCGTTGCATCTAAAAGTTTTTAGTATATTTATCTCTTGAGAACATCACAACAAAATTCCACCCACTAACTGAAGAACTTCATCCAGTGCTGGAAAAGACTCAACTGCCGCCAGGCCAGAGGCCCGACAGCTTAAAAAAACGTTGTTCGTCGATCAAACGAATGTGGCGAAGTGATTCTCCTTCAATACTCAAAGTACGATCTCTCTCTGAGATTTTAAATCTCTACCAATCAGAAAAGAGCATTACCCAACGGTTCAACTGTTGCGCTCTTAACACCACCTGATGGATTTTTTGAAGAAGCTCACCCACACGGTCAAAGTCAAATATTAACTGTTGACGACACGTCATTGCGAATGTTCTATGAGCTTCCATCTGTCACATTGAATCGGACTGATATTGACCTTGCCTCTCGTGAGTCACTGACCCAGATACAAATGCGCGGGAACTAGTAAATAACGCCTGCTTGTTTACCCGAAACATCTAAATAATCATCAATGGCGTCTGATCGCAAATCTCGACGAAATTCAAAACAGAAAAAACGAAAGTAATTAAAAATCTATAACTGCCAAGCTAATGGATGAAAATAAATGACATTTTAGCAATCTAAATAAAATTAAAATTTCTTTCCACCAGATATATTTTTGAAAGTAAAAATATTTAATTTCAGAAATTTTGAAAAATGATTATTGGACTTAGAAATTTTGAAATGATATATGGAAAAGTTCGTTATTCTGAAAGAATTTGCCTGAATTAAAATAAATGAATTTGAACTTTCTGAAAAGAATAAAATTAACAATTAACCAATTTTTAATCAATATTATTAAAAAGGAAATACACTATATTTTGGAATAATTTATTTTAGACTGTATATTATTTAAAAGTTAGAAAAAGTAAGTTATAAATATTTCCTTTTTAGATAATTTGAAATGAAGTTTAATTAATATTGTAAAGTGAATAAATTGTAAATTAAAATTGAAATGAATAACCTAAAACATATGTAATGGAAAGATTCTGAAATTAATTTATATTCTCACCAAAAGTAAACAATTTAAAAAGAATGTTTGATTTAAAGTGCAAAAAATGAAATTTAGCTTCATTAATTTAAATGAATTTAATGAGTTTAATTAAATTGATGAATAAATTAAAGTTAAATGTAAAAATACTGAATAAATTAAGAGTCAAATTTTAAATCATAACACCTGTACAATGAGGTTACTGAATACACCGACTTTTCCTTTTAATGTACAAGGGCACATACCAGGAATACAGGAATTCAGATGCCAATGAATTTAATCCATTTTGAGATTTATACATAGCAAATCAGCTTAGTGATCTTAATGGTCTGAAAAATAGGAATGGACTACCCTTTATGTTTCATCTCAATGTCAAGCCATCCAAAATCTTACCACTAAAAGTAGACAGGAAAATACGGCTACTGAATTTTTTATCAAAACATTATAAAACTGTTTTGTCATTCATTGGGCAGTACTGTACTGCACAGTCTGTTGTTTGAAAAAGGTAAATACAGGAGTAACTTGCGAGTTGTGAAGAAATTAATAATATTTTCATTATTTTTTATGGGAAAAATTGATTAAGTTCTTGAACAGCTTTTTTGAATGCATTATTTTCAAGAAATGAAGCACTACTATATTTAAATAACTTTCTATACAGGGAAAAAGCAAAATAAAATAATCTATGTTGAAAAACATTAATTAGTATGCACATTATATTTAAATTCCATGAATAAGCAAAGCAATTACTTTGTTATGAGCAATCCCAGCAGAGCATCTGTAGCCAGTCTTTTCATAAACAGCTGTTCTCATTTCTTCAACAGTTACTGCAGTAAGTGCCAACATTCTATCATGATACAAATGTTCTTCTTCATAAATCATTTGGAGCCATTTTTCAAGCTCTTCTATAAAATGAAGATAATATTTAAGAAAGCAGAAACAGCATTACTTAAAAAAATTATTTCAGGGAGTAATTTCATTCTCTTTCAAAATTTTCAGGAGTATGTTAGATATAAATTTTAGGAAATTTAAAAAACATGTTTCCCTTTTTTAAAAATTTTACCTGCAACATTACAAAAAATATTAGTTACGCTGAAAGGCAAAATTTAGATACGAAATTACAGCCCACCCCCCTCTTTTTATAATTTTACAGACTTTAAAATTACTATAACAATTTACAATATCATTAAGAATATCAAAGAAAGTCCTCCATAATGGACATTCCTCGAATTGAGGACATTTTTTTTATATCCCCAACACCTATTATTTGTACATTTTTACCTCTGTGTTGCGAATACATTCGAATAGTGCCAATAGCCAATAGTGGACAAATTCCGTGCTTCCGAGATGTCAGTTATTAGGAGGTTTTACTGTATATCCACATGGTCAGCATCAAGATCTGCTAACTTATTTATTTATTTTTTTTTTACTTCATTCTATTTCGAGTTGAAAAGCCTCTGTCACATGATGCAGCAAAATGAGTCAATCCTATGCTAACTTTCATATACAGTCGAACCTCGTTAACATAAAATTGAAGGGACAGTGAATTTATTTTGTGTTATCTGAAATTTCGTGTTAACCGTCATAATAGTGGGGCCATCTATGTTAGATATAAAAACTAAATAAATTAACCTACAAATATAAAACTGCTCATAAAATCATAAATGAATAAGAAATAGAAAATTTCATTAAAATCATCATTTTTTAGTTAATTTTTTAGTCATAATTCTAGTCATAATTTTTTAAACAATAATAAATTTATTTTTTTGCTAATCATTTTTTTAAAGTCCGTTATTGACTTTTGCTTCAATTTTTGTAGAGTATTATTTTTAGGAACGTATGGACCTCCTCTAATTTGTTCAAAGGTATGAAAGCATTCTGTTATTCCAGAAGGAAACGTTGTACAGTTTTCAATGCTGTGGTAGCTTCATTTAATGACACTAAACTTTTCTGTTCGGTGTCAATTTCTTCATCCTCATCAAGCACTTCAATGTTGTCATCCTTTTTTTTTTCAGCAATTATTTTTTCGTCTGTCGTCACATCCGAAATCAGCAAATCTTCATCTATGGAAATGCAGTCGGAAAAACAATGTCTAAGAAAGAAATTCCCATTTTTTGACTACATGTCTTTTTGTAGACAATTCTATGACGCTCTTTAAATCTTGTCAGTCATCCGTTAGAACATATGAAGTCGCTCTCACCAAGAGCAGCAGCATAAGCGGCTTCAATTTGTTCACGATTCTTTAAAATTGTAGAGAGGTTCAATTGTAGAAGAATTGAAGGTATCACATACTTCGCTGCATTTTCTGATTTTTTCAGCACTTTATTGCTAACTTCGTTTAAAATTTTTTGCTTAGTTTCTAAAGATACAGCTTGTTGTTTTCAACTCAACTTTCACAGAATTCTACACAGCATCTGCGAACAGAGTTTCAATTATGTTAGTCAGGTAGTGAAGTAAGGATTGTCACTCACAGACAGAGGAATTCAGAAAGCTGATTTATGTCACTGTCAATACAATTAACCGGGTAATAGAACAATCACTATCAAAAAAGAAATTCCTTCACCCAATCTTTCATTTAATGTGGGAACACTTGCGCACATCAGAGATCAAAGAAAAGGAGGAATTTTGCGCACATCAGAGATCAAAGAAAAGGAGGGATTAGTCAGGAATTCAGTATTTCACGATTTTCTGAAACCCTTTTTCACGTTATATCTTTTTCAAACCATGAGAAAATTCCATTTTTAATAAGAGTATGTGACATGTGAGTTTGAAATTTCGGAAACATTACATAAGGATTTTTTTTTTTTTTACTTTGGAGCAAAGAAAAATTTCTTCGCCTTAAGCGGGATTTTCCGAAATTCTATTTCGTGTTAAACGAATTAATTAACATTGATTTTCAGACTCATCTGACGGGACCTTAGTATTACTTCGTGTTAAGTGAAATTTCGCGTTAAGCGATTTCGTGTTAACGAGGTTCGACTGTATATTCTAGAACAGGGGTTCTCAAACTTTTAGACCGACGTACCACTAAATCGAAGTTCATACTTCCGCGTACCACCTGGTAATAAACGTAAAGCTAACATAGAAAAACCTGTCTAAAACGAAATATCTCTCAGGTCTTTTGTATTTCCGTCATAGCAGGTTTTATTACATTTAAAAATGGATGATTATATTACTAAATTGATTGCTTTGTATGAAGTCGATCAAGTATAAAGTAGTATCGACATTCAAGTATAAAGTAGTATCATCATTAAATTTTAAAAATGCATACAATATCAAAATACAGTATTTTGGTGTAGTAAAAAAGCCACAAAAGTCCTCATGTCTGGCTCAATATTCGGAAGTTTTAGTCATAAGTCAGATTCTATGTTTAGTTTATTCCTGTATTTGCTTTTCATATAACAAAGGGGGGGAAAGCACATTCACAGAGATATGTTGTGCTAAACACAAACAGACTTTGACGATATTAGACGATACTCTGATATTCTCGTCGGCGAAAATTCTTTTACATTCATCCTTTTGAATGTGGACTCCAATAATCCATCACAGGAGAGGAGAGCTGAATAAGTTAATTTCTTTCCTCTCTGGTGAGATACAGTGGCAGGGTGTCTCAAATGAGAAACGAATTTCCAGAGCCCGATTAAGGTCATATGAAGCTCAAGACCCAGTACCTTTTCAGCGCCAGTTTCAAACCAAGATAATAGCTATAAATTTTTATAGGGAGTATTCGGTGGTTATCCTTAGATATTATGATATGGTTACCAAGTTAATCAAAATCTTTTTTGGTTTTGGGAGAAATAAATGGAAAAAACTGCATTTTTAATAAACTTTTTGTAAACAATTTTATTTATTTTGCGGTCCTCCATCAGTTGTGGGCCATAGGCCATGGCCTAGTTGGCCTCTGTATTAATCAGGTCCTGCGAATTTCTTATCTAAAGTTTAGTTAGCGCATTTAACATAGGCTCAATACAACCGTATTAATTATCTGGATACCTTTAAATGCGACAGTAATGTCGCTGCGTAGGCAAACACTTGCAAGTTTCTTTATACATTTATACGTATACCACTGCATATGAACACAGCTTTTGTTTGATTTGAATAATCTTACTCTCTTGGCCATTTTAAATAACCTTAGTTTCTTAAAAACTGATTTCCATGAAATAGGAGGAAACTAGAACACTTTTTGTACAAGAGAAGAAAAATATTTCAATCAACACAATTAATCAATTTATGAATTGCGTTTGAAATAAGACTTTTATTTCAACACCTCCTAGACGCTCTTCCAGTACAAAAAGAGCAATGGGTAATAAAACAACATTTCAAGTGTAATTTATAAATTACACATGGAATGTTGCTTTGTTTTAACTCCTCCTACTCACACACACTCCTCCTACTTCCAAGATTTCAGACTTTACCTTCAGCTAATTCAATTTGTAAAGCATGTTTAACCCTCTGACTGACAAGCCCGTGTTAATACGTTCACTAAGCTCCAGGTTTCACTGCAATACAAGCAATTTTAAAATTTATATAATTCGACAAATATAATGCAGTTTTAATATATTGAGTTATGATTGATAGATTCAAGGTTTACATTCATATATATAATTCAGTTTTTTATGTAATTTTGGAATAAACACCTTTTTTTACCATTTAAAATAAAATGCGGAGAAAACAACATTACAATTTAGCTCTTTTGCTGGACTGTCAGAGGGTTAAAAACAGTTCTTCCGCTAATTAAAAGTACTTCATTCATTCATTATTTTAAAAATTAGTTCTTTATTAAAAATTCAATTTTTATCTATATAAATCTAATAATTGTGTTTTTAATTCTGGAAAACTGATTGTATCATGAGCGTTGAATGCGAATTTCAGCAAGTCTGCTGTAATAAACATTTCTCGTAACAAGAAAATAGAAAAAAACCTTTACAGGTCCTAAATCACGTTCGAATTTTTTTTGAAAATTTCCAAGTTAATAAAGACAAGTCGTTTTCGATTCCATAATAATATGCTGTTTTTTGTATTTTATTTCACGTACCAGTATCGGACTTCTGCGTACCAGTAGCCAGAGCTTCACGTACCAGTACTGGTACACGTACCATAGTTTGAGAACCCCTGTTCTAGAAACATCTATGATGCGCAATTTATTCTCAATGTGATTACTCTCTGATATCAGATACAAAATTTTGCAAAAGCTTATATTATTAACAAATGTTTATATTTAATAACAGGGGTCGATGCAAGTTTCTTTTCTTGGGGCCCATTCTGTGAAAAGTAAAGGTTATTTTTGTGAAATTTACTATATTTTTGTAAAAAAATAACATTTTGCAATGAAAGTTGAAATCCAATTACTCAAATTCGAACTAAGTATTTATTAACAAAAACTTTTAAAAATACTTCTGCTGAACTTTTCCTCACTGGTGAACTTGTTTGTTTACAAATTACACATTTTAAAATGTCACAAAATAATAAATAATTAATAAATAGTAAGTTTTTATGGAATAGAATTTTGTGAAGGGGCCTGTTTTATTATAAAGAATTTTGTAAAGGGGTCCATTTTATCAAATTGATTTTTATGAAGAGGCCCATTTTATTAAATTGATTTTTGTGAAGAGGCCTGTTTTATGAAATAGATTTTTGTGAAGGGGCCCTAATTAGGCCCCAAATTTTGCCTGGATAGACTCTTGAATAAGCAATTCTTTAATTTTGTATTCATGAAAGTATTTCAAAAAATGTTTTGTTTCTGGCCTTGATGTGGTATAATATTTCGAAAAATTCCAAATATGTTGATGTATAATTTCATTCAACATTTTCTTGTAAAATACTCATTTATGCAAGTAATGACAGGCATTGAGAGGATGGAAATTTTCAATGTATAATTTATAACCTGACAAAAGATATAGGCATGTCGAAGGTTTAGAAATAAAGAAAAAAAGTCAGGAATTTATTGCATCTATCAATTTTTCCTAATTTGCCAAAATGTTTCACTTAGGTCAAATTTCATTTATTTTGCTTATGTGTATGTATTCAAACTGACAATATAATGATAATAAACAAAGCAAAGGTATTTTAAAATTTATGAAAATGCTTAAAAAGGTCTGACCACCTTGTTTACCCAAATTATACACTTACCCATAATAAATAAATTACAAGCTGGAGATTGTATGCAACACAGTCCATACAGCCTAACAAATAACAATCAATGTCTGTAGAAAACAGCAAATTAAACCTTATTCAGTTTTTAATTAAATTTAAGTAGCTAAAACCTTTCTTATATTCAACTGTACCTAAAGGAAGAATCATTGTGAAATGTAATAGAATGTATTCTTGGGATGCAAATGTTTTCAAAACCTGAGTCTGTTTCTACAAATTGTGAATTGTTTTTTTTAGTAATAAGACAATTTTATAAGCAAAATATGTTGAAGGGGCGAGGCCAACGAGGTAAGCGCGTAACATCAGAATATTAAATTCTTCAAATTAAAATTAACTCTGGTCTTCAACATGCAGAAAGAAAAGGAATTGCTTACCTTTTCTAAGGTCTATCCAATTTATGAAATATCCACTGGTTTATATATTTCAACTATTTGAGAATTTATTATAAACACTTCTTGAATAATCGTGTAGATGTACCACTGCTGAAATAAGACTTGTAAAAAATTATATTAATGTACAATTCACATTGAATAAATAAGTTCACGTTTGGATTGATTTTAAAAATTATATTTTACATTACTTAAAATTTTAAAAGGTTTACATTTAGATTAATTTTAACATCAGGAAACATTTTTTCCTGTGACTTTACAGAATGAAGGATAGTAATACACTGACTCATTTTCACAAAGTTTGGAAAGTTACGAGTAAAGTTGCATCATTTCTTTGAAACAAATTGACGTTGAATAATTGTCCTTTTAAATGTTTTAGTTCTGTAATAAGTTTATAATGGCATAATCACAAATAACAAATTATAAACATATTTCACATTATTAGAAGAGAACGATTATAACGAGGTAATAAATCTCTATTGCTTGATAAACTTGAAACTTAAGAGTCATAAATTAGATCACTTGTTTTAAGAGATGAGAGAAAAATTATCGTTGGGTTTTTATCTGCGTGCTTCATCATTTTCTTTATTTATTTATTTTACTTTGAGTGGAAAATATTAAGTGATTGAAATGAATGGATTAGTTTTCTACAATTTCCCCCTTAATCCGTTCATGGGGATTAACTAATATTTTCATTGAATTTCTGTGTTCGATGAATCGAGGCTTGGGTAAAGGTTTGGTAAGTGCATCAGCTATCATTTTTTCTGTTGGAAGATATCTTAACTCAATTATGCCTTCTTCGCTATATTGTTTAATGGCATTAAATTTGACGTCGATGTGCTTTGATCTTTTCATGAATTTTTCTGATTCAACCATTTTTATGGTACTTTGAATGTCTTCATATAAAGTGATTGGTTTTTGCTGTGGAAAGCCTAGATCGTCAAGTAACTTCAATAACCAAATTATTTCTTGGCTAGCATGTGCTGCGGACACATATTCAGCCTCTGCTGAAGATAAGGCAATGCAACTTTGCCTTTTCGTCGTCCACTGAATTGGGTTGTTGCCCAACATATATAATATTCCCGATGTTGATCTGCGGGTTTTGGTATCACCTGCCCAATCGGCATCAGCGAATACTTTTAATATTGGTTCTTCATTAGTGTTAATTATTAATTTTAGTTCTTTAGTATGATATAGATACCTTATTATTCTTTTTACGGCTTGCCAGTCTTTTTCGCGAGGATTCTCATTTCTTCTGCTTAAAATGTTTACTGCTGCTGAAATGTCAGGTCTAGTTATTGTTGTTATATAAAGCAATGAACCAAGTGCCTGGCGATATTTAATATTATTTGGCATTAAATTATCATCATCATTTAATTTGTTATATCCTGGTTCCATTGGAGTTTTGCACGGTTTGGAGTTTTCAAGATTGAACTTTTTCGCTAAATTTTCAATCTTAATTTTTTGATCAAGAGAATAACCGTTAGGTAATTTCTGAATTTGAGTACCTAAATAGTTACTAATATTGCCTAGATCCTTTAATTTGTATTCTTGTTTTAGAGAATTTACGATTTCTTCTATTATTTCATCTTTGCTGGCGATGAGTATATCATCAACATATATTATTATGTACGATGTATGATCTTTTTCTTTTCTAGTGAAAAGACATGTGTCTGCTGTACTTTGGATAAAGTTCAAGTTGTCTAGTGTTTCATCGATTTTAATATGCCAAGCTCTGGCGGCCTGTTTGAGGCCATAGATTGCCCTTTTGAGCTTGCAAACTTTTTCAGGAAATTGTTCGTTTACATAGCCTTCAGGTTGATTTATATATATTTCTTCATTTAAGTTCCCATGAAGAAAAGCGGTGTCAATATCTACATGTCGCACATTCAAATTATTATAAGCTGCTGCTAAAAGAAGTGTTTTGATGGTACAATGTTGTGCTACTGGTGAAAATGTTTCTTGATAATCTTCCCCATATTTTTGACTGAAACCTTTGGCAACAAAACGTGCTTTATATTTTTGTGTATTTCCTGAACTATCAATTTTTCGTTTGAAAATCCATCTACTTCCTATGATTCTTTTATTAAGAGGAGGATCGACTAGATCCCATGTATTATTTTTCATTAACGATTGTATTTCGTTTTCAGTGGCTTTAAGCCAGTTTTTCTTTTCTAGTGGATTGTTTATTTTGATAAGCTGTTTCCAGTTTTCAGGTTCTGTTGTATCGCAATCATTTGCTAAAGCAATAAAATTGTCGGAAGTATATCTTTGAGGTGGTACTCCTCTGTTTTGTCTTTCAGATCTACGAGGTTGATGTGTTTCTGATTGTTTGGGCGCGTCAGGTGTACAGGGCGTGTCACCTATTTCTATTTCAATGTATTTTTTATCTTCAATTAATTGTTCGTGATCATTAATTTTCTCGTTTAAATTGTTCAGTTTTTCTTCCAGAAATTTTACAGATCTGGAAATTATTATTTCACCATTTTTAGTGAAAACGCGGTATCCCTTTGTATTATTATCATAGCCCATGAAGATACCCTCTTCTGCTGTGTCATCTAGTTTAGATCTTTTGTGTTTGTTTATGTAAGTGTATACTTTACAGCCAAATACACGTAAATAATAGAGATTTGGTTTTCTTTTGAACCAAATTTCACATGGCGTTTTATTTGTCAATTTAGTGGGGAGCCTATTTTGGAGGTGATTAGCAGTATTTATCGCTTCACCCCAGAACCTATGAGGTAAATTTGCTTGGGATAATAGGCTTCGTGTCATTTCAATTAAGCTTCTGTTTTTTCTCTCAGCAATGCCATTCTGGCTGGGACAAAATGGAACTGTGTATTCATGTTTTATACCATGTTCCCTTAGAAAGGCTTCTGTATTATTTCCTATATATTCCCCACCGTTATCCGATCTAATCGCCGTCGGATATTTTCCTTGTCTGGTTTTGACCATTTGTACATAGTGTTTTATTTTTTCATAAACTTCATCTTTACTTTTTAATAAGTAAATAACTGTGAATCTAGAATTGTCATCTATGAATGTAAGGAAGTAATTTTTTTCTCCTATTGTGGGTGTTTTAAAAGGCCCACATAAATCAGTATGTACTAAATCTAATACTTTTGTTGTTTTATTTTCGATAGATTTAGAGTACGGTGCATTTGTTGACTTTGTTTTTATACAGGTTTCACAGTTTGTTTTATGATTACAGTTATTTATTTTTATCCCACTGGCCAAGTCATTTTTGACTAATTCTTTTATACTTTCATTATTTCTGTGGCCAAGGCGTTTATGCCAAATTTCGAGGCAATCTTTATTTCTGCAATCATGTGCAATGTTTATTTTATTTTGAGAACTTTCTTCTAGTGTTTCAACTTGATATAAGTTATGTTTCTTAAATGCTTCTAAGTATATATTTCCATTGCACGATAGTATGCATTTTTCATTTTCGAAAAATACTTTGTAGCCATGTTCTGTGGCTTTACTTACGGAAATTAAATTTGATTCCAATTGTGGAACAAATAACACATTTTTAAGTGTAATTCTATTTATACATCCATCAGATGTCTTTGTCATTATTTGTGTTTCGCCGGTTCCGTAAGAATTTAATGTATTCCCATTAGCAATTGTTACTGTAGTTTTTTCAGTATCGTTGAATTTTGTAAATATATCCCTATCGTTCGCTATATGCGAAGACGCTCCTGAGTCAATTAACCAGGTTTTATTAGCGGGATTTACAATTATGAATGCTGCATCTTTATGTTCACTTTTATTTATTTGTACCTGTTCATATGTTTTTGATTGATTCATTTTATTTTTACTATCACCTTTTATATTTTCAAAACACAACGATGTGTACTTTTTGTATTTGTATTGTGTTTTAGGTGTAGTGGTCTGTGTGTTTCTGTTCTTGAGATGCCAGCATTGTTTGTAAGTGTGATTTGATTGTTTACAGTAGGTACAATATTTGTTTTGCCCTTTATAATCTTGAGTGTATTTCTTTTGTGTTTTAAACACCTTTTGTGAGTTTTCAACTTGCTCACTATTTTCTACCCGTTTATTAAATTCATCAGTAAGTTTGCTCTTGATGAATTCGGGAGTTAATTCAATTTCATTTCGGGCTTCGAGAGCTGTTATTAGAGTATTATAACTCGCAGGTAACGAGCACAATAGAAGTGCAGATAAATGCGAGTCGGTTATGTTCTCTCCTATTGCGGAGAGCTTATCTTTTATTTCCAGTATATTAGTAATGTGTTTGTGCATGTTCCCATTTTCGGGAAGTTTTGCACTATACAATTTTCGTAACAAATACAATTTACTGGACAAATTGGCTCTCTCATGAATATTTTTTAAACTATCCCATGTCTGTTTTGCTGTTTCTAAATGTTTTACATGAACTATTTGCGTATCGTCTATACTCAGGTTTATTAAAGCGCGAGCTTTTGCATCCTTTTTTCTCCAATCTTCGTTAATTGGTGTAGGGGGTTCCTGAGTTACGAGTTCGTACAAATCTTCCTTAATTAACAACATATTAATTTTAAACTTCCATATAGAATAATTATTATTGTTTAATTTATCTACTATTTGCATTTCCTTTATTGTCGCCATCTCGGAGAACTTGTTTATACAGTTTTTAAAGTTTTATTAGTTTAAATAGTTTATTAAATTCAATTATGTTTTCTTGAATTTTTAATCTAGCATAAGAGCTGAGTATTATTTTTATTAATTAGAGTCAATTATTAATCCTTAAGAATAAATTCTGAGTTCATATATTCATCAGGCTCATGATCACTGTTGAAGGGGCGAGGCCAACGAGGTAAGCGCGTAACATCAGAATATTAAATTCTTCAAATTAAAATTAACTCTGGTCTTCAACATGCAGAAAGAAAAGGAATTGCTTACCTTTTCTAAGGTCTATCCAATTTATGAAATATCCACTGGTTTATATATTTCAACTATTTGAGAATTTATTATAAACACTTCTTGAATAATCGTGTAGATGTACCACTGCTGAAATAAGACTTGTAAAAAATTATATTAATGTACAATTCACATTGAATAAATAAGTTCGCGTTTGGATTGATTTTAAAAATTATATTTTACATTACTTAAAATTTTAAAAGGTTTACATTTAGATTAATTTTAACATCAGGAAACATTTTTTCCTGTGACTTTACAGAATGAAGGATAGTAATACACTGACTCATTTTCACAAAGTTTGGAAAGTTACGAGTAAAGTTGCATCATTTCTTTGAAACAAATTGACGTTGAATAATTGTCCTTTTAAATGTTTTAGTTCTGTAATAAGTTTATAATGGCATAATCACAAATAACAAATTATAAACATATTTCACATTATTAGAAGAGAACGATTATAACGAGGTAATAAATCTCTATTGCTTGATAAACTTGAAACTTAAGAGTCATAAATTAGGTCACTTGTTTTAAGAGATGAGAGAAAAATTATCATTGGGTTTTTATCTGCGTGCTTCATCATTTTCTTTATTTATTTATTTTACTTTGAGTGGAAAATATTAAGCGATTGAAATGAATGGATTAGTTTTCTACAAAATATGCCTTCCTTAAGAATATAAACAAAATTTTTATTTCTTGCAAGAAAATTATGCATCATAATGGACTCGCATTTTTTAAAAAAATACATCCCCTGACCAATCTTTTGCTTAATGGATGCACTATTGTGCAGTCTGTGGCAACCGTTTTTCAGAAGTCAGGGGTGATTCTGAGTAAAAAAAAAAATTCTGAAATTCCCAACAAATTTTCTGAAAAGTTACAAGGAGGGGAAGGGGGAATCCACTCCTGGCACTAACTATGTGTTTTTTCCCACACCCCTTTGACGATATTTGCATTTTATCGTGATCTTTTGACGAAATTTGTGGTTTTTCCGCGATCTTTTGACAAAATTTGCAGTTTCTTCATGATCCTCTGACGAAATTTGCCGTTTTTTTCGCGAAACTTTGACGAAGTTTGCCGTTTTTTCGCGATCTTTTGACGAAATTTGCGACTTTTTTGGGATCTTTTGATGAAATTTACGTTTTTTTCTTTGACGAAAAATACGTTTTTTCGGGATCCCTTGACGAAATTTGCATTTTTTGCGATCTTCTGATGAAATGTGTGTTTTTCCCGCGATCCTTTGACGAAATTGACGATTTCTCTTCGAATGATTGACGAAATTGATTTTTCTCAACGACCATTTGTCGAAAAACACGATATATTTCATGTCTGAATTTTCGGATTTATGACCGATTTATTTTTTAATTTTCGGAAATGACTGCCTTAGTTTTTCGGAACAGAATCAACCCTGAGAAGTATTGGACAGTTTTTCAATTTTATATGAATTTTCTAGTTGTGTACTGTAATTTTTTTTTAAAGAGCCTTTTTCTTTTTTATGAGTTAAACATACTTTCTATTTAATAATAATAATAATAATAATAAAGATAAGTAAATAAAAAGCAAGCTTTATACAGAAAAAAAAAAACAAAAAACAAAAAAACACTAACTTTATTGTGCATAAAAAACATATTTTGCACTTAAAATTAATGATAAAAAACCCCCCATTACCTATGGTGAGTTTTTATAAATTTCATATGGCAACGAAACAAACCTTGTACAGGTTTACAAGCAACAAAAATATATTATTAATAATTATTAAATATTTTTTGTGATAATTTAAACTTTTGGATACATCAACAAAAAGTAAAAGTAAAAAAACAAACAAAAAAACAATGTTCTTGTTTAGATCAAAGAGCAAAAATTTTTTGAGAAAATTATTTCTACTATAGAACAGTAACAAATTTGCTAAAGAAAAATTTCTAACTGAATATTTAAAAATATTATGCTTCTGTTATCTATTGCTGTATTTCACAAACATTATTGAACTTCATATAAAGTTTATATATAATAAATGAGTAAAAATATAAAATGCTCAATTCTTTGAAGGTTATTTCCAATGCAAACTGCATATGAGGTTATCACGCATAAGATTAAAGTATTTAAAAAGCAGGAAATTTAATAAGCCTTGTAATTAAATACCTTTCCTAGACTCAGAATCTTCTCCTTCCCATCCTATGACAAATGTATTCTGAAGCTGCTCTAATGTTACGTGAGCAGAATTTTGCATTTTTGAACTGATGACAGAAGTCATATCTAAATAGGCTTCATCTATACTTGCCCTCTCAACACAGTCCGAATACTCACAGAGAACATCTAGGACTGCAGCACCAGCTTCTCTGTACCTGTAAACAAAATTAAACATATCATTATTTATATAATTTTAATGCAAATGATACATAATAATACTCCAGTAGATATGTCAATGCAGAAATGAAACATTAATAATGGTACAGTAAAAATGATTATACATATTAATGTATTAAATTATTTTGTTATAAATTATGACTAAATATAAATTTACAGACCTTAAAGAAACTTAACTACCAATTTGTATTACTGTATTAACCAAGTGAGCAACATTTATCGCCAAATTATAACATTATAATAACATGTATATAACATTTCCATATGCATATGTGCCACATATAGTCATATATGACGTATCTATATGGCATGTGTATAAGATGTATAGTAAATAATTTGTATAAAATTATGTATATGGCAGATATATAAGCTTTTGGAGTATATACAGGGTGACAAGTAATAAGCGCCTCAATTTGAAAATTCAATAATTCATTAACTATAATAAACATGAAGATGAAAAAAAAAAAAGACATTTATATCTGGTAGCTCTTAAATTTCATATGCTGTAATTTTAAAAACAGTTCAAATTTTTGTCAATAGAGGGCACTGCACTGTTTCAAATTGTAAGAAGGCTCAAACTAACATGTAAAATTGCATTAAAAATCTCTCAAATTTTATTCTTTACTCTATTTAGCAATTAAAACCCCCCCAAAAAGTTTGCCTTTTGAAATTTATTTGAGCATTTTAAATGTATCAGATGCTGCAGCGCCATCTATGCACAAAAATTCGAGCTGTTCTTAAAATTACAGCACATAAAATTTAAGAGGCACCAGACATAAAAGTCACTTATTTCATATTCATATTTATTCTCGTTAATGAATTATTGAATTGAGGCATTTATTTCTTGACACCCTGGTACATGCATATAGAGTGGAATATGATGCATATGCAGTGAAACTCCAGATATACGTTACCTGAGTTGTATGTTTACCTCAGTTATATGTTTCAACTCAGCAGTCCCGACCGCTTGCCATTAAAAATTAGCTGAGTTATAAATTTTCCTCAGTTATACTTTATGTTTTTGTGCCCCCAGACCAAATTTTGTCTCATTTATACATTTTGCAACTGGAAACACTGACGACATGTAGGATGAGTCTGATTTGAAAGATCCCACTTAAACTTTGGAGCTGCTCTGAGGGCTTTTGACGTAGTAAAACTGTTTGTCAGTAGTAAAAGCAGTAATGATAAGGCAGCTGCATTATTAACAGAAATGCAAAGTTTGCTGTTCAGTGTCGGCTCTGCCAAAAAAAAAAAAAAAAAAAAGATTAGTGATTATTTCAACAAGATTATGCAAAGGGTTTCCGATGAGTTCTTTTAAGTACTCTATGTGTATTAAACATATTTTTAATAAAGCTTTTATGATAAAATAATTTCATGTGTACACATATTTCTTATGTGCCTTTTTTGTGCTCTGTACCATTTCTAAAAATTTATGTCATGGGTGCAGTAATACTTAGGAAACTTCTGTTTTCAATGTAAAAGGTAACAAACTCTTCAGCAGAACAAAGTTTTTACAATATATTTTAAAAATGCTTCCGGTAGACCATTAATTGAGTTCACATTTTACTGAGTTATAGGTTTTGTTACCTGGTCCCTTGCAAAACGCATAACAGGAGTTCCACTCTATAAGCTTTGAGACGATCTTGGCGAAATTGTTAACTGAAATCTAAGCATAATTTTAGTTGTGGGAGTGGGGGCCACTATAACATGAAAGCACCAAAAATTCAAACAGTTTTATAGCTATTTGACAAAGCTATTTTTGCTAAATTTAAAATTTAATGATAATAAAAATTAAAAATTACAACCTGAGATAAAGAGAAAGTTTAAAGATTCTATTCGCTAATGCAAACAGTTGACAGATGTTTCTAAAAACAGTTGTAGTATTGTGCTGCCCTTTAAAAAAACACATTTTTTGAATTTTTCTCTATATAAAGTCTAATAAAGAATTAATAAAAAATTAAACATGGCTAAATTTTTACAGCTTGTTCTGACTAAGATTTTAATGTTGAGCATTTTTCATTTTATCACTTTATTACAAAATGGCAGCCAATTAAGTGAGAATTTGAAAAAAAAAATAACTTTTCCAAAAAATAACCCATGTTACCTCTAAAAAACACCTGACATAATCAGCTGAAAATGAAGCATTTTATTACATATTAATGGTTTACCATAAAAAAAAAATATATAAATTTATGTATATTATTCTAAAATTCTATTATAACAAAAAAATCTGCAAAAGTGAAGCTCATGTTTTGCTAGAATTCTGCAATTGTTAGTTTAAATTATTTTTAAACTAAAAAATCCCTCCTTAAGTATTTTGAACTATTTTTATTATTCTAAAATGTGCAGAAAAACAGAACAAAACAAAACAAAAAAAAATATTTTAGTGAAATATTTTACTAGGGTGGGTTGTTTTTTAGGAAACATTTCACTGTGAGTTTTTTTAGAGGATAGCACAATACAAATTTTGATTTCTAAAATTTCACTGTGATGTACTTTAGGATATATCAGCATAAAAATCTTAAAATTGATATTTTCATCATATTTTGAAATTATCAAAATTCTCTTTCGAAAAGAAGAATTTTATAGTACAGTCGAACCTCGTTAACACGAAATTGAAGGGACTGCGATTTTTTTTGTGTTATCTGAAATTTCGTGTTAACCGTCACAATAGTAGCGCAATCTATGTTAGCTATAAAAACTAAATGAATTGACCTACAAATATATGCCTGTTCTTAAAATCATAAATGAATAAGAAATACAAAATTTAATTAAAAAATAAAACAAATTGATCATCATTTTTTGGGCAGTAATAAATTTATTTACTTGCTAACCATTTTTTTAAAAAGTCCGTTATTGAGTACTTCTTTTAGGAGCGTATGGAATTTATCTAATTTCTCCAAAGCCCGCAAAGCATCCTCTTGTTCCATAACGAAACGTTATACAGTTTTCAAAGCTATGGAGCTATGGTAGATTCATTTAATGACACTCAACTTTTCCGTTCTGTGTCCATTTCTTCATGCACTTCTTACACTTGTTTCTGATGTTGTCATCTTCAGCTAATGCAGCATTTATTTCTTCGTCTGGCATCATATCCGATGTCAGCATATCTTCATTTATGCAAATGTACTCAGAAAAACAAGAATTTCTCATTTTTTGATTGCAGATAATTCAATGATGCTCTTTGAATCTTATCAGTTATCCGTTAGAACATGTGAAATAACTCTCATCGAGAGCACCAGCAAAAGCCTGTGCTATCTCTTGCAAAACTGCACCATTTAAAACAATGTTCTGGCTTTTTGCCTCTTTTATTCACAGCAAGAGAGCAATTTTAATTTCTTCATTCTTTCCTGTACACATTCGTTTTCTTACTGGTTCAAATTGACTCACAGCATAAGCCGCTTCAATTGTTTCACGATTCTTTAAAATCGTAGAGAGTGCACTGTTGGGTATCCCATACATTGCTGCAATTTCTGATTTTGTTTCAGCCAGGGTTGGGTTTCTTCCGGAAAAAACTAGTTTCTTCCAGGACGGTGGAAGAAACTGGAAAAAACTGGAAGAAATGGAAAAAAACTGAAAGAAATGGAAGAAACCAACAGAAAACAAAACAGATGCTCAAAATTAAAGCATATTAACTATATAAAAGAATTAAATTCAAAACCTGATTATATGAAATTTAAATTGGAAACTAATTATTAAAAATAATATTTATGGAAAAATAAGTTATTTTTTAATAAACTTCAGGTTCAGCAGGTATTTACAGGTTATGTTTTTTACAACTTTAGAGGGGGATTGGATATTTTTTCATTGTTTATGTCATTTCTGTAAAAAAAACTACTTACCAATTCTTTATTTATCATATAAAAATGCAATATTTCAAAAACTATTGTGCAACACATTATATAAACAAATTTGTAATTATGTACACTAGCATGCGTATCTCAATTCTGATTTTAAAAGATAAATGTTCTAAAAATAAACTCTACGGGTATGCCAAAATTCTTTTAAACTCTCTAAGTTCTGCTGGACTTGAAAGAATGTTTTCATCGTTTGCTTTCATCCATTCTAAGTTGAGAAATTGATTACAGCATCCTACTACTAAAATACTTTTGTTTTGTTATACCATGTTGCACTGTAGCAAGGAAAATGGAGATTTTAATGAAATCTTTCAATACAGTAATTATTGCATATTAGTTCCCTTAATAAAATGGATGTAAATTACAAGCACTGTCTTTTATTTAAAGGAGTGTCATTCTATAGTAGGTAAATGATCCACATACTATTTAATACTGGTTACAGAAGTTTAAATAATAATTAAAAAAAAATTGCCTGTATTGAATTGAATTACTTTTAACTGATTTTGTGTATTTTGGATAAATTTATTTGGTACATTTCCATTATACCAACACCATTGTCATTGCCAAGCGTAATAATTGGCATAAAATGAAATTCATGTATAATAATTCATTTAAGAAAAAACGTTGGCACACACAAAATTGAGCAATTAAAATATAACATTTGAAAATTACAGACTTTCACGAACTATTTTATTAAATCAATACAAATCTAGACTTAAAATAAAAGAACAAATAAATATTATACGATAAAATACTAATTAAATAAAACTCAATTTAAACTACAGGCATGGAATTGTAATTGTTTCTTAGCATTGCAGTAAACATTTCACTTTTTGAATAAAGACACATGTTTTTTTTTTTTTTTTTTTTTTTTTTTTAAATAAAACTTTTTTTATGTATTTAAAGTCCTGAAACAATTTTATTGCAGCTTCTTCATCATCTGGTAACTGCCAAATAGTAAAACCCATATCAGTGTCAACAATAAATATAAGTTACAACTTAATATTAAATATTTTCTATTTGAAAAATAACAAATTAAGATTTTTCCAAGGTTATGATTAAGTAATAATAATAATAATTAAAAAGATTCATGTTCAATAAATAGCAAATCACAATGTTTGGCATGGTTTTCAATAAAAATCCTTTGCATATTCAGGATTGAAATAAATGGCACATTAACATACATTTTAGCATGATGTTAGTATAACGAAAAAGTACCATTTATTTTATTCAGGTACGCAATGATTGGAAAGCTTTAGACAGGTGTGTAATCTTGGCTAAAAATCTGATGTAATTATCAATTTATCATATTTAATTAAATTTTTATAAGTCTAATTAAATTTACTTAAGGTTATCTGTTAGAAAAATGCATTTATTTTTATTGTATCTTACAAAATTGCAACTTATATGATAAATTCCTATAGAAAAAGTGTTTCTTCCATTTCTTCCACTTGGAAGAAACCTATTTCTTCCGGCCGGTTTTTTCCACTTTGGCAGAAACTTGCCAACCCTGGTTTTAGCACTTTATCGCTGACTTCGTTTAAAATGTTTTGCTTGGATTCTAAAGATGAGCTTGCTGCTTTCTACAGTAGAGGTCTGCACGGGCCGAAATTTCCAGGCCCGGGCCCGGCCCGACCCATACAAAAAATAATTTTGCCCGGCCCAATACAAAAATTAAAAGTTAGGCCCGATTTAAAAGTTAAAAGTTCGGCCCGGAAAAAAGTTAAAATCTCGGCCCAAGTGAATTTCTACAAAACATAATTTTTACGTCGATTTGGTTAAAAATTTGCCTCGTAGGAGGAGATACAGTCACCTCTCACTTATGCGCGTTTGAAGGGACTGACTTAAAATCGCGCATAACTGAGAGGACGTTGTATGTAGTAATTCCTTATACACATTATTCGAAAGAAAAACATATTGAAATATAAGAATTATGATTAATGATATTTTATAAAATAAATGGGGTGTAATATTAGTATAGTGTACTAAAAAAAAAAATATATATATATATATCCTTACACTTTCACTATAAAATTTAGTTTAAAAAAATACAATAAAGTAATTTTTTTTCATTTGACATAGAAGATGATATAGTTACATAAAAAAAATGCCAATTAGTCCTCTTTTAAGAAGTCATCAATGGTAGTTTGTTTTTGCTTAGGCCGCGTTTGTACAACGACCTTTACTAATGCATTAAAGTGCGTCATTGTATTTGATGCTATATCAGCATTTTGCAGGTAACATCTCAAAGTGTCCAGGGCTCCTAAAACAGTAGCATAAGATGGGACAATTACAGTATCAGTTTCATCATTATCATCATCATCTCCTTCTCTTTCAGCTGTCACATCATCAAACACAGTTTCAATATCTCTAATTGCCGTTGATGTTAAGTTTTCATCAACACTGACGAAATCTTGAAAAGAAAGAGAATCTTGGCTTATTCTATTCCATTCTTCTTCGTCTATGTTAAAATCATTGCTGTTGTTTTCATTTTCCTGTAATGGAATAACTTCAGCATTATTTGAATGAAAAATACCCGCTTTCCTAAAGCAGTTAGAAATTGTCATGGCTGTTACGTTATTCCAAGAGGAAACCAACATATACATGGCACCTAGAATCGAAATTTTCTTGAATTCCTTTTTCTGCTCTAGTGATATAAACATTCTTCGCACCAAATCTTTCCTATACTGCGCTTTAACTGACCTTATTATACCGAGATCTAAGGGCTGGAGTCTGCTAGTACAGTTAGCAGGGATAACTCGTGCATGTGTCAGCAATGGGAGATATGAAGGATGGGCGGGACACTGATCCATAAATAACAAAACTTTTTTTTTTTTTTTTAGCCATCTTCATATCGAATTCCTTCAAAAAGTCTAAAAAAATTTTCGATGTCATCCAGGCTTTGGTGCTATTTGCGTAAGAACATGGCAATTTCTTGACATTTTTTAAACACCGTGGATTCTTGGATTTACCAATCACTATTGGCGGTAACTTTTCTGATCCGTCCCCATTGCAACATAAAAGCACAGTCAGTCTTTCTTTGCTGTGTTTGCCACCATGGCATGTTTCTCCCTTAAAATCCATCGTTTTATTTGGTAAAAGACGATAAAATAAGCCTGTTTCATCACAGTTAAAAATGTTCTTAAGATCAAAGTTTTGAATTAAATTTGGAAGGTCTGCGATCTATTCATTAGCAGTTGAATCTGAAACGGCTGCGCTTTCACCACTCAGACAATGATTTGTTAAACCGTGTCTTTTTTTAAGTTTTTCTAACCATCCCGAAGAAGCTGAAAAATTTTCAATTCCCATTTTGGATGACAAAGTGAGTGCCTTTTCTTTAAATAATTCACCGATAATGGGTAAATTAGAAGCTCTCATTTCTCTGAACCACTGAATTAAAGTGGTTTCTAAAATCTCAAATTTTCCATTCTGAATTCTTGATCGTTTCTTCGCTTGTGCAGAATATTCACCATTAATTTTTTTGATCGAGTCCTTGTTCTTTAAAATCCCTCTGAGTGTTGATTCTGGCAAATCGAATTTTCAAGATAAATTTATTTTTGACAGTCTAGGATCATTTTCTGCTGCTTTTATAACTTCCATTTTGAACGAAATTGTTAACTTTCTTTTGCTCATTTTTATTGCAAAAAAAAAAAAAAAAGAAAGAATCTAGATGCTACCGTAAAGGCAAGGACGAAATGTAACACGCAGGTGACTTGATAAAATTAAAACAGAAAGAAAAGAAGCAACCATTAGAACTGAGGGGGTGAGTGTAAAGTCGAACTGTAACATCCTCTCCACCCTCTCCACCCCGCTTTTCGGTACGGTCTTTTGACCTTGACAGATGCAGAAAATTATTTATCGATAAAAAAAAAAAAATGTGAATTGCGTTGTCATTTCCGCGCATAACTGAGGGAGAAAATTCAAAGTGGCGCTTATAAGTGAGAGATCTATAGCATTATTTTCCTATTCCTCGTGCCGGGACCTTACGAAATTCGCGTATAACTGAGAGATGACTGTATAACCAAAAATTCCTATCTTAGCCTTTTTTTTTTCATGTTTATAATCTTCATTTTTATAGAGGTGCTGCAAGCTGAAATATTTTTTTTTTTTAATAAATCTCTATTTGTTGTATGTATGTGTTTAAGTTATCATCAATATTGTTAATCCATATTCCATTTATAGAAGTGTTAAAAATCAGAAAAATGCTATACAGTAAAATCTTCTAAGATGGATTTGCATAGCGCAGAAAAAAAATGAGTTATAGACAATTTGTCTTCTTAGTAGGTGTAAATGTATTATATATTCTTTTCTTACATATTAGTATATTCATTTTTAATGGATCAACACATTTTTCAATTTAAGACAGGATTCCATCATAAGCAGGTTCTTTTTCACACGTTTTTCTATATTTTAATTTAGCCCTATTTTAATAAGTGTATAAATCTACTATTCTTTAAAAAGAATAAATTTTAATGTTTAATTATAAAATAATGGCGATTTAAAAATGTATGCATGTTTTGCAAAGATTTTTATGCCAGATCTTATTTTACTGACCTTCGAACGGACCAGGCACGCCGAGACAATGATTAGTCAAAACCAGGACTAAAAATTTTGAGGCGTGAAGACTAGGAAGAATGAAACCAGTCCCGGCTCTGTACGGAAAAAATAATTTAAGGCACGGCCTTATCCTTCAGGAAAAAAGTAAGGCCCGGCCCGTAAAGAGTAATCACTAGGTCCGACCCGGTCCGAGCCTTCAGAAAAAAATATGGCCCGGGCCCGGCCCGAGTGCCGTGAAGAAAAGTAAGCCCGGCCCGCGGGCCGTGCCGAGTATGGGTTTCGGGCCTTGGCCCGGCCCGTGCAGATCTCTATTCTACAGAACAACCGTGAACAGAGTTTCAATTATTAAGTCAGGTGTTAAAGTAGGATTTTCACTTCTTTCACCCGAAAATAGAGGATTTCGGAAATCTGGGTTATGGTTTATTTCATTGTCAATACAGTCAAACAAGTAATGGAACAATAACTTTCAAAAAAGAAATTCCTTCACTCAAACTTTCATTGTGACCGATGATCTAAGATGATATGGTTAGTGTGGAAAAACTTTCGCATATCAAAAGACAAAGAAAAGCATGAATTAGTCAGGAATTCGATAGTACACTATTTTCTGAAACCCTTTTCAACTTTAGGTCTTTTTCAAACCATGAGAAAAATTCCATTTTTAAAATGACGATCTGACATATAAGTTTGAAATATTGAAAACTTTGCATAAGGAATCATGTTTGGACTTTGGAGCAAAAATTTTTTTTTTCGCGTTAAGCGGGATTTTTCGAAATTTCATTTCGTGTTAAACGAATTAATTAACATTGATTTTCAGACTGATCTGACGGGACCTCAGTATTATTTCGTATTAAGCAAAAATTCGTGTTAAGCGATTTCGTGTTAACGAGGCTCGACTGTATTTAATTATTTTGTTTAAAAGGAAGTATAATTCAGATAATTCCCTTTTAGAAAGCCCTAAGAGTATAAAAGGAATAAGAATCTTACATTTGCTTTGTTGAAAAATCACTCAGAAGAAAATGAACACTTTGATTATTATTATTTTTTTTTAAAAGAGACATTAGTAATTAGTAGTATTGTTTCAGCATAAGATAAACAAAATTGAAATACTGAGAAAAGAACAGAACATATAATAAAAATACATTCACCAGACTTCCGGCACCAGACCAAGTTCTGAAAACCAAAAATCAGGAGATATTTTTACAGTTCAACCTTATTAATTTTTAAACGTAAACATGTTTAGCACAAGTTTAATTTTAAACAGGACTTCGTTATTATTGAAGATTAAGAAGTATATCATGTTTTTTTTCTCCATAAACATATAAAATATAGTGAAGGTTTCAGATATGTGTTAATCGGGACAAATTTTATTGATAATCAAAAACATGTCCATAGTAAGAGTCAAAAAGCTTTAAAGATTAATCACTTTATAATGAATCCAAGTGTAGTTTATCACATAAAATACTACTGATCAATCCTGCTAAAGAAAAAGTACACTTGTATGGCAGTTTTCATCACTGAATCGCAGTACATTTGATGGTAAAATAATAGAATACAGATAAATGCGAGAAATCAGGAGAAATATGTCAAAAATCAGGAGTATGGGAAAACATGTGAAAATCGGGAGTCTTCCGCCAAAATCAGGAGACTTGGTAAGTCTGATACACTGAAAGGAATATCAGGGTACAAAATGAGATTTTACATAATTTTAAGGAATAAAATGATAAGTGTTACCAGTTTACTTTCCACAGAAAATTATGATACAGCACAGCATATGCAGTTAAAAATAAGGAAAGTAAAACAGGGTTCATACTTGGAAAGGAGAAATAGAGGAACAAAAAAAGTTCATGTGTGTGAGTGGCGGGGAGTGGCTAAGGAAAATTTAAAAAATAAGTTAAAATGATTTTTAAAAATAGTGTAATAGATAATTATGTCTTAAATAAAGCATGAAAATAATTCACGTAAAATATCAAAGTTTCCCCCAGGTTTAAAAAAGGGCAAGGTGCAGGTAGGAAAAAGGCACTTTTTAGATTCTTAAGGATAATTTTTAGGTTCTCAAGGACATCTTTTGGTTCTTAAAAACACTTTTTAGATTCTTAACCCCCTGTGGACAAAGAAAAATTATTGTAAAGCACAAACACTAACTATTTACAAAAACCGTAACAATATTTAATATCTGAATTACAAAACATTTTAAAATACAGACATTGTTTTATGTATAAGTATTTTTATTATCATTGTTACTGATTCAATTAGACTCCCACATTAATTAGTGTAGAGAAAATTTACGATAAAATCAGCACATATTCATTGCAACAATACATTATAGATTACAGAGGCTGTTCGCATATTTTTAGACGAGTTTGTTTTGGCATAAAAAAAATCGTCTGCATAGAGAATCAATTTTTCACAGCTATGTTTTTAAAGTATAAATTCTTGTCTGGCAACTGAAAATTTTGTTTACATGCAAAACGGCACTTTTATATAACAAATGGATGGAAGGCTATATTTCTGCTTTTCCCGAGGAGAACTGTTTGTATTCGGTTATTAAAAAAATGCTGTGAAAGGCATGATTTTTCTATATCTAAAGCCACAGTAGGAAATATTGTCAATAAGACAGGGAAAAGACGTGAATGTCTGGCTTCAAGTGGAAAAATTGTTCCATATGTACCCAAGAACAAACTAGTCGGATGTGTCAATCCCAAAACTTTTTCTATTTCACACAGGTTTCGCATACACTAAAAACGAATCAGTATCAATTTATATAAAAGTCTAACTGAATCTAAAGTTTTATTAAATTCCGTGCATTAGTTCTTGAGATATGACTGTTGCTAAAATCATGTAAATCCTGCAAAATACAGCATAGCAGTGCCAATTTTTGGGAGATTTAGATCAAAACCTAATCAATAACAACTTATGTCAACGTCTAACTGAATCTAAAGTTTGATGAAAATCTGTGCATTAATTCTTGAGATATAGTTATCGTGTTAATAATGAAAAAAGTAGCGCCACCTGTTGGGCTATTAACACCAAAACGTAAGCAGCATCTATTTATGTCATGGTCTAACAGAATCTGAAGTTTGATGAAATTCTGTGCATTACTTCTTGAGATATAGCTTTTGTAAAAATCATGAGAAAAGTGGTTTAGCCGTGCCACCTGTTGGGATATCTACACCAAAACGTAATCAGCATCTAGTTATGTCAAGGTCTAACTGAATCTGAAGTCTGATGAAAATGAGTGCATTAGTTCTTGAGATATAGCTATTGCGGAAATTCCGAAAAATGCAGCATAGCAGCGCCATCTGTTGGGTGATTTTTACCAAAAACTAATCAGCACCAATTTATATCAGGGACTAACTGAATATATGAAGTTTTATTAAATTTTGTGCATTAGTTCTTGAAATAGAGCGCCCACAAAATTTGTGTCACATACAGACAGACAGACAGACAGTCATTTTCTAAAAACAGTCAAATCGTGTACAGGACCTTCTAAAATGTATAAACCCGTCGAAAACTGGAAGTCGAAAATTTTCATGAATCCAATACTTCCTTCTTGTAAAGATAGAAAAAAGTAAAAAGAATTCTTCTAATATTGCAAAGGTAAGATCTTTTATGGTAAAAGAAAATCCTCCAAGTCAAAGGACTATTGCTAAATTATTAAAATGCTAATTTCTATTAACAAATTCATTAACACTCATTTGAATTTTAAAAAGACCAAAAAACACAATGTTCATCATTTTTCTCCATGGCATATCGCTGAACATAGAACGTAATGCAGAATTCGTTATGAGAAGCATTTAACCAGAGAAAAGTGGAAAATGTTGTTTCAATAGCTGAGAAGCTTGGGTCTATTTAAATCAGTGGTTCCCAACCTTTTTTTAACCGCGCCCCACCAAAACATCTCTAAAATGATGATGCCCCCCTCCCCCTATAACATATAATTCTCATAAAATTTAAAAAGAATTTACTCCTGACAGAGTAAAAAGCATTTAACATTGATCCTGAAACGTTCCGAAGGTAATGGATGAATCAAATATTTTTTATACTCATCTGATACTCCTCGTAGTTTACTGGCACATGGTCGCCACGTACGCGTGATGTATAGAGTGCTCAGAATCCTTGATTAGAAAAATCAATAATTTTGAATAAAACATTTTTGTCTTATTTAATCACAGAATTTCTGCGATTAAATTACTAATCAATTTCTAATCAGAATGAAGTATGATAAAAGATTCGGTAAAGGAAGGTCGTCAAGTAATTGTTAAATATACACTTGAATAGTTTCATGTGTAAAATTTATTTTCATGTGACATATTGCAGTGCGACTCATTCAATAAATAATCGAAAAAGTTGTTTAAAATTCTAAAATATTTATAAATCAGAAAAATTATAAAGAATTTTTAAATATATAAAAGTATCTAAATATCTTAAAATATTTTTTTCTATAATTATTCTGGTGGGATTGTATTTAAAACTTTTGAATGGATACTTTTTAAAAATTGAATAAAAAACTATTTCTTTTAATTTTGTTTTTGAAATTTGAATGTATAACTTTTATTTTATTTTCAGTCTACAACATTACTATTAGAAAAACAATTCAGAAGGTATGGGTTCACAGAAATTCTGAATTGTCCCCTTGAAAAGTTAAATTGCCCCCCTGAAAAGTCAAATTGCCCCCCCTGTGGGGCGTATGCCTCCCGTTGGGAAACACTGATTTAAATGATTGTAATAAAAAAAGATCCGTATATTATCAAAGAGGAGGAAAAAAATCTTAAAACATGGTTTAATTAATCCAAATAAAGTTTTAACAAAAGATTTATGATTGTTGCTGGTTTTGCATAATAATGGCAAATTAAAAATAGAGTGGAGAAAAATGTTAAGATGAACTCCACATATTATCAGAAACATTTTACTCATAATCTTTAAACCTGTGAAATACTATCCTCTTACATCCAGTGCCACCAATCTGTTGAGCTGCATCAAGATAAAGGAATCAACCACACACCACAATCCACTGATAATTTCCTGGAAAAAAAGGAACAAGAAATGTTTATCAGGGCTATATCCTTCCCTGATATACCTGCTAAATCTCTTAATATATCATCCAAGTATTTTTGAGCTAACGAAACGTCAACCTACAACCCTTCATAGACTTTGGAAAGCTGTTCAAGAGCAATGGGCCAAAATACTTCTTCCAAAACTACAAAAGACATTATTGTCATGCCAATTATGGTATAGAAAGGTAATTCAGAATAAGGGTTACCAAATTGAACAGTTAAAACACAATTATTTTATGTAAAATAGTTCTGCAAGTAGCATGAAAATAGTTTAAAAAATGCACGAACATCCTCTGTATAATAAATATTACCTTGTTAAATCAGCTTTGCCTCTAATTTCTGGCACACGGAAAAGATGGATATCGGGACACACTTTTAAGGCATCATCACCACGCAAAGAACGTGTTACACCTTTGGCTCTAGCTTCATAATTAACAGCTATAATGCTAAATAAACAAAATTTATATAATTAATAATAATATAATAATGTGTTTGGTTTTACTAGCAATGAAATAGTTATTAAACAATATAAATTATTAGGCATGAATATAGTTCAAATACAGATTAAAATGTTAACAAAATAATCATTTTTCCCAATGGAAATTTTTGAGTAAAAAGGCAAATGACTATCCATAATATAAATGTAACTACATAACATTTTAATGAATCACTAACTAAGATAAAACAACATGTATAAGAGTTTTAACTGTTCATAAATAGTTTTTGAGGAAGGATTAAACAATCCTAGGAGCATTCTAGATTATGGCTTACAGGGGAAAAAAAAAAAAAAAAAAGCCCTTCTAAGTTGACAAAGGAATATAAGAAGAATTTTATTGGATTTGATAGAAACTGTTAGTGCAACTATATCTTTTGCTCTTTTAAGCATGAAAGCATTTTAGAACCTCTTATTGAGATGTATTTCTCCATGGTTGGCATAGTTTAAACCAAGCATTTTTAACCAACTTGATATTTCCTCAAAAACAGTTTTTAAGAACAAATCTAGTATATTTTCTCTTTTTTGTAATTTGAGTGTTTCAAATTACTGGATATAAATAATTTCTACTTTTAGCACATTATCTCTGCAGTCAACATCAGTTAGTCTATGTCATGTTTGTATGCATGTAAGATGAAAATTAGCATGTTTTGGGGAAAAACAAGCAAACAAACAACCCAGTTTTTTGCCAACCCGTCTATTTTAGATTCATACCATAAAATGATCATACACATTTAATTGCTTTGTTTAGCATTTAGCACAAATTTGTTTTTGAACTAACATGGAATAATCTATACATATATTTGTCTTACGTGGTGCAAAAATCGGGCTGAATTTGTAGCTTATGGTTTGGCAACAACCGTAGTTTCCAGAGCTCAGACCAATGAACAGACTAGATTGTGTTAGATCAGCTCCGCCTCCAATCCAATATGGCAGTCACTGTGAAGCAGTGAAACCATAGAATGAAACTGAAACTAGCAATTGCAATTATTAAAAATAAAATAACATGTACGTAATCCAAAGCGTCTGAGATGATTCCTCATTTTAATTATGAGTGATATCGTTAATTTCAAAAGAATTCACAACTCTTATTTAGAATTCATTTACGAATTTCACTCACTCAAAAATGGAAAAAAAAAATCAACTGTATAGGTTGCACCTGCCACCCTCTGTTGCTGTAAATTGAAGTAAAAAATAATTTTTTTTTGTAAAAATCTATAATATATTTTTTTTCCCCCAATGAATTTAATATTATAGGTGCAACAAGTTTTAAACTAATTATGTTTCCAAGATCCTTTCTTCATAGTATTTAAATGATTTATATGTCCATTGGTAGTGCCAACTAAATGCATTTTTAGTTATGTTTTCAACGGATAATTACTTTTTTACATTAAATTTTTTTTTTCATTCAATAAGTTTTAAATTAATTATGTTTCCAAGATCCTTTTTTTTTTCATAGTATTTAAATGATTTATATGCACATTGGTAGCGTCAACTAAATGCATTTTTAGTTATGTTTTCAACGGAGAATTACTTTTTTACATTAAAAAAAAATGTCAATTTCATATGTTCAAATGTTTTATGGTAGAACTTATTCCGGCTAGAATTGCTGAAAGATAAAAAGGGGCGAGTGAGCGAAGCGAGCTGGGACCGCGTAGCGGTCTCAATGTGATTTGCTTCGCAATTCACGGGGGGCTGGCGAGCGTTAGCGAGTAGGGGGCTGAACCCCCTAGTACTCTGAATTTTCTTCCAGCTGCCCTGTCATTATTTATTTATATTATCAGAAGAGCAGTATATACCATGAATATTAAATGTTCTGTGAAATTATTTTTTAAAACTTTCCAAATATAAACAAATCAGCACAAATGTATTATAGGACTGATGAAATTGCATTATAATATCCACACACAGTGCAGCTAAAAAGCATAAGTCACAGGAAAAAAATAGAGAATTTATTTCCGAGATCCTAACTGATATATTGTAAAATGAAAGTTGTTAAGACATACTTAATCAGATTAAACTTTTCATTAATTAAAATTATATCATAAGCTACATGCAAAGATTACGTGAATCTTTGTTTTGTACAGAAATTTTCTTTCAAAAGTAAGGGGTGCAAAAAATTCATAAAGGCATAAATTATGTGAGTAATATGGTAATTTGGCTTAACTTTAATAATTTTGTTACAATTAAACGATATTTAAAGCTTTTGCTAAAATGATTAAATAAGCATTTTCAATTTTCTTATAATTAAATAATCATTTATAATTTTGTTACAATAAATAGATGCATTTCATATTAATAAAATGAATGATCTCTGATCATCATTATTGTACTAATGTGTTGATATCTTTAAAAAATTCAAATAACTGGTCTGTAGGATTTCAAATTATGAATTTAGTGATCCATGAGACCCAAAAAGGTGGCAACCAATGGTTTTGAAGATAAAACATCTTTTCTGGATTATCATTATTCTTAATTTTTCAATGCTCTCTGTCAGGTTCTCTCACAGCTGCAAGAGTTGAAAGCTATTCTTAAGGCTCTGCATCAGTAAGATTTGAAATTTCCCCCTGCCATGTTAAACCAATGGTCGCGGATTCCATTCGTTTTTGTCGAAAATCTCATTAGGAAATTAATATTTTTGACTTATTTTTTTAGTATCCTCTTCTTAAAGGATGTCTCTTACTTTCTGTGTGGACAAAATATTTCTAAATTACATATATATATTTTTAATTTATTGCTAAAGTCTTAAGAAGTCAGGGAGATGTGAATAAAACTAAATAACTCCAAAACTATTTGGAGTTTTAAAAACTGGAAAACACTGAAATAAAGTGCATGGCCTCATCTATTCATATAAATAAAAAAAAATCGTTTAAGTTTATTTAAACTCTAGATAATAGACAAATAAGCTGAAAATTGTTGAAAATTTCATCCCCCCACTAAGCAATAAATCAAGGCAGGAGGAGGACCACAGTTGACCTTTGACATCACACAGGTCGGGAGAAGGGTGAGATATTGGAAACGCATGGGCTTTCAGTATGCTTGTAATTGTTAATACAGAACAGAGTCTGATATAGTGAAGATCAAATTATTTTGACAAACTAAGAGATATATATATATATATATACAAGTATGATTATATATATTTTCTTTTTTCGCGAGGGCTTTATTTAAAACTGATTCATATATAAGTTTAATCTTTATTGTATAGGATTCCCTTCCTTATTAAAAAGTATAAAAAATCTCAACTGAAAACTTTAAAGATCGGCAACATTTTAATTGACGTAATAAATTAAATATCTTTTTAAAATAAAGATAAAAGTACAGAGAGAAGGTATCTTGCACAGTAAAAAATATGTTTGAATAAAGGGTTTATCAGATTATAAATTATTTATAATATATTTATAATTATAAATATTTTACAATAATTTAATATAAATTATTATTTATTATATTTATATGTTATATTATAATTTATACTTCCCAATTATGACATGATTATTATAATTCTCTGCCACATTGATGTAAAAATCTATGTTGGTTATATATTCAGTGTCAATTTTCTTGGTATACTGTCGCTTGATGCTGCAGCATAAATTTGAAATAGCATATTTAGTTATACACAAATTGCAGTTATACACAAATTACGATGGGGTATCATTCGAAAGGTTTTTGAAGCGGTTTCTGGCATAGTACACTCACATTTCGTTAAAACATGTTTTAACTAATAATAAAATAATGAAAATTTATAACAAGAATATTTTTTAATGAGAAAAGAAAAAATACAATTATGAGTTACAGGCTAGAGTACACCGCGAGTAGGGTTGTGCCTGACATCTGACCTCTGCAAGTCAACCCCAACCCAACCAAAAAAAAAAAATCATCAATCCAAAACTCAACACAATTTGACCCGAAACTTATCCGATCCGAGCCGGAAGTGAAAGAAAATTAATACACATTGGAATACAGTAATGGAAAAGTAGTCTGAAGTTATGCCTCTAATATCAATATTATCCTATTTGTATAAAAATAGACATATATACACTCATTAATATTCTACTTAGTATTTCTCATTTGGGTTGGGTTGGGTTGATTATTGACGGCCAATTATCTACACTTGGGATATAGGCCCGGGGAGAGTGCCCTTCGTGGGGGTCTTTCTAAGGGAACCTAACCCGTATTTATGAATGGATAAATCCACGGCTCGAAGAAAACCACGAAAACTCCGAACGATTAGGCCGATGGGCGCGATTGGGATAGAACTCAGCACCTCCCGTCTACCAGCTTCGAGAGCAGAACCTCTCAGTCACTGGTGGGGCTATTTTTCATTTGGGAATATATATATATATATTGAAAAATCGGATCAACTAGACTTGAACCCGAAACATTTAAAGTCAACCCCAAACCGATCCGAAACGACACAAATTAGCGTCAATTCGACCCGAACCACGGGTCGTAAAATCTACTTACCCGACCCGATGCAGGACTCTGCTACGGGCTATTTAATAATTTATGACATGGTACTTTTAATACTTTTTTTTTTTTTTTTTTTTTTTTCACTTTTTCCCACAGACACACCAATTTTAAACTCTTGCTCTTTCCTGGATTTCGTTCAACCGGCTTCTCCTCACAGATCGCAAAATTATATATTAAATTATGATGAAATTTAAAAGCATGATTACCTATGTAACACTTTCGAAATTTATTTGAGGATATCGAGGCAAGAGGGTGCCAAGCCACATTTGTGAACTTCGGAGATATTTCAATTTGAAAATTTGATGAAATACTCAAATCCAGATATATAACATAAAGTTTCTTCGCCAATGTCTTAGTAACATTTGAGATATTCTGAGTAACAATATGGCATTACTTTCATGATATTACTAATATGGTTTTTGTAAATTAGCTATCTTCATTGGGGGGCATAAACATCTGGGGCAAAAACGAAACCTGTCACATAAGGCTACCATCAAGTGACATTAGAAAAAAAATTATATGTTAGATTTTGTAATTTACAATATTAGGCAACAGATTACAGTGTTAGATTTGTTTCACCAAAAACTGTGGCTTGGCACTTTTTTACCCTGACCCCCTCATTTTCACTATAAAGAAATGTACAGCCACCCCCTACTTTCAAAAACTTTTTTCTTAAACTAAATATTTTTTAAAAGCCAAAGATATTAAATAAGATTAATCATTTAGATATCATAAAGATATTAGATAAGATGCAATAAGATTTGAAATATCCTACAAATTTAATCGCCTACTGCCAGAGTTATAGCAAAAACCCGGATTTTGGGTTTCAATAGAATTTCATAAAATGTTTTAAATTATTATCCTACAACTAATTAGCAATATTTTACTGTTAAATTATTAAGATAATTTTTTATTTGATCTGTTAGTTATATATAAATGTGATAAGTAGTAGATTTGTTCATACAAGTTCAAGTTTTTCCTCATATTCATATTTACTTACATGTAATTGCTATTTACAAATATTTTGTCTGTTTAAAAATGTATGCAATACAAGAAAACTTTAAAATAATTAAATTATTACATGTGAAAAGCATTAAATGGAGAAAATTACGCTATATTTAAAAAGCCCAAATAATAATATTGCCAAACACTTTCAACTGAGTAACATTAAATTAATACTCGTGAATAATAAACGAGAGGGAAAAAAAAACTTTAAAATAAGTAAATTATTACAAGCGAAATGCATTAAATAAGAAAAATTATGTCATATTTAAAATGATTTTCTTATAGCGTCTGAAAATAAAACTTTTCTTCTAGACATTATTATAAAAGTCCGGAGGCAGCGACATGTTTTATTTTCAATTTTGCTGATTTTTAAATGTGTGATAGAACTTACTTAATCAGTCACGAAAGGCGTCAATACTGTCATGACCGTGATGAATGCAGTCTTGAGAACTGAAAAATCTTCAGTTAAATGGAAATGAATGGCAACCCGATTACAGAAGATCACCACTGGTCATTCAATCATGTAATCGGGTGATACTTTTAAAACAAAGCAAATTAGTACGTATTTAGAATCTGTGGGGTCTGGACGGGGATTTGTAGCTCGTAAGAGCCCCCCCCCCCCCCCCCCCCCCCCGCCAAAAAAAAATCGTTATGTCATTTACAGTTTAAATGAAATTTTGTTTGCTTATTAAGAGTACTTTTTGAAATATTACTCACGTATTTCGAATAGTTTAATCTTACTGTTCTGGAATCCATTTGAATATTTCACTAAAAAGTTTTAAAATGTATAAACATTTCTGAAGAATAAATTAGAAATATTCATAATGAATAGGGATTCATTCAATATGCTATTTATTTGCAACTAGGCTATTTTTTCATGTAACTCTCTCTCTCCCCCCCCCCCCTTTCTCTTCCCCCCTCTCTCTGTACGGTATTTCTGGTATAGTGGTACTTTTTTATGGGGGATTTGATGCAATGCATTTTTGATGCAAAATATTTAATTTGATTATTATGTGTATCATGAACTTGTCTTTCTGAATTGTTTAAAATTTTTAATATGCACTATTTTGATATTAGCCTATACTGCGTCTCTTTTTATGTAATAATAAATAAAGGCTGTTTCATAATTTGACTATTTGTGCATCGGGTAAAATTTGGATAAACAACGTATGTATAAAATTAAAATAAGGTGAAGCAAATAAAAATCAATAAACAAAAAAAAGTTAAAATATGTTCATTAACTTTTCTAAGAATTTATCCAGGAGAGAATTTTTTACATCTGTTTTCATTATTCAAATTGTGCCTTCCATCTTGATTTGATTATAAGCAACAAATGTTAAAAAATTTGAAAGAAGGATATGCGAATATTTGAAATACATATTATTATATATGTACCAACATGTATCAAAGTTGTCCAAAGAGCTTGAGCATCAATGGAAACAAAATTCCAAGTTATGTACAAAAAGTGCAAAAAATTTAAATCTGACCGCAATCCTCTTTGAGCGCTAGAAGACAAATTCAGTCCAAAATATGCAAAATGCTCCATAATATCAATAAAAATATTAAATCTAATATTGCAAGATGGTAGAATTGGAAACGATCATAAGATTGATTTAATGGATTTTGAGAAAAAAAAATATGCCTTTTAAACGATATTTAATCTGTTATGTCAATAAATGTATTGCAGTTTTCAGTTTCTAATCACCTTTGTAATTTTTCATAAAAACAGAAACTGATATAGTGAAGATTAAATCATTTTGATCAACTGACAAAATATCTAATACCTTTTTTTTCTAATTTTGAAGGCTTCATTTAAAACTGATTCATAAATTGGTTTAATATTTACTGTACAGGGTTCACTTCTTTATTAAAAAGTACAAAAAATATCAACAACTAAAAACTTTAAAGATTGGTGCCATTTTTATTGACGTTTAAATTAAATATCGTTTAAAATAAATATAAAAAATACAGAAGCATAGTAAAAAATATGTTTTGAATAAAGAGGTTATCAGGTTATAAATTATTTATAATATGTTTTTAATTATAAATATTTTACAATCATTTAATACAATTTATTATATTTATATGTTACTGTAACTATATGTTATATTCTAACTTATACTTTCATAATTATGACATGACTATTGTTATTCTTTGCCCCATCGATGTAAAAATCTATGTTATGCATATAGTATATTCAGTGACAATTTTCTTGGTATTACAGTCGCTTGATGCTGCAGTATAAATTTGAAATAGTGTATTTAGTTATACGGAAATAAATATATTTTAGGCTTTATACATACCGTATATACTCATGTATAATTCGAAGAATTTTAGACAAAATTTGGGAGTTGAAAAGGAGGGGTCGACTTATATACGAGTTAGTAAAAAAAAAAAATGTCACACTCCGGAAGAAGTGTGAAATATTAGGTTAGAGAGAAAGCAAAAAGCGGACAATGGTCATTTCCCTGTGATTGATAAAAAAAAAAAAAACTCAACAATTGTTTTACACCCATTTTCTCTTGGGATAGAATTCCCTTCAATACAGGGGCATTCCTTTCAGCATTTTAACCCCCTTTTTAAAAAGAGTTCAACTTGAAAATGCTTCTAGATTTCTCTCCTAAAAGTCCTACAATACAAAGATGTATATTTTAGCAGTTCTAAGAAGTTGTTTACCTTTATAAATAAGGCTTGAATAGATTTTTCAAAGATTTTTTTTCGTTTTAAGTATCATTAAATTGATGTGAATAGAATTCAAAATAGTTTATTTAAGCTTCTTCAGTTTTAAAACATTGAATTAAAAAAAAAAATCTGATTAGAAACGTAAAAAATGTTTACTAATTTAATGAAAATTTATTAATATTTTTTTATCCTCGATTACAAATCATTTTTCAGCATACTACCAAATATGTAGTTCGACTTATACACCAAAATTATTTTTTTTTCTCAAAATTTTGTGTAAGAATTGGGGGGTCGACTTATACATGAGTCGACCTATACAGGAGTATGTACGGTAAATCATTCCTGTGTAATTTTTTTCGTCTTACATATTTTTTGTATTTACATATTTTATATTTATGATAATAAAAGAAATACATAATCAAATAAAAGATTTATTGGAAATTTGGAAAAGATTTATTGGAAATTGTTTTATAAAACAATTATAGCAAAACAACAAAGTTCTAAATGACCAACAGTGGAATTGGTTTTGGGATAAGCATTTTATGCGTTGAACCAGTAAATCTATCCCCTACGAGATGGGAATGACGCTGACCACAAGCTATTTACAGCCCTTCCTGGATTCTAGAACCCCTGTTTCTACCCCTTACTGCGTTGACAGCCGAAGAAAGAGATGGGCGTATTTAGAAAGGGAGAATGAAGAAGCTGGTTGAGGACAGAAATCCCAAAGAAAAATTTACTGATGCAGAGCCTTAAGGGATTAGCATATTGTATGTATTGTATATGTATCTATTGTGTACCGTTAGAGGCTGGTTTAAGAAGAATCTTAATCCGAAGGGGAGCGACTCAGAATATGAGTGGAAGGAAGGTGGAACAGAATGAAAGAAGTATTTCCATTGCAATGTGGTCTTTCATAGATAAGAAAGCTATTGCACCCTTTTGTTTAGGAAGACAGATCCGTCAAGAGGGAGGAAGGGTTGTCAAGGACCCTTGGAAACAGAGGAGAAACCCCGTAGAAAGGAGGGTGCTCTGCAGTTTACGAGACAGAGAAAGTTAGTTCGAACGTGGTAGTGAAGGAAGAAGGTCGTTGGGAGCTGACGATCTGAGCCACGTGTGTTTAACGGGATCTCTCGAAAGAAAGAGAGAGCGGGCGTGAGATGAATAGAAATCTCAGTGCGGAATGAATTGACGCAGTCTAACGGTACACGTAGAGCGTTTTCTGTAATCGTTTTGATTTAGTGTTAAACCGGATAATTTACATCCGAGTTTAAGTGTAAATATTGTTAATAAATTGTTACTTTAACTTTAATTGAAAGAGTTAGGTTTTTCTTGAATATACATCAAGTATCGTGCCCGATATCACGTATTCATATCGGTGGTGGCAGTATATCAAAAGACAGGATTTATTTTGAAGTTGTGTGAACGGAGAAGTGGAATCCGACACTCTCGTTTATATTGAGTTTCTTTTTTCTTGTTTCCCTACAAGCACATATATAACAAGGAGCTACTGTATTAAAAGAAAAAAAAATCATACCCATGATTAAAAAAAAAAAAAACTTATATGAGTTGTTTTGTTTTAAAAATTTTGGTACTTTTCCGTTAGCCGGGCACCAGTGATATATATACACACACATATGTATGTATATATATATATATACATATATCACTGGTGCCCGGCTAATGGAAAAGTACCAAAATTTTACATTTACTCATACTTTTAAACAGGTAGAGTTTGTTTTTTTTAAAGTTTGATTACATTCAATAACATCCCACTGGAAAAATGCGACGTGAATGGAAAAAAAAAAAAAAATTATGAGAACTTATTTCTGTGAAACAAAAACTGCCTTTTTTCCTCCTTTTTAAATCAACGAGCAGGGAAGACCGAGCTATTCTCGGTCAAAATTAGCTTTGAGTTCAAATATCATGACCCATGACCAAAATGACCCACTAATAAAATTTATGCGAGTGGAGTGTCACTAAGCAACACCACTAAAAGAAAAAATTAATTTACAAGCATTATTAAAACTCAGTCAAGAAATGTAGTATTGAATGGAATACTACATACAATACTTCATACAGACAACTAATAAAGGAAAGAAAAACTAATGAAAATTAAAAAAAATTTCTTTATTAAAATGTGAAATATTTTAATCATTAACTTATATAAATATATCAATTTATGATTGCTAAATAAAACTGTTATTTTATTAATCTATAAAATAACTGAAATAAAATATGAATAAATGAATGTTAAAATAAAAAAGTTATTAGTCAATGAATGGAAGTGATGAACTCTTACTCATCAGTTTATCTACTGGTTTTGAGACAAACCATTCCTTAATATTGCGACTCTTTCTTATAAAATGCCAGTCACTCTGCTTAAAAAAGAGCCGTTCGGGCATAAGCGTCGCACTTACAATATTTTTAAGTTTTAAACTCGTATGTGCTGCGGCGCTTTTTCCAAAAAATACTGTACCATGGTACATGGCAAATAATTTCTAGCAAACTTTTTTTTTCTCCAGTTGAAAAATAGTCTGCAGACCTTCTGAAGAGTCTGCGACGTGCGTCGCACCGATTCTCTGTCGGGGGTCTTGATAACTTTTTTTTTTTATAAAGAAATTTGTAAAAAACATCAAAACTGTCTGCAAACTTTGAAAATTTTCTGCGAACGGCGTTCGCATGTTCGTCTATATTATCTGACTCTGTTAACCGAACATAAAAATCTCTCGCGAAAGTGTTCGTTAGCTGATCACCCACTGTATATGATTATTCACATCCAGTGCTGGGGGAAAAAGTAAGAGGACGCTCATAGTCCCAAACATAGGTTCTGAATTGTAAAACAATAGAATTCAGAATTCAGTAATGCTAATAAATGCAACGAGCTTTTCGTTATTATTTATTTTGCAACTTTTGTTTTTTAAATAGTCTTAGAACAACATTAAACATCACTGTCCACTGACAACAATGACAATTACTGCATGTTTACTTTTCGGGTACGTATGTGCAGTGCAAGAAAAGATTGTAATCATAAAAAAGAGTATGAAATTTTGGCATAGCTTTTGCTTTTTTTACAATGATTTTGTATTTATGTGCATATATTGGTATTTCTTCACACTTTCATGTAGCCAAAGTCCGTTTTTGCTGTTTTATGATAAGCCTGTATGTGTGTGTATGAGGGAATGAGTAAACTCAATAACATTCAAATGATGGTTTCGACTATATAGATATACATGATTTTCAATAGTGATAATACTGCATTGAACCTAAAAAACATTCATAAATTTTCTTGCAGTTCAAGCAAACTTATGGAAATTAGAATAAGAACAGATAAATAGACAGACAGACTATCCGAATTCAAAAACATTTTTCAACTTTCTTGGAAAGTATTAAAAATCAGTAATTTATTTCTTAAAATTGTTAATTTATTAGCATGCTTATCCTTTAAGAAAATTAATAGGTTTCAAAAGTCTGTATCCATAGCGTACCCCTGAAAAAAAAAAAGTAGGGGACGTTTGAGATAAAATAAAAAGGTGGGGGTATGCCATCCTCTTGCATACCCCTCGACTACACCAAATCAAAATTTTTTTACACATACATACATATATTGTAGTAATTTTAAAAGAAAAAAAAATGTGGCATGTCACAGAACTTTTTATAAAATCAATGTGAGTCACAGATTGAAGAAAACTCTGAAACACAAAATAGTTAGGTATATAGCACGAATAGAGAGCCAATTCATTGCCAAACTGTATCATCACCATGCATATCTTGGAATACCAAAAGCAACAAATGGTTTAATACTATTGTAGCTGTCCATTTTCCGTTTATTTAATAAACTTCATTTATTAAGTAAAATTTCTGGTTTCAGATTTGTTTATGTGACTTAAAAAGTCTCCGAAAATTGAAGACAAAAATAGTTCTTGTAGAAATATATTAATCAGAACTAGAGAAATTCAACTGTAACTTACCCACCACCTTTCCAAGCTTTATACTGTACAACAGCACATGGTTTATTTTGGAATTCAGGACACAACTTTTGCTCAACTTGCACATAGAAGCAATCCATGTCGACTAAAACAATCACACGCTCTGAATATGACACTTCCATAGTATCTGAAACAAAAAAACTTATGTAAACTTGAAAATGTTAAACAATAATTAATGCAAACACAGGATTTCTGTTTTATGGGGGAAAACAAGGACTTTGATAAAATTTTATATGGTTGTAAATCAATTTACATTTTGTTTCTGTTCAAAATTAAACTAGAATAAATATTTCTTTATAACTTAAAAAAAGAAAGTTTTTGCATAAAAACATAATCCAATCATATTCTATACTGAAATTGGACAAATGGAGAGGGGAGGAAAGAGGAAATGAAAAATAAACAGACTTTAGCAAATAAAATATTCTGGCACAGATGTCATTTACGCACCACATTGGCACGATTTTTCCCCCCCCCGCCAAATTGGCGAAAACTTTGACTTTCAATATCAGTTACAAATAGCATGCACATGATTTTTTATTCCAATATAAAAATAAAATAACGTTATATTCAACACGTTATAACGTTAATATTAAAAAACAAATTTTTCGCCAAATTGGCGGGGGAAAAAAATCACACCAATGTGGTGCGTATGTGACATCTGTGCCAATACTCTTTATTTCTTAATGGACAATATTCGGTACTTTTCCAGCATAGGGGCTTTGTAGAGAGTAGGAAATTTGGCAACATATTTTCTGGAAACCAATTCAATGTCATGTATACAATATAGGTGCAGATTCCCAAAATTTGGAAGGAGTCACTGGCTCCTAAACCCAAAAAATCCAGTAGCCACAGTTGAAAAACAAATGCATAAAGACAATAGTGTTTATATGGAGTAAAAAACTAAAAAACCTCTGGAATTCAAATTGTAAAGTAATTTATTTAATATAAACACATGTACAACAAAATTTGAATATTAATTAAATCTTAAATCATGTACAGTCAGAAGATAAAGTGGGCAAGATACGGTTTAAAAAATATATGTAGGTATAAGCTAAGCAATTATGATAGCGGGGAATATCAGAAAAACAATATTTATTATTTTGATTTCGCCAGACAAAAGTACAAATAAAAAAAATCTGAATTTGTGAGATTATTTTGCACTATAAAAATCAAAACACACTTCAAACATTTGTTTTTATATATATATATATTTAAATCACAGTCTATGTAAAATTATCAGATTCAAACTGTTACGAATAACATTGCTATTCGAACATATTAATAGTTTGCTGTGTTAAACAGATCATCCTGAAATGTTATTAAAAGATAATAATAATGTTTGTTATGTGTTTTGGTCTTAAGCTTAAAAAAAAAAAATACCAACATTTCACGATGTGGACTGGAAATACCAGAAATTGATTACTTTTAAATCACATGGCGACTTAAAAAACGAAAGTTAGTGGCCACAGCAAAAAATTTAGTCGCTACGTGGTGACTGGCGACCGTGAATCTGCACCTATAGTATACAAGCAATTTTGTTAATACTTATACATGTTATTTAATATAAAGAAGCCTCCTATTTTTGAATAAAAACAGAAGAAAGTTGTATATAAAAAACAATAATAATAATATATATAAAATAAGAAGTTTATACAGGTATAGGTTATACATGAATTCTTTTTCCTATTTTAATAAAACTTCATGCATATTATTCATTTTATTTATAAAATGAAAATCATTAATTTTAATTAATAAGTATACATGAATATTCTAATATGTATTTATCGAATAGCATTTTGTACAAAATAAATTTAAAGTATTTAAGTATGTATTTACCTGTATTTATGCTGCATCGAATTATGAAATATGTAAACAAATGGCTACTTTTACAACAAATTATTCCAACTGTGATGTCACATGAATATTGTCCCTTAAGGAAGAAAATACAATTTAAAAGAATTTTGAAACTCTGAATTTTCAGGAGTGGTACAGAACAAAAAATTAAGTAAATAATTGGAGAAGAGATGCATAAAAAAAATTGTGGTGGGTCCTTCAGGATGCACAATTTTTCTCTTGAAATAATGCAAAAGAGGCATATTTTGTACTAAATACATTGAATATGTTTTATTTCTAAAAGAAAGACCCAATTTTGTAAAAAAGGACCCAGTTTTTTTTATTTTTTCAAAGTGTCTGGGTTTCAGGGTCCCAGGATATTAAAAGAATAGGGACATCACAGAATTCTAGAACAAACTGGAACAGGTGTGTCACTCCTGAATCTTCAAAAGTAAAGAAACAGGTTGTTAATAGACTTTAAATTAAACATCTCAATGATTTTTACCATCTTATAAAAGTAATCAAGTTTTAAAAAACTTACATAAATCAGAATGAACTAGTTACAATAAATATAAATGGTGTGCAGCAATAGCAGTTTCTGAAATTTTAAAGGACTAATGTGAATATGTAAACAATGTTTCACAAGATATAGTTATAGCAATCTTAAAAATTGCATAAACATTATGTTTATTTTTTTAAGCAGTTGCTTATTTCATATTAAAAGAGTTTGCTCATTTACTACAGTAGAGTATACAAGGTTTGTTTATGCTACAGTTAGAATAGTTAGCAAGCACTCTAAAAACAACAAAAACAAACCCAAAGTGAAATATTTCTAAATTAATAAGGACTTTACGTTGCACATATAAATACTCATCAAACTTGCTTTCAACGTAAATTTGATTTAATAAATATGAGTTACTTTAACTACATATATAGAAAACAAACCTCGACGTTTCAGTTAATCTTTATAACCATCATCAGGAGAAAAAACCTTCATATGAAGGTTTTTTCTCCTGATGATGATTATGGCTTAAATGGTTATGGATAAAATGGATGGTTATGGATAAAAACACAGTCCCATTTACTTGAAGTCAGAAGCATTATATGTGTTTGTTATGTCATCAAGTGGTTTTTAATTCGGCATTTGCATGTATTTTTCATTATGTTTTACTGATTTATTAGTTATTCCATTAATTAAAATAACAATTGTGTCCTCAAATTCTTATATTTTATTTATTTAGATATTCCAATGGCAACGTTCTCCCGTTTATTTGGCGTTACAGTTTGGTGATAGTTTTTTGTTATGCAAAGTGGTCGACGGGATAATAGAGAAGTACCAATAAAAATAATTAAAAATACCCAAGGAGTATTTATTTAGTTTTAAAAGAATTTAATTTAATAGTATAGAATTCTGGCAAAACACAAACTTTATTTTTACAGATTTCTTTGTTATAACACAACACATTAGAAATTATGTGAATCAATTTTTAAATGCTTTAATGTTAAACCATTAATATGTGAATATAAATAAAATGCCTCATTTTCAGCTGAGTATGTCATATGTGACTAATATAGTGACCTAACATTAAAAAAATAATAAATGATAAAATATACTACAAAATTCATTTAATATTCAATTTCAAGGAACATAATTCCACTATGCAAATTTTATGTGTATTTCAATAATTCAAAGGATTTATTTCATATCCCCCTCTCCCACCTTTGCAAAAAACAAACCAATCCCTCTTCTTTACACATAAAGGTACCATCCACTGGTATAAAAATATAGTTTTTTATAATATACAGAAATTTAAACAAATTTCTATTAGGAATTATAGTTTTAAAATAAATGATAATGAAAAAAATTACTCTATTTAATAATTGTATTTCTAAGGGTTTTTACATGTGGGTTTTTCTTTAGGTAACATGGGTTATAATTTTTTTTGGATTAGTATTATTTTATTTATTCTCACTTTACTGGCTTTTACTTTTGTAAGGCAGTGATAAAATAAAAAATGCTCAACATAATAATCTTAGTCAGAACAAGCTGTAAAAAATTAATTAGTGTTTATTTATTTATGCCTTCTATGACTTTATATAGAAAAAAGTTCAATAGTTTTTTTTTTTTTTTTTTAAGGACAGCACAATCAATAGTGTAAACAAATATGTTAAATGACTTGTAATATTGACTTCTATGTAAAAGAAAAACAAATAAAAGTATTTACTCATTTACATGTCCTAGAAATTTGTTTTTGAGACAGAAAACAATAAAAAAAAAATAAGAAAAACAAAAACTTTTGAGAAAAAAAAACGTATATAAACATTTAAATGACAGATAATAAATACCGATTTTTTATTTAATAAAAATAAATAAAAGTTCTTCCTCACTTACTACATCAATGACAAAAAGACGGGAGATCTAAAATTAAATGAATGAGCACATTAGCAATCGGAAAACAAAAACTCCAAAATGTAAACAAACAGGAAAAGAATTGCATAGTTATTTAATCACCAATGTCAACAAAGTACTCTTGCTGCTTTTATAAACCACATGCCATAATGCATAAAAAAAAATAACTACAGAGCAAAAAACAAACATTTAAATGAAAAATTTTAGCAACACTCATAATCGGCGAGAATCAAACAATGAAGTAATTGTATGATCAAAATACACAGGTACGTATTTATAAAAAAAAATATATATATCCAAAATAGAGTTACCAGCTGCTTTCAGAAACCTTAGATTTCAAAATACTCAAACATTAATGGACTGTACTTTTGGAATGTAAAGGCGCAACAAACTAAAACATGCTCATGCTAAGGCTAACACTAATATCTGGTAAAACATCGCGCGGAATCTCCAGACACAAATATTACGTCATAAAAAACCGTAGCCTACGATGATGCACGTCGCTGTACAGCCTATCATTTTCGACTCAAAAGTAGGGGACAGGGAGTGGGAATTTTTCCCGGGACGAGCGCCATCTACTGGCAAACCATTGTTATAGAAATTCCCCCAATCTTTTCTAAGGGGATGGCAGGAATTTAGATTATTGTTGAATTTTTTTCTGTGTGAAAGGAAAAAAAAGGGGGGGGGGGGGGGGTCACAACATTTTTGGATAGTTGACGAAATTAAGATGATTTTTTATTGTTATAATAAAGTAATAAATAGCAGCAGAAAACTTTTAAGAAAAATACTTTTTTTTTTTTTTTTGGGGGGGGGGGGGGGGGTAAGTGCCTGATAATTTATTAATTTGTTTTACATTAGAATGAAATGTAAAACAATTTATTATAAATAATTTACAAAATTTATGTATAACAAGAATTTTTCACAAAACTTAAAATTATTACCTTCTTAAAATTTGTAGCACACTTTGAAAGAATTTTATGAATCAGTGCTTATAAGTCACACATAATTACAGACGAAGAAAAGGTGCACAAAATTTTTGGATAGTTGAGGCTATTATGATGATTCTTTTTTCATCCTGTTATAATAAAGTAATAAATAGAGCAGCAGAAAAGTTGAGAGAAAAAGTTTTCTTGAAAAAGTTATAATAAAGATTTTAAACATTGTCAATTGGAGATTCCTCCCCCCCTACCTTTCTTTTCTTTTTTTTGGGGGGGGGGAAGAGGAGGAGAAGGGGGGTTATTTAAGTACTTGATCATTTAGATCACATTAGAATGAAATGTAAAAAAAAAATAAAGGAGCAGAAATGTGTGTTTATAAATATTGTACTATTGACTTGCAGAGTTAAAATGAAACAAGATTTGCAGTCATTGGCTTAAAAAAATTTATAAAACAAAAGGTAGGAGGTGCACAAAATTTTTGGCTAATTGGGGAAATAAAGATTATTATTTTTATTATTGTTAAAATAAAGTAATAAATAGAGCTGCAGAAAAGTTTTAAGGGGAAAAAATTAAAAATTTTAAACTTTGTAAACTGGAGATTGTTTTCTTTTAGGTGGGAGGAGATTTAAGTGCTTAATAATTTAATAATTTGTTTTACATTAGAATGAAATGTAAAACAATTTCATATAAATATTTTACAAAATTTATGTACAACTAGGACTTTTCAAGAAAACTTATTAAAAATGTTACATACTTAAAATGTGTAGTACACTTAGTAAGAATTATCAGTGACTATAAGTCACACATAATTATGTTTTTGAAAAAAGAGCAGAAATGTGTGTTTAATAAATATATTGTATTGAGATGTTGAGTCAAAATGGAACAAAATTTGCTTTCATTGGCTTAAAAGAATTTTAAAAATGATATAAAGCGAAAGGTACTCCAGATGCATACATTACACAGTTTCTCATACTCAGTACATATAAATTTCCGATACACATCAACTGTAATTTATTATCAATTTTATAGTTTGATTAAAAAAGTAATAAATGCAATAAAAATCATTGAATATTGTTTATCGCAATCTTCTCTAAAACTACAAAGTGCAATATTTAAAGCTAATGACTTTCTGGTTTTTACCAGTACCAGATTATCCGGAAACTGGATTTTTTAAAGGGTTCTTGGGCATTTGCTCTTAAAAACTACAACAAAATATTAAAAAACAAATTTATGTAAAAGGCTGTTGCACTTAGCCACAGAGAGAGACTCTTTGATCTGACACTGGGAAAATTACACTGATGTATTAAAAAAAAAAAAAAAAAAAAAACTTCGCCAAGATGCCCCACACTCCCCTACACAAAGACCGAAAAGTAAAGGAGTTTCGTTTTTTCATGTAATAACAGGTCATAATTTTTTTTATTTTATTTAGATACTTTTTGAGATATTTAATGAGATAATGTAACTAATAGTTTTCAACTAGATATAATATTTCTGCTCTCCCACCCCCCCTCCCTCAACACAATATTCAAAGTTATGAAATTTCTAACAATTATTTTAAATTAAAGCATGTAGTATTTTAAGACATTTAAGAGTAAAAATTCTAATACTATTACACAGATCAAGCAATTACCTGTACCTTGTACCTATAAAATTTCTGTTCATTATAAATCAATTTAAAATAAATGTCTTTTAAAATATATGATAAATGTGCCAGTAATGGATACCCTCCTAAGATTTTGGTTTATAAATAAATAATCAATATAAACAGTTAACCAGTGAATCTCCAAACTAATCAGAGAAGCACCTTACCACAATGAACATATATACAAAATTTGAAGAAAATAGGATAATTCTGCATGAAAATCTTATGTATCAAAATTGAGGGGGGGGGGAGTTAGCCCCCCGTTTCCTCTCTTTATACTTAACCAATGGACTCCCAAAACTAATCAGGAAAGCTCCTTACCACAATGAACCTATATACAAAATTTAAAGGAAATCGGAAAATTCTGCATGAAAAACCCATTTATCTAAATTAAGGGGGAGTTACCCCCCGTTTCCCCCCATTATACTTGATTATGAGATATCATGTTTTTTTCATTTTGTACTTTTCTAAGCCATCAAATCGTTCTATCACAACAGTATTCTCATTATAAAAATTAAATTAAAAAATTTAGAGATGGTTTTCATTGATTACATTACAATTCTATAGTTATACTGGAGATTGACAATTTTAAATGCGAATATTAATCCATGACGAAGTAAAGTGTATATATCTTACTGAAATGCTTAACATATTTAAACCTTAACACTGGAATAGATGTTTTATTAAACTTATTATCTACGACTAAAAATTAGAAAAATAAATTGAAGCAGAGAATTTTGTAAAATTATAAAATTCTTCAGAGCAGACGTCATAAAGTTAATCAATGGCTTTATATATCGATGTCAAAATTTCTCTATTAGTAATATATACTTTGCATTAGTAAAATATGTCGGTTTTAATTAGATATAATAATCATTAACAAAAATATAGCTAATTAAAGGGTCATACAATGCTAAAACGAACTCTAAGTAATGTAATTTCAACGTTTGTTTTCCCCGGGAATGACGCCCTCTACCAGATTATATTTAAACTATTTTCTTGACCCGTTTTCGCTTACAGAAATCGTTCAAAATGACAGGCTTTACAGCGCCGCGCATCATCGTAGGCTACGTAAAAAATATACTGGTTAACTTGCTTTCGGGCAAAGAGCTAGAAGTTTGAATGAGACACGTGACACCGGATCACAGCGCATGCGTACGTTCGGCAATCCGTGAGAGTTCGTGTAAAAAGATGAGAAGACAGCAGACGATGTCAATAATCAGAGTGAGGCACATGGGATTTGTGTGAACAAGCAATACAGTGTGTGTCTGTTTATAGTGAGGGGTGTCAAGCAATTTTCTGTGGAATTTATATCAGTGCTTTTTGAGTGGAAAGGATTTTTTTAATTTTTTTTCCACAACTTGTGAAAATTTAAGGATACCCAATTAATATTATTCTGTAGATAGTCGCTCTGCCCTAGGCAAAAACAAGGATGATTCTCTTTGAGTCTACCTGTTTTACTCCTGGGTCGTAGGACCTGACTTCCGGTAAGTAAATAATTTAATAGAAAAAATATTTTTAAGGCATTCAGTTCATTTCTTTAGATAATCTCCTAAATATGAAATAAAGGATTTTCGTATTTAAAATAATATTTCTATTGAATGTTTCTCGAAATAGAAATTGAAACTAAGCAAAACACTGAAACTGAAACTACGAAAACAAAAAGTAAATCCCTGTTGCCATTCAACAGTAATAATTTTTTACCCTTATTTATAATTGGCATTCAAAAATATACTTATCGGATGTACATTTCTAAAAATATATTTAGCTAATTTCAAATTAACATAGTGTCTCAAAAATATTTTTCTAATGTAATTTTTGTAAAATTGTAACAGTGATAATAATAGCAAACTCTTTTAGTCTTTTTGTTATCAAAATTCGATAACAAAAAAACTATACATGCTTTATACTTTTATAAAGTTTAAAGATTTAATCTATTAAAATTTATTTAATAAAAAAGATATCTTAATATACATCTAACATGTAAAAAAAAAAAAAAAAAGAAAAAAAAAGACAATAATATTTATCTTGTTACGTCTATAAGAGAATTTAAATATTAATAAAAGCAATTCTATAAAAATATTAAGAAGTCCAATTGATTTATTTTTGTTATATAACAAAATATTCTTTTGATATATGTTAAACTGGAAGAAAACTAAATTTATTCATTCGAATTTTCTCAAAGTAAAAATTGAAACTAGCGCAAAAAAGAAGAAAACTAAAATTCTGAAACTGAAACTAAAACTGCGAAAGCGAAAAGTAATTTCACGTTGCCATTCAGCAGTATAAACTTGCATCATTATTTATAATTTCGTAATTTAAAAAAATGTGGAGATAATTTTTTTGTTATAGATTATTAATATTTTAAAAGTTTTATATACAAAAATTTTTAAAGGAAAAATATAAATAATAATAATATCAATTATAACACGCAGAATAAAATTCTTCCTTTTAATAAAAAATCTTTTTTTTTTTTTTTCGTTGCAAAAATGTAATTTGTTTATTAAACTGTATGTGATTTATATATTTTTAAAGATTTAACATCTTAAAATATATTTAATAAAAAACACACAGATAGTAAAAATAAAATTTTTATATACATGCATATTTTTCTATAAATTAACACTGTTATTTATTTCGCTGCTTCTTTAGTAAAATTAATTTAAATATTAACAAAAGGAAATTCTTAATAATATTAATAAATCCAATTGATTTCCTTTGTTAAATATATTTTTATTGTTATAGCTACATTAAAACTTGAAGAATATTAAGTTTATGGATCCGATCAAATGAATTTTTTTTAAATAGAAATTGAAACAGGTTTAAAAAACTAACACTATGAAAACGAACTTCATGTTGCCATTCAGCGTTAATAAATTTTTACCATTTACTTATTTATATTGTCATCCATAAATATACTTACTGAATGCACGTTTTTAAAACTGTGATGGGGCACTTTTCTTATCGATTGTCAATATTTTCAAAGTTTTATATACAATATTTTTATGGGAAAAAGAAAAAAATATTAGCGATAAAAACAGCAGAAGTAATCCGCAGAGTAAAATGCTTATTTTTAAGGGCAAATTCTTTTCTTTTCGTAATAAAAAAAATAATAATTTGTTTTAAAAGCTGTAAAAGATTTAGATACTTTTTAAAAATTAACAATATTACTAATTTCGCTGTTTCTTTAAGAAAATTTAAATATTAAGAAAAACAAATGTAATGTGTGAGCTCGATTGATTTTTCTGTTTATACGTATTTTTAAATTTGAAGAAAATTAGTTTTATGAATACGAACGATCCTATGAATTTTCTGAAAGCAGAAATAGAAACAAACGCAAAAAACTGAAACTGAAACTTCGAAAAAAAAAAAAAAAAGTAAATTCATGTTGCCATTCAGCAAGAATAAACTTTTACCATTATTATAACTGGCATTTTTACGGAATGCATATTAAAAAAAAAGTATCCTTTTTTAGGTGCGTTCGTAATTATATAAATACGTAGCACCTATTGTCGTCGTCTGGTCCGTCCGTCCGCATATAACAACGCAAAAACTACCCAACCGAATGGTTTGAAATTTAAGATATATTACCTTTGCAGAATTTTATCGAGTCATTTCGAATTTTATTAAAATCGAATCAAAATTTTAGGAGATATTAATAAAAATATTAAGAAATTTGAATTTTTAAAGAAAATTGGTTCTTTCTTGTTATAGGAGCTTCCGAGGTTTAATGATCAAGCGACCGATATACTTATTTTATGACAGAAATTAATCTGCAGACGATATAATTCATTTCACAGAATTAAAAATTATCACGATCTGAATATTTATATAACTAGCTATCGTACGAATGCACCTCATTTGTCACGTTTGACGTACAATTTCCAACTTGTTTAAAATTATTATAAATTTTTTTAAAGTTTTATATACAATATTTTTACGGGGAAAAAATATTTTGTTATAGTGTAACCCGCAGTATATAAAATGTTTTCTTTTAATTGCATTTTTGTTTCTTTTCATTTTAAAACCTTGATTTGTTTTAAAAGTTGTGTATGATTTTTGCTTTAAAAAACAATAATTTATTAAAGAATTAAAGTAAAGAACATACGAAAAGTGGATTTTTTTTTATTGTGACGTATACCTAAAAACGCTGATAATTTTTTCACGTGAACAATAATGACGAAAATATAAAGAACTTATAGAAAATTATCAAAAGGATGCTTTTGTGGATTCTGCATTTATCCATACGACATGAAGGGATACAGGTCTGCCACGCTGAGAGTTCGAAGTTCGAACCTCGATTAATGTGCGGGTTAAAAAGAAAAATGTATTTGAAGTCGGTTGTATGTTTTAAAAAATATATTTATTTACTTTTTGTAGATTGATTTTGAGTATTTCAGCTCATCTCCGAATAAATTGTAAAATTTGTTTTTGATTTTTTTTTTTTTTTTTTTTTTTTTTAAGTGTTGTTATTGTAAAATATAGACCACTTATTGATACGTTATCATGTTACGATTGCGATTGTTTATGGAGGTTTTTTAATCAGATTATTTATTTTTTCAACTGTCGATTGAAAACATTAAAAATCTGTCGTAACTGAAAATTTTATTTTCATATCAGAGTGGCAAAATATCTTTAATATAAAAATTAAAAGTATTTATTAATCTCCACTACTTTAGCAGGTAAATAAATTGCTTAAAATATAGTTTTTTTTTTTTTTTTTTTTCTGTCTAATTTATTATTAAAAAAAGAAAAAGAGAAAGAATGAAACATTTTAAAATGGAATACAAAATTATTTTCGATACTTTGGCAAAGTAGTTTAAAAGTTTTCAAAAAATTTTACATTCGAGAAGAATGCTACTCATAAAAAACAAATATAAAATATTGTTAAAGTTTTTTTTTTTTTTTTTTACATTGAATAATTCTGCATTACATCGATAAAATGCAGAACTCGACTATAACATTTTCTATGGTAAGAGCATTTTCCAATTCTGTGCCAAAGCCATGGATGGATGGGGGATAGGGAGCGGCGTGTCCCCCTCCCCTACCTCTCAATCAGTTGGAGATGGCTTCTACTAACATAATATACTTTTCATTTGGACGAAAGACTATGTAGTTAGGTTGTTCTCAAATCCAAAGGAGCTACTTTCTGACATATTTTTAAATTCATTTTTGTATGGAAACGCATGAAATTGGCAGGTGTTCTTTTTCAGAAAGTATGTAATCGAATGGCGTTTTCCATTTTTCGGTAAAGGCATATCTTTAAAAAAAATACTATCAAAGTGGGCGTTTTGAACCGAATTCCCGACGCGGCAGAACGAGAAAGGGGAAAAACGTGCCGTCACTCGCTTATAACTCGATAAGTAATTTACTTATAAAAAAAATGGAAAACTCATTTCAATTCCAAATCGCTTGAATAGTCAGGCTTGCCAATTTTATGCCTTTGCGTTTAAAAATGTGTCAGAAAATTTCGCGTTGTTGAGCAGGGAATTTGAGAACCACCTTAAAAACTTGTAAAGTGTTACTTCCCCCTTCTCCCGCACACATCTTTGCAACGATCTTGAATTGTGCTGATGACTATGTCAACTACATTTGATTGCATTTTTAATAAAATGGTACTTTAAGTTCCGTCGGAATGTCTTACAAGAGAGTTATAAAATCCTCTCTATTTCGATTAGATGTTTTTTTTTTTTTTTTATTGTTTGTTTTTGTTGTTACATTAGAAATAACATATCATGCATCCTACACTATACATTTCAACATATCTCGTTTTTTTTTTTTCAAAGAGGCGTATAAAATCGGTGAAGGGTGTTACCGGGCGTGAAAGTATATTTGTTTCATTTCGGATTATTATGACATCAAGGACAAGAAATGTTCTAAAGGTAAGTGCAAACGCCTTTGAAAAAAATGCGTAGAAACCATGGAAAAAAGTAATTAACAGAAAAGAAAAACACAATAAAATGACTAAAATACTGTATTTTTTGGTGGACGCCGTGTTGGACCCCCCTTCCACTTCCCACAAAACTTACTTTAAAAATGGAAATGCTGTTGATACAATAATACATGAGTATCTGGGCTTTGATTGGCCTTTGTATCTATATCCATTGGTCACTGCATAAAATAGCGTGGCGCTAATCTTAAATTTAAATTTAGGAAACCATTAAGCAATATATTTTGAATACTGTGTAATTTTTCACTAACTGTTATTTTAATAGTATAAAACCCATTTGAAATAATTTTTTTGTATTTTTTATGTGGAAATTTCTCTGCCAATTGAAGTATTAAAAGTCAGATGTTACACGACGGCACAGAACACGAAAAAATATGGCATTTCTTACAATTAAAGATGTTTAAATTAAGTATGTGTTCCTATTGGGTAGAGCTCTGCCAGGGCCGAAATTTTCGGGCCCGGCACCAGCTCCGTCCGGGTGTAAAAAGTACAATTTCGGCCCAGCCCATGCAAAAATCAATGAAATCAGTCCCGGCTCGGCCTGACTCAATTTCTACAAAAAAATTCTTTTTTTTTCTTAACATACAATAAAGATTCTTTTAAAGAATACTGCATACATATTTATGCGAAAATTTTACAGTATATTTCAGACTATATGTCCGCAAGCCGTAGAATTCAGAATAGCAACACTAATGATCACTTAAGCTCTCAAATAAAGACTTATAAAATAAATGTAGTTTAGAAGAAAATAAAAAAAATGGTTAAAAACATCATAACTTTTGAAACTGTATAATAATAGTAATAATAAAGTAGAATTTTGAAAATATCCCTTTGTAATTTATTATAAGTATAGTTCCAAAGTTTCCGTTAACAAAAATTCATTATCCCTATTACTTTTATTAAAAAAAAAAAAAAAAAAAGAAACGGCCAGCTCGAGACGTCCTGGGAACAATTAAGACCATGTCCGGCTCGGCCCGGCCCGAGTATGTAGAAAAAAATGTAAGCCTAAGACCGGCCCGGCCCGAGTCTTCTTAAAAAAAATTGAACCCGGTACCAGACACTATGTAATTGTCCGATGCCGGCCTCTACGTTGGACAGGTTAATTTTCTGTATATTGATGTTGCCAATTTAGCATCGGCAATTTCAGTACGATTTTTCGTGTTCCGCGGCGATTTTTTGACATTCGTAAAAGGAAGTATGTTTCAAACTTCTAGGCTAATATATCGAATTTTTTTCCTCAGCGATTATTGAATTTTTAGTGATTTTCAATGCGTTATTTCGTTTTTCACGGCGATTTTTATGGCATTCGTAAAATAATTGGGTTTGAAGTGATTTTTGTCGGGGTTTCTTTGCAATTCACGGCCATTTTTTCGCATAAGTAAAAGGATTCTGTTTTGAATCTTTTAGTCCATAATATAGTAAATTTCGTCTTCTTTTCAATAAAATTTTTTCGGAATTCGTACAGAAATCTTGAATTTTTTGCGAATTTTTTTGTGCGATTTATAGAGTTTTTTCGCAAATTTTGTCCTCTGGGATTTTTGAAATTTTAGCGTTTTTCCGCGATTTGCTGCGATTTTTCCACATTAGTAAAATGAATCCAGCTTCAATCTTCCTGCCCAATATTGTAAATTTTGTTCCCTTTCCAATAAAGTTCCATTCGGGATTCGTGCTACGATTTTTAAAATTTTCGAGATTTTTTATTGCGATTTTTTTCGCATTTCGTGCTATTTTTTGACAGGCCCGGGCAACGCCGCGCCGGTGGGTTAGCTAAGTATATGAATAATTCTGCTATTCGTTGTAAACTAATGGTAAGATTTTTAAAAGTATTATAATGATGAAGAGTTCGAAATTGTGATCTTAAATTTTATTTATATTAGAACTATTATACTTACCCATCATACGTAGTATAAAGGTAAATCTTGTAATCGTTTTGAAAATCGAAATTTTTTTTTTGACGGATTTACACGTTTCAGACACTGGAGAATCAGAAAACATATTTTTAGAAAATTTTTTTGCCGTCCGTCTGTCTGTGTGTGTCTGTAAACGCTCTATCTCCCGAACAAATTGAGATAGAGACTTGAAATTTGGTATGTATACTTAGTATGTAATAATGAGAAGAAGCTTATTGAATTTCAGTAACCTCGATTATACGGAACTATTTTTTTCGGACTCTCGAAGTATTCGTTCTGATAAAAGGTATATAAAACATTTCGAAATTGTTTATTTTAAGGAGTGAATATAAAAGACAATAAAAAAACATAAATTTTGCATAAAGAATGAAGTCGATCAGATAATTCGTTGCCGAGATATTTGTAATCCTATTTTCCGCACTCTTCGATTTTTCAAGACCCTGTATTTCATTCAAATTTCAATTCAAAGATATATTTTAATTGGATGTGAGACGCTTAATCCGACGCAGTAGACCGTTAGTTCATATGACCATCAATTTTGGAGTTATAAGGATTTAAAGTTTATGACGTCATCAAGCCACGATTTTATTCTAATTGCTATCTAATATAAATAGTTTACACATGTTTTATTTTCATATTTTATATTATGCATATCCATGATGGTTAAGTATTATGGTGGCCCCCAACGACTAGTTTTAATTTGACTTTTGTTTGTTTTAAACAAATTTACAAAAGAGCGCTTATCCTCCCTTGCATCCTCTGATGAGCCGTCCACATATACCTAGTCTTAATAAAAATTCATTTATAACTAGTGATTCTAATCATTTCCTCGGTGATTTTAAATTAAGGATTATTTTTTCTTCGATTTTTCTTGAATTTCTAGAAAATGTTTATATATATATATTTTCCTTTAAAAAATTATTTATTATTTTCAAAATCAAGATTATAGTCGTCAAAATTACAAAACTCTCAAATGCATTGGCGTAAAATAGTGAAAAGTGGCCTTATTTGGGAGAAAACAGCAAATAATTTTAATAATAATAATTGCTGCATAAAAACGAATACACATTTGGTTATTTACATAAGATAAACTTACATTTAATAATAATAAAAAAAGCATTGATCTTAAATAACTTAGATGGCTTGGAATCTTTTGAAATATAATTATGTATAATATAATTAAAAAAAATCCTTTTCCATCGATTTAGTTTTTTAAATCATACTTTAAATCATTCATAAGCTGTAAAAAATATATATTTATATATTATTTTAAATAAAATTTCCATTGTGAACGTTCCTTAACCTTTTAATATAAATAGCTACGATTTTGAAATAGTATAAGAAAGTACACAGTGTCTGTATTCGTTACCTCGAATGTTATTTCCTCACTTACAAAATTTCCAGTTGAGCGCTGTTAATGTGGCATATTGTTAAACTATTTTTATTAGTAAAAAGTTAAAAGAAAATGTAGATGAAAGCCATAACTTCAATGTCTTAAAATAAAACTATTCCGTTGTATCATAAACAACTTTCCAGCCAATGGTTTGTAACAATGCAGAGATGTTAATAAAAGTAATTTTCCGGTTTGATACCATAAAAAGAGGCGAATTTTCCATAATTGTATTAAAATGTGGATTAGTTTTCTTTCATTTCGGTTTTCAGATCTGTTTGAAGGCGGACGGTTTTTTCGGTCGGTTTTGATGTGTGTTGAGTTTGGGTCAGGTTGCGGGTCGACGAAATTTTTATTTGTCGGGTTCTGTTCGATTTTAGGGTTAACGAAAATTTATTTGTCGGTTTCGGGTTGACATCAAATATAATTTTCGGGTTCGGGTCGGGTATAACGAATTCCGCGCAGGACTCTAGTCTGATGCAGTTATTCTCCAGAAACGTGTAGAGCCTTACTTAAAAATATTGAGGACTCCCGAGTTTTTATTATATTTTTAAAAGTAATAGTCGGATACAAATGTTTAACTGCACAACACTTACCAACACAAAGATGAAAAACGTTTATGACTTCGGTTTGTCTGTCCGTACTCAAATTCTCATAAATATACTCATATTGTACTATAATTTTTATATAATATTGACATTTACTAAAATACGATCACTATTGAAGATGAAGTGTATAGCATTTATAGTTCGTTTACATAGGGACAGTCAAAAGTATTCTGTTAAATTACGGTCAATGGAAAAAAATCGTTTCTAGTGCATTTTAATGCTGATAACATCATTTCAAACATATAATGCAAGTTTTATGCATTTTTGAAGTGCACTAAAATATGCATGTTTCTGTAGAATATGTGATGCAAAGCATTTATTATTCATATACAGAATCACACAAATGAATTCCGGTACGTAATTGTTTACGTGGAGACATCGTTTGCAGTGTATTTTAATGCTGTTACACTATTTCAAACATAATGCAATTTATATGAATTACTGAGGTACATTATAAGTTGCTTACTGAAAAGTATATGGTGTACATTGCATTTATCGTTTATTTACAGGGACACACAAAAGAATTCGGTTGCAGTACTGTCTATGAGAGATAATTGCTAGAAAGGCGTTTTCAACTTTGGTTTGCGTTTTTAAATTTAACTAAATTTTTGCAAAGTACGTGGGGTGTATAAATTCTATAGATCATATGCAGGACTGCACAGAAGAATTCGAGTACATTTCTGCTTATTGATGGAAATTGCTGAAGGCGAATCTTTAACTGTGTGATGCGGTTCTTAACTGAACTAAATTTTTGCATACTATGTTAGTATCTATACAAGTCTATAGATTATATACGGGGTTGTACAAAATAATTCAGATGTTTTTCCGACTGTAGATGGTAATTACCGAAATTGGGTTTTCAAGTTCATCATGCGTTTTCCAAGCATCATCTTTCACTTTATTAAACCGTGAAGTTTTGTTACAGTATACTGAGTGTGTTGGAAAGTGTTACGTAATCTATGCCTTGACGCACGATTTTTCTTTCTTGTTTAAATTATTGTAGTTTGTAATAAATGACACCAAACGAACAACTAAAATGTCAATTAACACTTTAAATAAAACCACTTAAAAAAAAAAAAAAAAAAAAAAAACAGAAAAAAACGTGCTTTAAAAAAAAATATTAAACTACCTACAGGTTTTCAATAGAAAACATGCTATTATGAACCTTAATAACATAGATAAATTACATGGCAATCCAAGTATATTTACGAGAGTTAGAGCGCGGCCAGACAAACGAAGTCATAAGCACTTTTCAACTATGTTGCAAAAGTATTAAAAATGATAAATTGAAATTTATTATTATTATTATTATTTTTTTCATTTTAACGCCGAGAAATTGAAAAGTATGATAAAATTTACAATATTGTTAATGATAGTAAAAAGTGGAATTTTTCAGTTTATGTTTTATAGCCAGAATGAAAGAGACATAAGTTTTATTTAAGGGTCCTCTCTACTCATGCGAAAACACTCGCTCGTTAATGTTAATCCTATGGGGCATTATTTTTTTCTACTATCTCGTTTGCATTTCAATATTTTAATACGATTTTTTTTTTTTTTTGGCATTGAATAGCAGAGATCAATTTCTATTTTCGCTGTTGATTACTTTTCAGATTTTTTTTGCGGATTTTTTATGCAGAAAAAAAATTGTTTAAAAATATTGAAATGTACTGAAAAATATTGAAAATAAAAATAAAGACATTATTCATTAATAATGATTCAAAATTACTCCAAGACGGCAATCCTATGACTGCGTCACTGTTTAAAGTGTTTTAAATAAATTTAAACTCGTAATGTATTGTGAATAATAAAATAACTAAAACTCAGATCGTTTTCAAATTTAAATATTAATATTCTTAAATCTTTTTATCTTTCTTTTTATCTCTTCTATCTTTATTCTTAAATCTTATATCTTTTGTGGGAAAAAAAAAGGAAAAGAAACCGAAATTGTACGCTTCGCCTTGATGTTTAATCTTTTGATTATTATCATTTTTTTTTTTTTCATTGATTTAGGGGTTTTCTTTTGCACCACATTGGCTGTGGCCATGCCATAGATTTTTGTACGTGGTGTACATAATTATAGTTCACCTATACAGAACTGTCTATAGTGGAAATTATTCATCAGAAAAATATGAAATTTGGAATGCGTCGTCTAAATAAAGGGATGCGAAAGCCTCTTAGCAGAAGAAAAATAATTATTTTCAAAAATAGCCACCAGAGGGCGTGTTATTGATTTTTTTTTCAACACATTAACAAAATGCAAGCTTATACACTGTAGAATTGGTTTATCAAGACAAATACTGTTTAATGTGTTGACCATTATTGTCAAGTACCGTTTGAAATCACTAAATAACACGTTCAACAACGCTAGAGGTCTGCACGGGCCGAAATTTCTAGGCCCGGGCCCGGCCCGACACATACAAAAAATTCGGCCCGGAACATTTTTGAACTGTGACTTTCGTTAAGAAAAATGTTTTTTGATGAGGGATTTTCATGTAAATCCGAAACGTCCAATTTTAATATGTTTTAAAATGTTTTATGTAATTGTAATATAATGTCTGTAACTTCAATGATTTTAATTTAAATATAAATATGTTCAGACGTAATATTTTTGTTTACTTCAAAACAAAAATTAAAAGTTTGGCCCGAGCCCGGTCCGACCCGAACAAAAAAAAAAGCCCGGCCCGGCCCGATTTCAAAGTTAAAAGTTCGGCCCGGCCCGGTATACAAGCTAAAAGTTTGGCCCGAGCCCGGCCCGGAAAAAAGTTCAAATCTTGGCCCGAGCCCGGCCCGGCCCGAGTGAATTTCTACAAAACATTGATTTTTACGTCGATTTGGTTAAAAATTTGCCTCGTAGGAGAAGATCTAACCAAAAAATCCTATTTTAGCCTTTTCCCCCCCTGTTTATAATCTTCATTTTTATAGAAGTGCCGCAGCCTGCGATATTTATTTTTTTAATAAATCTGTATTTGCTGTATGTATGTGCTTAAGTTATCATTAATATTGTTAATCCCTATTCCATGTATTGAAGTGTTAAAAATCAGAAAAATGCTATACAGTAAAATCTTCTAAGACGGAATTGCCTAGGGATAGAAAAAAAAAGAGTTATGGACAATTTGTCTTCTTAGCAGGTGTAAATGTATTATATATTCTTTTTTTACGTATTAATAATTTAGTATATTCATTTTGCATGGATCAACACATTTTTCAGCTTAAAACAGGATTCCGTCATAAGCAGGTTCTTTTTAACACGTTTCACTATATTTTAATTTAGCCATATTTTAATAAGCGTAAAAATCTACTATTCTTTAAAAATAATAAATTTTAATGTTTAATTGTAGAATAATGGCGATTTAAAAATGCATGCATTTTTTGCAAAGATTTTTGTGCCAGGTCTTATTTTACTGACTTTCGAACGGACCAGGCCACGCCGAGACAATGATTTTCATACGGGTCAAAACCAGGACTGAAAATTTTGGGGCGTGAAGACTAGGAAGAATGAAACCAGTTCCGGCTCTGTACGGAAAAAATAATTTAAGGCACGGCCTGATCCTTCAGGAAAAAAAGTAAGGCCCGAACCCGGCCCAAGACTTCAGAAAAAAGTATGGCCCAGCCAGGCCCGAAACGAGTGAAGACCAGGCCGGCCCGGCCCGGCCCTGCCCGAGTGCCGTGAAGGAAAATAGGCTCGGATCTGACTCGGGCCTCGGCCCGTGCAGATCTCTACAACAGCAATGCGAAACAATGATTTTCATACGGGTCAAAACCAGGACTGAAAATTTTGGGGCGTGAAGACTAGGAAGAATAAAACCAGTTCCGGCTCTGTACGGAAAAAAATAATTTAAGGCACGGCCTGATCCTTCAGGAAAAAAGTAAGGCCCGAACCCGGCCCAAGACTTCAGAAAAAAGTATGGCCCGGCCCGGCCCGAAACGAGTGAAGACCAGGCCCGGCCCGGCCCGAGTGGCGTGAAGAAAAATAGGCTCGGACCTGACTCGGGCTTCTGGCCTTGCCCCAGCCCGTGCAAATCTCTACAACAGCCATGCGAAACAAATTCTTGGACATGTTGAGGGCGTGTCGGGAAATACTGCCCTTGAGTTCTGGCAATATTCCGTTTGCAGTCATTGCACCTCTGCGAATGTGTTTCAAAGCTGGAAACCTGTGCAAAGGTTCTGTTGTGGAATCACCATTTTCTTAAAAAAAGTTTCGCCAGTAAAGCACGATCTTGTAAACTGCACGACATTTTCCATAGAAAAGGCATGACTGACAAGAGATTCATTGCGTCTTAACATTGTTTAACATTTTCATTGTGCGCAAACATATTATATCATCTGATTGCTAAAATTTACACGTATGCCGAAATTTTTATCAAAAAACGTCCTCTGGTGGTAATTTTTGAAATTAATTATTTTTTTTTTTACTAAATATCTTTTGCATCTCTTCATTTAAACGCATTTAAAATTTCATATTTTTCTAATGAATAGTTTCGGTTATATAGGCAGCTTTGAGTAGTTGAACTATAATTATGTACACCCTGTATATTTAATATTAGATACTCGATGGTACAAGTGCAAACTATATTACTCTCCTCTTCTCGAGATGAAGAAAATTACTGAACTCCCCGGAGCGAACTCGAAACCAACGGAAGAAAGCGGGAAACTAAATATAAAAACAAGTTTCTTTGATTCGACCTGACTTCAGTGTGTACATTATTCCTTCTGACATGCCTTCAGGACAAAAGACCGTGAAAAGTTGTTTAACATGGTTGCCATGGATGCAAAAAAATATGCCAAGTTTCGCCAAAAAGAAATAAATGGACTGTACGAAATAGTTTTGTTAGTTTTTTTCCCCCCGGTGCTTACAATAAGAAAAAAAGAGTAATTTTTGTTTGATTTTTTTAGTTTTTATTTTATGTGGGCTTCTAAGAATGTAGTTTTTTTTTTCAGGTTAGTAGTTGAAGTCGTTAATGTATTTAAAGTGTTTGAAAAGGCTGCATCCAATAAAAAATCAATAAGAAGTTTTCATAGAAATTTAAACGAAAGAAAAATAAACAAAAATTAGACACTGGAATAGATGTCAGCAGATGCCCTCCAGCATGAAGAACATTTTACATTAAAATATACTTTTTGCATCAATTCTGTTTATAAGAATTCACCATTAACCCACTGAATTTTCTCTACAGCAATTTCATAATAACCAGTGGAACCGTGCGAGGGTATTCCATTGCAGTCTAATATTTTTTTTAGCAATATCCAATATTTTTAGATGCAGGTTTAAACTTCTAAGGAAAAATCAAGGATAAAAATATCTGAAAACAAACTTAGTCAAGCCAGAATATCATTTTATTTTAATTATATTAATATTTATTAATATTTAACCATCATATTAATATTTCTTCCATTAGAGTTACAGTAAAAGCTGATCGAAGATAGCAAAAGACACTTGCGAGGAAAAAAAAATTAACAATCGCATTTTAACTGCATTAAAGTATGACGTCATTCGTTTTAGAAAAAAAACACGGGACAAAGAAAAATAAGTTGAATACATATATAAACATTTTTTTAATCGAATATAACAAAGCATATCTTTTAGGCTACATGTGAAATGCCACTGCTTCGATCGATGGTATCTTTTTCTTTTAAATATTTTAATTTAGATTTTGCTTTTAATCATAAATATAAAATAAACCAGTGCGGAGATGTCATACTTTATCATTTTTCTACTATTTATTTTTTATAATCATTGTTGAGCATGACATAATGTGATAGTTTATTTTTCTAGAAACATTGACCCCTACCGCCTTGTTCCGCGCCTGGTCTCTCTCTCTCTTTCTACATCCCTCTCCCATTTTTTCTTTTTGAGAAGAACAGATAAATGATTAGATCAGACGGACATTTTTTTTTTTTTCTAATGACATCAAATCAGATGACATTGTTTCCCATTATCTAATAAATGTATTCAGCAAATTTTGGGAAGCACCTGCACCTTCTGCTCTTTTTGAAGATACACCCATGGTAGTGTATGGCACGCAAGAAGATGAAGCCCCGTGCGTGTGCCATCTGCCTATCGCGATATCTGCGTTTTTCCTCGGTGAAACAATATAAGTTCAGGTTTACCACATTCACAAATTTCTTTTTTTTCTTCTATAAATACTATGTATTTTGATTCAAAGGTACTCACTTCTAAAATGGTCTATTTTGTATTAGTTTTTTTTTTTTTTTTTACATATATCTTTTTCACACTCTTTTACTTAACACAACTTGGTTTTTGTACGTAAAGATGAAATTTTGTAATTTATTTTTCACTAACTTTCTCATATGCTACACTGTTAAAGATTTGCAATCATTCGATCGTTTTCATAGAAAACGGTTACATAATAGTAATTTAATTTTATTCGCATTATAATATGCTCAATAGTATGGTCAGATACGCTTAATACAGGGTCACCAGAAATAACGTAACGGTCTAATTTGACTTAGTTAATGAAAACACAAAAACTTTTTCACAAACATATACTTTATTTATTAATAACAATGTATTAGAGAAATAAAAAATCAATTTGCCTCAAAGTGTCCTCTTTTTGCTTTGATGCAGAGGCGCAAAAGTTTGGCGAAATTTTCAGCAAATGGCCGCAGATCGGCCGGCGTGATTCGCTTCCATTCCCGAATCAACGAACGATTCATAGCTTCCAAACTTTTGTGATGTTTGGTACAGGCCCTTGCCTACAAAATCGACCACAGACAATAATCCAAGGGGTTGAGTATACTCGTGGAAAAAAAGAAAACCACCCTGTGGCCATTCTTGAGCCGAGATGAATTCCGGAAAATATTGGCCTGACGCCAATCCTGTGTAGATTTCGCTCAATGAGAAGGCGTGGAATCTTGCTGAATCATCCAAACCCCGTTTCCAAAATGTTTTTGGCCCAGGAAAATACCATATCCTCAAGAACCTCTTTTCGGTACACATCTTTATTGATTTTGACTCCAAAATGAACGAAAATGAGAGGAGTTTTGCCTGTTGCACAAATTCCTGCCCACACCATGACAAATTTGAGGTTTTGACGCGATGAACCATGGAAGACTTGCCTGGAGAAGTTGTTGACCAAATCCGATCATTCTGACGATTGTACGGTTGTTCCACCGAGAATAGCTTTTCGTCAGAAAACAAGATCCACTCCCAGTGTGGAGTTGCAGTTCACTTCATCAGCTTCTTGCATCTTTCGATCCGTACTCGTTTATTTTCATCGGTGAGAAGTTGCGCTTGTTTGAGCTTTTAAGGATGAAGGCTCAGCTCCTCTTTGGCCATAAGTCAAACAGATTCACGAGCAATCCCTGTCTACCTCGCTATTTTTCTCATCGACAACTGAGGATTTCGGGAAACGCGTTCCTTAAGCAATGTCGGTTTCATGGAAGTGTTCACAGTTCTTTTTCTGCCTTTTTCCTGTCAGTCTCTTTCATGGTCAAGCTCCTTAAATCTCTTGATTGGTTTGGAGATTGCTTTGGCACTTAAAGCAATCGAGCAACCTCACACACTCGCTTTCATTGACTATGTTTCATTGACTATCCAAAATCGCGTTCCGTTGTTTGCCTTCTATTAAAAAAATTTTGAACAAAGATCAATGAATGGAAAAAAAAAAAAAAAAAAAAGTCTGAGAATCGAGTAATAACAAAATCATCAATCGTGACGTTGCTTCTAGTCAGCGTTACGTTATTTCTGGTCACCCTGTAATATGGTCAAGTAACCGTTGTTTTTAAAAACGGCCGAATGACTGGACCGTTTGCTGCAGGTCTGCACGGGCCAAAATTTCCAGGCCCAGACCCGGCCCACCCGTTTGTATTTTCGAAGTTCACGGCCCGGCCCGTGCAAAAGTAAATAAAAATAGGCCCGGCCCGACTGAATTTCTGCAAACAATTTCGATTTTTCTTAATGTTAAGATTTTTGAAAGAATAATGCATACATATGTATGCGAAAATTTTACAGTATGTTTCAGACTTATAGGCCTAAAAGCCACAGACATAATAAAAACATTAATGAACATTTAATCTCTTAGATATTACATTCAAATAAAGACTCATTAAAAAAGTAATTTAATTTAGAAAAAAAGAAAATAGATGGTTAAAACCCGCATACTTGAAATATATTTCTCTGTAATTTATTAAAGTATATTCCCAAAGATTACGTTAGCGAAAGTTCATTATCACTGTTCTTCTTACAAATAAAATTGCCTGCCCTACACGTTCTGGGAACAATTGAGTACAGATCCGGCCCGACCCCCGAGCATGTACAAAAAAATGTAAACCTGAGCCCTGCTCGAGTCTGCTGAAAAAAAATAAGGCCGGGCTCTGACACGATGTAGCTGCCCGATGCAGATATCTACGCTGGGAATGTTAAATTTCTGTATTGATGTTGCCAAACTAGCATCGGTTGCCACCTGTCGCGTGGGGCTTTGCCCGGCAGGATCAGCCATTGGCGAAGCTTGTACTGCCACGTTTAATCCCTGCGTGCCGGGGAGCTAGCCGGGGAAGACATTAAACGCTCAACGGCTGGGTTCGCCCTCAGCCGAGTGGTCTTCCTCAGGCATTAAAATATTAAAATATGTACACGTGCACTTTTATAAATTATTCTCGGTCCAGTCAAGTCCATTGAAAATGGTTCACATTTTATCGGTTTTGTCCGACTCTTTTAAATTTGTTATAACGGGCCGGTCGGGCCGCTTAATTTTTTTTTCGGCCCGGCTCATTTATTTTTTCTATCGGAACGGCCCGTTAATTTTTTTTTCTTTATTATCCAGGCCAGGGGTCTGCAGCCTCTAGTTCACTGGTGTGTTTGCGATGACACTACAACATTTTAATATTTAAAACTTAATTATAAATCAATACATTAGTTTTAAGGCCTTTTCCCTTTTACAGGTGATAAATCGCCAAATATTATTGATGGTTACAATTATATACGAGTTACAAAAACTATGGATGTAATTATGCGCCAAAATACGCCAAATGACTGTGAAACTGCAACGATTCAATTTTAAACATGAAAAATGAAAACATAAAAACATAGATAAAAAATTAGTGTGTAATAAAAAAAACAACACGCTTTTATCAATTAATAGTTTCATATTAATTAAATTATGATTATACGTTGAGAAATCCGTTTAGAAATCCTAAAAATATAGTTTAAATAACGTTTGCTTTTCTTTCCTGTTAGCCATATCTTAAAAGAGAAAGAGTAAAAATCACAATTTTTCAAAATAAATTCACGAGTTCGCGTTTTGTATCAAGTGTAAATCAAAGCAGTGAATGTTTGGGTTTAGTGCTCACTCCACATTCAAGTATTTCATTGATTTTTTTTTTGGAAAAATCATGAATTGCAGTCATGAAATGAGGCGTGATTTTCACGATAAACATTGAATGATTAAACAAGAGTTTTGTTTTTAAACTATTTTTATTTTTATATTTATTTTTAATTTCATCATTTGTAAAGTTACAACTGCACTTTGTCTCTCCTTTCAGAACCGAATCGAGGGTATATGTTGCTCCTTCACACCTTTTATCTATGAAAATTAATAATAATTAAGAAAACAAACAAACAAACTACTAGAACGGCAGATGGGCGTCCGCGTCCACAATACAAAATCGCCTCTAGATCGTGCCTAATATGCCTTGATCTAGATCTAGAGCCCGTCGTTGCTCTTTTAAAATATTTCCAAGTTTATGATCTAAACCTTCATATCCCGACGCGATGGAACTCTAAAGTCCCATTAAAAAAAAAAAAAAAAAAAGATATAAAGTGTACACTGTAAAAAAATAATAATTAAAAAAAACACACAAAAAAACAGTAATTTTACAGCAAAATATGCTTTTTTATTTAAAGTATTTTTTGCTGTTAATTTTACAGCAATTTTGTTTTTCAGATTTTACAGCCCTTTCGTAGATTTTCAGCATTTCTTGATGTTAATTTTACAGCAATTTTGTTTTTATGATTTTACAGCACTTTTTTAAAATTTCAGCATTTTTTTTCTTTTAATTTGACAGCAATATTGTTTTTTAGGTTTTACAGAAAGGTTGTAGATTTTCAGAATTTTTGGATTTTTTAATTTTACAGCTTTTTCTTTTTTTTAATATACATATAACACATTTGTAAATTTTACAGTAAAGCTGTGGAATTTTGCTGAAAATTGTATTCCGTTTTTTTTTTTTTTTTTTTTTTTTGCGACGAGCAGCACGTATATGATACTGATCCTTTTACGAAGAGCAGCACGTGTACATGGCGTATAGGGTGCGCACAATCTTTTAATTTTAACACCACTATTTTGGAGCAGTAATTTTCGCCTTATCCAATCACAGAATTTTAGTTATTAATTAAAGTGAAAACTGCTGTTTGAAAACAGTGGTGAGTAAAAATTAAAAGTTCGTCGCTAAAGGATTAATAGCAGGAGATTTTAGTTTTATATAAAATACTTTATACATTACTATGTTTAGAAAACACAATTTTACGAAGTATGATAATTTTAAAATGAATATATTTTCTCAACCATGTATTAAGGGATAACTTTTATGCTTTGAAATATATGTAGTTAAAAATTTTACGCGCCAAAAAAAAAAAAAAAAAAAACCTTCTTACTGTCAGATAGAATCAGAATATATTTATTTTAGTTATTTTAAAATAATCGAGAAATTTCAGAAAACAACATTTTCTTACATCACATTTAAAATTATATTTATATCACATATAAAAATCTCGAAACATTTAACATTTGGATGATTAGAAGTATTTAAGAAAAAAAATCTGCTTAATATTCGCTCAGAGCGAGAATACGCGGGTGGCTTTGGCTCATGTTTTTACAACTAAAATATTAACATTTTTGCACGGAAATTATATGCAGGCTTTGGAAACTTTATATTTAAAACTCATAAAAATTTCAAAGAGTTTGGGCAATAAGAACTAATTTTGTTTTTAATGTTAAATGACCCGATGTGAAAAAAAAAGAGAAGAAAACACAGTCCTTTTACAAACTACGTATCAATATTTTTTTCCACGAAAATTATACACAGGGTTCGGAAACGTTATAACTGTTTATAACTGAATCCTGTGTAAAAAGAAAAATTTCGTAGTCCCGGTGAAAATAATGCAATGTGTAAAACCCCGTCTAAAATTGAATTTTCGGTTGGTATCTTGCGAATTCGTCTTTGCGGGTTTCACTGTAATTGTATCATACTCAGTGGTGTAGTCGAGGGGGTACGCGGGAGGACGGCGTTCCTCCACTTTTTTATTTTATCTTATACGTCCCCTTACTTTTTATTTTCAGGTGGACGCTAGGAACACGGGTGGACGCAGACTTTTGAAACGCATTATTGTTTAAAGGATAAGTACGCTAATAAATTAACAATTTTAAGAAATAAATCACTTATTTTTAATACTTTCCGAGGAAATTGAAAAGTGTTTATGACTTCGGGTCGTTTGTCTGTTAGTGTATATATCTATTTCCGTAAGTTTGATTTAATTCCTACAAAATTGATGAATGTTTTTTATGTTCATTGCAGTATTATCACTATTGAAAATGATGTATGTAGTCGAAACCATCGTTTGGAAGCAAAAACGGACTTTGGGGACCTGAAAATGTAGAGAAATACCAAAATATGCCCATGCATACAGAATCATTGTAAAAAAAAGCAAAAGCGGATCCAAGGAACCTCAAATTTTAAAGCTATGCCAAAGTTCCACAGCCTTTTTTTTTTATGATTACAATATTTTTCTTACATTATACATGTATTATTTTCGTGCATGTCCGAAAAGTAAAAATGCAGTAATTTTCATTGTTGCCAGTGGACAGCAGGTTTAATGTTATTCTACGACTATTTCAAAAGCAAAAATTGCAAAACAAATTTTAACGAAAAGCTCGTTGCGTGAATTAGTCTTGCTGAATTCCGAATTCTGTTGTTCTACTGTTCACGCACTATGTTCGGAACTATGAGCGTCCCCCCCCCCCCCCCCACTACATATTTTTCCAGCACTACACCACTGATCATACTGTTTTCGCGGTAACATGTAAGATATTATATAGGATTCCGTTATATATATATATATATACGTTTCGTTTCCAAAAGTTTTACTGTGTCTATAAAATACATATGTTGTTTATCCTTCTAAATTCAGACTATCTCTATATATGAGTTCTTTACAAGTGAAAATTTCCGAAATAGTGATTACCTATTTACATTCATATTATTTCCGAGAAAGTTAGTTCATCTGTATTTCACAGTGAAAGACCTCACAAGAGAGATGCGCACTTATTTTCGATAAGGTTATTACATTTATTTCCCATGTTATTGTTATTAGGAATGTACTTTCTTAGCAACTTATGTCTTGATGCAGTGAAACAAGTTTTACAGGTAAAAGAAATAAAATTCGATTCTATTAAAGCCGTACACTTATGTATAATTTATATCTACAAACCTTCTAGGAGGTATGGAGGAGGTTCTTCACCCCCTCCCACAAAGTTAATAATTTTTTTTAGAATTGGCAAAAACACAAACTTAATTGGCAGACTTATTTTACGTTTTCTGTTTTCTTTTTTCTTTAAAAAGTATACAGTAAAACCAGTGAAAACAGAATAGATATAAGTACCGTAAAAACATCCAGTTTTAGACAGGTTTCAGTCTTTAGCACCTATCATTGTATGATATTTCTTCCGCCAGGATCTGAACTTTTTAGGTGCGTTCGTAATTATATAAATACGTAGCACCTATAGTCGTCGTCTGGTCCGTCCGCCTGTCTGTCTGTCCGTTTGTTTGCATATAACAGCGCAAAAAATACCCAACCAAATGATTTGAAATTTAATATATATAATCTTTGTGGAATTTTGTCGAGTCATTTCAAATTTTATGAAAATAGAATCAAAACTTAAAAAGATATTAATAAAAATATTTATTAAGTAATTTGAATTTCTTAAAAAATTGGTACTTCTTTGTTATAGCAGCTTCCGAGGATTAATCGTCAAGCGACCGAGATGTATAATTCTATTAAATCCTATCATACGTAATTAATTCAATGATATCACATGATAGGTAATGATAGTAGGTTGTGATGGTGATTACGTCCTATTTAAAATGCGGAGTCCTATTATTTCCGTATTACTGAATTTAAAAACCGAATTTGTATACTAAAATTGTTTAATTATAGCAATCTTATAATCTATCGACAGTTTTTGGATAGATATTTCCAGAGAAATAGATATTAAATGGAAAAAGGTCTGATGGATTTTAAGTTCTGAAATTTTCAATGCTAGGCTTCAGTTTCCCATTGGAATTTTCAGTAAATTTCAACAAATGATAAAATGTTGGCAACTTATAATGTACTTATTTTATTACGTAAATTAACCATATCATAGTAACAGACGATATAATTAATTTCACTGAAACTAGTTATAGTACGAACGCACCTCATTTGTCACGTTTGACGTACAATTTTCAACTTGTTTCGTTTAAGGTAGATTTCCGTTATAGACTAGTTATACTCGTATTTTTGCAGGTTTTACTGTACGCTCTATAGTTAAACTGACACAGTTGGCAAAAGCTGATAATAGACTTCGCATTTTCAACGCTTATACTCCTTTCCCTTAAGGCTCTTCTCAAATCCAAAAAGGCTACTTTCTGACACATTTTTAAATTCATTTTTGTTAACAAACGCATGAAATTGGCAGGTGTTCTCATTCAAAAACTATGTAATCGAAACACGTTTTCCATTTTCTGGTAAAAGCAGAAGATTTTTCAGAAAATAATGTCAAAGTCGGCGTTTTGAACAGAATTCCCGACGCGGCAGCCCGAGAAGCGCGAAAAACATGTCGTCACGTGACCCGAATCGCTTACAACTCGATAAATAATCGATTCATCAAAAATAGAAAACATATTTGGATTCCAAATCGCTTCAACAGTCAGTCCTGCCAATTTTCTGCCTTTGCGTTTAAAAATGAGTCAGGAAATGTGTCAGAAAGTTTCGCGTTGTTGAGCAGGTCATTTGAGAACCACCTTAATAATAAGCCATAGCAATATCGCTTTTTTTGCCTGCCATTTATTAAAAAATATAATTTTGAAAAGGAAATTCAATATTTTCTGAAGCTTCTGTTCAAAATTCAGCTTCGAAATCCCCCCCTTTTCTTTACACTTTCCAACCTAGTTGAAAAGTGTTTATGACTTCGGTTTGTCTGCCGTATGGCCGTCTGGCCGTCTGTCCGTGCTCTAACTCCCGTAAATATGCTCGGATTGCCCTGCAATTTTTATATGTTATTATCGTTATCTATAGCATGCTCCCTATTTCAACTGAAGTATCTAGCATTTATAGTTTTTTTACAGGGACACTCAAAAGAATTCCGTTACATTACAGTCTAAGGGAAAAATCATTTGCGGTTTATTTTAATGATGCTACACAATTTCAAACACATTGTAATTGATATATATCATTAAGGTGCATTACAAGAAGCTTAATATGGAATAGGTTGTGCATAGCACTTATTGTTACTTTACAGGGACAGTCAAAAGAATTCCGTTACATTACGTCTATGGAGAAAATCGTTTGCGGTTTAATTAAATAATGTTTCACTATTTTAAACGCATTGAAATTTATATATATCACTAAGGTGCATTACAAGAGGCTTACTACAGAATAGTGTGTGTATAGCGCAGTCATCGTTCATTTACAGGGACACACAAAAGAATTCTCTACTGTCTGTTAACAATAATTCCTGGAAGTGCGTTTTAAGTTGCTGAACGCGATTTTAAATTTAACTCACTTTTTGTCTATTACTTGGCGTGTATAAATTCTGTAGATCATATACAGGGCAGCACAAAAGTTCGCGAACACATTTCCGTTTATTGACAGAAACTCGAGAAGGAGAATTTTAAATTGTGCTACGCGTTTCCTAACTAAACTAAAATTTAGCATCCTATGTAGTATATATATAAATCTATAGATTATATACAGGGCTGAATAAAAGTATTCGGATATTTTTCCGAATATTGTTGGTAATTCCTGAAATTGGATTTTTAAATATGTTATGCGTTTTTCAAAATTATTTAGTTAGATATCATCTTGCACCTTACGGTAAAGATTTTCAAAATTATTTTGAAAGTGTTGGAAAGTGGTACATAATCTATGCTTGACGCATGATTTTTCGTTCTTGTTTAAATTTTGTATTCTTTATGTTGATTTGGTTTTTTTAGTCTCTCTTAATTAATGTTAATTGTATTTTAAGGTGATTTTAGCTGTAAACGTCTTTGTTGATTGTCAGATGAATAATTAGATGAGGAATTAGATGTAGAATGATGTCAGTTAATATCAAAGAAGCAATCAGTTATTTATCAGAAAATTTCTCTTTAGAACTACCAAAATGTTAAAGTTTGTTTACTTCTGAAAAGCTATCATGCCAGTAAGACAACAGTATGCCACCAAATAATATTGACGTATTAAACACTATTTAATATATTTTTAAATTATAAAAATACCTGAAATAGAAAAAAAATATTTTCAACATTGTAAAAAACTAAACTTCGTTGATTGTCTGTACCATATTCATATTTTTACGGAGATTTTTTCCCCTCCGATGAAATGATTTCGTGAATGTTTCAGAAATTCGTGAATATGGATTTAAGAATATTCTTGACTGATAACAGAGTTAAATATTTAGGTAATTATGTTCTTTTTGGTAATGGTTTGGTATTTTTACACCTTAAAAAGAACTTCCATATTTTGCCAGTGCAATTTATGCATTTTTACGGATTCTTTTTTTCCCCTCTGATGAAATGATTTCATGAATGTGTCAGAAAGCAGCGAATATGGATTTAAGAATACTCTTGACAGATAATAGGGCTAAATGTTTAGGTAATTTTGTGATTTTTGCTAAGAGTTTGCTATTTTTTATATTTTTACATTCTAAAAAGGATTTCTGTATTTTGCCAGTGCAATTTCCGCATTTTTACGGATACTTTTTTTTTTCCCTCTGATCAAATGATTTTGTGAATGTGTCAGAAAGCAGCGAATATAGATTTAAGAATACTCTTGACAGATAATAGGGCTAAATGTTTTGGTAATTTTGTGTTTTTCGCTAAGAGTTTGCTATTTTTTATATTTTTACATTCTAAAAAGGATTTCTGTATTTTGCCAGTGCAATTTCTGTATTTTCACGGTTTTTTTTTCCATCCGATGAAATGATTTCGTGAATGTGTCAGAAAGTAGCGAATATTGATTTTAGAATACTTTTGAAAGATAATAAGGCTAAATGTTTTGGTAATTTTGTCATTTTCGCTAAGGGTTTGGTATTTTTTATGTTTTAACATTCTAAAAGGAATTTCCGCATTTTGCCATTTTACAGATTTTTTCCCTTCGTTGAAATGATTTCGTGAATGTCTCAGAAAGTAGCGAATATGTATTTAAGAATATTCTCGACAGATAATAGAGCTAAATGTTTAGTTAATTCGTCCTTTTCGCGAAGGGTTTGGTATTTGTTGTATAATTTTACACTCTAAAAAGAATTTACGTATTTTGTTAGAACAATTTTCGTATATTTTTATGGATTTTTTGCTGTGTGCCAATAAAAATAAATCTTACCGTTTTAGGCAAAATGAAAATTTTATATTATCTGTCAAGGATCCTTTTAAATACATGTTCGTAATACTTTTTAACACATCTACGAAACTATTTTCATAAATAAATAAATAAATAAATAAATAAAATAATATCCGCAAAAATACGAAATTTTCTGTACAATGAAGCAACCACTTTTGAAAAGGAGCAAATTATATTTTCTTTCAATATTATAAATATAGATTTCACCCCCTAAGTATGGTAACTTCTCTTGTATCGCTCGTATAGGAGAACAACCGTGATATAACAGATTTTGTTTTAAAAAAAAAATATATATATTCAACAAATAAATGCCTTATATTTGTCTTTTAAATATTAGGTTATACTTTTATTGTTATTATTATTTTTTTTCGAATAACATCAACGATATAGAGAATTATTTATTTTTATGTAAATATTCTTAAAAACTACAGAAAAAGGCTCATTTTCTGGTGAAAAGGGAGGTTGTTTGCTGTTTTTTCTTGTTTAACATTGGCTGTTCTCCCAAAATAATTGTTCGAAAATGCACTTGCTGTATTGGAATTACAAGATCTGTGTTTGATCGTTTTCATACGCATATAACGAGGTGCTGTATAGCGAGGGTTATATGAAAGTGGGAGTGCAAATAGACTGAAATATTTATAGGTTAATCGAAATCATAAATAATTTTTTATTTTGATGTTAAATGTATTAATCACCAATTATATAATTATAATAATAGCAGCATCTCCTCTCATATATATATAGTAAAACCTTCATAACGAACATCCGGATAGCGGGCACCTCTATTTAGCGAACACTTTTTTAATCTCCAACACACATATTATTTGTATGTTTTTATCTCTAATTAGCAGATACCTCCTGTGACACTGATATGTCCGTTATTCATAGGATTTGCTGTAATATCTTTCAGGTATGAAAACAGAATCATTGTATAGTTTTTACCATTCATTAGAATCATCCGATTTATTGAATCAAATTCTTGTATACAAATTCCATTCATATAAAAATGATTTACTGAATTAAGTAGATTACATTAACAATTACTTCTTGTCACGAAAAGGATGTGAATTTTGTTACTGCAGAAAATACTATAGGGGGGAATTCTCTCTGTTGATCAGGATCTGAAGCTGTGAAACGGAAATTCAGACTAGGATGCTATCTGTGTGAACGGAAATCCATTTGTGTTCGACTGAATGTAGCCTAATGCGAGACATCTGGATTATTGAGATGTGGATAAACCGAATTTATCACATTTCTAAGCGCCAAAATTATTCCCGCATTTGATGTAGACGAAGTGAAGGCTGCGTTTTATTAACAGTCAAACTCGTGTATAAATTACGAGAACGTAGAGTCGCAATATTTGGTCATGATGACGAAGTGTTAACAGTAACAAAGTTTAAAACATTTCCTTCGTTATGAAATATAAGAAAATAAGTAGGCGATTAAGCTATTAAAATAACTAAATAGTTACTCTTATAGGAGTAGTAATTAGTGATGGAGAGAATGAATGATTTCAATACTCGAATGAATCATTCAGGCATGCGCAAAAGCATAGCTGTCAATGTTCGTATTTTGTTATTATTATTATTATTATTATTTATTGATTACTACCAGGAATTTTGTATTTTTTTTTCTTATTTTAATTAGAATTTAAATTAAGACCCACATGAAAATAAGGAACTTTTTTTTTCTTTTATACAAAATTTCTGGAGGCAATGGATTAAAAGAAAAGTGAAGGTTGGAAACTATGCTTTTGTTTCCCCCTTCTTTTTCATAATCTCTGGCGGTAATTGATTTAAAAAAATACGAAGGTTGGCAACCATGCTTTTGCGCATCTCCGAATGATTGTAGTAATAAGATGTTCATCACCAGTAATAATATTTTCTTCAGCAGCATGAAATCCAATTACTAATTACAATAAATACTTATGCAGTGTGAATTTGTAAATTAGAGTAAGTTGTACAAAAGAAATTGAAGATATAAAGCTTACCATTTTATTATTAGTTTAAACGATTTAAAAAAGGATATTTTTATTTCAAGCTTCTCTTATTATCATTTTCGTATAATATGTACTTCTAATTAAATTCAATCAATTCAAACAGAGGAAAAAAATTACCACTTACTTATTATTAAAAAAACAACAACAACAACAACAACAACAACAACAACACCAACAAAACAGCACACGATGAATAATTAAAAAAAAATTAATTTGATATATTTTTTGCTCGTCAATGCCGGGTTCTCGTTAAACCTGAGTTCGACGGTTTCGATTGTAAAAGAAATGCTTCAGGATTTGTTTTAGAATTTCGCAATTGTTAAGAATATGTAATAATTTTAAATTTGAGTTTTTTAGATGTCTTACATTTAAATTACATTAGATTATTCACAAAATCTGGTGATCAGCATATTCTCTTATACTGTATGGATGAAGTATTTATGTACGTGATTTGGAGAGGATTTAGAACTCTGCGGTAAGCAGTTTCTACTTTTAAATCTGTTCTAAGTATTGTTCAACTTTTTCTTCTTCTTTTCTTTTTTGACACCATTTAACTCAGATAATTTGATTTTCTCACGAACATTGGATAAAAGTGATTTTTTATTTAACGCTGGCAGTAACCTATTGTTCCCCCTCCCCCTTTTTTAATAGGTAAGTAACCCATATTAGCGCCTCTCAAGCGTATCCTAAAAAACGTTTTTTTTTTTAAATTTTTTTTAAAGAAAATTTATTAATTAATTTTCTTTAAAAAAACAACTATAATAAATAGAATAATTTTACTCTATATAAGAAACTGTGGTTTTTTATGTTATTTTTTGGCCAATATTAGCTATAGCTTAATACATTCGTGGCCGATTTTTCGCCTGTTGAACTATAAGCCCCATCTATGGGTGTTACTCTTATATGATGCATTATTTGACAAAAATATTTTTAATTTCTTCTATCTATACAAAAAGAAAATATTCATGAAAATTTTCGATTTCGAGTTTTTGATGGATTTATATGTTTTAGAAGATCCTGAACACGATTTGACTGTTTTTAAAAAATGTCTGTATGTGACATAAATTTTGTGGACATTCTAACTCACGAACTACTGCGTCAAATAGGATGAAATTTCATATGAAGTTCTATTCTTACCTGAACTGGTGCTGATTAGTTTTTGGGTAAAATTCCTCAAAAGAGATTGCCGCAAATCGATTATTTGCTCGATTTATGCATGTCTTTAAGTTTATGTGGGCCGAATTGAACGAAACATCAAATTTAGAATCCTCCTAGGAATAGATTGTCATTTAATTTTGGTTGCGGTCATCTAAGAAGGGATGCCGAAATTCGATGATTTGTTCGAAATATGCGATGCTTAATAACACCAGTTTAAATGCACAGAATTTAACGAAACTTCACACTTAGCATCCTGAATATGGGAATAAACTGGCATTCAAAAAAAAAAAAAAAACATTTGCTAAATCGATGCAATTTCTTGTATTATATTTAAAACATTTAATTGATTTGATTTATATAGAAGAAAGTTTTGTGATGGTTACAACATACTAGTTTTTATTCGTGTTCATATTATAAGTGGTTATATTATTATATACATGTATAACCCCGTCGTCAATTTTTTGTCCATTGTTAAGTACGAATATATGCGTAGGAGTTCCTGAGATCCAATCAAGGGGATTACGGGTTAATGATGATAATCCTTCTAATCGATGCATTTTAGTACACTGACTGTATAAATACGAATATTGTATATATTTTTAAGAAATTACGTAACACATAAAATGCAAAAATAAAGCCCGCATGCGAAGTTACAGATATCCAAAAGATGTGAATTCATGCCAGCAATTGCGAAATGTGTTAACTATACCTTGGCTAATAATAGCAATATTGACATGAATTGCTCCAGCATCGAGTTGATTGCATTTTGGCAGTATTGGTGTACAATATTGCTCCAGCAACGGGGTGATAGCATTGTGCCAATTTTGGCAAGTAAAATTTCGCCATTTAATTCCAAATTTTCCCGTCTAAAGTTTTCATTGGCTTTTCATTGCAAATATTTTCAATGTAAAGCCAATGTTTCTGTAATAGTGGCATTTCATTGCAAATATTTCCAATGTAAAATCAACATTTCTATAATAGTGGCATTCTATGCAAATATTTCCATTGAAAAAATATTTCTGTAATGTGGCATTTCATTGCAAATATTTGCAATGTATAAAATCAATATTTCTGTAATAGTGGCATTCTATGCAAATATTTCCAAAAATATTTTTATAATAGTGATATTTCAATCAAATATTTCCAATGTTGTAAAACTAATATTTAACTAATATTTCATTAGAAGTATTTCTGATGAAAGTATTATTAATACAATATTGGATTCCACTGTAACCAATATTAGTTTGCTATTAGGGTTGTCATTCGAAATGTCTTAAATTGGCAAAGTTATGTTATTTAAAAAAATTTTGACACTTAACTGTATAGGTAAAAAATTCCTATATTTGCAGTCTATTTGTTTGTTCTTTCGTCTATATACAGAGTGCACCATTTCGACTAAATAAAAAGAGTGATAGTATCTATACCAAGATGAGCACTATTTACAATGCAACGTTGCAATCCACTTAATCCCGTAAAAAATACAGGATATCTTACTTCGTCTGAATCGGATTTCTGTTCATAATTTTACCGTTAATAAAAAATTGTTGTAACAAAGTTTTAACAAACTTAATTTGCTTTCCGTGAATTGAGATGAAATCTGGAGGCACGGCAGTGCCTCCGCCAAGTCGAGAGAGGACAGCCGTAAGCATACTTTTCTGGAAGCAACTCAGGGCACTTTTGACCCCCCCATATCTCCGCGCTGGAGTATCCCAAAAATTTTAAACTTCAATTATAGAGAGTATTTGGCCCACAGGACCAAAATTTAAAATTACAACTTTCTGTCTTTTCTAGTTCAGGCGATATATGAACTCAAACATTCGATTTTTTGTCACTTTTTACTCACTCGTTCACGCGTCATCAAAAAGATTGGGTAGATCCCGTAGCCCCAGAAACTTGACATTTGGAAAAAAGGTAGTGTTTAGGATACAAAGAAAGGAAAAATTATAAAATCCAGAACATTCGAAAAAAAAACATTCGAAAATTCAACAAATTCCATCAAAATTGAAAATTGAAAATAATACGATCTTGTAGTCTTGGAAACTTAAGATTTGGTGTGAAGGTAGTGTTTAACATCCAGAAAAAGAAAACATCAAAAACACCAAAAAAATCGAAAGCAAAATTGAAAAAATCGAAGAAATTGAAAAAAAACGAAAATTTGAAGACAATCCGATTTTGTTGCGCTAGAAAATTCAAATTAGGAATAAAGGTAGTATTTAGGATACAGAAAAAGGAAAATTAAAAAAATCCAGAAAATTCGAAAAAAAAATAAAAAAATTCGAAAAAAATTGAAAAAATGAAAATAATTTGATACGATAACGCTCGTATTTATAAATTAATTTGGATGAAACTAATTGTGTGTATTAAGCTCACCAATGCCTCGACCGAGTTCGTTGGCCAGCTTGGTCCGCCATCTTGTTTCAAGATGGTGGCCACGGAAAATTTTAAAACTAAAATAAATATACAAAAAAGTTAAAAAATCAAGTTTATTTTTTAATTAGGTGTTAGGACTTGATACAAGGATTCCAGAACATTTTTTGTTTTACCTCTATCTTAAAAATTGGCTGAGATAGAGCAGTTTGAAATTCTAGGGTGGCTGACATTTTGAAACAAAACAGCACATTACAAAAAACCAACGATAAATTTATGGTCAATAATGGTCAAGCAGGTGCAATCCCGAATGAATACTCCGTGTTATTATAACTGTAACTTTGACTTCGAAATTTTGATACGTTGCATTTTCTATTTGTTGATATTTTTGAACTATGATTTACGCTAAGTGAAATGTTGTTGTTGAAGAGGGATTTTCCATGTAAATCCGAAACGTCCAATTTTAATATGTTTTTAATGTTTTATGAAAGTGTATTGTAATGTCTGTAATTTTAATAATTTTAATATAAATTTATAAGTTTTAGTGAACGCGATTTCTCGCAAATTACTTTCTTTCATTGTTGTAATCATTTTCCCAATCATACGCATAAAACTTTATATATACATATCCATTAGCGCCAAATTCTCGCCAAACTTGGCGACAATTGGCGAAATCTCGCCAAATTTGGCGACAAAAATAAGTCTTCATAAATGAAGCCAACTTGGCTATAGCTCAATAATTTGGCGAATTTCTTATTCAAATTCAGTGTAAACGAATCTTTTGTAAACGGTTTCTTTGCATTTTAACTTGCTGTTTTCGAGTAACATTAGCTAAAATTTTAAAACGAAGATATAGGAAAGCTACCTTTTCCTGCCGGTACAGGCCGGAGGACTTTTTTATGAGTTGTCGGATGCAATCTATGTTTTGCATTAAATAAAGTAAAACATTGAGAAACAAATCCCACAGGATGGGGATAGTTTGTTTTAGATCTGGAGGCACGGCAGTGCCTTCGCCAAGTCGAGAGAGGACAGCCGTAAGCATACTTTTCTGGAAGCAACTCAGGGCACTTTTGACCCCCTCATATCTCCGCGCTGGAGTATCCCAAAAATTTGAAACTTCGTTTTTCTAGAGTATTTGGCACACAGGACCAAAATTTAAAATTAAAACTTTCTATCTTTTCTATTTCAGACGATATATGAACTCAAACATTCGATTTTTTGTCACTCACTCACTCACTCGTTCACGCGTCATCAAAAAGAATAGGTAGATCCCGTAGCCCTAGAAACTTGACATTTGGAAAAAAGGTAGTGTCTAGGATACAAAGAAAGGAAAAATTATAAAATACGGAAAATTCGAAAAAAAAAACATTCGAAAATTCAACAAATTCCATCAAAATTGAAAATTGAAAATAATACGATCTTGTAGTCTTAGGAACTTAAGATTCGGTGTGAAGGTAGTGTTTATCATCCAGAAAAAGAAAACATCAAAAACACCAAAAAAATCGAAAGCAAAATTAAAAAAATCAAAAATCGAAAAAAATCGAAAAATTTCAAATAATCCGATTTTGTTGCGCTAGAAACTTGGAATTCGGAATAAAGGTAGTATTTAGGATGCAAAGTAAGGAAAAATTAAAAATTCTGGAAAATTTGAAAAAAAAAATTCAAAAATTCGAAAAATTCGAAAAAAATTGGAAAAATTAAAATAATTTGATCTTTTAGCCTTAGAAACTTAAAATTCGCAATAAAGATAGTGTTTAGGATTCAGAATAAGTTAAAATAAAAAACGCAATAAAATTCGAAAATAAAATAAAAAAATCGAAAAACTCGGAAAAATCGAAAAATAAGGAAAATTTGAAAATAATTCGATTTCATAACACTAGAAACTTGAAATTTGGAATAAAGGTAATATTTAAGATACTAAATAAGGAAAAATTCAAAAATATGGATAATTCAAAAAATACCCATAAATTAGTGCAGACGATATATGAACTCAAACATTCGATTTTTTGTCACTCACACACTCACTCACTCTCGCGTCACCAAAAAGATTGGGTAGATCCCGCAGCCACAGAAACTTAAAATAAATCTAGTGTTTCGGATACAAAGAAAGGAAAAATGATAAAATCCGGAAAATTAAAAACATTCGAAAATTAAAAAAAATCGAACAAAATTGAAAATTGAAAATAACACGATATTGTAGTCTTAAAAACTTAAAATTTGGTGTGAAGGTAGTGTTTAGAATTCAGAAAAAGAAAACATCAAAAACACACAAAAAAAATTGAAAATAAAATCGAAAAATCGAAAAAAATCGAAAAATTTCAAATAATCCAATTTTGTTGCGCTAGAATCTTGGAATTCGGAATAAAGGTAGTATTTAGGATGTAAAATAAATAAAAATTAAAAAATCCAGAAAACTCGAAAAAAAATCAAAAATTCGAAAAATTCGAAAAAAATTACATAATTTGATCTTTTGGCCTTAGAAACTTAAAATTCGCGGTAAAGATAGTGTTTGGGATTCAGAACAAGTTAAAATAAAAACGCAATAAAATTCGAAAATAAAATAAAAAAATCGAAAGAGATCGGAAATTTTAAAATAATTCGATTTTGTAGGTCTAGAAACTTAAAATTTGTAATAAAGGATACAAAATAAGAAAAAATTATAAAATCCAGAAAATTATAAAAAAAAAAAAAAAAAAAAAATGCGAAAAAATCAAAAATTGAAAATATTTTTATCTTGTAATCTTAGAAACTTAAAACTTGGTGTAAAGGTAGTATTTACTATTCAATAAAAGGAACAATTAAAAAATTCGAAAATAAAATCGAAATATGTTTAAGAAATCGAAAATTCGAAAACAATTTGATTTTGTACTGCTAGAAATATTAGTTATAAGATAATTATCCTATTAGCTAGTACAACGCCCCTAATTGTTTTATGTTATTTCCTCCGGATTATGGTTTTCTTTTCTTTCGTTTACGAATTTCGTTATAGAAAAGTTCCGCTATAGACTGGCTACGATATAGGCGATTTCTTTATAGACAGGTTTGTTTTCTTTCACATGTTGTACTCTATTTACTTCACATATGAAATATGGATTGTTAAATGATGTTAGCCCCACAAAAATTTTCACAGCTCCCCCTACCCTCCCGACATTACTGGCTGGTTATGGCTTGATAGTCCTTTCTAAATAAAATCATGGTGACTCTAAGATTCACTTGATTTATCTCTAAATTGAACCTAAATGATCCTAAGAAGACGGATCAAATAATTACTATATAAGCATGACAATCAGGTAACTTAGAATTAAAATCGAAAAATCAATAAATTCATAAAAAGTGGAAAATTTGAAAATAATTCGATTTTGTAGTCCTAGAAGATTGACATTTGGCAGAAAGGCAGGGTTTTGTACACAAAGTAAGGAAAAATTAAAAAATCCGTAAATAATAAAAAAAAGTCTAAAAAAAACGAAAAAAAAACCATCGAAAAAAGGAATATAGTTTGATTTATTGGAAATTTCCGGAAATTTTAATTTTGGCTTTCTTTTTATACTAAAAAGTTCTTTTATGTTAAATATCAAGTATCTAGGGCTGCGAGTTATATCTCAGATGCATAGCGCCTATCCTGGAAGCAATTGAGAGTACTTTTGACACTCCCCCTCCCATAATTTAGTGCTTGCCTAGGAACCTGAAATCTCTTTATCTACAGTACTTTGCAAACGAAACTAAAGCTTCAGTCTTTTGATACCTGTAAATAATAGGGACAGAGTGTGGGCTTAGCGAAAATCAGTGGATGATCTCCATAAAGAACCCAAAATCAAGAAAAGCAGGGTTACTTACAAAAAGAAGTGAAATCTCATCAAAAAGTCACCTGTAAAAAATGCAGCCAAGTCTCGTAACTCATTTACCGTAAAAAGTACTGAGATCGTATAAAGCCAAGTTTAACTATCTTATTAACTCTGAAATTTTCATTCACAAAATCACTCCTAGTCTCTACATCTTTAGTTAATTATTATTTTGTGACTTGGCAATTACGCAGCACAGGGAAGTTATTACACCTTACTATGTTATGGGATGGGATAATTTAACTAAAGCAAATTATATACGCACAGGGAAGTTATTACACCTTAATATGTTATAGTATTATTTGATTAAGACTAACTATATACATCACATTCTCGTGCTAAGTAATTGCCAAGTCACAAAATAATAATTAACTAAAGATGTAGAGACTAGGAGTGATTTGTGAATGAAAATTTCAGAGTTAATAAGATAGTTAAACTTGGCTTTATACGATCTCAGTACTTTTTACGGTAAATGAGTTACGAGACTTGGCTGCATTTTTTACAGGTGACTTTTTGATGAGATATATTCTTTATTAGTAATATTATGAACGTAAATCTCAGATTCTAATTTGAGTGAACGATCTATATTTGTGACTGAATAAGTGGATCGCGAGTTTTTTTTTTTTTTTTTTTTTGTAAATATTGTTTGTTTTGGTGAGAGTACTTTTACCCCTCTCTTATTTTCAACCGTGTACGATTACCCTGTATACAGGGGATTCCACAAACGTTGAAACGCACTTTAATCTTTTATCTGTTGGAGATATATAGGCAATGTTTCATGTAAATTGCAAAAGTGTTCAAAATAAGGTAGGGAACAAGTTTATGTTAATGGAATAGTCCTCCAATTAATTTCCCAAAAGTTACGCTTTTTAAATTTTGATATGATCCCTCTAAAGAAAAATGGTCAATTAGAATTAGTTTCTTTTGCTCCAACAACATTACAAAACACTGCATTTTTAAAAATAGTTGAATTACATCATTACATTTAAAGAAAAAAAAGACTGATTTATACCAGTTTTTCATCTTAGTTAAAATGCCATTTCATCAGGAAGAAAAAGGACCATTCAGAAATGACGATGGCCTTATTTAAAACAAAAAAAAAATATTATAAATGTGAAAAAATTATATCATAAATATACCTGAATAAAATATTACGAAGACACAGATCATGTAAAAAGACAAATGTAGTTTTAAATCCTAGAAATAAAATTCATAAAAATCAATTTACAAAGCATTCTTTAAATATTTCTATTGATCTCCAGTACAAAATAGCACACTTTTAATAATGCTTCTATAAGTATTTTGGAGTTCTTCATTACTAATATTGTTTCAAGCACCGATTTTTTTCCTTGTTGTTGTTTAAGGCTCCTCTTCAGTAAACTTCCCGATTCCCCTCCCTAATGTTATTCCTATGGGCGTAGGATGCATTCGTATTTTTAAAATATCTCCTCAGAAAATTAATATTTTTAACTTCTGTTTTCTTTGTATTGTTCTTAAATAATGTCTCTTTTTTTCTTAGTTATCAAAATATTTCTAAATTATGTGTTTAATTTACATTTTTTTTGTTTTAAAATCTTAGCGAAACTGAATAAGATTTTAACGTTTCATATAAAATTAAGTATATATTTTAGAAAAAAATTGACAACTAAGAAAAAAAGAGACATTCTTTAAGAATAGTACAAAGAAAACAGAAGTTAAAAATATTAATTTTCCGAGGAGATATTATAAAAATACGAATGCATTCTACGCCCATAGGAATAACATTAGCGAGGGGAATCGGGAAGTTTACTGAAGAGGAGCCTTAAGGTGAACTGCATTTGCGTCTTATCGTCAATGATTTTTTTTTTCTTGCAGTATCACCCTATTTACATTTCTAATTTGATGCATAGTCTCCATTCGCAATGGTAAATTTTTAATTAAACATAACTCATTAAATTTTAAAGATACACATATGCAGTTTTTTGTAAAGACTTTATTGCAGCAAGAGTGAAAAAAAAAAATTCTTATTGACCAATTTTGTCTAGAGTGATCGTATAAAAATTTAAAAAGTGTAATTTTTGAAAGTCAATGGCAGCACTATTTCATTAATGTAATCTTATTTCCTGCCCTTTTTTTAGAGACTTTTGAAACTTTCACCGCATACTAATCCCCAACTAATAAAAATTTAAAGCGTGTTTAAACCTTTTTCGGAGATCCTGTATATATTTGACCGCATAGTCTAATTTATGAAAATATGCTCGAACAGCTTCGAAAAAAAATATTCATGTCAACTACAACACATTCTTTAAAGAAAATAGCAGTTTAAATATTTGGGATTCCCTTCAAGACTGCTACAAGAAATCGTTTACGTAGCTCTTTATAAGAGGGTATTGTTTGACGTTAAAATACATTGCCGTCGGTGAATGATTATTTTTTCAAGTACATTTTAATGACCGATATACTATATTTAAACTTAATGAAATTTTAGCACTGTTACAAAAAATTACTTCTTTTAGTACGACGTAAAATTTGTAAATAAACACGTGGTTTCTCACTCAAACAACGTGCTTTATACAGTACATGCTTTACTTTTATATAAATTTGAAAATCTTAATAAGAAAACCTATGTATATTTTTTTTCATTCAATTTGCCATGCCGTATTAACTCTAAGTGTAAATTTCCATTGCTCTATCTTGATCAATGAACCTTTTTCATTTATTATTTTTTCCCCCGATCAACAATGTGAAACTTTCTGACACATTCACAGGGTAATTTTTATATATAAGGGTATGGTATTGTGGCAGGCATGACTAATAAAGGGTTTTGGAACCGAATTGCGGTTTTCAAATGTGTCACATCTTGAATCGATTGTTGTCTCATGACGACTTTTTCTCGGGTTGTCGTGCCCGAAAATTTTCTCCAAACGCTAATTTTGATAGCATCTTCTGAATGATCCTTTGCTTTTATCGAAAATTGAAAAACGCTATTTAAAATTGTCTGATTCTGAATAATAACCCATGAAGATTTCGTGCATTTTCGAACGAAACTGTCTTCGTGAATGCATAAGAAAGTAGTCAATTTGGATTTGTGAACTGCCTTAAATGTGAGTTAAAATTTAATTAGGCTCTGTGTCAATATTGAGAAAGGTGTTTTGAATATTGCGGCTGAAACTGTGAAAATAATTATATAAAAATTATTTGTAAGAGTAACTATGTTCATTTGGAAATTCATGATTACATCGTTTACTTGATAGTATTTAGCATACATGGAATGGCGGGAAAGGTACTTTGAACTTTAATCTAAAGTATGTTCCCGTTACCGATTTGTCCGTTTCTTTATAATTTCAAAAACAGTGGCCAGAAGTGAACGAAAATTTATTTTGGGCTCTTTTTCTTATCTTGAAAATTGTAATAATTTATACCATACATCCTTTACTTTTATAATAATTTTAAAATTTCAATAGGAAAACCTATATGCATATTTTCTTTCATTTGATTCCCCATGTCGTATTTACACTATATGCAAATTTCCATTGGCGACAAACTACGGAGTTAGCGTTCCTGTCTCGCAAACGGTTCAAGATGCGGTAAAAGGGGTCAACTATGGGGAAAAAATAATTTGATATCAAGATTCAAATGTAATGCCTTTAAAATGTATTTTGACATAATGTATAAAACATTTAATACATTTTTTTAAAAAATCTTCCATTATATTGACCTTTTAACATAAAGGTCTAATTACGTGGAACGAAAGGAGTAAGGTGTCGGAAAGAGAAGGGGGACAAGGGAGAGCTTTTGCCCCTCCCTGGATATTGAAATTTAATTAACAAAATTTTCTTTAAGTCACTTGAAATGAGTAAATTTTACTTTTTTTTTCTTAAAATCACCGGCGACAAAGTAATTAAACACTAAGAGAAAAAGGAACTAAGAATTTTTCATCCGGGTAGGGGAGAGGGGGGGGGCGGTAGAAGAGAATATTTTTGATTTTTAATATTTCTTATTCATTACAATATTGATTTTTATGTTGCCATGTTTAAAAATTGCATTGCAGTGATCCTGGCAAAATACTCTTAGTTTAGCTTATTTTATATTTAAATAATCCATTAAAAAAAAAAACGCACGCTAGTCTGCGGACCACAGGTACATCTGTTCGCTACCTCCGTAATATAAATGCGTTTAGCATTTACCGTTTCCCCATAGAAAAATTGGAACTCATTTTTACCCTAAAATACAGCGCCATCCATTTGTGACAACTGACAACATCTTTAAATACCTCTCGGTAAATGACGTTAACAAAGGCTGTATATTGCGCAGGTAGCGATATGTTCGAATATCTCGACCCTCCTTAGATTTTGTTCTGTTGGCGTTCTTGGAAAAGTATCGTTATACCGAGCGTCGGCTGTATATGTAATGCTACGCAGGGGAGTGCACAAAGGAAGACAAGGGATACAGTTTCACTGGTCCCTAAGCCGTAAAAGGCCTCGCGAGTGTCCGATTTCGTATTAAGTATATGCATATATTGGAAATGCAGGGACGCATAAATGTAATTTATAGGAGAGCCATCTGATATCTGCACTGGACACTCAAAGTTTATGTTCGCGCCCCTGATGCTACGGCAAGAGAAAAATAGAGATAGAGAAAAAAAGTAAAAACATGTAAACAAAATTATATAGTGTTTTTATCATCGCTGTGAAAGTGAAGAAGCCGGTTTTCCTTTTTACTGAAGAAGACAGACTCTCATTCAATGAAAGAGAAAACATGTTGCAAGGGCATGGCTGCAATAAATCCTCAAAATAGCGCTAAGTGGCCAAATGAGGCCAGCAAATCGACCAGCCCCAAGGGGGCTATGAAGCACAAGGCGTGCTGACCGCCAAGGGAAACCCAACCCGGAAGCTTTCTCTACAAGCCCGTGACCCTCAATCATTAGATTTTTGCCGCTAATGCCGTTTGCTTCTCGCCGTATGACGGCTAGATGAATTCTCCCTGTAGCTAAAGTGGCTGGATTGGACCTTTAACAAGTAGTTTCAGTTTCAGTTTGCGAATATTGAAGTAGTATCTGCAAATGTTTAGTTTACGAAACCGTTGTATTTCAGTATTTCTGATTCCAATCGTTGAACATTAGATTTTATATACGCCGAAAGAGTTTGTCTTCATTTTTTATGTTTGTCATACGAAGTGGTGAATTCAGGGTGTGACAAGTGGGAGGCATTTCTTCCCCTGAGTATCAAAATGTCCTCCAGAAAAAAATTGAGATTTTGTGTTTGTCAAAGGTTCAAAAGTGCTATTTCCCTCCAGAATTTCATATTATCCACCATGGAGCTGTTAAATTCTCTCCAAGTGATAAATCTCTGAAATCAACACTGATCATACTACATCTTATTCTTTATTACGTCGCCTGCTGAGATATAATAATTTTACTCTTTGATGCTTGGACCTTCTAACTTTTTTCGGGTAAAATAAAAAAATAACTGAATGGAGTGGTCACAGAGATCTCTAACCTGTGAACTACACACTAATGCCAATTCGTATTGACGAAAATTTCAAATGTCGGCGTTTTTTTGAAAACATGCTTTCGTTAATTTGCAATTTTCATTAACAAAATGAAGTTTTTTATAAAAATAAATATCACACATCGATTTCTCATTAAATTTCGTATAGGTTATCCTGCGTTATATTTCATTATCACTATATTACCAACAAAGTTATACTCAGTTGAATTTGAGGAATCCCAAATCGCAATAGTGTAAATGCGTGAGTGTGAACCGAAGTGTGGAGTCTACGGGTTAAATTAACTATGATAAATTAAATATTTTGTCATGGAAAAATAAAATTTTCATCTATTCTTCTTTTCTTAAAGAGATCGGGTAGTTAGAATCTTGTCATTCCAAGGCAAAGAAAATTTATTCGTTAAATTAAATTAAAATATTCGTTAAACTAAAAATAAATTCTCATTCACAATTAGGACTCTAATATCGAAAGTGAAAAAAAAATTGACTATTTTTGCATTTTATATCTTAAAAAGTATACATACAGATTTTTAAAAAGCAGTAAGAGATACGTGTTTCTTCTTTCATTTTATATATATATTTTTTTCAGATCATAATAGGAAAAATTAGTTTTTATTAAAGGTTTTTAAATTTGGCGAGCAGAAAATTGTAATCAATAGTTGCGGGCATGATTACAAAAGAATTTCTGCATGTAAAACAAAATTTTTAGTATCTAATTATACTCGAGAGTCCTGTGCTTACACTGAATCTAACAAATTGTTTATTTATAGCATTTTTATATTTTAAAAACAAAACTGTCTCTTGCTTATATAATACTGTCAAACTTTTAGCAATGTACACAAAAAAAAAAAAAAAAAGAAATATGCTCTCAAAAAAAAAAAAAAAAAAAAAAAAAAGGTTTACTTTATAGAGCCTACCATACATTACTATACACCATACCATACACCATGCACTGTAAAAAAAAAAAAAGGGTCGATTTACTAAAAAAAGTTTAGTTTTTTTCTAACTGATCTTTGGAAATTACGAAAAATTTTTTAGTATATTTATATTCCACAGATTTTTTTAGTAACCTTTACTAAAAATCGGAATCATTGCTAGTAATTCTTACAGATTTTCTTGTAACTGAGTAAGAATGCAAAAAAATTTTTAGTCTTTTAGTACCGATTTTTAGCACCGGTTACTAAAAAAATCTGTGGAATACAAATGTACTAAAAATTTTTTAGTAACCTGAGAATTTTTTTTTACAGTGTACACTACATACCATATATCCTGAAAATTTCATGAAAAAATACTGAAAAGTTTCTTTTACTACCTTGCGCGCTATGCCCCAACATCACATTTTGAGAAAAAAAAAATACTTTAAAGTTCTCTTTTGAAAGTATTCTATATTTAACAAATATTAAGAGTGCCATTCATTTTGTTTTAAAGTGTTCAGAAAAATGATTACTTTATAATAACAACTATATATATATTTTCAAAAATTGGATTTTAAGAATCCCAAGTCCCCTTAACAAGAAAGAATCAAAAGCCGGAGAATGTACTTTATGGCATAGATGATTCATAGAAGCAAAAATTTTCAACTAAGAAAAATACGAAATCCTTAAAGTTTAGCGGATGTTGTCCTAAACGGAATTTTGAAAGCATTACTATGTAACAGTAGAGAACAATATTAATAATAACAATGTAGTAAAATACCAAGTGACGTATAGTAATTAACTAGACGGATGTGCCTATCCCAAAACCTTCTTCTATCTCATACATGTCAATACTACTTCAAACCAGCATATATATTTAATTTTAATTATGCATTTTAGAATTAAAAAATGCAGCATAGTAGCGCCACCTGCTAAATGATTGACACGAAAACCTAATCAGCTCCAATTTATGTGAACGCCTAATAGAAGCTGTTATGACAGCAATGTTGGATAAAATCTAATAACCTGAATTTTACAACGTTTATGCGAAACACCACAGAGAACAGACGCTATTTTTTATATAAGTAGGATATATTTAAACGAATAAGAGAACTAACAACCTTCAATAATATAATGCATGAAAAAGTAAACAAATAAGTGATTCAGCAAATCATAGAAATATGTATTTCTTAATATAACTATAAAATGCAGAAAAATATTCTGGTACCATCAAAAATATTCATTATCCTGTCGTCCCATTGAGAAAAAAAACTATATGCAAATTAGGTACTTTTCGGTTAGCCGGTGCCAGTAAAATATATAAATATAATATATATATATATATATATATACATTATATATATTTGTATATATGTATATATATACTATATATATATATATATATATATACTTCATTGGCGCCTGGCTAACCGAAAAGTACCCCAAATAATTCGCCAAACTGTAGCGCCCAATAAACAAACGGAAGAATGTTGCCATTAAATCTCAAAAATAAAAAAAATAATAAAAAAATAATTAAGAAAAGCCCCATTTACTAAAGTATCATTTATCAGTAACTTTTAACAATAACATTTAAAATATATTAATGAAAACAGAATCAAAAATAATCTTGGATATTTATTTATTTACATTATTTCTCTTAATTATGGAAAAGGAATAATCATCCTGAATATGTAAAGGAATGAAGAAACCATACAAATAAATTACACTTGAAAACATTAAAAATCTCCCTTATCTTCAGATTGATTTATTATTGTAAAAAAAAATTCTTCATCTTTACATAAAAATTGATTAGCTTAATACAATGGATGCGTTTCAGAAGATATGGATTTGAAAGGAACAATGATTAAAGAAGACATTTTAAAAATTTTGATCAAAACATTTTAAAACTTTTTTTTAACATCGAATTTCGACGGTGCGCTTGGGGAGATGCTGCGCATAGGAGCTCATTCGGTTTCATTATCACAGGGGGGGGGGGGAGAAGGAGATGTGTGCTTTACTTACTATGTTCTTTTATTGAGTGAATATCAGATGAATGTAGGAATATACGATTTGTAGGATACTTCATAGGTTCAGGAATTTTTTTTTCTTGCCGTGAGGAATAGGCCAGTAATGTCAAACTGATTTTCATTTTGTTTACAGATTGTTTGTTTGGATTTTGCATCGGAAATAGTACTGTAATTCACTTGGGGGAAAAAACTTTTAAAATAAAATATTTGAAAGATTGTTTCATAAGCACCCCTTCTTATGTAATAAAGAAGCTTATTTTACTAATATTGTTATTGTAATTTTTTTCCGTCAAGTTTTGACGGGTTCCATCTAGTAATTTAATAATTTTATACCCCTGGAACTAAAAAAATGTGCCCAACTTTAGTGAAAACCAAATTCAGAGTGGAAATAACGATTTATATTATAAGTAGAAATAAATTGACAATATTATTCTAAAACTTCAGGAGAGTCTTCAAACTCCTGAATCTCTTCCATGACTACGTCCTTACACATCACAATTGAAATAAAATTCATTTGAAGAAGTTTCAAAATAGAGTAACATTTTTGACTTCGTAAGTGTAACTTAAAGCTTGATAAATAAGTCGGATTAATTAAGTGTACTAAAGTTTTAATTTTATTAATACAAGATTGTTTGTATGTTTGCTCTTTGTTTTAAAACTTAAGTCGAAAATAAAATAAAGCATTTGCAAAACATGTTGTCAAGTACTGGGAAAACATTGCTGGAAGAGATAAAGCAACGATTGTTAACCATTTACAAAATGAACAAAAACAATGTTGTGTTACAAAACAATAATCTTTGAATTGCCTGTAAAAGAGAGTAATAAGTAATAAGTATTAGATATAATTAATTTTCTAATAATAAAATTAAAACTTTACTAACCTTACTTCTTGTTTAAACGTTTTTGACTACCTGATTTTTCACCGATTCTTCGAGTATTTTAGAGCAGAGTTAATTTAAACGTCTAATTTCCAGTCTGTTTTTTCTTTTTTTTTTTTTTAAAGATATACAGTAAATATATAATCTTATTAATATACAGTAATTTAAATTGTTTAGCAACTGCATGGGTGGAAATAGAAATTTTTTTTCCGATCTCTACTCTGCAAATGATTTCTGGCGTAGATTTAAAAGATGACAGTCTTCAGGCTTTTTGAATTCCACTGTTTTATTTTTTTCATATCTCTTACATATTCGATAAATCGCTACTTTCCCTTTTCCCTCCTTTTTTAAATGGTTAGGGGTCGTTATTTTATCTCTTCCACCAATGTTCTCCAAGAATTGGACAATGCGTTTTGCAAATGCTTCATTCTCTTTTCGGCTGATTTTTTTTTTTAAACAAAGAACAAACACGAGAACAATGTTGTATTACGATAACAAATAGTTGCATTACCTGTAAAAAATAGTAATAAGTATTATAGATATAATTAATTTGGTAATAATAAAATTAAAATTTCAGTAATCCTATTTCTTGTTCAAACCTTATTATTTGGAATTTAGAAAATTAAGAGATTCCTGGAATAGAAAAACCGCAATTTAAATATTCGTTTGATAAAGTTACAACATTTTTTTTTTTTTTCATTCACAACGTGCAAAGTTATACTCTAAGCGGGGAAGAAATAGTGATAAAAAAGCACTTTTTGGCATAAATGATTGATAGGATCAAAAATCTTAAATAAGAAAAAGAAGAAGAAATCGATATAGTTCAGCGGATGTTTCCTACACGGGAATTTGAAAGCATTGTTACATAACAATTCAAAATAGAGTCAAAATAGCATGTGACGGAAGCTCTGTGGGGTGACCCCTCTTTATAGACCCAAGGAAGTGCAGTCCCTGCGTGTGAAATATGTTTTTCTTCACAGTTATCCTTCTTTGAAATATAATTTTCTTTCTGATCAACTGCGAATTCTGTGGTGATTTGTAATATGATAATAAAAGTAAAAGTAAACAAATAAATAACATTTTTTTTTTTTTTTTTTTTTTTTTAAAGCATTTAGCGTTTATCTTAAAAAATCACGTTTAATTTCATAAGGTGTAATTCACATGGTTCCAAAAAAAAGTTCGTTACAATACGTTAATTTGGCATGGGTTCCGATTATGAAAAACTCTTGATTTACACTTGGTAGAAAGTGCGAACTAATGAATTTATTTAAAAAATATTGCTTTGTTTGGGGCCGTTCAAGTATTACGTAAGCAGTAAAGGAGGAGGGGGGGGGGGTCCAGAGTCTGCTTATTTTCTCTGACAAGGGGGAGGGGGGGTCACGACAGATCTTACATAAGCATTACACCATGAATTTGGTGGTTTAAACAATGGTTTGTTTAATGCAATAAACAACAATATATTAAAACCATTTTGTATTTTTTGATATCACAATCCCTATATGCCTATTTATATAAATTTGTATGATTAATAATGTAATTTATTGGTAACTTTTTATCTGTCAAGAAGTCTTGATGTATAAACTGTCATAAAATCTTACGTAAGCAAGGGGGGGGGGGTCTAGCATTTGCTTATATTTTCTTACAAGGGGGGGAGGGGGTACAAAATGACTAAAAATATGCTTACGTAATGCTTGAACGGCCCCTTTCTATTATACATTGAAGAATAATTAAAATAAGTAAGAACACATATTCGAGAAATATGGACGTGTGAAGTCCATTTTACATATTTAATTGCAATTCCCGAACACAATACGTAACATCAAAACAAACAGACACTAATTACAGCAGCGATAAGATTAAAAAAAAATAGATGGCTTTACCGTGCAAACAGCTTTACAAATGTTAGTGCTGCCATCTAGAGACAATTAACTGAAGTACAAACACCACAGTTCACCCCCACTTAATATTTAAATCGGGCAGGAGCTCTTCTAATTCTTGTAGACCATCTAAGTACCTGTGGGGAGGAAGAAGAAGAATTAGTTTTTAAATTTAAAGGTTCTGCATCATCATCAAATGTGCTAGTTGGAAAAGTTGGTTTTAGAACTTGAGGTATCATATCAGAGTCAGCTGGTTTAGAACATGGAGTATTTGGAACACAAGAGTAAGCTGGTTTAGGACTTGAAGTACTTGGGTGGAAAAAGTTAGCTGGTCGAAGATCTGTGACACTAGGATGCGTTAGTTGAGAATCACCCTGTTTAACAACTGTATTTTCACTTTTATAACTTTCTGTATAACTTATTTCAGAATTTGTACCATTAGTTAAATGTACCTTTGAATCTACGTTCGTTGTTTGACCCTGTCTTGCAATAATGCGACCAATTTTCCACTTGGCTTCTGGAGTATAATTTCTTATAGACACTTTCTTGTTAATTTTAAATTCTTTTAATTTAGTATTGCAATTTCTTGCATTTTGCTTATCATGAACAAAACTTGTAACGTTTGAAAGTATCAAATCTATTTTTGTTCTTATATGCCGCTTTAAAAATAGAGATGCAGGACTCTCCCCCGTTGTAACATGAGGTACCTTTCTATACTGTAAACTAAAGTTATTTAATTTTATTTGTAAAGTTCGAGATTCTGAAGATAAAGCTTTTAATCCACGTTGGATAATTTACACTTACAAACATCATCGTTTCTTTTTTAAGATATGGCAACAGAAAAAAAAAACATTATTTAAATTAACTATTCAGGAATTTAAAGTTGCTTTCTAAACATATAATCATAATTTGATATTGAACTGTTAATTGATTAAAGCGTATAAAAAAATTTATATATTATTAATCTTTTATTATATTTTCTATTTTTTAGTGCTTAAAATAGCTCATTGTTGCATTTTCGCAGTCAGTTTGCATATTTTGGCGAGCGTAGTTTCGCTTATAATGAAATCCATTGTTATTGTAACTCATATTTAATTGTAACCAGAGCCCGATGATCTTTGTGCTGGACCTGGGGCACACTTCTATAATAGGGCCCCCCCTTCTACCTCGGGGCCCCCTTCTCACAAGTTTTGTGTCACAAAATTCATACATTACAAGTATGATGTAAAACAATGTTATGTACAGAACTTCGTAGGTCGTAGCCTTATCAGAGTTTCAGCTGAGTGATGCATCCTGTCTATGGGTCATTCCATGGTAACTTACGTTAAATTTAGAATAATTTTCTTTAGTAAATTTCTTAATATAACACCAAAAAATATTGAAAATGTAATCTTGATATGATTTGTTAATTAAATCTATCCAAAGCGAAATATGGATAAAAATTACCTACCTTTGGTGCTATTTCTTGAACAGTGGCCATTATATTTATTATGGTAACTTACGTTCTTTTTTTCAGAAACATAAACAGTTACCATAGTAAGTATAATTTTCAGAGTTCAAAAAATAGCACTAAATTTAAGTAATTTTTATCCGAATTTCGCTTTGTACAGGTTTAACTACCAAATCATATAAACAGTACATTTTAAATATTTTTAGTGCAATATTACTAAAATTGCTGAAGTCAATTCTAAATGTAACGCAAGTTACCATGGAATGACCCCTATCCTTTGATTTACAAAATAACACCCTTCTTGCTCCTCATTCAAAAAATTAGCACTCTTCTTGCCCCCAGTTAAAAATAAATGCCCTTTACTCTTTTTTGTATTAAAAAATCTGCTTGTATAGTAAAAGCTGGTTCATTGTTGTCTTGAAAAAGGGTCTCCTGTCTTTTAAATATTAAAAGTGGCTACGGAAATAAAAAAGTTTGCTTTTTAAAAAATGTCAATTCATAAAGTTTCTGAAGTACAGATTAGTAGCGTTGCATTTAAAATTTGTAACAACATTTATTTTCTACAGTAAAAATAAGCCATTTACAATTAATCAATTTTATTCAGCTATTTAAAGATACGAGCAGGGAAGACCGAGCTATGCTCGGTCAAAATTAAATTTGAGTTCAAATATCATGACCTATGACCAAAATGACCCACTAATTGAATTTTCTCGTACATGTGACTTAGCCCAACAGTCTTCTCGTGCCGGAAAACCATAGGATGCAAAATTTAGTGTAAATTGAGCCGCTTTTTAGATATTGACCCACAATGACCCAGAAATGACCCACTAATCGAATTTTCTCGAACATGTGACCTAGTCTAATGATTTTCGCGTGCCCGAAACTCGTAAAATACAAAATTTAATCAAAATCGTTAAAGCCGTTTTTTAGATAAAATTAATTTGGCCCGCTTTGACCCAAAAATGACCCCCTAATCGAAAGTTCTCGAACATGTGACCCAGCCCAATAGTCTTCTCGTGCCCGAAAATAGTCGGATACAAAATTTCCTCAAAATCGTTTGGATCGTTTTTTAGATACAATTAGCTTGACCATGACCCAAAATGACCCACTAATTGAATTTTCTCGAACATGTGACCTAGCCCAACAGTCTTCTCGTGCCCGGAAACCATTGGATGCAAAATTTAGTGTAAATTGAGCCGCTTTTTAGATCTTGACCCACAATGACCCAGAAATGACCCACTAATCGAATTTTCTCGGACATGCGACCTAGCCCAATGCTTTTATCGTGCTCGAAACTCGTCGGACAGAAAATTTAATCAAAATCGTTAGAGACGTTTTTTAGATAAAATTAATTTGACCCGCGTTGACCCAAAAATGACCCACTAATCGAAAGTTCTCGAACATGTGACCCAGCCCAATTGATTTCTCATGCCCGAAAATGGTCGGATACAAAATTTCGTCAAAATCGTTTGAACCGTTTTTTAGATACAATTAGCTTGACCATGACCCAAAATGACCCACTAATTGAATTTTCTCGAACATGTGACCTAGCCCAACAGTCTTCTCGTGCCCGAAAACCATTGGATGCAAAATTTAGTGCAAATTGAGCCGCTTTTTAGATCTTGACCCACAATGATCCAGAAATGACCCACTAATCGAATTTTCTCGGACATGCGACCTAGCCCAATGCTTTTATCGTGCTCGAAACTCGTAGGACACAAAATTTAATCAAAATCGTTAGAGCCGTTTTTTAGATAAAATTAATTTGACCCGCGTTGACCCAAAAATGACCCCCTAATCGAAAGTTCTCGAACATGTGACCCAGCCCAATTGACTTCTCATGCCCGAAAATGGTCGGATACAAAATTTCGTCAAAATCGTTTGAACCGTTTTTTAGATACAATTAGCTAGACCATGACCCAAAATGACCCACTAATCGAATTTTCTCGAGCATGTGACCTAGCCCAATGGTTTTCTGGTGCCCCAAAACGGTAGGATACGAAATTTCGTCAAAATCGTTAGAGCCGTTTTTAAGATAATTTTTGCATATATATATATATATATATATATATATATAACCACCCACAAGATTTGCTCGTATTAGAATATATGATATTAAGGAGGATCTTGAATCTTATTTATACAGAATCATATACTAAAGTAGCCTAAAAACTCTGATAATAATTAAAAAAAAAACTATTTTTTAAAATGTATTTTCAAAGAAAGAAACACACTGCAAATTATATATCAGTTTTATACTCACAAACTCAAGTGCCACATGAAGCCAGGTGTCAGGAATATTTTTTTTCTGTAACTTTTTTCATAATATATTTCTCAAACAAAATAATCTATGTAAAGCCATTATTTGTTTTTACATTTATAAAGTGATAAAAAGATTTTTGATCTTTCTTTAAATCTACAATGACTAATATCTGTAAGAATTTTTGTAAAGTTAAAAGTAGTAAACACATCAGATTTGAAGAAGAAAAACTACATAGGAGTTCAACATATTACTTAATTGCAGGAAGTAATATTTTGCTAATTGTTAAAACATTAAATCATGTTTACACTCACTCAAAGATATAGTAAATGTTTATATACAGATCTCAGCAAAATACAAATTTTTACGTAAAATCAAAATTGAAGGTTAAAAAGATTAAGGCATAATCCCATAACATTTTGATATATATATATGTAATTTGATTCAAAAATATTAACAAATATGTGTTACTTTTTTATAAGACACAAAACAAATATATTTCGATAATTGAGCTTTCTCTCCGAACAGGTGATAAAAAAAATCATGAAATTTGCATAATCAAAGAATCTGAAATACTCTAAGGTAGACATTATACAGGAGTTTGTCCAAAAATTATTCAAGTTAATTACTCTAAATGTAACGCAAGTTACCATGGAATGTCCCTTCATTCAAATAGAAGTTTTGTGATTACATTTTAAAGAGTTGTAGCTTTTTAATTGTATAAATATGATGCTGAACAAATGAAAATTGTGAATTGTATAAACACAATGCTTAATAAAGTAAAATTGAAATAGTAGAAGCAGAGGATAAAAAAATAAATTAATTATTCAATATTTATAGCATATTTACACCAACTACCAGCAGATTTTAAAATATATTAATAATTGCTGATAATTATGCATCATTTAAATAGAAGTTTTATGTTTACATCTTAAAGAGTTGTAACTTATGTATTTTATAAACCCGATACTTAACAAAAGTTACAATTTTGCATTATTTTAGTTTGCTTTTGTATTATTTGCTATTTTTAACTGTAATATGTATTTAATAAAATGCATATTGTTAAATTAGTGTTTTGAACACGATTTATGATTCACAACCACTTCCTGGCACAAATAAGTAAATATCGATATAAAGCAATATATATATATATATATAGATGAATATATAAAGAAAAATAAATACATACACATTGAAGAGAAACTGTTAAAGATATCACCTTTTTGAGTTGCAAAAAAGAACATGCCTAATTAGTAAACAAGAGCTTTTTTTCTAGTTTTAGCATTTGCAAAAACATCAATTATGTCATCATAATCCAGTTTTTGTGTTAAGTCACTATTTAAACATAACAATGCCAAGGATGATAGTTTATCTTGCTCCAAATAAGAACGTAGAGGAGATTTAAGTCGTTTTAAAAGAGAAAAAGATATTTCAGCAGTGCAATTCGATATTGGCATAGTTAAAAAAATTCGGACAATAGTCTCTACATTTGGAAATCCTGAAGACAAATATGGATTAATGTGTAATGTTTTGAGGATTCCTGTAATTTTATCACCTTTCTCTATAAAACTACTAAACTGCAATAATTCATCAGGGAAATCTGCATCTAGATCAGTAGCATAATCTAACTGCAAAGATTTTGCAGCTTCATGAAGAGATGGATTATTCTTCAAATTTGATAGGCAGCAAAATTTCCTTGATAATCTATCATATGGCTCTTTGCGGATAGAAAGTTCACTTATTAAACTGTCACACAAAACGTAATGACACATTTTGATGAACTTATCACGAGGCTCAAACTGTTCTTCAGAACTAGCTATATCATCAAGACATCTACTTCGAGGTGTAAATTTTTTCCTTGTAACTTCATATGAAATTGGCACTGGTAGAAGATCCATGGCTTCTTTTTCATACAAGTCAAAATTTTCTCGAACGCTTTTTACAAATTCAATCAATAAATGGAATAGTGAGCTAAATTCACCAATGTTTGCAGAAGAATCTTGTAAAAGCTTATTGGTTTTGTTTATCCGCTGTAAAACTGTATCCCAAATGATGGTATTCAAAGCCGTTTCTGTCTTCAAAAATTTTTTATGTAGAGAGGCAGCCTCAAGTCTGGTACTCACTTTCTGGTCTCTATCATTACTAAGATCGTGCAAAATATTAATGATTGCAGAGTAATTGTTTCTTAAGGTTTTGTTGCTTCGGCATTGGCACATCATCTTGTTGCTGAACAGTTCTTTATCGTGTGAGTTAAGCTGTCATGTAAAAGTTGTCAGCGGTAAGTAGAATTGGAAGAAAATGTGTACAACTCTTGAAGAAGGGAATTTTTTTTTAAAACAGTGGTACCTGATTCAACAGCATGAACTCCTACAAGGTTCAGGGAATGTGCACTACAGGGTATAAATTCTGCAAGGGGATTTATTTGTTTTGTTCTGGCTTGCAGCCCAGAATATTTACCTGCCATATTCGATGCATTATCATAACTTTGTCCCCTGCAAAAACTAATATCAAGATCTAACTCTTTCAAGGAAGAAAGCACAGTTTCAGTAAGATATTCTGCACCATGTCCATAGATTGGTATAAATTTAATAAATCTTTCCACAGGGCTATGCTCAAGATCAACATACCTTAAAACAAAACAAAGTTGATCCAAGTGTGTCACATCTGGAGTTGAATCAAGGATTATTGCATAATATTTTGTACTTTTTACCTCTTTTATCATACTGTCTAATACCCGTTTAGCCATCAACCGAACAAATTCATCCACACTAGTGGAAGACATATAACTAGTATTGCCTCTTCCAGGATTGCCATACATTTCTAGATGTGCAGCAAGCAAAGGATCAAATTTGGCAATCAGTTCAAGGCTGCCTAAAAAATTCCCATTGTGAACTGATCCGATTGTTTCATCATCGCCAAAGAAAGGCTTGCCCCTTGCGGATAAAAATTTAACAGTTTCAATAACTCTCTTCAAAACTGCTCTCCAATAACTCACTTCATTTTTAAATTCCATAACGATCGCAGAATCTATTCTCCCACAAATTGTAAGCCTTTGTGCCATTATTAGAATGCAATCCCTATGTGAAAGGGAATTTTCATGCTCAGAAAGTCTGATTGACATATGTTTCCAATCATCGAATCCACAAGTGGCTAGTTTAGTAAGGTTTGATGAGAACAATTTGCATACCCAACAAAATAAACTCTTGTTGGATGGAGATAAAACAAGCCAATCTCTGAGTATCTTTTCACCATTCTGTTTTTGACGATAAAAATTATTTTCAGTCAAAAACCTGTTTTTTCCACAAATTTTTCTGGATGTTTCTGACAGGATTTCAATATCAGGTGGATTATTAATGAAATACTCAATCATATTGTCAGTAATAATATCCCATGTGGCAGGATTCTGGTTGTATGAGAAGCTGATGCTTACTACGGAATTAAAATCTGTACAGTTGGTAATTCCATACTTTCTGAATCTTTGTCTTCACTCAGATTTAGTACATTATCAACATTTTCAGTCTTGGTCAAATTGGCCTGATTTTCAATAATACCAGTCAGCAAATTTTTTGGTACAATGTTTTCATCCAATCGATTATTTTCTGAAACTTTATTTGGTGCTTCAATTTCAGAAACATGATTAATTTCCAAAATGTCACTTTCACTTGTTGGTATTACATCAATTTCTGAAGCGTCCTGCATGGAAACTGTATCAATATCAATTTTTGAAGTATCATCATTTGTTGGAATTGGAACACTATCAATTTCTGAATCATCAATTTCGCTTGAGTTTCTTACATGTTCTTTATCTGAAGAATAAGAATCAGCTTTTTGAGTATATTCAGTCATAAATTTAGCCATTTTCTGCTTTTCTTCATTTCGAGCTTTCTGCAATTTTCTTTTACTAGAACCTGACTTTTGCTTCGGACGTATAGGAAGCATGATTGATGACTTAATTTAAATTGTTATTAAAACAATCGTAGCTAGCTTACAACAATGTAAATGTTGTAACTAATAAGTAGTAGAATTTAGAATGAAATAAATAGTAAAATAGTATTGCAGAATACTAATAAAGCATGGATAAAGCACGTGTGTAATTTCAGACGAGAAAAACTCACGAGCGACGAGCCACAAACAAGTTATAAACAAGACACTACACGGTTATGGATAAATAAATCTTCTTCTTCCACATTATACTCTTCATGATGCTATTTACAGTCGCTACACCTCTAGTAATTGGCTCAAGTTTGTCTGACGTAATATTCAAGCTTTTACGAACTTCGCAGTTTACGCTACGAATATTTTTCATTTGTTGCGAATCCTAAGATAAGGACAGAGTTGTTGACATCACAATTGGCAAAATTATGGCCGGAAAATTTTTCATCTTTATGCTGTATTGTGCAAAAAAAAATTTCAAGCTATCTGAATAGACTACGAAAAAGTTATCTGCGATCTGATTGGTGATAATAAGCAAGTCTGCAAAACCATTGGCTTATGTCGCAATGACGGACCCTCATTGATCGCTAAGGCTAAAATGTAGGTAGATTGCTTTACGGAAGTGTTTTTTTTTTTTTCAAACATGCCCTATTTCATTAGAAATAGAGTACCTTTATAACATAATTTATAAACACAAACAAGTACAGTGTTGAAAAATATGAAAAAAAAATTTCAAATGTTAATGGAAGCATGTCTTAATGTGTATTTTTCTTGTAGTACACAAAGTGTATTTGGGGCCCCCTGAAACTGGAGACCCCGGGGCACGTGCCCGCGTGCCCCTGCGGTAATCAGGCCCTGGTTGTAACCATAAAGAATCTTTGGAAATTTATCACTCGCGGCCGGCTAACTGAAAAATGTCTTAATTTATAATCAAGTTCTAAAAATATTAAAATAATGTATTATCTCACCTATGTATACATGATTTTTATAATTTTAGCATATCAGGAACTGAGTTAAAAATCGATTACAAAATTGCATCTTTGCATACAAAAACCAAGTTGAGTTAAATAAAATAGTGTAAAAATACATTCTTTATAAAACTTCAAGTTTTTCAATTAAATTTATTCATTCCTTACTCTTGGTTCGAGAAAGGATAAAACAATGAAATGAACCCCTGCTTGGTATTATAACAAGTAACTGTAAAAAGAAAAAGAAGACTTCAAAGGATTGTTTCTTGTTCTTTTCCAGTTGACGCATTTTGGCGAGAGTGTTTTGCCACAACAGAGTGTGTTTGTGACACCCTTTATTTTTTATCCACATTCATTTTAAATCTCATTGCTGCAAATATCTCTCATTTTGATACGCATTAAATCATCATATATATAATTTCCGGGTACCACTCTATTATCCCGTCGACCACTTTTCATAACAAAAAACTATCGTCAAACTGTAAGATTAAACGGCAAAAATGCAGTCCCATTTACTTGATGTCAGAAGCATTATACGTGTTTGTTATGTCATCAAGTGGTTTTTAATTCGACATTTGCCTGTGTTTTTCATTATGTTTTACTGATTTATTAGTTATTTCATTAATTAAAATAAAAATTGTGTCCTTAAATTCTTATATTTTATTTATTTATTTATTTTAATATTCCAATGGCAACGCTCTCCCGTTTATTTGGCGTTACAGTTTGGCGATAGTTTTTTGTTATGAAAAGTGGTCGACGGGATAATAGAGTAGTACCAATTTCCGTTGTCGACATCCTTTTTTCTATGTATTTACAAAACGCACAACAATGAATGAGGTATCATTCGAAACGTTTTTAAACCAGCTTCTGACATAGGTCACTCACAGTTTCGTTAAAACATGGTTTTTGATTAGAAATTGCAGTTACTTAAAAATTAAATCAGTGTTGTTTTCATAAATGAAATGAAAGGTTTTTCTCAAATCAATGTTGTCACAAAAATAAAATACCTCATTAAATCGTGCTCAGCAATGATAAAAAAAAAAAAAAAAAAAGAAAAAAAAAAGGGACAAAAACGATAAAGTGTCCGCATGGGTTTATTTTAGATTTATGATTAATAAGCAAAATTGAAATTCAAATGTTTAGATGAAAAAGACACATCCGAAGCTTCCTTTTTTTCCCCCGAAGCGAATGACGTCATCTTCTATGGCAGTTAAAATACGATTGTTAATTTTTCTTCTTGCGCGTGCCTTTTGCTATCTTGGATCAGTTTTTACTGTAACTTTGATAGAATAAATAAATGATGTGATATTTTGACATGCCTAATGATGTTTGCAGATATTTTTTCTTTAGAAGTTTAAACCTGCATCTGAAAAATATTAGATATGGCTGAAAAATATTAGACTGCGGTGCGATATCCTCGCACTGGTCCATTGGTGATTATATATTGAAACTAGCAGAACCACTTGACTTGGACCGTGTTAACCATGAGGGCCTTCCGGGTAGAATAAATAAAAGTTCAATAATACTGTGACCACAATAACGGAGCTCTGTGCATTCGCTTCCATAAATAGTTAAAAAGAAAAATAAATAAATAAAAAGACGTTAGTTTGACGAAATCATCGTAAAATCTCCCAGCTTTATAAATGAAAATGCAGGTTTTCTTCACCACGCGTATCAGAAAAATATACGATTTCCGTGAAAATATTGAAAAATAATGCAAAAAATTCAACCAAATTCCGTAGCATTTATTGATAATTTTATTTCTTATGGGATTATTTTTAAATGGAAACTTACCTCTTCATTCATAAAAACTAAATCTACAATGATTACTTGAAAACGATGTCATTTTCAAGATGCTTCCAGTCATGACTTCAGTGATATGAAGGTTTATTTGAAATGAGAAAGAACAAAAACTGATTCTAAAAAAAAAAAAAAAAAGTTCATTAAAGTTCATAGTTAACTCATTTTTAGTGTTTCGTTCATCTCACGAAACCTTATTACTCCCGCTCCGTTGTCTGTTCGTCACAGAGCCATTCTCAAAAACTATATAACTTACAGAGTTGAAACTTTGTGTATATAGATGAATACCAGCTGTGAAGAGCTCAAAATATTAAAATTTGAAAAAATCGTATTATTTTAATAAATAGAGATAAAAAACCAAAATTCTAACAGCCTTTTCCTATTAAATTTAAACATTTTTCGTTATAGCAGATGCCAAAAATTTTGAAATTCTTTCTACAATAATTAATTTTCTATCAGACGATTTCCACGTGAAAAATGAAAATGAAATAAAAAGTTTCACCAATTGAAAAAAAAATAAATATGAAATAAAATTGATTGACGTCATAGTGGTAATAAAACGGAAAATGTCTACACTCTAAATAAGAAAGAGTGACTATTCACTCCGGAGGAGTGGATATTCACTCTATCGCAGAGTCAAAATTTGCCCAACCACATTAGAGTGACTATTCACTCTAGGAAAAAGTGAAATTCTTGACTCTCTGAAAGAGTGAATACTCACTCTTTCAGAAGAGTGACTATCCACTCTTGCAAAAGGAGTGAGTTTTTTCACCCCTGATAGGAGTGAATAGTCACTCTTTCAGGAGTGACTAAAATTCTTGAATTAAAAAAGAGAAACTCATTTTTACACACGCTTGTTCGTAGGCGGTCATCCTCCCAACTAGTAACCGAGCTCGTTGCTGCTTGACTTCTGCGCTCGTACGAGAATTGGTACCTACAGCATGCTACATCCGCTAACAATGAAAAAGTTCCTATTACATTATTTTAGCTTTGTTTCTTTTGTGATATTCAAGCACACTTTTTATATTTGTGTAGAAATCACAAATATTTACGGTGTTTCTCAACTGTGTAAATAAGAAAACTGAAACCTTCTTTCTGTATCATATAATACAGAGACTGTTCGCACATTTTTTAGACAAATTTGATAAATGATTTTAAAAAATGGAATTATTTTAGAGGAAAAAATTCTGACAACAACTTATTATGTGTAATTTATATTATCGTCTGATACTTTCCAATTTATTCTTATTTCAAGATTGCGCATGCTAAAAAAGCTGTGAATGGGAAGATGCGTTTTTTTTTTCTTCCGAACAGAAGTATGCTAATTCCACAGTCTAAAATGATTGCAAAGCGCATAATATAAAAACTTTTTAGTGCGAAATAAACGTAACAATTGATTGGAAAGTGCTACTCCAAAAATCAGTACATATACATAGTAAAAAGATACCAGATGAAAAAAAAAAACAAAAAAAACAGGCAAAATAGAGCCCATTTCAAGGCGGAAAAAGAAGTTTCAGGTAAGGATTTATGACTATCGCAAATTTATCTTAGAATGGGAAAATAAAAATAAGAATATTGGACAAAAATGTTACAATCAATTCATTATATTATTAAGAGAATGTGTTACATCCGATATTTACAGAAAAAAGTCCTTCCGGCTTGTACCGGGAGGAAAAGGTAGCTTTCCTATATCTTCGTTTTAAAATTTTAGCTAATGTTACACGAAAAAAGCAAGTTAAAATGCAAAGAAAACGTTTACAAAGGATTCGTTAATACTGAATCTGAATAAGAAATTCGCCAAATTATTGAGCAATAGCCAAATTGGCTTCATTTATGAAGACTTATTTTGGTCGCCAAATTTGGCGATATTTCGCCAAATGTCGCCAAGTTTGGCGAGAATTTGGCGCTAACGGATATGAATATATAGTTTTATGCGTATGATTGAGAAAATTATTACAACAATGAAAATTTTTGTAATGTGCTGTCTTGTTTCAAAATGTCAGCCACCCTAGAATTTCAAACGGCTCTATCTCAGCCATTTTTTAAGATAGAGGTAAACCAAAAAATGCTCTGGAATCCTCGTATCAAGGCCTAACATTTAATTAAAAAATAAATTTGAATTTTTAACTTTTTTGTATATTTATTTTAGTTTTAAATTTTTAAATGGCCGCCATCTTGAAACAAAATGGCGGACCAAGCTGGCCAACGAACTCGGTCGAGACATTGGTGAGCTTAATACACACAATTAGTTTCATCAAAATTGATTTATAAATACGAGCGTTATCGTATGACATAGGTCAGATATATATATATATATATATATGGATATATATATATATATATATATATATATATATATATATATATATAAATCAACATTTGAACGGAGGGTGGTTTTGGGGTCTAGGGGTCATGATCGGTGAAAATATATCGAAATTTTCCTGAACTGCTTTCCTCCGAACGGCTGCAATAGGTAGCTTTATACTTTTTTGTATTGAAAGCTACCTAAAATGCCATTTTCTTTATTACAATGACTTTTAAAGGGTGAAACTGCATCAAAGCAAAGCTACTGCTCATACTTCAAAAACTACCGCTGTATTCGTTGAAAACATTAAAAACTCACACAGGTATTGTATTTATACCTTTCAACATATTCCTAAGAAGTCACCTGACGTTTCTCTTATGGTTTATTCTGCATTTGGTCTGCTGAAAAGAGCTCTTTCAAAGGGCAAAACCACCACGATTGATCGAATCTGGAAAGTTTTTAAAGAGGCATGGGAAGCAATAACCCTGTAAAATTTACAAAAAACCTTCTACCATCGAAAGCATTACGAAGAATTAGAATCAAGAAACAAGATTATCATACATATTATTTCAGAAAGCAATATTCATATTTTAAACGTTAAAAACAACAACGCCGAAATCGTCTAAAAAATGTGCGAACACCCGTCTGTACATTTCCGCTATGACAAAAATTCCGTTACAACAAAGCAGTTATTTATTTATTCATTCATTTTTTTCTTGCTAATAATGTTTCCATAATTAGAGCACGATTAAGATTGTCCGAGGCCCAGGGCCTGTTTACCAAATAGGCCCGTGAAGCCGAAGCTTACCCACTGAAATACAAAGGGGCCCCCAAATTTACTTTTCAAAACTAATTTTTAGGGGGAAATTTCAGTCAGGGTAAAAAACGTATTTTTTTTTTCTTAAATTATAGCTGTTAAATTTTTCCTAAGACTATTACCGACACATTTATACTCTTTTTTTTTTTTTTTTTTTTTTTTTTTGCTATAATAAATGGTATAAAATTAGTGATTAAACGCAACGTTTTTCATTTCTCTTATGTTTTACATTTTAATTTCAAACGTGCTAAAAATAACAGACAATTTAATCTGTATAATTATATTTTGTTTATATTCATAAAGAGGTTAGAAATGATATAAAATATGTAGAATAGGTTATTTAAATAAAGAGGAAAATAATTAGCATTCAGAGATATTAAATTTCTGTTTATAAAATAGAAGCAAAATTGTGTTGCAGCTAAGCATAAATTTACTTCAAATATTTGTTTTCCCTTGAAATATTTGTTTTCGTCTTAGCACTGGCAAATCCTGCAATTTGTAAAGCATAAAATATATTTCCTGTCCATAATTCTATCGATTCATTTATTATTTTAATTCCTTTTTCAGTTTTTTTAAAATCGTGCTACTATATATAAAGGATTTCATTTTAGGCGTTTCGTTTCGATAATGGGGTATCCAAGAGTTGGGCGCCCTCTTGTGGTTTTATTGGAAAAAACTGTTTTTCTTCACTCTCAACGGAGTGAACCACTCACTCTTGCCAACGGAGTGAGACAGTCACTCCCGACAACGGAGTAAGATATTTCACTCCTTTCTAGAGAGTGGAAAATTCCACTTTTTAAAGAGTGCATATTTAAAAAATTCACTCCTAAAAGAGTGAAAATGCCTCTCACTCTTCCAAAGAGTCAACTTCTCACTCCTTCCAATTTTAGAGTGAAGATTTCTCAATAAAACAAGGAGTATGAGTATGTGTATGTACACAAAGCGGATTAATATCACGTCATTAGAGAATTAAAAAGAAAATCTGACGTCATATTGGAAGTTTAACGAATTTTTCAAATGTTTGAAAATAATACAAAGCGAGTATCAATGTGAGTAATAGAGAATAGTAAATATATGAGTTTGAGAAACATATTGAATCGTGATAAAAATCCGATTATGGAAATATTCGCATATTTTAACATTTTGAAGGTGTACAATTTGTTTAATTTTGAAATTATTTTTTTAAATATTGCATTTAGTCCGTATGACGGATATTATTATCCGCTATCCGGCTGGTTTAGATATTCGAAAAAACGAAAAAATAGACCGGTAAATTTTTACTTTATAAAAAACATGCCCTTTTTTTTGTTGTTGTTGTTGCTAAATGAAATGTATTTGAATTTATTAAAGAAAGGATAAAGTGTTTTGAAAGGAATATTAAACGAAACGCTTTGAGAGATCTTCGATCACACTTACCCACTTGTTTGTCTATTACTTGGTGTGTATAAATTCTGTATATCATATACATCCAGCACAAAAATTCTCGAGTACATTTCCGTTTATTGACGGAAATTACAGAAGGGGAAGAATTTTAAACTGTGCTACACGTTCCCAACTAAACTCATATACAAAAGTATATTCCAGAATGGAATTCTTTTGTGCAGGTACTTTTTCCTGCACAAAAGAATTCGGATATTTTCCCGAATATTGCTGGTAATTACTGAAATTGGGTTTTTAAATATGTTATGCGTTTTCCAAACTGTTTACTTAGGTAATCATCTTTCACCTTACTAAACGGTAAAGATTTGTAAAATTATTTTGTAAGTGTTGGAAAGTGTTACATAATCTATGCTTGACGCATGATTTTTCGTTCTTGTTTTTAATTAAATTAATTTTTTTTTTTAAAGAATTTACATTCCGAAAGAAATATATAACTAAATATATATTTTAAGGGAAAGAGGGGAAATAAGAAAAAAAAATATTTATAAATAAACAAGAACGAAAAATCATGCGTTAAGCGTAGATTATGAAACACTTTCCAACATATTCAGAATACTTTAACAAAACTTAATTTAACAAAGTTTAACAATGTGCAAGATGATGTCTAAGTAAATTAGTTGGAAAACAATTTGAAAACCCAATTTCACGAATTACCATCAATAATCGAAAAAGCTTCCGAATTCTTTTGAGCAGCCCTGTATAGGATCGATAGATTTGCATATATACTACATAGTATGCTAAAATATAGTTCAGTTAGGAAACGCATGGCACAAGGCACAGTTGAAAAGTCCCCTGCAGCAATTTTCGTCAATAAGCGGAAATGTATTCGAGATCTTTTGTGCTGCCCTTTATAGGATCTATAGAATTTATACACACCAAGTATAATATGCAAAAAAATGAGTTAAATTGAAACACGCATACCACAACTGAAAGCGCACTACAAGCAATTATTGTTCATAGCAGTACCGACTGTAACCAAATTATTTTGTGTGTCCCGGCAAATGAACGATGAATGCTATCCACATCCTATTCTGTAGTAAGCCTCTTTTAGTGCACCTCAGTGATATATATAAATTCCGGTATGTTTGAAATAGTGTACATCATTAAAATATACCACAAACGATTTTTCCCTATAGACCGTAATGTAGTTGAATTATTTTGATTGTCCCTGTAAACGAATTATAAATGATACACACTTAATTTTTAACACCGAACATGCCATAGTGCACCTCAATAGCATATATGAAATTGCATGGCAATTCGAGTATATTTACGCGAGTTAGAATAGAGCACGGACAGACAGTCTGACGGCAGACACACAAACCGAATTCATTAACACTTTTCAACTATGTTGAAAAGCGTTAAGAGACTACTTATTCACGCGAAAACACCCACTCGGTAATGTTAATCCTATGGGAAATATTTTAAGATATCTCGTTTGCATTTCAATATAGTTAATTGATTTTTTTTTCTTTTGCATTGGATAGCTGAGATCGATCTCTATGAAGACCCTTTTGTACTTTTCGATTTTGGTTACAGTTTTTTTAATTTATTTTATTTTAATTTTATTTTTTATTGATGATACTTTCACTCTCGAAACCGGTTCCGAAAGTATCTTAATAATAAAAAAAAACTTGTAATAAAAATGAAAACGTACAAAAGGATCGGCATAGAGATCGACCTCAACTATACAATGAAAAAAAAAATGAATAAATCATTTAAAAATATTGAAATGCAAACGAGATATCTTAAAATATTTCTTCCATAGGATTAACATTAGCGAGCGGGTATTTTCGTGTGAGTGCAGTAGCCTCTTAACGAACCGAATTCATAAACACTACATTAAAAAGTGTTAAAAAGTAAAATTTTGTGTCTCAGATCTCTTTAAAAGAATCATAATACAATTTCAAAACTTCGCAAATTTCATCACACCATCATCATTCAAAATATCTATGAACTTTTGTGACATTTAAACATCACTTATAAAAATATAAAAAAAAATCATTAGTTATGAGTCATCAAATTCCAGAGTATATGTAACGAAGTACGTGAATTTGGACAAAAGGAGCAGGAAACATGCGGGAATGTAATAGTGACACAATATAAAAGAGGGAGCCCCCCTCATCTCTCTCCCACGGCTTTTCCGCTCAAACTTTTTCATTCACCTTGAACTGCGAATACAATCGATCGCAACATGTTGATCATTTTACTTATTTTATGCTTCATGCTAAATTTCTGCCGTACTTGCATCACACAATAAGAAAAAGAGTTTCATATTTTGAAGAACGATTGAAGTGTTATTTACACATTTATTGTAAATAAATGAGGAACGACTATAAAAACAAGAAAAAAAAATCATACGTCGAGCATAGATTATGAGACACTTTCCAGTACTTTCAGAATACTTTAACAAGACTTCACCGTTTAATAAGGTGAAAGATGATATCGAAGTAAACAATTTGGAAAACTCATAAAACATTTGAAAACTTAATTTCGGCAATTACCATCTAAAGTTCGAAAATAATTCTTTTTATTTTTTTCATTTTTGTGAATCTCTGTATATGATCTGTCGGTTTGTATATATAGAACATTTTATACTAAAATTTAGTTCAGTTAGGCAAACGCTTAACATACTTGAAAATACCCTTTCAGCAATTTCCATAAAAAAAACGGAAATCTTTTCGATTTTTCTTGTACAGCCCTGTATTTGATCTATATAATTTATACACACCAAGCGAATAAATTGCTATGTTTAAAAACACATGCCACGACTGAAAACGCACTTCCAGCAATTATTGTTAACAGACAGTACCGAATTATTTTGTGTGTCCCTGTAAATGAACGATGAATGCTATACACACAACAATATATAGTAAGCCTCTTGTAATGCACCTTAGTGTTGTATATGAATTTCAATATGTTTGAGATAGTGAAACATTATTAAAATAAACCGCAAACGATTTCTATCCATAGATCGTAATGTACCGGAACTATAGTAAGCCTCTTGTAGTGCACCTCAACGATATATATCAATTTCAATATGTTTGAAATTGAGTAACATCATTCATATAAACCACAAATGATTTTTGCCATAGATCGTAATGTAACGGAATTCTTTTGAGTGTCCCTGTAAAAAACTATATGTTCTACACACTTCATTTTCAATACCGAACATGCCATAATAAACCTCAATAACATAGGTCAATCCGCATGTATTTACGCGATTTAGAGCACGGACCGACAGACATGACATACCGAATTCATAAACACTTTTCAATTAAGTGGAAAGTGTTAAAAATTAATATTTTCAAATTTTAGCCTTGTTTAAAATTTTATCTATATTCTGAAAGAATAACTCTTTTTTTCACACTTTTTTTTTTTAATTTTTGAATATTATAGAAAAGAATATCTATTTTATTATGGAAAATAGTAATTATTATTAATTTGTGTTCGGGACGTACAATATTTATTAAAAAAAAAATATTTAAAAGAAAAAATGTTTTTATGAGTACTTTTTATTATGAGAATCATAATTTCAACATTTTCTCTCAAAACAAAACAAAATAAAAATATCTGAAGGGATACCACTCGGCCTTTTGAGCCAGGAAAAAAAAAAAAAAAAAAAGAAATATGAAAATTTGAGCACTGGATCTCCTGTTTTGAAACCGGAGACGTCACTTTCGCGCTACTGATGCTTTGATTGCATCTTCAGAATATTTATCATTCTCTGTCACATTTCAGTGGTGATTTTCGCTGTAGAATCGGTTACAAAATGGTTTGAAAATGGTTTCATCTTTTTTTTTTTCGAAATAGAGGATAATACTAAAATTAGGTGTTCGTATAGAGAATTTCAGAGTTTGATACAATTTCAGTATGAAGACGACCCCTTAAGCCTATTTTATTAACATAAATTGAAAAAAAAAAACATTTCCAGTCAAAATTCCTTTTTTCCATGTGACAATTTGGATATTAAAATGTATGAGGTGTTCTCTCTCTCTCTCTTTTGGCCTATACTGTATATACAATCGATAACGACGTATTAAAGATGCATAACTGCATGCGCGTATTGTATTTAAAGTTACTGTAATATATGAAACATAAATAAAAGCATAAGAACGTCAGTTACTTTTTAACTGAATATTATCATTCGCTTATTAATTTACATACATGATTGATATTTTTATTCGGAAATATTTGCCGTGATTCATGACAGGCGAATTCTTCTTTTCGATTTTATTTTTTTTGGCAATTTTCTCATTACTTAACATTTTCCATCATTCATTATTTCACTTTTCTCATCATTTATTGCAAATATCCATTCATGCGAAAATTTTCCCTTTTTTTTTTGCATCTCGTTATAAGTAAGTCTAGACGATTTAATCAAAACTAAAATATTACGTCGACATATTTTGCTTTCAGACCGGCCTGAAAATACTTTGGCTGAAATTAAATTTTTATATTTTTATCAATTATTATAATAAAGAAAGAAATTGAATCACGTGGGAAAATAAGCATACCTCAAGGTCTTTTTAGTTTGTAGCTGTAGGTTTAATTATGTATTTTTTTTTTTTTTGTAACTTCTCAAGCGTTAGTTAGGATGGAATTTATCAATAAATGCTTTTTATCGTTTTTTGCTTTTTTGCTTAGTGTCATAATTGAGTAATTTTATTGTAAATTAGTTGATTAATTAATTATGAAATACCAGTGGACCCGTGCGAGGATTTAGCATTGCAGCCTAATATTTTTTTTTTTAGCAATATCTAATATTTTTAGATGCAGGTTTAAACTTCTGAAGAAAAATTAAGGATAAAAAATATCTGCAAAAAACATTAGTTCAAAATGTGGATTATAAGCAATACAATGTCGAAAGAGAATTGGATACCCAATTTGGGCGGGGGTAAAATAAGAGGTTGGGGGGCAGGACCATGGGCCAGTTTGCCCATGCTTTAATCAGGTTTTGCTTTTGAAACAAACCCCAGTCCTGTTTTAAAGTAAATTTCTTTCCCATTTATTGAGGATTCAATGTGGTCAAACATGGCTAACGTTTAATGCTTGAAAAAAAAAAAAAAAGATTGGTCAGAAATGACTGTCTACTATCGACAAATGACAGATAAAAAACGGCCGTGTTTCAGACGTTTCAAATGTCTGAAATTCAGACGCAAACAAGTGTCTTAAAAATTAGGACACTCTAAAGTGTCTCTTTTCTGAACCATTTGTTTCAGGCACTTAAGTGTCTGAATTTCAGACATTTCAGTTTCTAGTGTTAATTTTGAATTAACCACAATTTTTTTAAAATAAAAAAACATGATTTAACTAAATATGAGAGTACTGTGTCAGAAGCCGGTTCAAAAAAAAAAAATCAAATAATACCCCATTCATTGCTGTGCGTTTTGTAAATACATAGAAAATGGGATGTTGACAACAGAAATACTATATATGTTTAAAGCTTTTCATGGGAGTTATTTACGGAAATATTTTTCTCATACCGATATTTTGTAAGTAAATAGCTCATTATATGAAGTGAAACAAGAAATTAAAATATATTTGATCGACAAATTATGACATATTTTTGCAATTTTATTTATATATTTCAATAAATCATGGAATTTCTGTTTCGTTTCCTTTATAGACGTTTTCCCATACCTCAAAACCTCTCATTCGTAGCTGTACAGTTTTCCCTGGATTAGCCCGGTTAATCAATCCCGCAATATTACCGTACTAATCGAAACATACATTGAATGGTAAAAACTGCAGTAAATCTACAACATACTTTCCAAAACACAATGTACATAAATAGACAATACAATAATGATATTGTTTTTAATGTATTATTGTTAGAAAATGTATATTTTACAGCTTGATTTGAAACTTTAAGAAAAGTTCATCTAATTTTCTTGAATTTCCATTAATTTGAACATGTGAACTAATTTAATAAGTTACATCAGAAAAACATTAGAAGGTCAATTTAAATTTTAATTCTGCATTACTACAATACAATTCTTTAGATTATTTGTGTTAACTTACTTACCTTTAAGTTAATTTTTAAAAATTTAAATAATTTGATTTAAAACATATTCTAATACAAATTGATTATTTTAAACTTACATATATTTTAATTTATTTAAACTAAAACTTATAAATTGCCAATTGCGCACAGTTTTTTTTCTTCTGTTTGGAAGGCATCTTGTGGTAACAAAGTTTCCTTTTCTAATACACTACACGTGCACTTTCATAAATCCACTGATGTCTGTGTCTATATTTATCAAATGGTGTCGGAGGAATTCTAATTTTTTAAAAGCTTTTAGAGTCCTTTAACGTTATTTCTTTTTTCGGCATTTTCTGTAAATTTCACACCATTTTCTGTAAAATTCGATGCCATCTTTCTGGCAAAAAAGGAATTACCTATTTTGTGCTTTGCGCACTAATATAACTTTTGCCCGCACTAGTCGAGGGGGCATCTAAAACAAGTTTATCCCAGCAACCGAAACCGCACTTAGCGAGAGATACCTGTAGCTTTAATTATGCATGTTCTAACTTTTAAGTGTTATTTAGGATAAAATTTAACAATATACGATTTTTATTGTTTATCGTTTTTTTCATTTAGCATGTTAATGGAATAATTTAATTGTAAGTTATTTAAGATTGTTTAATTATTCATATATGGTAGTAAAGTTAAAATTTTTATATCTGTAAAATATTAAAGCTTTTTTTGGGGGTTATTTATAGAAATGTTTGTCTCATGCCGATATTTTGTAATCAAATATAGCTCATTATATGAAGTGAAACAAGAAAATAAAATATATTTTATCACAAATTATGGCACATTTTTCCAATTTAAGTTAGTATATATTTCATTAAATCATGCAATTTCTGCTTGTTTCCCTTTATAGTAGACATTTTGACATACCTCAAAATCTCTGATTTGTAGCTGTAGTTTTAATTATCTATTTTTCTAACTTCTCAAGTATTTATTTATGATGAAATTTAATCAATATAGAGCTTTTTATTTTTTTCCGCTCTTAGCTTCTTAATGAAACAATTTAATTGTATGTCAGATTGTTTAATTATTCATTTATGATAATAAAGGTTACATCATTACATTTATAAAGTTTAAGTTGGAGTTATTTATGAAAGGAATTTTATGCTTTATTGATAAATTATGGCACTCTTTCTAATTTCATTATGATAATCGATGCAATTTCTGTTTTTCCTCTTTATCAGTGTAATTAACGAAACATTAAAACAGGAACGAAAAATCATGCATCACGGGCATATATTATGAAACACTTTCCAATACTATCATAATATTGTTAAGAAATTTCATTTTTGTTCATGCAATGAAATGAGATTGCTAAATAAACATTAAAAAAAAAAAAAAAAAAAAAAAAACAGCGCTGTAAAAATTCATTTTTAGCAATTGCCGTCCATAGCTGATACACTGAAAATCTTTATACACTTTTCATAATACTTATTTTGGCACCTTTTTTAGTACACTTTGAAGCGCACTTTTTGGAACAATTTTTAGAACACTTTCTGAGAACACTTTCTGAGAACGCATTTTTTGAAAGCGATGGTTTCACAAGTGTGCTCCCAATCTGTTCTCAAATGTGTTCCCAAGTTTAGATTTAACAAATATCCTGATCGGAACACTTTCTTTATAGCGGAGCATATTCGGAACACGTTTCAGTACACAGGTAACTGAAATGTTTTTTTTAAATCAAAGTGTTCCATATGTGTGCTGGGAACTTGCAGTGTAATATGTGCGTTTGCAGCCCTGTATATGATATACACACCTCGTAATACACTATAAATAAATTAAGTTTTAAAATGCATATCACAGTTGAAACCGCACATCCGGCAGCTATGGCTCATATGGACAGTCCTGTAACCGAATTCTTTTGAGTATCTCTGTATATAAACGATCATTTTTACGCACTCAATTATCTATAACATGTTGTAGTACACCTCAGTGTCAGTAATGTTTTTTTTAATTCATTATGTTTGAAACAGTGTCACATCATTAAAATGCATTGAAAACTATTTTTCCCCGTTGATCGTAATGTAACGAAATACTTTTGAGTGTCCCTGTAAACGAACTATCATTTCTACATACTCTATAGAAACATATTGCCATCCACCTCGGTGAGGCAAAAACATTTTATTATGTTCGAAACAGTGTAACAACATTCAAATGCACCGAATACAAATTTTGCCCATTGACCGTAATGTAACGGAATACATTTGAGTGACCCTGTAAGCTAACCATAATGGTTATAACACCTCATTTTCAATACCGTACGTGCCATGGTACATCTCAATAACATATATCAATTACTTGGCGATACGAGTAATATTTTCGCAAGTTAGAGAATGGACAGACAGACAGACAGACGGCCAGGCAAAAAGAATTCATAAACACTTTTCAGCTGTGATATGGAAAGTGTTAAAAAATGAAAAACAGAAGCTTAATAATTCAAACTTCAATACCCTGAAAATTACAGTTGTTTTAAATCATTACTTTATAAGTTAATAAGTTAACAAGTTCTTGTTTTTTTTTTTTTTTTTTTTTTTTTTTTTTTTTTTTTTTTTTTTAGCGTTGGTAACTTAAAATTTAGATGGCCGTTACTTTAGAAAAGTAAATCGTAAATGCAGAACAGATTTCCAAAAATTCGAAATTTAAAAGGGTGCAGGAGTAAAAGCGTTCTAAAATTGGGATTTATGTGATATAGTTGGTATAGAAGCTTGGAATTTGACATGGTGGTTACATTTAAGATGTAAATGCTCGCTAAGTACGATTTCTAAAAGAAATCGAAATTTAAAAGGGTGGAATGAGAGGAAAACGTTTTGGAAAAATATTCTAAATTACGATTTAGTTGGATTTGTTCGGGTTAGGGCCACTAGAGATTAACTTAAAATTTAGTTATAGTGGTTATTTTTAAGATGCAGATGCATGGTATAAACAGTTGATTAACAATTAAAAATTTAAATTTGTGAAATAAGCGGAAAACGTCCTAAATTATAGTTTATTTGGAATTGTTATGGATAGAAACTTAAAATTTGACTGTTGTTGACATGTCTGTTATTTTAAAGACTTAAATTCTCTCACAGAACAGTTTTTACGAAATTTGAAATTTAAAAGGGCGCAGAAGCGAAAAACGTTTTAAAATTGCGATTTTTGTGATACTGCTGTGCTCGTAACATAAAATTTGACATGGTGGTTATTTTTAAGATTTAATAACTGTTTCTAAAATAATTCAAAATTTGAAATAAGCGGAAAACGTTCTAAAAATCTTCTAAACTATGATTTATCTGAAAGTGTTAGGGATAGAAACTTGAAATTTGACATGGTTGTTACTTTAGACTTTAGAGACGTAAATGCACCCACAGAACAGTTTTTAAAGATTTAGAAATTTCAAAGTGTGCAGGAATAGAAAAACATTTTAAAATTGCGATTTCTGTGACATAGTTGTTATAGAAGTTGGATGAATAGACGCTTGGAATTTGACATGGTGGTTACTTATAAGGTATAAGTGCTCACTAAGAACGATTTCTAGAAAATTCGGAATGTTAAATAAAAAATGAAATGAGCAGAAAACTTTTAAAATACATTCTAAAGTACCATTTTTTGGAATTAATTTTAGTTCTTCTCATTCATTTAAGCCTGAAGTTCGCCTCATGCAGTATAAGAATGCAGTTTACTCAAAATGGGCCTTAATTAGTAATTTTTGAATGATCCTTAGCACTATAATTCCTTGTAATAAAAATAAGCACACAACTACTATTTGATATATTTAAACAATTACGCGTGCAAAGCCTCGAGGTTTGCTATTTAACTTATAAAGCACCGTTCCTGAATACTAGGCCTGCGCGCTGATAAAAATGGCAGCTGCCGCAGGCGGATTTCTTTTTTCAGCAGCGTTTGAACGGTCCCTCGAACTTCAACACCAATAATTTCTAAAAGTTTTTTTCGCCTAGTTTTTCTTAGAACTTTTAGATATTATTGATGTTGAAGTTCGATGGACCGTACAAACCCTGAAAAAAAAAAATCCGCTTGTGACAGCCGCCATTTTTGTTAGCGCGCAGGCCTAGTATTCAAGGAACGGTGTATAAAGTAATGATTTACAAATCACGGTACTTTTCAGAGTAGTATTAAATGCAGAGCTAACCAAAATTTATTTGACTTTGAAAAAACAAAAAAGCTTTGATTTTTCTTTTTTTTTCCTCTGGAAAAAGAAACAGAAATCAAATTCTATAATTGTATTGTAACTTTGTTGACCATATCCTGTTCTCTGATAATTCTCCTTTTTATACATTCTTGATTGTTGAGTTGAGTGGTAATCTGGCGACTATTGTTGAAATGAATAAGAGAATGAAATAAAGAAGGAAGTCACGGGGTTTTCCGTTAACTATTTTTTTTCTCATTTGTGTTTAAAAGATTTTCTAGTAACAAGAACAAGGTTACGAATTAACTTCTCATTTATTGCTTATGTAACATTTAAAATTTTTTTATGAGCTGTTTATGATAGAATAATGTCACCATTCATTATGATAAGCAAATTAATTAATATTAACCAGTAAATCTTCAGATCAGGAGCCTCAACGTCAGCTCTGAAAGTCATTGTTTTTTTAATCTCACTTTTCATATTATTTATCATCTTCCAATCCGCAAATTATTATTTTTTTAAAATTACGTATATATTTAGAGGCATATAAAATAATTCGAAGGTTTCAGAGATTAGAAACGTTAAATGCATTAATATTCTGACATTTTTATGAACTTATTCTTGTAATTTTTTAGATAATAAAAAAATACATTTATAAAAAAAATACATAAATATTGCAGCAAATTAGTGCGAGTTACTTCAATTTCATTATTTTGATGTTCTTTGAAATAGGGTTGCTAAGCAACTAATAAATTAAAGACCAAAGTAAAAAGAAATGCATTTTAAAATTTGTAAAATATATGAAGTAAAATGTGTTATATTTCCCGAACAGATGCAAAATATTTTCCAATAATTTAAATAATTTCTAAATTCTAATAAATGTATCGGCAAATTTTCAAAGCTTTTGGATATATTTAAAACATCCATATAAAAAATTTAGCATCTTTAACTTTATGCTTAAATCCATTATTCAAATTGTGTGATTTTCATTTCTGTTAAAAATGAAATTTGAAAATCGTCTGCATTCCCATACATTCCCATAGGAAAGCACTATGACCTAAAAAGAAATTTCTATATTTTTCGAACAAATGAACCAAATGTAACTAAAAACTATACAGCTAATTCCGGGTACCTCACCAACATACTCACCAAAATTCAACCTAATCGGATCATTTTTGCGGCAGTTATCGCAGAACAGACAGACAGACAAACAGACAGAAACCAAAAACTTTTCGAGTCTCAACAGTGAGCCTCAACTGACGTTTCGGCAATTACTTTAAGTACAAGAATTACGAGGTAAACGTTTATATTTCTTTCACAGTAATTTTATTAATTAGTTTAACTTGTGAAACTTTGATGATTGCATTTCACATTTTTTGCTTGTTAGTTTTCTTTTCTTTTCTTCTTCTCCTTCTTCTTTTTTTTTTTCAGAATATATATAAAATTTAAAAAGTATGATGCTGAAAAAGTGCATTTGAGGGTTAACTTGTTAGTCTGATTGCTAGTATATTTAACACCAAGTTCGAAGTTTAAGATTTGTTATCGCGGTTGAAGGTAATTTCAGTTTGAATAAATTTATTATCTATAACTTGGAAATGGAGAAAACTAGTAAATCTACAGATCAGAGGCTTCAACGTCAGCTCAAAAAATCATTGTTCTTACTAATTTTTAACATTATCTGAAAAATATTTGACACACTAAAATTCAATCTTTTTAAGTTATTTATACATTGATAAGAATATAAATTTATCGAAAGTTTCGGAAATTTTAGAAGTATCCCCTTAAACACAATGTTATGCAATGATAGGATAAACTACTTGTTACTGTATTTTCTCAGAATAACAAAACATTATTTCAGGGGGGCGGAGCCCCCCTGAACCCCCCGTTGTCGCTTTAATATTCTATTCTCAATTTCCAGTAATTGTGCTATTTTATTTCTTGAGTATATGTCTGAATGTATTTGCAATTTTCATTTCATTAGAATAACCATCTCTTTGTACAAGAGATTTTATCCTATCCTTAAAAGAATAATTATATTTCAACTACTAAACATCATATGTTTCTGAAGTTGAATAAAATTTCGTGTATAAATTATACTTATACAAATTTAAATTCCTCTTATTTGACCTATATTCAATTTACGCATTCAACGTTTTTATTATTTTCATTTGGAAAACTGATTTGGTAATCATTTTTTAGTACTTAAAATAAATTCTCATCTATTTCATTAAAAAAAGCATATTAAAAACTTAAAACCCGAAAATTGGCAATTTTTAATAAAACTTCGCGTAAAAATAATGCGATTCACTTGAATTTTCCTTTGTTGATATTCTTTGAAATATAGTTGCTTAGCAACCATTTATTGAAAGAGAGAAAAAAAATGCACTGGAAATTTTTGTAAAAAATGATAGAATAAAATGTATTATATTATTAGAGCAGATGTATAAAATTGCACCAAACATTGTACACCTAATTTAAAAAATCTGACGAATGTATTAACAAAATTTCAAATTAATTTGAATAATTTAAGACCTGACTTGATAAATTTTAGCCTTCATAACTTACACATTAAATACATTAATCAAATGCGCCATTTTATTTCAATGGATGAAAATTTTCAAAATCGTCTGAATTCCCATAGGAAAGCATTATGACCTAAAAAGAAATGTTTTCCGTAATCTTATTAAATTTATATTCGTGATTTCCTATTGTTTGTGTGAATGATTCTAGTATATCTTGGATTTCGTTCTACACAGTGGTTTTATTAGGATAAGCAAAAATTCAGAAAATAATTTCATGTTATCCTAGTACCTAAATAGCAATATTTACTTACCTGCCAACCACGAAACACTCGCATCTGATAGATAAGTTGAATAATATCTCGTGTACAAAAGCAACTTATGGAAATGTAAACTGAATCTGCTGTATTTCACTTATATCTATTGCAGAAATCTAGTGTTATTACAATTTTTGTTTCGGAAAAACAGTTTTGATGGTCATTCTATAATATTTATTTTACATACACGTACATCTTGATCTAACTCGATGGCAATAGCATACTAAAATCTCTCAATAAAATATTAAAATCACCCAATAAAATATTGTAGCAAAATAGTCTGAATTATTTGAATTTTATTATTTTGATATTCTTTAAAATTTAGTTGCTAGGTTACGGTTAAATTAAAGAGGTAAATAAAAATAAATGCATTTTAAAATTTGCAGAAAATGGTAGAGTAAAATGTATTATATTATTAGAACAGATGTATAAAATTGCACCAAAAATTATACACCTAATTTAAAAAATCTGACGAATGTATTAACAAAATTTCAAATTAATTTGAATAATTTAAGACCTGACTTGATAAATTTTAGCCTTCATAACTTACCGTTTAAATACATTAATCAAATAAGACATTTTATTTTCAACGACTGAAAAAATTCAAAATCGTCTGAATTCCCATAGGAAAGCATTAGGATCAAAAAAGAAATGTTCTATATTTTCCGAGCGAATGAACCAAATGTAACTAAAAACTATACAGCTAATTCCGGGTATCTCACCAACATACCTACCAAAAATCAAACTAATCGGATAATTTTTACGGCAGTTATCGCGGAACAGACAGACAGACAGACAGACAGACAGACGGATAGACAGACAGACAGACAGACAGACAAACAGACAGAAACCAAAAACTTTTCGGGTCTCAACAGTAAGCCTTCACTGACGTTTCGGCAATAAATTGCCGATTGGATATTTATATATATTTAAACTATCTCCATGCTAAATACGCCATATTTAATACATTATCTCCATACTTACACTGTAACATAAGACAAATACGTATTCCTTAATCTACGAAAACATAATATAACAGTGGATCCGTGCCAGGATTTCGTACTGTAGTCTAACATTTTTTAGCAATATCTAATATGTTTTAGATGCAGATTTAAACTTCTAAAGAAAAATTAAGGATTAAAAATATCAGCAAACACCATTAATCAAGCCAGAATATCGTCTCATTTATTCCATGATAGTTACAGTATAAGCTGATCGAAGATAGCAAAAGACACACCCGAGGAAAAATAAATAATAATCGTATTTTAACTGCATTAGAGGATGACGTCATCCTCTTCGGAAAAAACACGGGACAAAGAAAAATAAATTGAATAAATAAACAATACAGTTTAATTTAATGTAACAAAGCATATGTTTCTGCGTTTTAAACTATACACATACACACTGCTGGTTCTTAACTAAAACACAAATGCAATAATGGACTGTATACATGCGGTTTTATTCACACATAAATAAAGCGAGCCATCACACGGCTTATTCCACAACATTCTTTTTGACATTCTAAAAACAACAAAAAGCAAAACAGAACACTGAGTGTTGCCAAACGCGGAAAGTAAGAAATAGAAACTTACATAAACTCGGAGCACATGGAATCAAAGAACATGCAGCTTAGCTCGCTGCAGACGATAATACACAAACATTCTGGCCCCCGTTGAAATCCCCTGGGATTTCAACAAGTGGTTAGTTGCATATAATTTCTGACTATAATGAAAAAAAAACACAATTAATAACACAAACAAATTAATGCAAAAAAATAGAAAATGTATTAAAAAGTTTTTAGTTCACAGTTTTTAGTTTCTTTAGGAAGAGGACACAATTTCACTACTGGACGATTGATTACACCACTACTAGTCTTGATCGTCACAACTCTGACCTTATTATCTGAACCCGGATGAACAGTTAGTATTCTCCCTAATTTCCACTTAAGTGGTGGAAGATTATCATCTTTTATGAGGACTAAGTCATTGACTTCTAAATTTTGCTGACTTTTCTGCCATTTAGGTCTTTGCTGAAGTTGAGCCAAATATTCCCGGCTCCATCTTTTCCAAAATTGCTGTAAGATGAACTGTCTCACATGCCATCTATCAAGGTGACTCAAGGAACTGTGACTTAGATCTTGTTCGGGTATGGCAGTTAGAGAAGTTCCAACTAGGAAGTGACCTGGCGTTAGAGCAGTCAAGTCTGTTGGGTCAGATGATATGGGACACAGTGGCCTAGAGTTGAGGCAAGCTTCAACTTGTGCAACCAAGGTTTGGAACTCAGGATAGGTTAATACAGTGTCACCAACGGTTTTCTTCAGATGCGATTTCATGAATTTTACTGCAGATTCCCACAGTCCACCAAAGTGTGGAGCAGAAGGCGGATTAAATGTCCAAGTTATTTCCTCTGACGACAAAAATTTGCGAATTTCTTCATTCTGCTTGCACTGCAAAAGATATTTGTTAATTTCTTTTTCTGCACCTTTGAAGTTGGTTCCACAATCACTAAAAATCTCAAAAGGTTTCCCTCTTCTTGCAATAAATCGTTTTAATGCACTTAAGAATGCCTTTGTTGAAAGATCTTCTACGACTTCAAGATGGACTGCTTTGATGACGAAGCAGACAAATACACACACATATGATTTAAATGATTTTACTCCGCGTCCTGCACGATATTTAATCATGAATGGTCCTGAAAAATCTGTTCCAACTCGATGAAATGGTCGTGATTGTGTTACTCTGGATGCTGGAAGATCAGCCATTATTTGTTTTGCAGTTTGAGCTTTATATCTGCAACACGTAACACAAGCTCTTACCATTTTCCGAATAACAGACCTAGCAGTAATGATCCAAAATTGCTGCCTAAGTAAAGAAAGAAGAAGTTCTGGACCTGCATGTAAGTATTTTTCATGGAAATGTTTAATTATGATCTTAGTCACATGGTGCTTTGATGGTAATAAGATTGGGTGCTTTTCATTCTCCGACAGCTGTGCGTTTTTCAATCTTCCTCCTACTCTTAATATTTTGTTATCATCTAAAATTGGACACAAGCACATGAGACTGCTATTTGCAGGTAGCTCTTTTCCAGCTTCTAAACATTGAATTTCCTTACTGAAGTTCACTTGTTGAACTATCCGAATAATGCAGCGTGTTGCGGCTTGAATTTCACTGCTTGATAAAAAGGATGTATTTCTTTCTACAGGTGTTACCTTTGCATTGGAGATGAATCTCAATATCCAAGCAAATATGCGTTGCAACTTGGAAAACGAAGATATTTTTGATATAACATCAAGCTCTTTTACAGTTTCAGAAGATACAAATGATAAGGTTTTACGTGCTTCTGGTAATTCTTCTTCATTTATGGGAATAGCTTCATGCACGGGAACCTCTCTGCTTCTTAACCATAGTGGGCCGTTCCACCACAAGTCATGGGACAGTAGTTCTGCAGGAAGTAACCCACGTGATGCACAATCAGCAGGATTTTCTTTTCCGTCCACATGGTTCCAGTTCTCAGCTGGTAAAATGGATTGAATTTCTGATACTCTGTTGGCTACAAAGACTTGCCATCTTTTAGGATTTGATCTTAGCCATGACAATACAATTTGTGAATCACTCCATGCGTGCACAGAATCAGGTTTTATATGTAATGCAGCTCTGACTGCCTGTATTAAGTGTGCCAGTAATACTGCAGAACATAATTCCAGTCTTGGAATCGTGACAGGTTTCAGTGGTGCTACGCGAGTTTTAGCTGTTAAAAGTTTCACATCAATGTTAGAGCTATCACAAGTTTTAACGTAAATAACTGCTGAATAACCCTTTTCTGACGCATCACAAAATCCGTGAAGTTCACATCGAGAATAATTGGGCAAAATTACTTTTCTAGGTATATATATGGAATTTAAGAGTTTGACTTCTTGGCACAAAATTTTCCACTTTTGGTCAATATTTTCTGGTACTGGATCATCCCATAATAATTGCAATTTCCACAGTTCTTGAAGGATCATTTTAGTTAGAATCACAAAAGGTGCAATCCACCCCAATGGATCAAACAGCGTTGAGACAAATGACAGAATAATTCGTTTAGTAGGGACACCTTGATAATTTATATCACTAAAACTACATTTGAACATATCATTATCAGGATGCCATTCCACTCCTAAAACTTTTGTGGCCTTATTGCCCACTACACTATGTATATTATCGTTAATTGTGTTTGCTAACCCAGCATTTTTCAATAGTGATGGTTCATTTGTGGACCATTTATGTAGCTCAAACCCACCTCTTTTTAGCATTTTTTGCAAATCAGATATCAATTCAGTACCTTCCTGACTATTCTCAACACCAGTTAAAACATCGTCGACATAAAAGTCTCTTAAAACTATAGTCTTTGCTTTTGGGAAATTAAGACCCTCATCAATTGCTAACTGACTCAAAGCTTTAGTTGCAAGATATGGAGCAGCAGCAGTTCCATACGTGACAGTATTTAAGCAAAAGACTTGTATTTGTTTATCTGGACTATCTCTCCATAATATTCTTTGAAAATCCCTATCGTTGTCATGAATTTTTACCTGCCTATACATCATTCTTATATCCGCTGTTATGGCAATATTATGAAATCTAAACCTTAATAAAACACAAATTAAATCATCTTGTATTTTGGGACCTACCATTAGAATGTCGTTTAAAGAATCACCTGTTGTTGTTTTAGCACTCGCATCAAAAACTACTCTTAATTTGGTAGTTAAACTAGAATTGTTTAAGACGAAGTGGTGTGGGATGTAATAATGTTTAGTTTCTAATTCACGATCTGTATTCGAAACAAAGTCCATATGGCCCAGAGATAAATATTCTTTCATAAATTGAACATATTGGTTGTAAATTTCTGGCATGGATATTAATCGTTTCTCAAGATAAAGAAATCTTCTGTACGCCATTTGGCGTGAATCACCTAAAATATCTCGATCCTGTTTGAATGGTAATGCGACTGAATAGCGGCCTGATTTTTCTCTAAAATGAGAACTCTCAAAATGTTTTTCACAATGTCTTTCTTCAACTGTTAAAGGTTGCACATTTGGAATTTTTTCTAATTCCCAGAATGAATTTACTAACTCGTCAGTTTTTGTACTTAAATGATTTACATGTACTGGATCAGTTGCCAACGTTTCAAAATTTGTAGTACCCGAAATTATCCACCCAAGTCTCGAATTCAAGGCAAATGGAAGGTTAGGTTCACGTTTGACAATTTCACCAGTCATTAAATGCATAAATACATTTACACCAAATAAAATGTCAATTTTTTGTGATTTGTAAAACAATGGATCAGCTAACATTAAATCACTGAAATTATCGCAAATGACTGAAGGTAAAGACACATAGGGAATATTATCTGTCACTTTATCCATTACGAATGCTGATGTTGATACTCTAAGATCAGTTTTGAAGTGAGAAGTGAATAATAAATCGACTTCCCCATTACTCACAGTATTAAATGTTCCCAAACATGACACAGAAATAGAACTATCTTTTACCTTTAATCCTAATTTGTTTACACATTCTCTAGAAATAAATGACTTCTGAGAGCCTGTATCACATAAACATCTGCATTTTACAAATTCTTGTTTAGAATTTTGAACTTTTATTAATGCGGTACACAACAAAATATGACTCTTTTGATTACTCTTTGCGTTTGATTCATAATGAGAGGCACAGACTGTAGACGAAACATTATCACTCGCTGACTCAACTTTTTTAGGGATAAATTCTTGTGCGTGTGGGGACATACTATTCGTCTGAGTCTTATTTCTTGAATTGTTTACCATGTGCAAAATACTATGATGTTTCTTAAAGCAATGGTGGCACGTATTTAGACTCTTACATTTATTGAGAAAATGCATATTAGATAGGCAATTGAAGCAATAATGATTATGTTTTACGAAATCTATTCGTTGTTGAACAGGCAAATTGAGAAATTTTGAGCATTTAGCTAAACTATGTTCTTCTTTACAGTAACCACAACTCAAAGTAGCTATAAAAGCATTACTCTTATTTGGAAATACAGATTTAGGTACCTTATTTACCACTAACTTGCTATTTTGAAGAGTTCTTGCGTAATTCTTAAGAAATTCAATTAAGTTCTTAAGTTTCGGAATTTCATTGCTTTTAAGCTGACGTTCCCACCACAATTTTGTAGAAGGATCCAATTTTTGCAAAATTAAATAAGTCATTAATGTATTCCCAAATTTGTCAATGGTTTGGTTCAATACTTCTAACGAGCAAATAACTTCATTAATGTTATCAACTAGATTTAAAATAGCAACAGCTGATTCTGTTTGAATTGCTGGTAAACTTAGAAATCGTTTAATATATGCAAAAATTTGTTCTCTCTTATTTGAATATCTTTCGTCTAATAGATTCCATGCAATTTCAAAATTAGAATCCGAAATTTGAATAGACTGAATGACGCGATACGCTTCACCTTTCAATGAAGCCTTTAAATACTGCAATTTTTTAGCATTAGATATAGTCGTATTACTGCTTACGCATGCATTGAAAAGATCTTTAAAAGCTATCCATTCAGTGATATTGCCTCCAAAAGTAGGTAATGATAACCTAGGTAATTTAATATTCTCAAAAATTGTTTCTGAAATTACACTATCAGATTTATTTTCACTCTTATTTAACTTCGCATTTTCGATTTTCAATATTTTTTCACCTTTAAATTTCCACAAATCAATTTTATCTGAAATTTCCTGTGCGGTATCTATCTCGCTCTCTAATTGTTTAGAATCTGTAATTAAACTTTCAATTTCCCTATCAAGTTTTTTTAGTTCCGTTTCTTTCTGTTTTAACAGTTCAATATTTTCTTCTAATTCTGTTAAATTAATCTCACCATCTGCGATTATACTTTCTATTTTCTTAATATAATTCGTTACACTTCTTCGTAGAGCAGTTCTTTTCGTTTTAAAAGTTGTTAATTCACTCATTTTTACTTAAATCAAACACAAAACTAGTTCTAAAATACGTTAATAGGAAATTTAGTTTAAATCTAAACTATTATTCTCATCACAATTCTACAGTTTTAAATAGCAAATTATTTTTACACACAAAAAATAATGTTCAAAGTTAACTTACCTCACAAGCTGAGGTAATATTTCGCCACAAAAAAACATCACACAGCAGTTCAGAAAAAAGTTCCATTCTACACTATTTTTTTTTTTTTCACTAGCACTCCGGCTCGACGGACCAAGAATGTTTCTGCGTTTTAAACTATACACATACACACTGCTGGTTCTTAACTAAAACACAAATGCAATAATGGACTGTATACATGCGGTTTTATTCACACATAAATAAAGCGAGCCATCACACGGCTTATTCCACAACATTCTTTTTGACATTCTAAAAACAACAAAAAGCAAAACAGAACACTGAGTGTTGCCAAACGCGGAAAGTAAGAAATAGAAACTTACATAAACTCGGAGCACATGGAATCAAAGAACATGCAGCTTAGCTCGCTGCAGACGATAATACACAAACAGCATACATTTAGGCTATCGTGAAATATCGCTGCTTCGATCACTTGATGGGCTTTTTTTTCTAAACATTTCAATTTTAATTTTGCTTTTTAATCATAAATATAAAATAAACCCGTGCGAGACCTCACACTTTATCTTTTTTGTACTATTTATTATTTTTTATAATCATTGTTGAGCAAGATATAATTAGGTATTTTAGGAAAACCTTTCATTTCATTTATGAAAACAATGCCGATTTAATTTTTAATTAGTTGCAATTTTTAATCAAAACACATGTTCTAACGAAATGTGTCTGTACTATGTCGGAAGCCGCTTCAAAATCCTCTCCTATGGTATCTCATTTATCGTTCTGCGTTTTTTATTTGCTTAGAAAAAGGGATGTTGACAGGAGAAATAATATATACGATAACCAAGTACGGGAATATACAGTAACCTCTTCCGAGTTACCCACGATATTTCGATATATGTTTCTTTATCCTTAGAAACCTCAGAAACCAATAGATTTTCGATATTTAAAGAAGAATATACGAAAACAAAGTTTCATTTGCTGTCACTGGTTTTCGGAAACGTTTCCGAGTAGTTTTTATAATGTATTAATCAGTTTTTTCAAACCGGAATATCAGCTTTTAGGATGCATTTAATTCTCAATTGCACATTTTCCGCTGCGTAACTTAGTTTATTCATGTAACAAAATAACACAAACAAAATAACAGAGTAACACAATAATGTTAATTTTGATGTTAATGTTAAAGTGGCTAATTTATCCTGTTTGTCTGTAAATCATGTTTGTTGAACATGACAGTGTTTACTGAGAATGGGCAGCATCCGAATAACGTATATACCTGGTTGAGAAAACAGATTAATAGACTACAAAAACTTCTCGGAAACGTTTTCGAAAATCAGTGGCAGCAAAATAAAGTTTATTTTTATAAACGATTCTTTAAATGTCTAAAATGTATTAGTTTATGAGGTTTGTAAAGATAAAGAACGCTTTTCTGAGTTGTGGGTAACTCGAAAGAGGTTAATGTATATTTTAGCTTGCGGTAATATTATATTTTGCTACATTAAGAAACATTTGTATTTTTTACAGTGTGCATTACATATACTGACTGCGTACTTACATCTTTCTTACATACTACATCATCTTATATACTTACATACACTTTACAGCAAACTTACATAGAACAATTTTCAACAGTCTTTTATAACAACCTTTATATATAATAACCCCTTTTCAAGAAATAAAAGTACAGTGACAGCTTGACTAACGAAATTTTCGGCTAACAAAGATTTTCTCCTGTTTTTTGAGCTCGGCTAACGAAGTTTTATTGGATGCGGATGCTATACGGCGCACAGTGGAAGTATTTGAGACAAAATCCTCTACAAAATTAGCTTTCACGTGTTTTAAAGTGAAAACCATTGCTGTTGACTTACTATTAGTAAATAAAACTTAATTAATGCTATAGGTATATACATTATACATAAATGTATGCATTTAATTAAAAAATAAGTATATAATACAACGTCTTATACAATAGTTTTAGTATACAGTAGGCATTCCAATAATATTATCGAAGAGATAGAGTGATCGTCATAGCGAATATTTTAGTGTAACAGTACATTGCGATTAAATAACAAATCCGTTGTAAAGCAAAAACCTTCAGATGCGTTTCCTGGAGTAAAGATGCACAACAAACGTTTGGAGATAAAATAAGAACTCATTCTGTCGAAATTAGTCCTTTATTTGAAGCGAAAAGTAGCATAATAATCAAAGCAAACAGGTGGTCGGCTCGCTCCATAAGCAGAGAGCATTAAGAGAAGTGTTTTCACCTCTACATCTCAGCAAAGAAATGATTATAATATTATCATGACCATGTTCACAGGTCAGCGAGTAGTTTACGCCAAATAAACAATTGGCAAGACCCATTAACGCCAGACAAAAATAACCGTTAATGATAAGAGATAGATATATTTAAATTTGGCGATTAAAGAGAGGGTTGTAATTTTACAAAGTACATCGGTAACCTTTCTGTGGTTTTTAGACCCTGGGAAACATCTACGATCAACTAAAATATAGAGACAGAAATAACAATTTGTAAAAACATAAAATGCGGATGTCTATAAATTTTGTGTTAAAGTGAATAGGTTAAAATTAAATGTATTTTGATAACTAACGGATACTCAAAGTTCAGAATTAATAAGAAAGAAAGTAATACTGGATGAAGTGCATACACATACACACACAGCGAGAAACATATTGGTAATTGTTCTAATATTCGAGCTGCGGTGTACATGGAATATGAAAAAAGGCAAGAGATGCGAGAATAAATTGCATCTGCATGCAAAAAGAATAAAGGATTAATCTGTTAATAAATGAGATATGATTTTAGAATAAAAGGAAAAGAGAAGAGATAATTTTTAACAAAAGAATTAAAAAGTGGTTTTTGTTTATTAATAAAATGCATATATATGGATCTATACCATACGTCTACTTAATTGTTTACTGTTTATAAGAGGAAAGTAATTATTGATAGGTCTCCTTTATCTTCAAGTAATGTTTATACCACATTTAATGTGGTTAATTTTATTATATAAAAAAGTTTAATTATTTATATAAACCAATGTATATAATATATATATTATTTGAACTTAATATTTAGCAAAGTTGAGTCTGTATAGTATAGAGATGAGCGTTTTGAGCGTTTTTAAATGATCTCCAGCCCCCCCCCCCTAAAAAACCCATTGATATCTAAAAATGGTAACAATATGCGTAATTTTTTTTAAAATTTTGCCTTCAAAACTATTGCTAATACGATTATAATTCAAAAGTGGTCCGACAACCCCCGACACAGCTTTAAAACGCTTTGAATATATTAGATAATATATTTAAATAAATATATTTAAATAAATTAGATCCAAAAAGTCTTAAAAATTACCCATTTTCAATTTTAATTATTTTTTATTATACGAAAGATGAAATTATTTACATGCCCATGTAAAAGTATACATTTAAACACAATAACAAAGCTTAAACATAGAAAAAAAACACGTCTTCACACAAAGAAACTTTCACTTCAATTGAGGCTAGGAGCCGCCGGATATGAATCATGCTTTTGATATAGACATAGTTCGACACACCAGTTAGTTAATAATGACTATTATAAAATATGCATTTTACAATTGTTGAGCAAATTTTAATATTTGCCTTTTTGGCCAGGATTTTGCATCAAATACTCCACTGTGCGACGCATACAATTTTACCAGAAATTTTTAATAGAAATTTTCGCCTTATTTAACCGCAGAAAAATATTACAAATTCAGTGATTAAGCGAGGCGGTTACGAATTCTGCAATTTAAATATTAAATAGAAAATTTCTTTTCTTAAATAGCGGTGGAAAAGGAGTGGTACACATCTTGCGTAACATAACGCAGCAGCATTGTAATTTAATTGGACGGACAAACATGTTCCGTTTCAAGAATATTTTGGCTAATGAATGTGATTCCCGTGCACTCCACGGAACGAATAATCGTCGTTAGCCGAAGTTTTATGTAAAAAGTGACTAGTGAGAAAAATCTTCCAAAATCTTAATTCAACTAAAACATATATATATATATATATATATAATTATAATATCTATGAATTTCAAAAAACACATCAAGTTCTATTATCATTCTACTTAAATCTCCAAAGAGATAATTAATGATATTGTGTATACAGAATACCACATAGCTAATAATTAACATATGCAAACATAATATTACCATAGCTTGTGCTTCAATGGTAATTGGCCAAATTTTACTCATACCTAAAGAATATTGAAAAAAGAAAAAAGAAATAGAGAGAAAGGGAAAAAAAAATTATAAATTGGAGTTGCAATTAAGTAAACACAAATGGATTAATAAATCAAATATGAACCATATACAATGGAAAATTGGATCACATGAGAATTATATATATATATATATATGTGAAATGAATGTGAAAAAGTATGAAAGAATTTTGAATGTGAACGAATGTGGATTGATATGAAAGGATAGTTTAGTTAAACCCATTCCAAATCAGAAACTAAAAGATAAAAATTCAAAGTTTAAAATCCCTAAATCGTGTGTCAAAATTTTAAAGTTTTGCCTTCATTTCTAGTTGCCCCTGTTACTTAACTTTCCTTACGATACATTTATTACGAACAGATATCAATTTTGAATCCTCGTTAAGATTAAAAGTGCTGACGGTAGCGCGTCTCTCTTCTCCCGGTGGCTACATCTTGCATGTTAATTATCTGGGCTGCTTACCCAGATATGAGTCAAAAGTAATTAGCCAATTAAATGACATTATTTCATAAGTTGCAAAGCGGTCTCTGGCGGTGGTCCGGCCGTATATAATGTCAGGAGCACGTATTTTGCATGGCTTTTGACTCTAATCACTCTCCACAAAAACTACAGCCAGTATTCTTCGAAGTGCGACGGCATCCTTGCCGGTGTAAGTCCGGCAATCCGCCGAAATATGAACGATAAGACGATGTTTCCCCAGTAAAAGACTCTTCAAACTGTCCCCTGGGCCTAGCTTAAAGAGAGACTTGTAATTACAAAGGAATAAACGCTAGTTCCCAGGAAAATGCTTGCTGATTTCTTTTACATTCGCACGACTACATCAACGACGTTATACCGATTACTGGAATGTGTGATAGCGGCGATCGACCGTCTGTCGTTACAGAGGGATCGATGTGCGTTCGTTATATCGAGGTGCGCCCGTTATACAGAGGCGTGGCGATATCTTACATATATATATATATTATTTGATTAAAAAATTTCTTGCGTTTAATTTTCATTTGAGATGAATAGCATGCAGAAAGAGTCAGTCAATATTAGATTCTTCTCCCCAATACATTAATGGTTTGTTTCCTTAATCGAGGTGTTTTTAGCTTAAATGATGCGATATTTTTTAGGCGATTGAAAGCAATAAACAACTGTTATTTAATAATAATAATAATAATAATAATAATAATAATAATAATAATAATAATAATAATAATACCGTATTACTCGAATTTAAGACGCCCCCGAATGTAAAATGTACTTTAATTTTTAGCCGCGAAAATATGGGCTTTTCTTTAACTCTTGGACCACACTTCGATTCAGCACTTTTCAAAAAATGCTCACATTTGGAATTTTGGTCGGTGCGAATTCGTACTAGTATGGAGTTCACTAGTTAAAACTCGCATATAACACGCAAGAAAATAATTTAAAAAAAAAAAAGAGAGAGAGAGAGAGAGAGAGAGAGAGAGAGAAAAGAATGGGACACTTACGAAATGTGGAAAAACCCAATTTTGTTTATTCTAAATTATTATTCATTCCCCAGTATACGTTGTCAGATATTTCACTACATGAATCTCCACTACACTGTAAAAAAAATGGACAGATGTTTCTTAACCTAGGAAATTATAATCTAACCACCAACGAAAATATGCAATAACTTTTTCCCCGTTACCCATGTTTCCGAAAAGCGTTCTTTACCTTTAGAAACTTCGGAAACCAATCAATTTTCGAGATTTAAAGAAGAATTTATAAAAAACAAAGTTTCTTTTGCTGCCACTGATTTTCGGAAGCGTTTTCGAGTGTATTAATCCATTTTCTCAACTCGGAATATCGGTTTTCGGCTGCTTTAAATTCTCAAGTAAACGTTGTCATGTTCAACGAGCACATTTTACAGACATACATGATAAATTAACATGCCTGATGCAGGATTTTTTCTTCTTGTTTTTCTATGAAAAGTAGTCTGCGATTCCAGACTGTATTTGAATGAAGCTGTAATGTGTTACTCAGCCTGGAATTGATGAGCCGTGACTTATATTACATCTAGTTTTTTTTCTTTTTAAATCTTCTTGTAGATTCAAGCTGAATTGACATCTGGATATATTGTCTTGCAGCAAGATGTGTTTTCGTGTAATCCTTTTGGCTTTCATGTCTTTTATTTAACGGAAGAATGTTTCTTTTTAATGATACATGCACAAAAGAGCGTCTTTAATCCTTAAAACATTGTAATAAACATTTGTTTTGGAGCAATTTGTTGTTAGTTTGCAATGTTAGAGATAGTAGTATTTTTTTTTTTTTTACATTTTCTAAATATATTACTGTGAAATATTTCTATATTTTAAATTTTCTGCAATAAGTAATTTAAACTATTTTATTAATTGTAATTATATTATTATTACTGTTTTTCATTTTCAAAAAAAAAAAAAAAATACATTATTTAAAATGTAGAAGAAAAAAAAATCCACCAAAAATAATAATATTTTCATATTTTTTTGCTTTATCTATAGAGTAAACGATACACTGTAAATAATTGCAGAAAATGATATGAGTATATACGTATGTATCGATTTTTGCCTGCCTCCCCCCCCCCCCCACACCTCCTTATCTGATCTTTGTTTTATGATTATTAAAATGTTTTACACAAGATTAGAAACATAAACAAAGTTTAATGTATGTTTATTTAGAAAATTTTAATCTGTTTCAATTATACAATTTGAGTTTGAAGTTTTTGTACCTTGAGGTCTTTCTGGACTAATTAATATCCAGAAAACTATTGCATATAAAAATATGAAAATTGGTAGTTTTATAGAGAAATGTTCGATAAACACGATGAAGTAGACAGTTTTTAAATCGAAAAATTATTTTAACAGATATTTAATATTAAAGTCAATCAAAATAGTTCTCTTGAAAAAATTTTATAGGAACAAAAACTATCCATAGCAATTTAATAATATTTTGAAAGGATATACTTGATAAGCTTTTGGTGTGCAGAGTGCAATTATTGTTTTAATTTGTCTAATTTTGTAAGAGTTTTTTTTTTTAAAATTTTATCATTTTAATTGAAATTTATTTCCTATTTAGAAAAACTCCATTATTTAAATAGTTGCCAATTTGTAAAATAGCGCACATAATAATATTCCCCTTCAGTTAAAATATGTATTTACTCGTGACTGTTAAAAACAGAAAAAACCCCCATTAAAATTATAATTAAATGATCACGTGTTAAAAGCAGTAAATGGAGAAAATTACATCATAAAAAATGTAATTGCGTGTGAATATTAAAAGTAAAATAAAACTTGAAAATACTAATTAAATTATTACGCGTTCAAAGCACTAAATAGGGAAACTTACGCCATATTTAAAATGCTCAAATAACAATATTTCCAAACAGTTTCAATTTAAAAAATTGTTTACACGAGGGCTTCATTTATTTCGACAAAATCTTTTACCTAGTAAATTTTAAAACAGCGTAAATAATAATATTTCCCTTTAATTAAATATTTTTACGTTTAATAATAGGAAGAAAACTTCGGTGAAAATTACGTCATATTGAAAACGATACATTTAAAACGTGTTACTGAAAACAATTTTCCGTACTTCTCCATTATACCGTTGACAACTTCCCATTAAAAAAAAAAAAAAAAAAAAAAAAAAAAACTGTCGCCAAACTATTCGCCAAACTCTAATGCCCAAAAACCAAATGGAAAATGCTGCCATTGGAATCTAAAAAAAAAAAACAAAAAAAAAAAAAAAAAAAGAAAAAAAAGAAAAAAGAAAAAACCCCACTCAATAACGTATCAACATCTGTAACTTTAAACAATAAAATTTATAATACATTAATGAAAAAGAAAAAAAAGTAATCTTAAATATTTATTTATTTACAATATTTTTCTTAATTATCTTCCTGGGCTGGTGGATAAGTGTTTATGACGTTATAACTCATTGATGTGGATTTAAGGGACAATGTGTTCAACACCTTTGGAGTCTTTTTTCTTAGGTGTGAAAAGGAAATTACAAGAGTATATTTCCCGAAATTCTGAAAAGATAAAAGAACAAACGATTACCGCATATACTTGCGTATAAGTCCCCCCCCCCTCTATTTCGAGAGGAAAAAATCCGAAAAAATAGTAAAACTGGCATATAAGACCAATCCAGGCCGACTCTCGGGTTGGATCGGACTTACAGCCCTATGCACGGATCGCTAGTTCCCGACCTGAAATCGAAAATTTTGCTTAAAGTCAATCCGAAACTCGACCCAACACACTTCAATCTGAAATATTGAAATCCGAACCCGAACCGAACCCAAAGTGAAAGACAATTAATCCTTATTTCAACACAATTATGGAAAAGTAGTCTACAATTATATCTCTAATATTAATTATGTCTTTTTTATTTTTTCATTTTTCTAAAAATGAACACATATACACTTATTAATATTCAAATATGTAGTTTTTTTAAACTGAAAATATTCAGGACTTTTTTTTGAAAAAACGGGTCAACCCAAACCGGATCCGAAAGAGTCAAAATTCAACTCCAACCCGAAATATTTAAAGTTAACTCGACACGAACCCGACTCGTAATGAAAATAAATTAGCGTCAATCTAACCCTACCCGAAGCATGGGTCGGGCCGGACTCGGGTAAAATCATATTATACAACCCGATGCAAGACTCTAGTCTGGTTAGGGTAAAGTCGAATTACTCGATCTAATGCAGTGTTCTTGTAAAAGTACGAAAGTTCAAATCATTTTTCTTTCAATATGTCTTGCTGAAATATATTTTCCCCATAGCTTTTTGGCCAATTCCCAATAGAGCTCTTTAGCGAAGAATCAATCTAAAACTTGAAATCTTCAGAGGAAATTCCTGAAATTAATAGAATCTAAAATTTCCGCCTTCAGAGGAAATTCTTTAGATAAATACTCATATGTATGTAAAAAAATACAAAAAATAAACAGATAAAACAACAACAATTTATGCAGTTTAATCATATGTATTACTACGAACAAAAAAGTATGGAATATTAATAGATTGTTTTTGTTGTAGCATTTTATTTACATCAAATATACAAACTGCAACCGAGGAACCTCTCAACTCATCAATCAAGAACAACACACTTGTGTGGAAGGTCAGGGAAGTTATGTTCTCTATCGTTGTATAAAAAACTATAACATGACCGAATGAGGAAGTGGGTATAATTACCTTGATCTTGTAAGGAAAAATGGCCTTCATTTTGCGCGGGAAAAACAAGTTATTGCTATCAAATGACTGATTTTTCACAATCGAATGAGAAGTGAAATATCACATAGTAGCTCGTATATTATTTATCCTTTATTATTATTATTATTGTTATTATTATTATTATTATTATTATTACTATTATTATTGTTATTATTATCTGGAGAAGTAACAAGTTAATATTAAATGCAATTGATGTTACAGTGTGCACAGCTAAGAGAACAAAATCTGGAAAATTTCATAATTTTAAAACCACACAAGACTGGTGAATTTTGTTTTTCGTAATAATTTTTTTCTTTTATTTAGTTTCACAAATATACACGATGTTTATTACATTAAAATATTGTGTGGGCACATATTTATGAATGATATTACTATCTTAAACAATATCGATAAATTCACCGCGTTCGTGTTCGTTTTCAACTTTTCCGTTTTTTTTTTCTAATTTTAAAATACCATCTTCTTTTGACCGACAAAAATAAAATAAAATAAAATAAAATAGAGAGAGATAGAGCTAGAGAGGGAGAGAGATAGAAGAAAAAAATACCCACTTAATCCCGATATTTTTCCTGTTCTAACTATGTCTTTGGTGTATATATATATATATATATATATATATATATATGCTATTTACAATTTAAAAAAAAAAAAAAAATTCTTCAAGGCGTTTTATAAATTCGCGAGATTTTTTTTTTAATCTCCCAGAGTGCTTTTGAAAATATAGTTTCCCTTTTAAATTATGTTTTGGATATCATTTAGCTTTTACCGGAGCGTGCGTAGCACTCCCGGTGTACGCTGCCGAAAGCACTAGGTCCCCCCCCACCCCCCCAAAAAAAAAGTTCGTTTGGAAAGATTTTCATTAATATAAAATCATTCAACACTAAGGTGATTATTATTATCACGGGTCCGGGCAATGCCGGGTGGGTCAGTTAGTATTCAGTATGATTCTACCTGAGTTACGCCTGCGTTACGCGTTAAAATGTACTTAATTCTACTAATTTGACCTTAAAATATTTATAGTTTAGGATAGCTAGTAGTTTTAAGAGTGTCATCTTTAAAAATATCTACCAATATAATAATAATAATAATAATAATAATAATAATAATAATAATAATAATAATAATAATAATTTAAAAAAAAAAAGAAAAGAAAAAAGAAAAAATGTTTCTCTTTGACTCCACTAAATAGATTCTTCTCCCCTAAAGCCTGATTACCACAGAGCAAACCTGCACCACTATTTCTTAACAGTAATCGTCATTTTATTTAAATGCAGAATTTCTATCACAAATAGGGGAAATTATTATTCGGATAAAGTGTGTGTGTGTGTGTGTGTGGGGGGGGGGGGGGTATTTGTTCCTGAATTAATCAGCTCCGTCGTCCTTCTAAACCATGATATTAAAAATTAAACCAATTAACTTATTTAATTTCAAAATGCGCTTTTAATTTTGATTTTAAAAATTAAATCACACTAATTGATTTAAAAGGATTTATTCGTGAATAAAATTGATTTTCTTTTGTATTTTATTCTGTGACAAACAATGTCAATATATCGGTGTACACGTCTGGATTAAATCACCGTACAATTTTATCTACTTCACATATTAGCGATTCTTTCCTTATATATTAGCGAAATAAGATAACTTCACTAATGTAATTATATTCCGGGCTAATGCAACTTAATTCATTTTGATATCACCTTATACCTTATGTAATAATAGGGTGATATCAAGACGAATTAAGATGCACTTTATTCACAGCGGGAAATTTTTTATTGATTATTACATTCGCATTTATTCGTCTTGCTTTTTGTTATAAGAATGGAATGTTCATGTATATTTGCCTTTGTTGTATATTTGATCGATTCAAATAATTAAATTACATTTAACTAGTACTTCTTTAGACTGTTGATGTAAGATGCAGTGATGCTACGAACTTTAAAAGTTCTTTAAATATTACTGCAGTTATACTAAGATGATCTGTGTTTATACGAAGAAGTAAAACACATACGATTTTTTAAAGTTTATTTTGCTCGTCAACTGAAAAAAGAATAATCATTACACCTGAGAGTTTAACAATTAAAAAAATATATATATTAATAAAGAAAATATCTAATGTCTTCTACGCTTCAAATATTAAAATATTTAGATATTGTTTTAACAATTAAAAAAAAAAACTTTAAAATTTTACCCAAGAAAATATATATTTTCTATGTTTCGGTTGTTAAAATATTTATATATTATTTCGACATCTGGAAAGTTTTAAAATATTCAGCGAGAAAAAAGATAATATTTTCTCGATTGTTAAAATATGTAGGCATTGCTTTAAAAACTGAAAAAAATTAAAATATTTTCAGAGAAAATATCTAATATTTTATATATTTAAATTAGTTTAAATACGTAAACATTAAAATTATTAAATTGTCGCAGTGTTCAAATTCAAATGAAAAGTTAAGATTATATCCCCCCCCCCCCCCTCTTAACGAATTATAACATTGATACAATATTGTCTAAAATTTTGCCGGTTTGTCTTAATGCAAGCATTGTCCCTAGTGTATTAAAAATCAACTATATTTTGGATAACATAATGCTAACAAATCAGAATAGCCCAACGATAAAACTGGTTATAAATAAAGGCTCGATTTCTAGTCGAATGGTATCTTTTGTGTCTCTCTGTGACATATTGGCGATTAAAAGTATGGGGTGTTTTATTTATTTTATTTAATTTTCTTTTCTTTAATTTTCTTTTCCTTTCTTTTCTTCTTCTTTTTTTTTTAACATATTTTACTTCTCTCAACAACTCAAATTTTTTTATCACATTCATTGACCCCCTTTTTTTTGTATTTGCCAAACAAATTAGGCATTCAGATTCAGATGCCTAAGAATCTAATAATGTTCCCCGGTTTCCTATAAATTTGAGGCATTTTGAGTTATAGCTACCCCATGAACACCATTCAGAAATACCAATGGGTCTTGATTACCACTGTTTTCAAACAATAATCTTCGTGGTAGATTTCTGCATGTTCTAACGAAATCTACCACGAAGATTATTGTTTGGAAACAGTGGCAACCAAAATAGTCGACGGTGCCACCTCCTGACCATTCTGTTATTTTCCCTGTCCCAAAAAATCGGATAAAAATACCAATTTGCACGTCATTTTCTGAAAACTTCATTAGTTTTATAGGAAAAAGGCGAGAAAAATAATAAACGCTATTTGAATTCTTATAACTTGAATAATAATATCTGCAAATTTTATGTTTTTGCCAATAAAAAGAATTTTGTGACGCCAGAATTTGCCAGAGTTTAGAATTGAGAACAACAGCCTGGAGTATCTCAATATTTATGCACTGGAACAGCGAAGGGAGGGGGGGGGGATTCGGTGCTAAAACCCCTTCCAAAGGTTTAAAAAAACTGATAAGCTGCATAGAAAACCCCTTGTGTTGATGCAAAAATATGATTTGTGGAAACCAAAGGAAAGAAAAGCTTGACATGTATCAACTGATTATTCTTTATATTTAAAACAATTTTTCAACAATTCAATATTTCTATCAGTTCTCGCTTACATTTCTCCGATATAATTCACTGGCCTAACGATGGGAGGGATTTCGAAGTTAAAATTCTTCTTAGAACATTTAAAAACTAATAAGAGGTATAGAAAACTCCTTATGCTGGGGTAAAAATGTGATGAGTAAAACCAAAGTAAAGAAAAGCATAAGCACATAAAATGTTTACCATTTAACTGCTTCAAGGCTTTATAATAGGAGCCTATAAAATTAATGAAAGAAAAAGTTAGGAGAAATAGCGGCAAAGTATAGTAACTGCTAAATTGATCTTTCTCTTCTTCTTCTTCTTCTTTTTAGGTGCGTTCGTAATTATATAAATACGTAGCACCTATTGTCGTCGCTTGGTCCGTCCGTCTGTCCGTCCGTCTGTCTGTCCGTCCGTCCGCATATAACAACGCAAAAACTACTCAACCGAATGGATTGAAATTTAAGATATATTATCTTTGCCAAATTTTGTCGAGACATTTCAAATTTTTTAAAAATCGAATCAAAACTTTAGGAGATATTAATAAAAACATTTATTAAGAAATTAGAATTTTTTTTTTAAAAAATCGGTGCTTTTTTGTTAGAGGAGCTTCCGAGGTTGAATCGTCAAGCGATCGAGATACTTATTTTATGACAGAAATTAATCTGCAGACGATATAATTCATTTCACAGAATTAAAAATCATCAAGATCTGAATATTTATATAACTAGCAGTAGTACGAACGCACCTCATTTGTCACGTTTGACGTACAATTTCCAACTTGTTTTTCCTCTGAAGATTAAAGAAGATGCTCTTTTATAAAACATTTAAACACATAAATGTTAAATTTATTATGGTTGTTTATGCTTTTCATTACGTCGGGTTTTGTACGTCACGTATTGTATCAATCAACGGAATTGTTAGTTTTATGAGTAACAAAACAATGATTCGAAACCCTTCCCACATGAAGATCCTGCCTGCGCCACTGTTTTATGGGACGTTTAAGGATTAATATTGTTATTGAGATTGATGAAGTAGATACGGCAACAAAAAAATATCTCTATATCTTTAAAACACTTTCACCTGTGCCATTCCAATGCTAATTTTTCCATCGAGTCCATCTCGACCTTGGAAAGTGATTTTACAAGATCTCTCGATGCCAGATTGGCTGTCAGGAAAAAAAGCCCGCCAAAAAGTAAGAAAACATCAGGTTTCGTTTTTTTTTTTTTTTTTTTTTCTGACTGCCGCTAGATAATTAAATAGAATAACGTCTTCTGTAATCTACCAAAAATTTGTTTTATTAAAGAATACTTTGAATAGTTTCTCTCGATAATGAGTTTTTTCTCATTCATATATAAGAGATACTTTTGATAACATTCTGAACTGGTTATGCAAACAGCGAGCATCTTCAACGGTGGGCCGCTTTGTGATTCATTTCATTGTAGTATTTTTCTAAGAGCTTTTCAATTGCAACTAGACGAATAAAAAGGAGGTTTAATTAAAGGTTTATAGTTTCTTGATGTGAATCAAAGAGACTTAAGGGATGGAATTCTGCCGCTTCAATAATTACTAAAGCGGCTGAAATCGATCTTATGCAGTTGGCTATTTTAATTTTATCGTATTGCAAGGGATTATAAATAGTGTGTTTTATTTTTAAATAATTTTATTTGAAGTTTTTTTTTTCGATGTTATTCTAGATAATCTGTCTCCATGAATGCATTTTATATAGGTGAGGGATGGCGAACATTTTCATATCTGCGTGCCGAACTTTTCCAAAAAAATATTTTACGTGATCATGATGTGCCAACATCCGAAACATTTAGTGAATCAATTAATAATGAATCAAAATTAATAATTTTTTTTTCTAGGACTAAAGATATATGGGTAACGTTTCGTGTCGTAATTTAAAAAATGCTATTTCTGTTGTATCTTAGATGTCATGTCTATGCCACATGTGACACACGTGCCATAATTTTGCCGTTCCTGATATAGGCATATTGTCATGATATCCTTTCCAGGAAAGTGATAATATAAAGCAGTGCTTCTCAATTAGAGAATCGTTCTCTATTCTCAATCACTGTTTCGCGACACCAAAGTGCGTCTGAAGGGTGTTTTAGGTATGTGCGACGGATCATGTGAAATATTAAACTGATTTTTAAATTTGAACGGTGACAAATGTACTCTCTGTTAAAATTTCATTTATCTTCCATTATATAAAAATTAGATCTCTCCAATTCCTTCAGCTTTAATAATTTGAAAATATTCATGCTAAACATAAACGAAAAAGTTTTTTCGATTATTTGTTCAATGTGATTAAGAATATTTAGACGCCCTTTAGATAAAAAAAAATGTACAGGTTGTCGCAAAAGTCCTTGACACATTTTAAAATCCAATAAAAAAATTAAACAGTTGACGTACGAGTGCGGTTTGGACGAAAATGCTTCTTATAATCGAAAATTTTCGTAAAAAAATAATTCCAATAATTTCTCATAGATGGCGCTACTTCTGCAAAGCTACCGAAGTGGTAGAATGCCTTTATACAGAACAGTGGCGAAAGACACACAGTGCCTATGCACAGTTTTTGTCCAAACTGTGACAATCCACATTTCAGAACTTAACAATAATCGCCTCCATGAGTTCGATTAGACGAGTGAGACAAGTCAACAAACATTAGTTTGACGATAACAGAAAGCTCGGCAAGTTGCTTGGCGATTAATTTTTTTTCCCCAAAATTGTATCGATCAATCGATTTTTTATGTCAGTATGTCGCTATTATCTTACAGAAGATATCTCTCTCTGTAAAATAATTTCCTATTATCGCCAAACTAATGTTTGTTGACTTGTCTCACTCGTGTAATCGAATTCATGAATGCGAGTATTTTTAAGTTCTGAAATGTAGACAGACTGCTATAGTTTGCAAAAAAAAAAAAAAAAAAAACTGCGCGTCTTTCGCTCGTGTTATGTATAAAGGCATTCTACCTCTTCGGCACCTTTGCAAAAGTAACGCCATCTGTGATAAATTTTTGGAACTGAATAAAAATTTTTTTAAAGAAAATTTTTGATCATGATAAGCATTTTCGTCAAACCACATTCTCGTACGCCAATTGCTTAATTATTTATTGAATTTTAAAATGTGTCAATGACTTTTGGGACATCCTGTATGTCTATATTTTATATGCTCTTAAATTTTGAATACGCGGTATTTCCTATGATATATATATTTTTTCAATATTGAAGATGTTGTCTTTATTTCAAACTGTATTTAAACGATATGATTGAACATATGAAATCTTCATAATGCAGTACGTTATAAAATTAAGTACTTTTAAATTTTTTAGTACCTAAATTGAAAAATACGTGATATTGCTTATACAAATTTTGTTTATATATTACTTGTAATTTTTAAACCAATCACAATTTGTACTGAACTTTCATTCACTTTCACATTATCCCACTTATGAGAATTGGCAATTTCATTAAAAAGCGAAATTAAAGAAAAATCATCATCATCATCACCATGAAAATATTTTTTATGAAACAAGAACAAAGAAATTCTTTGTTTCTGTTATTCACATTCAACTGAAGCATTTTGTGACAAACACCAATAAGAAAGTCAATATCATTCTAAAAATTAAAAAAATCATATGGTTTTATTTATGTACCATATTTTTACATTTATAATATTATATCTATTGTAATATATATATTCTGGTACTTTTATGATAATAACTGTAATTTTTCGCTGACCCAAATTATATATAAAATATAGAAGACTCTTTTAAATTCGAACTTCAAAGAGGACACTATATTGTTCGAATTTTTCGTATCCAAAATAATTAACAAAACTAATCTTTGTAATGAAAATTAACAGAATACCTTTAAAAGGGAATAACCTCATCTTCATATGATTGTATTAACCAGTGTTTAGAATTATCCACCTTCAAGACTGCACATGTTCGACTGAATTTAGAATATTCCTACCATGTATTGAGTATTTCTACTCACTTCCTTTATGAAATTACAGAAAATATGCACATGATATTTTCTTTGCAGTTTTAAAAGAATTTCTTGTTTATGTAACTTCACATTTTTTTTTTTCACAGAAGTAAACATATAACGTATATGCACAATTTTCTTTGCATATTTGACAATTCTAATCAGAATTTGGTTGTAAAACTGGCTAGGCTAAGTAATAAAATATCTAGTTTGGAATGTTTTTATGATCGCCAAATACTCAAATAAAATAGTTCTTTCTTCGGTGTGGCAAAAATTTGTTTTATTAGAGAATGCTTTGAATAACTTCGCTTCACGGTGAGTGTTTTCTCATTCATAAGCGATAGTTTTGAGAACATTCCAAGCAGGTTATGTAAACAGTGTCTTTATTGAAGGCCACTGATTGATTTTGTTATTATAATATCTTTGAAAGAACTTTTCAGTTGTCTATTGTTTCTTTTAAAATTTTATTGTTTTTTGATGCAAGTAATTATTCAAACTGCGGTAATCTAATATCTTATAATGTGGATTATTTATTTTATTTTTTGTAATGCGGCGTTAAAACATTGAATTTTATTTATGGAAATTAAATGCAGTTTTTTTAATTCTTGTTACAGGAATTTTGCCTTCATATGTGTCATTAACGGGTGATTAAGGAATCCTGGGACTTTTGAAATGTTAATAATTAATAAACTATGTACAACAGAAATATGTGGTTTTCACAGAAATGCTTAGAAACATGTCGGATTTTTGTTTATAATGTAAAAAAAAAGTTATAATAGTTGCATTTTTGACCAACAGGTGGCGCTTCAGTTCAGAATATAGTTTATCTGAGGTAAAGTACAGCTTATGGAGACGAACTGAGCAGTCTCTAAATGTTAGAACTTTCTAAGGTGAAACCCATCACTTTTAAGTACAGCCGCCGTCACACGATTAAAAACAGACAGCACAGAATTGATGAGCATTACAACGGGTATCACTGGAACTTGACGGCGCATAGCATTTTTCAACTGGGCCAATGGCATCGACTGATCTCTGTACACACCTGACTTTACGTATAGTCACATAGCCAAAAGTCACAAGGTGTAAGATCTGAAGATCTTGAAGGCCATTGTGCACAAGAGAGAGATCCAAAACACGGGGCTTCTCGAAATGTAGACCTCAGTATTGCCGTGATAGGAACAGTGATGTCTGTAAGCACTCAATTTTGCATAAATGTTACAGATCGAATTGCATCGAAGTTCCAATTTCTTTAATCTTCTATAAAATGTTTGAAAAGAAACGACCTTTAAATCAAAATCTGATCAATATCTTAGGAAAGATGTTGCGCAATGAACTAACCTACTTATATAACGCATGGTTTAGATAATCAGAACAATAACATTGTACTGTAGCGCTATCTGTTGGTCAAAAATGTAACTATTATAACATTTTTTTTTACATTATAAAGAAAAATCCGACACGTTTCTAAGCATTTCTGTGAAAACCGAGTATTTTTGTTGTACATAGTTTACTAATTATTAACATTTCAAAAGACCCGGGACTTCTGGATCACCCCGGATATTGGTATATTTTATAAAAATATTTTGTCTCCACTTCAAACTTACAAGTGAATAGATATACTTTTTAGAATTTTGAAATGATAAAAAGTAAGAGATAAACATCTGGTTTTAATATATTTTTTTTCTGACTGTCAGATAATTAAATAAGTTAATCATAATGCAGGGCCGTAACCAGTCGGCAAAGGCAGAGTGGGTTTAAAATTTTTTTGCTGGGGCTAATTCACAGCTTATCTTTCCCCCCTCTGCTTTAATGGTATATAAATACAGACAGACGTAAAGGGAAAGTCTCCCCTGTCATCAAACTTTTGATTACAAGTTTTAAATTTTTTAAATATAATGTACTAGATGATATTAGTACTGAAAGATTATGAAGTCTAGAGGGAAGAGGTTGATAGGGAGGGTGTGCGTGCGTGTCTGTGTGTGTGTGTGTGGGATGGAGGGGGGGGGGGTCACCTGTCCTCCGTCTATATACGGCTCTGTAATAATGCCTTCTCTAGTTTCGTAAAAATTTGTTTTATTAGAAAATTCTTTAAATAATTTCGCTTCTCGATGGTTTTTTTTTTTTTTTTTTTTTTTTTTTTTTTGAGATACGTTTGAAAACATACAGGTTTTGCAATCAAAGTCTTCCCTGAAAGTCGCTTAATGATTTATTTAATTGTACTATTTTTTCAAAGAGCCTTTCAATATTAACAGAAGAAAACTATTTAATTAAATGTTTCTTGTTTCTTGTTGTGAGTAGTTAGTTGTTAGTAGCAGTCGAGCGGCGAAAACCTCTTATAAAGGGTGTTTTAATACCAAGATTGCAAATTTTAAAGAGATGGTAGAGGTAGAGCATACTGTAAAAGAAAATTTTTGTTTGTTAATCAAGTACTAAAAATGCACAGTAATTCGGTCACTGACACTGTAAATTATGTGAAATACATTTTGAAATACAGAGTGTCTAGTTCAGTAATGTTTGGATGTGGATGGGGGTAACTTCTACCATTTCTCCTGATATTGTTACATTTCATATAAAGCAAGATAAGTCTATTGAAAATTTCGTTACAATGTTTTCATTACTGTTAGTTATGAGGGAAAAAAATCCAGGTTGGGAGTAAAGTGAGACTAATTAAAAGTTCTTCTGTAATCACTTTCTATGTGAAAAAGTTGAATTGTTCTTCATTTAGCATAAATAAGATTAGTTGAAAATTGAAATACAAAGAAATATAATGAGTTATTAAAAAACTTTTATAAAGTACGGGGCTTTGAAATACTGTTCATAAATTTGAATGCACTAAACTGAGCAAAACTACATTTTTCTTTGCCAAAAAGGTATAATTATCATAACTTTGTCTTCTAGAATATGCCTTAACAAAGTTCCTTTTCTCCCAAAATACTGATACATCAATTTTCATTTATTTGTTTTGTTGCTATTTGTTTTATCATTTTATAGTTTGGAGATATTTCATTGATAATTTAAATGAAATTTAGAGTGAAAAAGAAACCCCTTTAAAAAGACTGCTTTTATATGAAAAGTTCATGCATGTAAAGCCATCAGAGCTCTATTCAACTGTTGTAAAAGTTAAGAATAGGTGTCTGAATTCACATTTATATAAAACCTGTTTGATTATCAAATCTCTTTTCATGTATTGCGTGCATTTAACAAAACTAGCACATATTTATGACGAAGCTACGACATTTTAATATAGTTGCTTAAAGCTAACATATTATTAAATGTATTCATGTTTATATGCCTTTAAGCCTTTATGCAAATCAAGTATCTAACAGCTTTTTGTAAGACATATTCTAATTTATAATTTTTTTTTTTTTTAACTTCTTCGAGACGAGCGTGTTTTACACTTTTTTTTTTAATTTTTTGGCACCAGTTTTATCAAACTGTAATTTTTGCCTTATTTAAACGTACAAAATCTGAGATTATATAAAGTAAAAATTTCTCTACTACAATACTGGTATTTAAATGCAAGAATTTTTCACACTCTTAACGTCACGTATACGTGTCTCTCGTCATGAAGTGAATATAACGAATACAAAACATATGTGGACCACTGTATTGTTCAGTTCATACGCTAGTTTTTTTAAAATTTCTTTAGGTAAAAATTGCAGTAATTTGTTGCATTTCTCATGTAGTGTGCAAGTCAAAAACTTTCATGGTTAAACTTGTATTAAACTAAAACATTTTCTTAGAACAAACAAGATGCTACATACAGCGATGTATTTTTATAAAGAACGTATAATCGGCCAAAAAAAGAAAACAAAAGGGGAGAGAACATATCATACATTTTAATTACCAAATTGTCACAGTAAAAACCAAAAATAGCGATTCGATTAGGAATTATGCTTTCTTTCAATTTATGTTTTAAAGAAAGACTTCATAGAGAAATTGTAACAAACTTTAAAACTTTGAATACGAGCACCCAATTTTGACATCATATTTGAATTTTTCAGAAAATTTTACCCTAGGATACCAAATGGGTTAGTCATTCGGTGAAGTTGTTTAGGAATTATGCACATTTAAATTTTTGATCTCCTAATTTTAAATTAATTTTTATTAGCTATAAAACAAACTGCATTGCGCGTAGTTTGTTAAGACTAACTTAAAAACTATTTGGGGGAAATGTGTTGTAATTTTAGATTTACAAATGTGAAGAAGCTTCTAGAAATCGATGTCTGTTAAAAATTTTATAGGTTATCATTCATATTTTTTTCAAATATTAATTAAAAAATAATGTAAAAATGTAAAATAATTTAATTCTCTTTTGTGTCAAGAAGACTCTCCCCTTCCCCCAAGCCCCCCCTTTTTTTTCAAACATAAATTGAAAGAAGACATAATTTCCAATCAAATGGCTATTTTAGTTTTTTTTTTTACGATCATTTGTTTACTCACAAATATATGTGTTCTTTTTAGGTGCGTTCTGTCCGTCTGTGTCCGTCCGTCTGCATATAACAGCGCAAAAACTACCCAGCCGAATGGTTTGAAATTTAATACATATAATCACTGCAGAATTTTGTCGAGTTATTTCAAATTTTATGAAAATCGAATCAAAACTTAAAAAGGTATTAATAAATGTTTTCTTCCTTTTATTAAATTCTATCATATGTAATTAATTAAATGATATCCTATGATAGGTAATGATTCTAGGTTGCCATGGTAATTACGTCCTATTTAAGATGGAGTCCTATTATTTCCGTATTACTGAATTTAGAAACCGAATTTGTATACTAAAATTGTGTAATTATAGCAATCCTATAATCTACCGATAGCTTTTTGGATAGATGCTTCCGGTGAAATAGCTATTAAATGGAAAAATAATCTAAATATGGATTTCAAGTTCTGAAATTTTCAAAGCTAGGCCTAAGTTTTCCATTGGAATGTTCAATAAATGTCAACAAAAGATAAAATGTTGCCAACTTAAAATCTACTTATTTTATTACGGAAATTAATCATACAGATGATATAGGTAATTCATTTCACCGAAATAATAATGATGTTTTTTTTTGTTTTTTTACATTATCTTGTATTGGATATTTGCGCATAGTATAATTTTAATGTAACATAATTGAAATTAATTGTTTCTAAAATTGTATTGAAACTTAATTTCATAAAATAAAATTTATATCTATAATATGAAAATCTGCACATAAAATACATTTTGTATTCATGCAGTTTTGCATAAGAGTGCAACAGCTATTGCACCAAGATCTGAATATTTATAAAACTAGTTATGGTAAAACGCAAGAGGAAAAGTCTCCGTTTAAAACTCGTTAATATATTCGTTAAAATATTCGTTAAGGCTTAGAACAATCAAATGATATGATGGCCATCAAAATATGGGGTATTTTTCTACTGAAGAAAAAAAAAAAATCTAAATTCGATGCCGGAAATTTCAGTGTAAAACTAGAAAACAACAAATAAACAATGTTTACGACGAAATTTATATGTTTATGACGAAAAATTTTAATTTTTTGGCAATCCGAAAAAAAAATCATGCAAGTTTCCGGATGTATCGGGTAAAATATCTGAAAATTTACTCAAACTTTTAATAAAAGATGTAAATATAGTTGTCATTTAAGCTAAAACAAAGAAATTTGACCTTAAGGAAATAAACAAAACAATATTTTTAAATTTTTTTAAATAAAACTATCAACTTAAGTACAAACAGGATTGAATTCTGAACTTGAATATTTAATCAGATCCAAAGTTCATTTCTATGTACATCTATTTTTTTTGTCTTTCATCTTTTGTTTTTAATTTTTTTTTAAAGCATTTCCCGTTAAATATCAAATTTTGATAATTAAAATAATTGAACTATCGTCTTACTACATCATATTAAAGATTGAAAATGTTGTAAAAAAACTACATTTAAAAAAGGTAATTATTTATTTATTTATCATTTTTGACAATTTGAAAAATAGAATATTTTCATCTACAAAAGATTTAAATCATATTTTAATCTGCTTCTAAAAATTACAGAGATCTGTTACCTATATCTGTTACCTGTAACATATCTATATCTTATTTACAATTGATTTGATTTTAATTTTATTTAAAAATTGTGTATTATTTTTAAAAATAAGTGTTTTGCATTTGTATTGTTCTGTTGTAACAATTATTGCAAAATCCTTTATTAAAATTAATAGTGAGCATATAATGCACCCAAAAAATTAAGAAGAAGGTTTTTTTTTTTTTAAATTAAACTTTTAAGTTTTATTACGCATAATATCAATAGTATTTGTTTGTACTTTGTTGTATATATATATATATATATATATATATTTCTCTTGGCTGTTGATTTAAGAGAAATTATGGCCATGATCCACTGTGGATGAAAGTTACGCTACAAAATTAAATAATGTATCAAACAATAAAAATTTATATATTAAAATAATAAAAATCTGAATTTCTTATACCTTTTATCATTAAATATATACTATTATTAAAATGCGTGAATTGCTAAAAAGTTGACAATGTGGTCAAATGCTTCAAAAGAAAACATATGAACAGCTCTTTTATTGACACTATTAATATTTATCATCATTTAATTCATTACACAAAGGGTTAAATAGAGGCTATTTTATAACACTTTTGTTTAGTTTGTTTTCTGTATTATTTTTATTAAACTGGAAATTTCGTATAATTGTACAGAACGGTAATGAAACTTATTACCGTAATTCATTTGTGATTTTAGCGTGTTTGTCAATTTTTCCTTTTATTATAAATTTTTCAAAAATGTTCCATTTTGGGCAGTGGCTCATGGAGGCAAGTAGTAAAGGTACATTCTGGGCCCTTTATGATGTCATATAAACAAAAACTGTGAGGTTTTCTAGTGGGACAGGCCTTATATTTTTAGGCTGGAAGCGCTAGAAAAGTTTAGAGACCTAAAAGTGAAACAAAATATTAATAATAATAAAATAGCCTCATTTGTATTACTGTAATATAGGGCTATATTGTCATTAATCGGTTGTAATTAACCGTTTGTAGTTAACTTTTTACAGAAAAGGCTAATAAAAGCTATCTTTTAGTTTTGCTAGGGCTCCCTAAAACTTTGGGTCCGAGTGCAGTGTACCTGCCCCAATGCCTCCCCCGCCCGTTTCGCATGGCCGGCCCTATTTCGAAGCCCGTTGAGCAATATTGGCACCTTGTATTTGTCACTTCAACCACCCTATATTTATTCCATTGATTTCGGATAATATTTGTATATATTATAGTGAGTTTCATACTCAAAATTATGGCAGAAATTGATATAGTTTTTTAATTATTAAAAAAAATCTATTTATTTACCTCTTTTTGAATTTCTTGAATGTGTTATAGAAAAGGTTTGCGTTAATTATAGCATAGAAATAAATTCTAGTGATTCATAAATGTAAATTATTCTGAAAATAAATTATTTCAAATGCACTACCGTTTTATTTCCCTTTCAATTAAATATATATCTACCCGAGGCTAACGGAAAAGAAAGGCTACCGCGGTGCTTTACGCGTTTCGTTTTTTACAGACCGCCGGAGTCACGTGATGCTCGAATGCACCAATGCAGGTGTACGAAAAGAGCAACACGTCACTCTAGCGGTCTGTAAAAAAAGATAAGTGGAATGCACCGCGGTAGCCTGTCTTTCGTTAGCCTCGATATCTACCTTAGTGACGTCATCGTTAAAGAATTTGCTCATGAAAAGGTAAAAACAAACAAGACAAATATGCCAGATGCCATATGGTGAACTGCCGGCCAACACGAAACGACCGAAAAAAGAAAGTATACGACCCTGACCTTCAAAACGTTTTTTGTAAGGACGGCTTGGCTTGGCTACATCAGGTTTGAAGCTTCCCTGTTCTACGCGTGGTAGTGTTGATGAAAACAAGACATTTTTATCTGACTTCTTTACATATAAGTAGTTTCGTTTGCAGAATGTACACGCAGCGTCCCCTATAAACTGAGAGTAAAATAGTAAAAAAATATAATTAACATAATTAAATTTTATTTATATAAAAATTATTATCTCAGATGATACATAATGGTCCCATCGTTCAGTCTGCATTTCAAAGCAAGTGGCAAAGCATTTTATAAAAGCTACTTCACTGAATCCTACACGGCTGAAATAACGTGAGCAGTTGTACTGTTTTCTTTTACAAAGCTGTCGTTTGGGCAAAACAGCCTCAGAAATTCTTTGAATGTTTTTTTCGTTTTTCAGCAAGCACGTCTGTTGCTTTAGTCCTCCTCCCTCCCCGCATATTGAACTAAAGAAGTGTTCATTTTTTAAGTATATCTTGAAAAAGTATATGTATACAGAATGCTATAACTCCCCCTCCCCTGCCGCATTTTTCGTGTTTTTTTATGCTGGTAACAAACTGTTACACAATTTAATTTCATTTTTAGTTTAAGTATAATTTATACAGTCTGTTCATATAATGTCTTTTCAGATTTTATTTATTTGTCTAATAAAAGATAGAAAGATGGTGGAAAAAATCCTGTTAAAAATCATGGTAAATAATGGCATTTCTAACATAAATACTATTCCAAATTTTACATTTTTGGAAAAAGCTTCTTTGTTGCATCAATAAATGCATTTTAACCAAATGCACCGTATTTTTTGTGGCTATATTTCTCGAAAGAATGCATCATGTAACAATAATACCTACGTCGAATAGATTTGCAAAATCACAAGCATGACATGACAGTATCACAAATAGCTTTTATGCATTCATATTACACCCCATAGATTTTCAAAGCAAGGCCATGCGTGGTCTTTTATTTGATGTTGTAAATTGGCCTTTTTTTTTACGATGTGTCTAGCTTGTCAGTTTATTTTCTACTATTATGTGTCACTTCATCCTTAACAAAACCAAGCCCAAGTGTCACGGTCATCTAGTTTCGTTAATTACATTTTATCGCAGGCTTTCAGTTGTTAATGAAATTACCATTTAAAGTGCTAATTACACCCTTGCTTATTTATCAGATGATAGGAGGCGTATTGTTCTTTCTTTTCCTTTACTTTTTAATCAAAATAACATTTGTATGTTCCGCATGTTTTAGAAGTGTGAATTACACTATCGCTCAAAAGTAAATCAAAGTAACATTTGTATGTTCCGCATGTTTTGGAAGTGTGGATTACACTATCGCTCAAAAGTAAATCAAAGTAACATTTGTATGCTCCGCATGTTTTAAAAGTGAGAATTACACTATCGCTCAAAAGTATTTGGCGGCCTATAATCAAATTAACAGAGTAAATTTGTAGATTTGTGCAAATATGGTTTTTGTGTAACATTAGCAACCTTTGATGGAAATATTGATCTTTGAAAATTGGAGGTAGTTAAAAATTTTTCACTTTAGGCAAAAGTTATTGATTTGATAAGTTTGGATATTATTATACAGGGTGTCCGAAAAGTCTTTCCCTGATTACAAAATTTTTTCATATCCGCTATATACTACTGGTGCCAAAATGTTGGAAAACTAACGAAGGTTTTTTGTTGCAGGTTTCCGTAACGTCGCTCTAGTGTTCCAGCGGTTGGGAAACCAGAAATGTTCACAAATCAGGAAAGAACTCAGTGTGTCTTTTGGTATCACGATATACTTTTGGCATCTGTAATTCATGTGAGGCCGTACGCATTGATTTCTTGGGACTTCGCACAAAAGACTGTCTCACTTCTTGCATCCTTTCAGCTGAAGCTGCATGATAGTAGACCAGTTCTCTTTATGTCGTCCAGTTTTCTGGACACTGACACTGCTACACTACAGCCACGTTACGGAAATCTGCAATAAAAAATTTGTTAGTTTTCCAACATTTTGGCACCAGTTTCACATGTCTAACTTATACTATATATAGCGGATATGAATAAATTTTGTAATCAGGGAAAGACTTTTCGAACACCCTGCATTACCTATATGAATATGAAGAAAAGTTATTTTCTCTTTTCTATCAAGCTCAAGGTGTGTGTGTGAGAAAGGGGGGAGGGGGTGTGATACCCCCCCCCTAAAAATAGAAAACCGTCTCAAGAGAGAGTAATGCTATTATTATTTTTTAATTCTGAGATCCTATTATTAAGCTTAAAGTATTATTGTATGTACTAAAATTGGCACTAAAAAATTATAGTGTAAACAACATCAACTTGAAGATTCAAAAAGAGTTACCCGGAGAAGCTGTATTGTACAAATTAATAGATACCGCTGTCGAAGAAAATTAACTTTGGAGTAATTGTTTTTCAGCTCGTTCCATCATGTTCAATTCAAAGACAGTTTGACATTTTTTTTTCCTTTTTAGCTTTTATTGCTCAATGATGAATGGATTTATAGCTGAATTCTGATGACTTTATTATACAAATTTATATATTTTTAGATTGGGTTATCATTAGATTCATTTATATAACATTTCGACTGCTTTCTTTTATTATGTTTTTATATAACATATTTAATTTTAAAATTGTTTTTTCTAAACAAACATTGTTAAAATCCCGGACAACGCCGGGTACTTCAGCTAGTAAATAAATAATGAGAAGTAACACTGTGCGTGTGCACAGTTAAATAGAATTTTTATTTTTCAACCTCTGCACCTAAAAAGTGTAAGAAAAAAAACCAGACCCCCCCCCCCCATGAGATTAAAATAATAAAGAACTAATAATACTATATAGTTTTTTTTTACATATTTACATTTAAAACAGATAGCAAACCTGCTAATATGGAAACCAATCTAAAAAATTATCCCTTCCTCCTCCCGATTCTTTGCGACTCCGTCTTAGCAAGTTTTACTGTATTTTCTTTTAACTTCTGTTCTTTATTTTGTTTATCGTATCTAGAGGTATTTTTACTTTTTTGCGTCCCGTACGAACGTTCTCAAAGGAACATGATTGAATAATATACCTCTTCCTACTTCATACAATATTCAACTCTGTCTATTTAGCATAATATTTTCACTTCGCTTTACGCATACATATTTGTAAGTTATAAACCGGAACTGAGATAGAGGGACTGTAAGACCTTCAGTTGTTTTTGCAGATGAGTAATGTATCCTTTTTTAAGATCTTCTTTCTCGAAACAGCAGTGGGTGTAAGAGTCATTTTTGTCATTCATTGAAAATTTTATTTTTCAACTATCTAAGGTGACCGCCTCCTCGTTATCGTTAAAATCTACAGAAAAAAAAAAATCTTAGAAAGTAACTGGAAAACTTGTATAACATTTTCGTTTATGAAATAGTTTATCTCATATCTACATTTTTATACAATTTTCTTGTTATTAATTAAATAACCCTGATCGAATTCCCTGTAAGATCTTAATTTTATTTTTCTAAATTTATGGAAAAACCCCTAACACATTTTCTTTGATAACTCTATAGAGATTAGTAAAAATGCATAAATTATACATTTCTCCTGATTTCTTAAAAATAACTCAAATAAAGTGTCAAAGGAGTATTACCATGTAAAAATAGAAAGTTAATACACATTTTTAATATATGGATTGTGTCTAAGCCCTAATTCATGCATTTAATAGTTATTACAGTTCGAATTGTATGTAATTGCAAATATGCATATGCATTTGTATATTTTGGCTATATTTTCTATAAATGCATATAAGTGTATATAAGTGCATAAAACTTTATAAAATTTATCAAACGGGCGTATTTCGTATATCTTTTATTAGGTAAAAGAGAATTTTTATGTATATACATTTTTGCAAATCCTTATCAATTCCCGGACAGTAGAATTTACCAATCATTATTACCTAGGTGATTATAAAACTAACGGTCAAGTGATAATGGGTATAATGGAAGATATCCGGCGTTATCCTTCCTTACTTTATTAGTGATGGTGCTCTATATATGGTCAAAGTTACAATTTTACAGCGCTTACAATAAATAGTGTGGAAACCGGCTACAAAATAGTACTAAAAAATTGAATCCGATAAATGTACAACGATGCTGAACGATAAGAGGTCGATCGCAGCGACATCTGCTAGTTCTTTTCAATGCAACTTAAAAAAAAAAAAAAAAAAAAAAAAATCAAGAGTAGCATTTATTTGACAAAATACAAGTAATATTAATAATAATTAATTTTCAGTACCATGTATGCATACAGCGGAACTAATTCATATGTGTACGTTACAAATTTTGGAAATTTGGGTGTTTTGTTGGGGAAGGGTGTGTGTGGCATTATTGATGATGACACAGTGTTAAAAACTGCAATTCCATAATATACAAGTTTGTTTACTTTAAATAAAAAATTAAAACAATAAACTAAAAATAATACTATTATTTTCTTACACATCTAACTAGTTAACTTCCTATTATTAGCTCACACTCTCTCTCTATATATATCTTGTTCAAATTTTCAATCGTTAATAAAATATTTTCTATTCATCCATTCAAGTTCAATTAAATTTTTTTAAACTTGTAGTGGATGACACTTTATGTTAATACAGTTTTTTCAAATATTAATTCATTTATTAAATTTAATTAATTAATTTTATTTTTAAATGGGAGAAAAAAAATCCTCCCATTGTTTTCATAAATGAAACGAAAGATTTATCTCAAATGAGTGATGCCGCTGAAATGAAATGCCGCAACGATGATTATAAAATAATGTTCAATAAAGATAACGTGGGACTTGAATGCTGCACGGGTTTATTTTATATATTTATGATTAAAAAGTAGGAATTGACTTAATTTTTTTTTATATATTACTTGTTATTATTCGTTAGCTAAAATGGTGTCGCATCAATTCGTCTATCACAATTCATGGCGTACGATTCGTCGCGGCGTCATCGCAACGGGAATGTTTTTGAAGACTATGATTCATGATAAGAAATCGCTTGCTGTGTCTTGAATCACTTGCTGACTAGTGCATTAAACAGGTATTTCTTTATTGAGAACTTCCCAAAACCGGACATAAAAAAAAAAACTACTTCAATGATTGATATTTTTAGTGTAAAGCAATAAAAGGAGAAATATATCAATATAAATATTTTAATCTGCATCTAAAATCGGAACTTTAAAATGTTAGGTAAAATTCTCTATTTCTGAAAAAAAAAAAAAAAATATATATATATACCACTAAATACCTTCATCGCCTTCAAAAACATTTTCGCTGCGATGAATTGATGCCACGACGAATTGACGCTGCGACGAATTGTTTCGCGATGAACTGTGCGCGACGAATTGATGCACAACCAGCGAAAGCTACCTCATTAAATATTGTTATTCAAGCTACGATTACTCGTTATAGTGTTATCCTCGTTTATTCTCAGCATGAAAATAAAAGTGGAGAGTAACGATAAGTTCGGAAGAAGGGCCTATGTTGCACCAGGTGCTCAGGACAGCGCTGATCAATGGCATTAATATAGTTTTTCCCCATTTCTGTAAAATTTTTAAATTTGTAACACAGGCCCTTCTCCCAGTCACCCATTCAAATAATGTATCTCATTCCTACTCCATGCAATATTCAACTTTATCTTTTTAGCATAATATTTTCAGTTCTATTTCCGCATACATATTATTTGCAAGTCTAAGACCGGAACAGAGAAGACAAGAGATACCATAAGACATTCACTTGTTCTTGCAGATGAGTAATTTATACTTTTTTTTCGGGTCCTATTTCTCGAAAGCCGTAACAGTAGGTGTAAAAGTTAGATTTATTTATCATGTTTGAATTTCGATTTCTTTTCTATTGTTTGAAGCTGCTTATGGTGGCATACTTTCTAAATCCTTGTCATATCATATGCTCGCCTTCAACTGAATTCCTCTACGAAACTGGCTTTTCTGTTGTTCAGGATGGAATATATACATGACTTGTTTCCACAGTTTGTGAAGCAACACCTATCTTGAGAAAGTCGGGATTTTTTTTTATGAATTTTCTTTGAAATATTGTCATTTATAGAACTTTGGAAAAATGACTCTCTTTTTGCTTTCGCAAAAGGGAAGCTGAGGAGTGTATTACATTTGAGAAATTACTTTTCCAACAGAAAAAAAATTCCATGTGGAGATTTTTTTTGTTTGGATAATTTAGACGTTTTTGTAAAAAGACGATCACTAAAATTAAAAAATATATAAAGGGATAATGTCAAAAAATTCACATTAATATAATTAAATATGCTAAAGAATGTACTATGACACCACAACTCTTTTACTATATATACAGGATGCATAGTAAAGTTCTTTTATCCTGAAAAAACTTGCTAACATCTATGCAAGTACGATAATGGTAAAGTCTCTAGGCTTGACTTAATGCAGCCTGGTAAAAGCGCCACCTACTGGTTAAATTTAGAAGTTACCATCTCTATCTCGAAAATGTCAATTAAAAAAGTGCAGAGCGTCCTCGATTCTGTATGGAACACATGTCACACACATATGATCTTACATGTAAAAAAAATTTTATTTGCAGCCCTGAAATGAAAATATTTAATATCCAATCACTAATTTAAATAGTCACTAATTACACAAAGAAGTGTATAGCATTATATTGCAGATACATATTTACTAATACAACTAACACATGTAAGCAAAGTATAGTTTGTTTTAATAGAAAATCAAGTTAAGTATGTTCAATTTGTCCACCACATTGACAACATGCGAGTGTATGTATATGAGTGCATGTACGAGTGCATGTGCGAGTGCTGTCAATGCACACATTGAACATACTAAACTTGACTTTATTATTAAAATAAATTGTGCCTTGCTTATATGTCTGCATTTTAAACAAAACCGGCATTCCAAACGTTGCATTAGACCAAAATATACAGTTAAAAATATCAGCAGTCGTCATAAATATGACATAATGAATGGTCATTTTAAAAGCCTTGTACAACAAATTAATGAACAATCATGATGAAAAAAAAAGTGTTTACCCATACTAATTTTGCAGAAAGTCATCGTGTGAAATGTGACTGGTACCAATTGCTTTGTAATTGCATCTTCTAATTAATGATATGCTCAAATTTTGCTTCGGGAGTAATCTACATAGAGAAATTGTAATATTTAACAGGGACTTTAAAATTTTCAATACTAACACCTAATTTGAACATCATTTTTATACTTTTCGATAAATTTTACCTTTTTATCTCAAATGGGAAGTCATTTTCTCAAGTAGTTTAAGAATTAAAGTTTGCAACTGTTAACGTAAAATTCATTTTTACTTTCTTCTATCTTTACAAGAAGAAAGTATTGGATTCATGAAAATTTTCGACTTCCGGTTTTCGACGGATTTATACCTTTTAGAACCTCCTGAACACGATTTAACTATTTTTAGAAAATGTCTGTCTGTGAGTCTGTGACTCTGTCTGTCTGTATGTGACAAAAATTTTGTGGGCGCTCTATCTCAAGAACTAATGCACTAAATTTAATAAAACTTTATATTCAGTTTGTCCCTGATATAAGTTGGTGCTGATTAGTTTTTGGTGAAAATCGCCCAATAGGTGGCGCTGCTATACCACTTTTTTCATGATTTTTACGATAGCTATATCTCAAGAACTAATGCACGGAATTTCATCAAACTTCAGATTCTGTTAGACCTTGACATAAGTTGTTGTTTATTAGGTTTTGGTCTAAATCTCCCCACAGGTGGCGCAGCTATGCTACATATGCAAGATTTACACGATTTTAACGACAGTCATATCTCAAGAACTAATACACGGAACTTAATAAAACTTTAGATTCAGCTAGACCTTGATGTAAATTGGTGCTGATTCTTTTTAGTGTATGAGAAACCTGTGTGAGATAGAAGAAAGTTTTGGGATTGGCATATCCGACTAGTTAATCGTTGTAAAACAGATTGGAACGAGGGTAGTTTTTTAAGCATAACTCAAAATCTACTTGTAGGTGTTAGCTGTAATCATGAGTTTGTATATTTGAAGCTTCTAAAAATTGATTTCTGTTTAAATATATATATATATATATATATATATATATATATATATATAAATTACGATTCACATTTTCCTTGAGAATTAATTTAAAAAATATATATATTTTGAAATTAATTTTTGAAAAATTATGAATTATGATCTATAATTTTTTTAAAAATAAATCTATTTTCAGAAACTTCAAATACACGAATCCAAAATTACTGTACATTCCGCCAAGTATTTTTTGAGTTATGCTTCAAAAACTACCCACCATTGCAGTTTGTTTTGGAACGGTTAAAAATGAAATTAACATAAGGAGTTCCAAGTTTAAACCTGCATAATTCCTAAGCTATTTTCCCGAATGATTTCCCGTTTGGTATCCAAAAGTAAAATTTACCGACAAATCCAATGTGATATTAAAATTAGGTGCTAGTATTGAAAATTTTAAAGTTTAGTATAATTTTTCTATGTAAACAATCCCCTTAACAAAATTTAAGTAAGTATAACATTAATTAGTAGACGTTACTACTAATCGATTGGCACCGGTCACATTTTTATACTATGATTTGCTACAAAGTTAGTATGGGGGTATATTTTTTTCTCCCCACGACTGTAAATGAAATGACCTAAAATTTTCTTATTTCAGTTACTATTTTAAAATATCTGCTTATGTTTTTAAAAATGTTTAAAGAGTTACGTTAAATGTTTCTGAAGTTCTGATTTCTATAAAATTTGTATATTTTGTTATTACTGGAAGAATACAAGTTTTGTTTCGATAGTAAATAATTTTAATTGGACGCCATTTTTCTGTTTTTGTAAAACCAAAAATAGCTCATATAGCTGAGATATGTGAGTGTTATCCTGCGCACAATGCGTCAACTCATGCAAGAATGTGCATTCATTTATAAATAAAAATAAATATCAAATAGATTGAATTTTAAAAATTGCGAATTTCAAAGAATGGGGTTTAATTATTCTCTTAAAGTTTTATACAAATGGATATGGGATAATGTTTAAGACTGTAAAACTTTTCGTGTACTTTTGACTTTTAAATGATTTTAAATGAATTTTTAAAATTGTGAAATTCAAAAGAATGGGGTTTAATTATTTTCTTAAAGTTTTATACAAATGGATATGATAATGTTTAAAATAAATGAGCTGTAAAACTTTTCATGTACTTTTGACTTTTAAATGAATTTTTTAAATTGTGCAATTCAAAAGAATGGGGTTTAATTATTCTCTTAAAGTTTTATACAAATGGATATGATAATGTTTAAGATAATGAGCTGTAAAACTTTTCGTGTACTTTTGACTTTTAAATGAATTTTTTAAATTGGGAAATTCAAAATAGTGGGGTTTAATTATTCTCTTAAAGTTTTATACAAATTGATATGATAACTTGAACTGTGCTACATGGATTACTTGGTTTGTGAGTAAAGTAAATTTTTATTATCTAATATTTCATGTTTTTTTTCCCCTCCATCCCTTTACTTCTATTAATGCAATATTTATTTTTCTATATTTTCTGGCGATCTTAGCATATTTGCCAGTATATTTTATGAAATATTGCATTATTTTTTAGACATGTGTAGTGTTCTGCCAGACTGAAGATTAAACACTGCACATGTCTTTCATTTATTTCGAATTCGATTTTTAATTTAACAAATTCCAATTTTCTTACATTATATGGCATCTTATATCATTATATATATTTATTTTCTAAATTTTCTTGAAAACTTTTAAGTATGTTTGGCTGCTTGCCATTACTGAAATGGCGCATCGGTAATCTGATGTTTGTACTTGTTAATGATATATTAACGTAATTGTATTCTGTATACATTTTATAATTACCTACCTTTAAATAGGAGATTTGGTTATATTTGATGCAAGAACTTGTATAATTTTTTTTTTTTTAAATTCAAAGGTATTACAATTATATATATATATATATATATATATATATATATATATATATATATATATATATATATATATATATATATATATATATATATATATATATATAACCACTGAAATATAAGAAATTGACCATACACAATGAAATCACAAAACGAGATAGCAGAGTCAAATTACAAATTAAATTATGTAGTCCTAAGAAATGAAATATTATTAATTTAAATGAAAAAACAAGAGTATAAACACAAATTGAAGCTTATAATGTAAATCACTTTTTCAAGGGCAGAGAATTTACAATTATAAGCAAAGAACAATCGTTTTCTGTAGAAAACACCAGCTTTATGCCAAAAATCATGTTTTCTCGTTGCCCGAACTATTGTTAAAACAAGATTGAAAAACAGGAAAAGCTTTTAAATGGAATATAATAAAACAAACAAACAATTTAAATAAGAGAGAGAGAGATAGAGAGAGAGAGAGAGAGATAGAGAGAGAGAGAGAGAGAGAGAGAGAGAGAGAAAAGAAAAGTTTTATACTACTTACATGAAATATTTACTTATTTATTAACTCTAATCCTATTAGCACATGTTCAAATATTGTATCTAACGAAAAATGTTAATTTAACCGTTAAGAGATATATCTTTTAATTCATAAATTGTAACCAACGGTTGCAGTTATAATAGATTTAACCACATAGATTATTACATTTTTTCAAGATAAAAAGGGAAAAAAAGACTTAATTAAATTACTATAATGTTAATTTAACTAAATTAAATTATATATAATATTACTGCAATATCTAAATTTATACCAAAAAGAATATAATTTGTTTTCTACATCTTCCATCTAGTGAAATATTTAAAACTACGTATAAATTACTTAGCGTAAATGCATATAATAATTTTTTGTGCTTCCATCTATTGAGATAATATTAAAGCACTGTATTTCTATTACAAGATAAATTTTATGATTCATTTAAAGAAGAAGTCTTTCTAGTACAAGATAATTTTTATGATTCGTTTAACGAAGAAATATTTATTTATAATAATTATATTTAAAATTATAATTATTGTATTGTACTGAATACCATTTTATCAACCCCATTTATTTTTTAGCACCAAATAATCTAAAACAATAAATTTAGAATTCAAATAATATTTGCATTTTATAAATCATTAGTAGCAGAATTATATATAGCATAGATTTTCCAATACTATCCTGCACACATTGGAACCTAACTCTAGCTAAAAATATCTACCATGAAAAGTAAAAACAAAACAAAACAAAACAAAACAAAACAAAAAAACAAAACAATAATATTAAACTTAAAGAAAGATGTTTTAGTGTACTATATTTAAATATCTTTTTGACGTATTAATATTTTAATATTGTATTGAATAACCATAGTATCATCCTCAATAATTTTTAACTCCATATAATCAAAAACAATAAATTTAGAATTCACAATCATATATATTTTTAATTTATAAATTATAATTAACAAAGATATTCCAATGCAGCAACGCACACAAAGAAATTCATATTATATATATATATATATATATATATATATATATATATATATATATATATATATATATATATATATATATATATATATATAACGGTATATAATATTGTATAATAATATATATATTATATATATGTATTATTTTTTTGGTCGTATATTATATTTTTTTCTTCTTCTTTTTCTGGATATTATTCAAACAGGTATGTGTTCATATTTCATTTTGATTTTTATTCCCTCATTTGTGTATGGTGTTTCTCTGTTGTCTTATTCAGGTTGTATATATATATATATATATACTTATATATACTTTTCGTTTATTATATATACTTTATTATATATATATATATATTATATATACTTTCGTTAGGTATAAATATATACACACACACACACACACACACATATATATATATTCAATTTTTATATAACTCCAGTTTTATAAATATGTATTTAATTTTTTTTTTTTTTTTTTTTTTTTTTAAGCTGAAGTGAGAAATATGAAACATTTATTAAAATTTCTTCAAAGTCAGTACTTAAGACTTTTTGGAGTTTCAGAGTTTTCTTTTAAAACCCAGCGAAAATATTTTCCAGTCTTGTGACTGCAAATAATAAGTGGAAATGTTAAAGCAACATATAATGTTAGAAAATTGAAAGCGAAAAAAACACTTTTTCTTTTTTGCAAAACTCGTTCTTGCTGCTAAGCAACGGGGGAAAAAATAATAAAAGATGTTTTTAGAGTACATATTATTAAATAGCAATCAGTATCTGAAAGTTGAAATTATATTTATCAAGTTTATTTTTTATTTCTTTGAGCTTTTTAAACATTTATTTTGGCGGAAAAAATATTTTAGACATATGTTTTTCTAGTTTAGAAACAAGTTTTTTCTTCAAAATAAGGAAGGTTATGAATAACGTTTAAGATAATGAACTGTAAAATTGTTCGTGTACTTTTGACTTTTAAATTACTTTAAATGAATTTTTAAAATTGTGAAATTAAAAAAAATGGGGTTTAATTATTCTCTTAAAGTTTTATACAAATGGATATGATAACGTTTAAGATAATGAGCTGTAAAATTGTTCGTGTATTTTTGACTTTTAAATTATTTTAAATGAATTTTTAAACTTGTGAAATTCAAAAGAATGGGGTTTAATTATTCTCTTAAAGTTTTATACAAATGGATATGATAATGTTTAAGATAATGAGCTGTAAAACTTTTCGTGTACTTTTGACTTTTAAATGAAATTTTTAAATTGGGAAATTCAAAATAATGGAGTTTAATTATTCTCTTAAAGTTTTATACAAATGGATATGATAACGTTTAAGATAATGAGCTGTAAAATTGTTTGTGTACTTTTGACTTTTAAATTATTTTAAATGAATTTTTAAAATTGTGAAATTAAAAAAATGGGGTTTAATTATTCTCTTAAAGTTTTATACAAATGGATATGATAATGTTTAAGATAATGAGCTGTAAAACTTTTCGTGTACTTTTGACTTTTAAATGAATTTTTAAAATTGTGAAATTCAAAAGAATGGGGTTTAATTGTTCTCTTAAAGTTTTATACAAATGGATATGATAATGTTTAAGATAATGACTGTAAAACGTTTCGTGTAATTTGGACTTTTAAATGATTTTAGATGAATTTTTAAAATTGTTAAATAAAAAAAAATGAGGTTTAATTATTCTCTTAAAGTTTTATACAAATGGATATGATAATATTTAAGATAATGAGCTGTAAAACTTTTCGTGTACTTTCGACTTTTAAATGAATTTTTAAAATTGTGAAATTAAAAAGAATGGGGTTTAATTATTCTCTTAAAGTTTTATACAAATGGATATGATAATGTTTAAGATAATGAGTTGTAAAACTTTTCGCGTACTTTTTACTTTTTAAATAATTTTAATTGGACGTCATTTATCTAAGTATTTTTGTAAAAGAGAAATAGCTCATATAACTGAGATATGTGAGTGCTATCCTGCACACAATGCGTCAAATCATGTAAGAATGTGCATTCATTTATAAATTAAAATAAATATTAAATAGATTCAATTTAAAAAATTGCGAATTTCAAAAGAATGGTGTTTAATTATTCTCTAAAAGTTTTATACAAATTTAATGGGATAATGTTTAAGATAACGAGCTGTAAAACTTTTCGTGTACTTTTGATTTTTAAATAATTTTAATTGGACGTCATTTATCTAAGTATTTTTGTAAAACCAAAAATAGCGCTCATATAACTGAGATATGTGACTGGTATCCTGCGCACAATGCGTCACCTCTTGCAAAAATGTGCATCCATTTATAAATTAAAATAATTATTAAATAGAATGAAGAAATGTATCTGACCTCTTGAATAAATTATTCAGTCTAAAGATAAATAATCTTTTAAAATAAATTGCAAGTTCTCTTTTAGATAAATATTATTCTTTATTCAAATAACTTATATCTAAAGCAATATGCTTAGCTTAACACACAATTCTAAAATAAACACTATAGTATGCAGTGGAAACTCGTTAACACGAAATCGTTTATCGTGAAATTCCGACTAACATGACATGAACTTCTGGTCCCGCCAAGTAAGATCGCAGTAATAGATTTATTTGTACGTTTAAAATGAATAGTTTTTCCTGAATTAATGAATAGTTTTTTCTTCGGGTATTGAGTCAGTGGTTTGTAACACATTCAGCAAATATCGGCTCAATTGATGTTACTGATAATGAGCATCAGTAACATCAGTAACAATCAGTACAATCAGTAACATCAATTGATGTTACTGATTGATGTTATTGATAATTCCCTGTTTGGGAGTTATCCTGTTAATACTTAAACACACACACGAAACGAATATTTCCTTGAAAAATGCTTATAGCATAGCTGCCAACTTTTACGCTCTTGGGTTACCACTATTTTTACTTTCCGAACACATAGTAACACATCGGCTGATAAGTTCCCGGTCTGGCACACAGATGGCGTTGCAATCGCCGAACCTATGCATTTTTTAGTAAATACTAACCTTTAAAAGGTAGCAGGAAAAATGTCATGACGATTCGCCGAGTGGATAAAACGTTAGAGTGGTTTTAGTTGAACGACTTTGTTGATTAACAAAAAAATGGATAAACAAGAATTTCAAGAATTGTTATTTGATGGGAAAAAACAACATTCCAACAAAAGCTTAGCTTGATAAGAGTTATCCGGACACTGCACCAGGTAAATCAACCATTATTGATTGGTTTGCTGAATTTAAACGTAGCTGTACGGACACCAGTGATGCACCACGCAAAAGAGGTGGTTACTCCGGAAAACATAAAAAAGTCCTCAAAATCGTTTTGGGGAACCGTAAAGTGAAATTGCAGTAGATAGCCCTGACTCTGAAGATATCCAAGGAACGTGTAGGTTTTATTTTGAATGAACATTTGTCTATGAAAAAGCTGTTGTCAAAGTGGGTACCGCGCGTGTTTATTTTTGACCAAAAACAACGATGAGTCGATGAATCTGAGCACTGTTTGGAGCTTTTTCGTTATAAAATTATGTTAGTTAGTATTAAATTATTAGTATTATTTATTTATTAAATTATTATTATTAAATTATTATTATTAAATTATTATTATTATTATTATTATTATTATTATTAAATTATTATTATTTATTATTAAAGTTATGTTATTTATTAAAGTTATAAAGTTATAAGGTTATAAAGTTATAAGGTTATAAAGTTATACAGTTATGTTAAAAAGTTGTGTTTTCTTTATTAGATCGGGAACTTATCAGCCCATGTGTTATAAGTAAAGTGTTGTAATTATGATTTGTAAGTGTGTATGTGTTAGGTATTAACACGATAACTCCCAAACAATAATTCAAATTGAGCTGCCATTTGCCAAATGTGTTACAAACCACTGTCGCAATAACTGTATGAATTTTTGTAGAAATCGGATAAAGGATTAGGTAATTAATCCACTTTTAAACAATTTTCAAACCATTTTGTAACTGATTCTGTATGGAAAATCTCCAAGGAAATGCGACAGAGTATAAAGGTGCTTAAATAATGCGGCTAAATAATAAAGGCATTAGTTGCACGAGTGGAGTCACGCCGGATTTTTAGAAAGAAAATACGCTTTTATGTAATCGTGAATTTTCTACGATTAAATAATACGTAAATTTTACTTAAAAAAATACCGATAGTGTAAAAGCGTAAGAGTTGGCAGTTATGTTGAAGGAAGATTTTCTATCAACGACAGGTCTTTTCACAACTTGTAACATTTATATGCATATTAAAAATTACTCATTTTTCAATATAAATACATCAAATAAATTTTAAAAAGGTTAATGAATGTATTGAAGTTTCTTAAAATTCCGAGTTTTTTCATAATTTAAATGCCACTATACTATTCGATTGTATATATTTATATTCAGTATTGTTTAACACATTGTCTGACATGGCACACAAATATGTGTGCCAGAAATATTTCCCGAAGCGCCATACCACATAAATACGCGTCTCTTGATAATTTATTATAATAAATTTAAAAGCATAGTATACCATGCATTAAAAAAAAAAGTGCTTTCCAGGTATTTTTAGTGATTTCAGTTTGGCGTTCAAAGTGTAAAAAATAACTAAAATTTGATATTTTTGAATTAAAAATGTATAAAATTAAAAAACATTGCCGCAATCAGTGTTGAATTCAGGAGGTGACTCGGGGTGGAGACATACCCCCCCTCCCCCGGAGCATTGAGATGCCCTCCCCCGGAGCATTGAGATGCCCTCCCCGGAAGATTTGAGATGTTATGCTTTTATTGGTTAAAAAGTGCAATCCCCTCCCCCCCGGAACTCTACAATGTCGTCCCCCCCGGAACAACAGAAATCCCTCCCGGAAAAAAGTGTCTGCATTCAACACCGGCTACAATTGGGAATTGTGAACTGACTCGATAAACACTGAAAACAGCTTTGCGAATGTCTGCCAAAAAAGCCATTTCGTCGCAATCTCTGGTGGTCAACGGGTTAATTCTTAAATGCTAATAGCGGTCTAATAGACCGCTGCTTTTTTCAATTTTTACCCCGTTTGACTATAGATAATTTTCAGTTTAACTATAGATACTGGTGAAATTTTGTTTTGTTTGGAGCCCTAGTATTATCGCTAGAGACATTTGAATAGAGGAGTTTTAATTATAGTAGTCCCGTAGATAAAGTTTAGTACAGAAACAATACCCTATGAGTTAATCGAGCATTTTATTCATTGTTATTGGTTCAAGATGTTATGTTTTCAATTTCTGTCTCAAAATCTCGACTTTTTATATATTAATTTGAAGATATTTTAAATTCATATTTAAATTATGACTAACGTTCTTTTATTTTTATTTGGACATTAAGGAGGAAGATAATTTTTTTATTTTTATTTTCTACCTCTCTTTCAAGGTGAAACGTAGGATGAATAAATATTTCCTATGGATTATCGGTCACTTGTGAAATTTTATTCCTTTTCCTTGTTTAATAGTCAGCAATATTGTTTATTCTTTTTTGATTTCAAGGGAATTGGATGTTTTAAATATAATTTATCTTATTCTTTTATAAGAATAAAAATTGCTTTCTCGTAAAAAAACAAAAGTTTTTTTTTTATCATTTTAAATTTAATTTTCTCGGTGTTTGTAGTTCCATGATTTCTGAAAGTTCTTTTTTTTTCGGTAAATTATTATTTGCTACTGATGGAATGATTTGTGCAGGTCTGCACGGTACAAGTTACGATTTTGGAAAACCGTCCCAAACGTCTACGAGAAACTTCTTTTAGCGGATAAGAATTACAGACTATAATATTTATGCGATCGATTTCCGATTCTACCTACAATTGAAGGGAGAAACAACATTAGCATTAAATTACCCCTAATTGAAATCATTAAAACTAATTAAAACTATTAACCTTTAAAGACGTGGATGGCGTCCTGAGTGCGCCACTTACAAGGGGAGGTTCCGATGTCGGGATCACAGAATGCGGTGAACGTTTGTGTATCGATAGAGTATAGTTAGTACAGAAATATATGAAAGCCATAAAGCGCAATACCCAGGGGGTCTTGAGAAAAGAGGTCTCAAAGTTTACGTCACAGTTTCTAATTGGATAAATTTCTTCCTTTGGCAAGAGGTTTCGCAGCGTTGTTGGCAGCGCACTGGATTCAAGATTTTTCTGTTTGGGTTCGTGAATGTTTAAAAATTTAACGGAACAAAAAAGGTAGGCAGTTTTCATTTCTATAGACCAGAGATTTTTGCTGTTATTTTAAATTATTTACAGTTATTTAAATAATTAATCTACTATTTTTCACAAAATTAAAATACAATTAAAATCTGATATATTATTTAAATTTTATTTCATTATCCAAATATTAAAAAAATTCCACGACTTATTAAAAATATGATTTTATATTTTTAATATGATTTTTAAAAATCTCGGATTCTTTATTTTGTAATTAGAGAAACGGTCTACATAATAAATATTTTTAGCAATTCAAATTCTTTTTGTTGTTTAATAAGTTTTTACAGTACAGTTTAATTATATAGATACAATTTAAACTATGAAATTTTGCATGTTTATATATTTAATGAAAAGTAAAGTAAAAATAAATAAATAAATAAATAAATAAATAAATAAATAAATAATAATAATAATAATAATAAAATAGGCAATTGGCATTTCCATAGATCAGAAAAATTTGCTTGTATAAAAATTTATTTACTATTATTTACATAAATAAACTACTATTTTTCACAGTGAAATAAATTAAAATACGTTACATAAAATTATAACATGCTGCTAGCTTTAATTATTTGTTAAATTTTATTTTTTCTGTTATAATAGTATTTCAAAATATATAGTTTTTTAAACAGTTATTATTATTATTTTTTGAATTTTTTAAATCTTGAATTCTTGTGCTTATAATTAGATTAATTGTCCAGTTTCCATGTATTTAAAAATAAGTTCTAAAAAGATACTGAATTCCAAAAAAATATTTAAAACATAGGCAGTAAAGACAAAACCAAGAATCGGAGATTTTAAAAAATCATATTAACTTATGATATTAAAAATTTAAAAGAATATTTTTAAAAATGTCATGAAATATTTAATATGTTTGTATAATAAATAAAAATAAAAATAATATATTATAGATTTCTATCACGTACTTTAATTTATTTCTCTATGACACATAATAGATTATTCATTTAAATATCTATAAATAATTTTAAATAACTGCAAACATTTCTGGTGTATAAAGAAAAATAAATTGCCTATTTTTTTTCTTTTACTTTTCATTGTATTACATTTAAACATGCAAATTTTCATAGGTAAAACTGTACTTATATGAAATAAAATATATATTTAATTCATATTTTTCGTAAATTTCAATGATTATACATACTTTTTTCAATTGTGGTTTGAAAGTAATTGATAAAAATTTTCGCTGCGAAAAATAAGTCTAGCTGGGGGATTCGAAAGCAAACAGAAAAATCTCTAATCCAGTGCGCTGCCAATTACACTGCGGAACCGCTTGCCAAAGTTAGAAATTTAACCGATTTTAAACTGTGATATAAACTTTAAGAGCTTTTTTCTCAAGACCTCCTGGGTGTTGCGCTTTATGGCTTTCATATATTTATATACTAACTATACTCTATCGATATACAAAGGTTCACCGCATTCTTTGGCCCCGACTTCGGAACCTCTCCTTGTTAGTGAAAACCATTTGCGAATCCCAAAGTGATTACGTAATTAATTCTAGTTAAATGAATCTTTGTTTTTCCTTTAAAAATTTGATGTTTATTGCTTTTATATACTAGGCATTGCATTACACTAATACACTATATTGCCAAAGGTGACCGGTCACTTGCGATTTTAGACGTTTTGTTAACTATCTAGAAAAATACATGAGGAATTAACCTGAAACTGCAGGTGTGTAAACAGTATAGTATAGGTTATATATGTCCGCGAAGATCCATAGGGGACTGTCAACAAATTGAAAAAGAACGAATATCTTTTGGATTACCCTGTAAAAACTAATGTAGCAAAAGCGTTCAAACTCGAGATTATTAATAAGTGGCTTATTGTCATATACTGTGTTCATTTTTATAAGGATAGCATGTAAACTCGAAGAGAATTTAAGGTTTTTATAAAAACAGTGCCAAATTTCACCAAATTTTTTGCTTATAATTTGCAGAGTTCTTAATATAAAAAAAAGTTATTTTGAGAAAATATGTCAAACAACATTGTACATAATACTCTGCAATCGGAATTAAAAAATAATAAAAATTGGATGAAAAAGGGTTTACTAAAAGTTTACTATGAGCAGGTTTACTAAAAGATGTTTCACTGCGCATGGGCGAATGCAATCAAAATATAATATGCATAATGTATCAGCTAAGTATATAGAGCAACTTTTGTGAAAGTCTCAAAATCATAGCTTGAAAATTCTGAAAATTATCGTCGATAGAATAAGCTCGAAATCCGTTGTTCCCAAAAGGAAGCAAAAAGATGAGGGGTTGTATCCAAATATAGTAGTACGTGCAAAATTGTGTACGCTAACTTGGCACTAATCAACAGATGTTTGATACAACCCCTCATCTTTTTGCTTCTTTTTGGGAACAACGGATTTCGAACTTATTCTATCGACTATAATTTTCAGAATTTTCAAGCTATGATTTTGAGACTTTCACAAAAGTTCCTCTATATACTTAACTAATACATTATGCATATTATATTTTGATTGCATTCGTGCATACGCAGTGAAACATTTTTTTAATAAACCTGCTCATTTTTCATCCAATTTTTATTATTTTTTAATTCCGATTGCAGAGTATTATGTACAATGTTTTTTGACATATTTTCTCAAAATAACTCTTTTGTATATTAAAAACTCTGCAAATTATAAGCAAAAAACTTGGTGAAATTTGGGATTGTTTTTATTAAAACCTTAATTTCTCTTCGAGTATACATGCTATCCTCATAAAAATGAACACAGTATATTTAATCAATATATTTAATCGATAATTACATGCACGAACTTTTAATTTAAATACTTTTAATATAAATTTAGTAATTAAAACAAAATATTCTTGGATGTTAAATTTTACTTTAAAACATTCGAATACAAAAAAATACAAATTATATAACTTTTCTTCCTGAATTTAATATGGCATTATTAAAATGAATTATTGCCAAAAACTAAGAAAAATCATTCTGTCCGGAGTGGGTGTACTCTAAAACTGGTTAGGTTCTGGATTTAATTTTACGAATGCGCAAATGGGTCATTTTGGTGTGAAAAGTGGAATTTAATGAAAATCCCTTTTCGTTTGAATATATAGGATGACGCATAGAGTGCGTCGCCTGTGTCTTTATGCGTGTATTTAAAAGTTAATATTTGTATTGTGGCTATTTGGAAATAAATGCCAGCGTATGAACTCAAAAGTTAATGACACAAAGCAACGCATTGAATAAACATTAACCTAAGATACTATATAAATCTTAATTTAAAGTTAAAAAGTTCGCTTGATGCCAGAAATCCTAAGACATAATTATTTAACAAAATAAGTAACGTTTATTTACATATATACGTATTTACTATTTTTTGAATACCACTTTTTTCGTACAAAAATCTTCTTTTTAGATTTCTCTTGCAAAGGATCAGGGTCCATAAACCGTGTTTTTGGCGCCATGAAATAAGACTAAAATTCGATTTTGTTATACTGACTTAATTATTTCACTTTTTAATGTTACATCCTTTACGATTTCAACAATATTTTTTGCATTTTGTTCGGATTTATACACTCTAAAAAAAATCCGTGAAAATACAAGAGATTTTCCGTAAAATTTTACGGAGAAGTTTCATTTTTCCAAAATGTCAGTACAATTTCCGTAAATGACATTAGCTCCGTTAAAGAGACTTCACATCCGTAAATATGCAGAAAGTTTTCCGTAAATTTGATGGATTTTTTCCGTATTTCTTTCAAAACAGTACAATGTCCGTATTTTTTGCAAAACAGTGCAATTTCCGTAAATGACGTTTAAAGGTTGAGTACAGAAATCGCCTTTTTTGAAATGCGAATTAAGATTGTTGTATTTACTAGAGTTCTTCTAGAATACAGGCCTGGCCCGGCTCGACCCGCTGGCCCATTCTAACCGAGGCCATGTCAATTTATTGTGAAAACAATAGAAATATTTATATTTTTTAATGAAATATTTAGAAACTTATTTTATTTTTATAAATTACAAAAAAAAAAAAAAAAAAAATATATATATATATATATATATATATATATATATATATCTATTTTTTTAAATCTACTTTTTTTTTTTATTGATAGTTCTTCAAATTTATGATTTTTTTTTCACTATTTTTTTTTAATTTATCTTTTTTAATGTGAGGCAATATTGTGTTATTTAAAGGTTTCATAACATAATATCTCTGCAAATTATAGCTATGCAAATTGGTATTAAACTAAACTGTTTTGGCTTACAAATTTATGATTTACGCTAAAATTAATTATTTTATAAATTATAATTTTACTAAGTTTACAATTTTTTCCTTAAATTTATAAAATTAGTTAATGTTTTTTCTTTACTTTTATAAAAATCAA